>CAJRST010033334.1:16865718-17043502 GCA_907169785.1 Menidia menidia | reverse complement strand
TCCACTGATGAAACATGTAGAATTTGTAAGCCCGGTAGTGTGAGAGGGGTTGTTTTTAATGTTTTTGCAGACAGGGTTTTGAAGTCCGCAAATGAGGTCCTGGAGCATCTCATTACCATTTCACGACCTTTAATAGTCCACTGAAGCACAAAAGAACCGCATTCTCACACTGCTCTGCTGCAGAGAGGCAAGTATTTAGTGGAGACGGTGGCAGAATAATGGGCTTTGATTTTCTAAATCCAAGCAAAGCGTGGTGAGAGTTAAATTCACCAAACCTTAGAGTCAATTGGCCGGGGGGGGTTGCACAGGAACAGATCAAATCATGACAAAACATTATGGTGTCTCATCACGTTAAAGGGGCCATTTCATCTCGGTGTGTCAGCTCCCAGCCTCAGGTAGAATTCCTGTTTCCTGTTGGGTTGGTGGAGCATGCGCCGTGCCCAAAGGCCTGTCAGATGCAGCCATGTCATATCTCCTGATCCCACTCTAAATCTTAAAGCCTGTTGCTTTTGATCTGAAGCCACATTAAGCTTTCCAAATATAAAAAAACAGCTGTGATGCTACATTTATTTAACACCAACTTTTGGTGTTCACAGCTAATGTGCCTTTTTAGATAGTGTGATTTTGTTCCTTGCAGACTTGTTGACTTTTTGCTAGTTCCCTTTTTAATTCAAGAGGTGATTAAAAGCACTAATTATGTGCATTTAATTAGGTTAATCGCAGTCACCGTATTACTTCAAAGATTCAAAAGTGGATATTTTTAATGAAGGCACAAGGGTGCATGTGTATGCCTTCAAAGAATAGATTTGATAAATCAAAGCGACTTAAACTCTGTTAGAGAAGCCATGTCATGCACATCTTAAGATGTTGTTTTGTCATGCTATTTATTCAACAGAAGATCTCACCCTTTCTCTGCCGATGAGCGACCGTATGCGCTCCATAAGCTGAGCCACAGCTATCGAATTCTTGAGCTTCTCTTCCAGGGCCTCCTGGAGGTGCTCCCACTCCCACGCTCCTGCAAAGTATCCACAGACACACTGAATCTATGGGTCCGAAACAGTCCACATTTCACAAATTCACAGGAAAACTATTTTCTCGCTGGCATTGTGCTCTGACCACCCACATGCCTTTGACTGAACACTTGGTGTCTGTTTCAGCGAAAGCTGGATTTTTAGTAAACACACCAGTTTACATAATCTTTGGTGGTTATGGGTGGTGCTACCAGATCAGATTCCATATGTTAGAAAAAGTTCATAAAAGGCCCTTATGAAATACACCAATTACTATAAAAACTGCCTTCAGTCGGCCGAGTGGTGTTCTTGATTATCTTGCAGTCTTTACGACTTCAGTATCACAGAAAACTTGATTTTGAAAAAAATATTAATTATTTTTTTTGTAATATTTGCTGAAGGAGAAAAAGGAGAGGTGAACTAAATGGTTTTTTTTTTAGTCTTTTCAGATAGTAGCATGTTCACAGTCTCTGTTAGGACAAAGAAGAAAAAACAAATACCCTTTACAACTTTAACCTTGTTCTGACAGAAAGGCATTTTTAACTCCTGTATGCAGCACGTCGAGGAGAAAATTAGTAAACAGTGCACAGAAATCACCATGAAACGTTATGTGTGAGGATGGCTTTTAACAGCAACAATCAGAGGACTGATAGTAGGCATACTAAAAAACCTCTGTTTGGCAGAAAAAGGCTTTAAGGGAGATTAATCAAGAGCCCGGGAGCGTGTGTGGTACTGTGCAGCCACACTTGCACAAATCTCACAAACATTGAATTTGACACAGAAAAGCTCCATCCATCTCAGCAGCAAAAGCTTCACTTGCAAAGTTTGCAAATGGGCATCTAAATAAAGCCTGGCGCATTATTTAAAAGGTCATGTTGACTTGAGGGTTGTAACATTATTTTTTTTTTCAAACTTCAAAAAGCTCAGATGTTTTTTGAAAAGCAGGGTGCAGAATTTCTTTTGAAGCTCGTGTCACTGGGAATATTTCACCAGTAGAATCTAACAGATTCAGTCAAATGCAATTTCTGCTATCAAAAAAACACACTTAAATGAAAGCTGAAAAGAAAAAGACGGTGGCTGACAGCATGATAATCATCATCAAGCCTACATTATGAGATGTATGCACAGTCCTTAATCATCAGGGTGAACCTATGAATAAACTTTAGAGGAGAAAATCTCTCAGAAGTTCGAAGACCTGAAAGACTCTGCGATTGCTACAAAACACTAATGACTGTGCAGGATGACTAAACTAGAGGGAAAAAACATAATCCTGCCCAGAAATCTTGCAGAAGTGTTTATTTTTTAATGTTGTGGCTCTGTAACTGAAAGTGTACAACTTTTTTTTATATGTAGAGGAAGATGTTTTCAAAAGCATTAACAGAATTAAGCATCAAGCTGCCTGAAAGTGAAGGGAGTGTTTACACTTTTCATTTATTCATTATGTTAGTGTCCTTCCGCATTTGTTTATGGAAATGTTTAGCAAACTGACACGTTGATGCATGATGGTAATAAAACAGCAACTATCTATAAGAGCGATTTAACAGCCACATTTGGTTTAAATTGGAATATAAAAAATATATGGTGCCACTGGAAATAATCTGCCATCATCAAAGTTATTATGAGTCAATATATGGGAACTATCACACATCATTTTCATGGAATTAATGGTTTTAAGGCCGTTTTAGGCGGCAATTACTTATTATCAACCATTAGCCAACCAAGAAGCAAAAACAAAAAAAACCCCCAAATGTTTGAACTGCTTTCCTTGGACTCACTTATCCCTGCCATTCCTCATGGCTCGCTCAGAACAGCAGCGGCACATTGTGAGTAACTTACAAGCAGACTGTTGAGGAAAGAAGTAAACTCTTCTGGGGAGGATTTCGCTCGTCATTTGTTATAATGACGGTATTTATGCCAAAGGAGGGATTACCTCAACACGCAGCACAGGGTAATGAGACAGCACCAAAACACACCTTGAATGCAGGGTGAGAGATTAGTCCAGAAGCTGTAATGCCGACACATGACGCAGCACAAAACAAATGTACCTGGATGGAATTGAAACAAAGCAAACCAGAGAATATAAGGCAGAAGCTAAAGCGCTAAGGCAATTTTCAGGTCCTGCCGATGAACATGTCACCACACTTCATGAACGACCGACAACGCTGCTGGAGCAGCTTGGACAGATTAAAGCTAGTTTCTGAGGGATTTTCTTTAACGGCACCAAGGCCACATCACTGCCTGGGGAAATGTGGACCTAATCCCTGCAAACACAACTGTGCTGCAAGGACAGCTTTTAACATGATTTATATTATTCTCTTTCCCTTTTCTGTACAAAAACAACTGGGCTGTTGCGTGAAAAAAGTAGAGTATCCACATAAACACATTGGTCCGTCAGGATCCGATTATGTTCTGTTTATGCAGAATACACTCGTGACCACAACTGCGACAAAGTGACACTTTCAATAATTCAGCAGTGGAGTACAAAAGGAGAAAGAGTCTCAAAGTGTTAACGTCTCACATGCAAAGTCACGGTCTGTGCGAGTGTCCTCACACAGCCAAATGACCAGAACCCAGAGCCTGGAATAATCTGTGGGTGTGATGCTGCGAGGTGACTGAGACATCCAGCTGCAACGGGAAAATGAGCTACGGATGAGGGCAGCGCGGAGCCAAATCACAAACAAAAGATTCTCCTTCTATTTTTATGATGGACAAAGTGGAATTTGTTTACAGAAAATGGGCCTCTGATATTTGCTCAGCGTACTCTAAATGTCTCGGTGGGAATGGATCACAGCGATTCATTTAACGCCAATTCGAGCAAAGCCAGCAATACACAGAGTGAACTGTACGTGATGTGTGATCCCTAAAACGTGCAGCCGGACCCTTCATGTTGAAGGTTAACTTTGGTTATTTTCACACGACTTAACATTGTCCGCCTGCAGGGGTTTATGGGAACGTGACATTCCCGTTTGTACTCAGCTCGTGCCCACATATTCCCCTTCCCCTATTCTCACCCTCACGCAAACACTGACAGAGGCTCAGCCTGTTACAAGCACATTTTCTTACACAATTGCAGAAAAGCACCACCTTACTTTCTCCTCCTCCAACACTCTCCCTCCCATCTCATCTTCACATCCTGCCACCTTCGATTTTCACCCTACACAGTACTTGCCTTTCTTCCTAAAACACACACACACTCAGGGAAGTAGCACTGTATATTCCCTCACTGCTCCAGCCACTGGCTCTCTTATTCTTATTCATGCAGCCACTCACAGAATGGCAGTCTCACCCTGTAATCTTTTTCCCCTTTCCGCTCACCCTCCACTATATTATGCATTTGTGCATCAGCCTCTTATAGTTATGTGTCAGAGCATCAGTGCCAGTCGCGTACATTTTACAGGCAGCTATGAATCAGATGGTAGAAAAGCCTTCTTGCGGTGATGATTCGAGCGTGACATGCAGCCTATGGTGAAGTGCAGCCATGTAAGGGCTGTGATCTGCAGTCTAAGCCACTGACTGATTTTCTTTTTATTAGAGTAACAGAGGACATCTCACACCTGTAAAATAATCTTGAGGATAAGCTCCAGACCTCCACTTGTCTATAACACTGTAAATTAATACAAAACCAGCGCCACCACCAGGCTATCATTGTTCTTGTGAATTAAGAGGACTCAAACCTTTTTCGAAGTCGAATTCTATGTAGCAATCAAACAATCTAAGTTTCTCTAACGACTTCCCCTCAGTGCCCCAGTTGGTCCTAACTGATTTCCATGAAGATAAACAGGGCTGAGCAAAGGAGGAGACAAATTCAAAACAAGTGGCCTGAGGGAGCCAAGTGCAAATACAGGTTAAGAAAGCAGTGCCAGACCCCACTATTCCAAAATGAACCATCAGTTCCCGGTTTAAAGTACTACAGTTGCTTACTATCAAGGTCTTTCAGTTTGACAGATTTCTGCTCCTCGCTGTAATGGAGCATTGGATGAGGCCCAAAAGGAGAGCGACTGGCTTCTGCTGCCAGGGGGCATTTATCATCACATCTTAATTATTAGAGAAAGACTAACTGCCTTCTACCTTCTCATGAATCTCAGTCAAATTCTGTTAGCTGTATTCAAACTCTAGTTGTTACGTGCACAATGTGCTTACACAAACAGAGCAGGAAGGATCTGGGCTGAAACACTGAAACCAAAAACCTTAAAATAACTCACCATGTCATTAAAGCACGTGATGAAGTGTAATGCAAAGATTTTAATTGAGTTACAGGGAACAACATACTTCTTCACTGCTTAGTGTGATGGCTGAACCGTCCCCTGCGTTAATTGTATTGTTTTGTAAGGAAGTACATGATAGCTGTTGTTGGTTAGATGCTTTTAGTCTTTTCTGATATCCACCCACTGTTTGGCGCTTTGTCTGCATCTGATCCTGCTTCCAGAGTGTCAGTTTGGACATCTTCATGTTGGAGTGATCACAGGGTTTTCGTCAGAGGATGGCAGGCAGGGCTGTTACTGCCAATCCTCCCCTGCTGCCACCCCATAACAGGCTATCGTCATTTTTCATCGAAGTATACTTTTGTTTTCACGACCACGGTGACCCAGAAAGATTAGTCATGCATCAAAATAAACATGTAGTTATGTTGGCATGACAAGTAAATAAGATATTTGTGATGCTTGACAACAAGGGAAAAGGCTTTGTTTTCAAGCACTAAGGCAGTCAGGGAAATTTTTGTGTTTAGCAGTGCCAGAGAAATAGTTTCTAAACCAGTTAAATAGAAACATCTTAGAAGACATTAAACAGCTATTTAGTCTCAGCAGTGTTTGACAGGTGGGTTTACCTCTGTAAATGAACATGAGCGTCTCCCACAAGCACATACACAAGAGGGGGTCCTTCACCACCAGCCGGGTCAGGCGTCCCGTCACGTGCCCTTCCGATCGTGGCATGTCATCAATAATGCCCCCATCCCAGGTGGAGAGGAGCGAATGGGGGCCTGCGTCCCGCTCTCTGCAAATGCATCGCGACTGTGGGCGTTCCCTGAGCAACCAGAGATGGAAAAAAGAGCTTCGCTGTTGTATCATAATTAGAGTTTAGAGAAACAGCTGAGCTCCGTCTGAGGGAGAGCTGGGGCAGTGATGGAGCTGATTAAACTCCATGCTGTGAGCATGTAAATACCTCTCCTACCTGGTCTTGGGTCCCAGTAGCAGCTGTCTGAAGTATGGGCTGACAGCGCAGAGCACAGCAGCGTGTGCCCACCCCAGTTCTTTCCCAGAATCCCCAGCATAGAAAGCCACGTCTGCGAACTGCACGCCACGCTCCAACAACCACTGCATGTCCTGGGCGAAGCTGGACTCCTCCACCCGGATAGGGGGAAGACGAGCTAAAAGGATGGAAGAAGATAGCACGCCGGATTTAAAGATGGAGATTTCCTAATTTTACCTGAAATACAGCTCGTGCCTCGATAAGGCAAATTTGCCAAACGTGTTGCATTTAAAGCCTGCCAGGAGATTTGCATTTCAGATAAACGCGTCTTCTTCCACTATTGATTTCTTCCTTTGGCTTGAAGTTTTGTCAGTGAGAAATGGGGTGTGCACGGACAAAGTGACTGTGACAGCAATAGTGTAGTGTAGTCTTCCAGCCAATAAAGTGTGAAAGATGAGGGAAACCACGGCCATGAAATGCCTTTTTTTGAGGTGCAAGTAAGAAAATGAGCTAAAGACGATTCTGGAAATACACAAGTTTGAACCGATTCTGGTCTACTTCGGTGTGCAGGGGGTGTTGTGTCTCTGGTCTGCTACCTAAATGTAGCTTTTCAGCGATTATGCTAAAATTTCCAATTAGAAGTTGGCTTGTAGGGTTTTTTAGTTATTAAAATAAAAATCTAAGAACTGAATTTATCTTAAAATATCAACAAAAAAAGAGCACCTACATAAAACAACACAAAAAGGGAAGACCATTGTCTCTAATTTACATCTTCTACATTCGTGGAAGCAGATTAATAAAAGGTGATAAGCGGCGAGTCGTGGCAGCGTGAGGGGGAGGCGCTAACAGGGTATTTGTGCTGCATACACTCTGCACCTCTTTGCACCTCATCTCCTACTTTTATTACGGCTCTGATTTAGCCATGAAAACTGTGCTGATCCTGAATTAGTGCATGTCATACTTAATGTTAGCCGCCCTGTAACTTGAGTTAAGTAGTGTCAGACAGGCCCCAATAAATCTACCATTTTTGGCAGGACTCTAAGGTTTCAGTCACAGCCTCAGATTTAAGCACACACAGCAGCAAAGCAGCCAGATCAATATTTAACACCAGTTAAACGCCTTGGTTTGTGTTTGATATTTCCAGGCGTCTTTATTCTGCAAAAAAATTGCACAGCACTAGAATTCAGAATTTCTTTAGATTATCTCCTGTCAAGCACACACTGAAAACATCCCCAGTTTGAAACAACGTCCTAGAGTTTTTGAATGGGAGCTGGTTTTCCACATCTTTTAACCATTTAGGATAGGAGATCCTCAAAGGGCAGGGAGAAGTGAAGGCAATGCAGCGGTCAAACTCCCCGTGTCAGCTTCTTAGTTTTTAGCTTTCCCAAAGTAATGATACTTTCCCTTATCAAGCTGCCCCCTGCATATGAATGGGAGGGATTCTGGGAGTTTTGGCGTCTTTTGATTGGCCTACTCAATTATCCCCCCATAATTAGTGCTTTTTGTGTCTGCAGAATCTGATTGGCTTAGCAGCAGCTTCTTTCAGCCAGCAGTAAATCTGCAAGCAAGTAGATGTTCAAGCTGGAACTTAAAATCCTTCCACAAGGGCTTTGTTTTGAAGCTTAATTGATATTTAATCTGCAAATGGAAATAAACCTTTGCTTCTTACATAATAAGTCAACAATCTACAGATCACTGTTTGATTACTGATTAACCCTTAAATTAACATTTTGGGGAAAAAACATAAAAGGACTTCTGTAAAGTGGTTATTTTGGTCTGTTTGTTGCTAGTTTTTATACCACACGTACCATCTGAGGTACATTACTTTAAACTCATTTGGAATTCCTGATTGATCTAATATATCAAGATATATTAGTTAAAGAGGAGCCTATGGGGTGATCCTCCCCTGAGTTGGGACACATAATTCCAAAGTTGAATTGATTCAAATGTCTCTTTAAAAAAACTAGTCTACCTAGCCTTTTTATCTCTCATCTTATTTCCAGTTCGGAACACAATATTGATCCACATAAACCTTTGTGCTCAGCTGTTTTTATGGCAAAGTAAGCTGAGGAAGAAACCTTCCAGTCAGTCCACTAAATACTTTCAAAAGGCAGAGAACAGGAGTATGTAAATAAACTGTAATAAGCTCATTAACAAAGAGTATTAGTGAGTCAAAACCAATGAAAGAAGAAATAAAAAGAAAAGATCCAATACGAATGTAAAGATTTATCTTCTGGAATGCAAACGACACATCAATACATGTTAGTTGGAGTACAGACAGCATCCCTCATTAAATGCTACTGTACTGTTCCTCTGACCTGGTTGTTCCAAGTGAGGGGGGCGGAGGTCATTCACTTTATTTCCTCGCCTCTTTTCTGGCCTCTCTTTGGCTTTGTGTTTCAGACACTGGATCATGAAGTACTCTAGCTGAACAAAACAAGACAAAAACACAGACATCCTTTTTTCACCTTGAAAGTAATCAAACTGGAAAGATCGATGTGTCAATGCAGAGAACTAATGTGGGAACGTTGTTTTCCTCAAGGCAGGAGGGGTTTTTTTTTAATCACACTTAGCATCAGTGACCTTACTTTATAAAGGATTCACTGGTCACCGCGTTGTGTTATCACTTACCACACTGCCAAAGTAACGACCAACAAAGACGTGGTTGAGAGAGGGCAGCTCCAGATAAGTGGCCCCCAGGTCCCGGGAGAGCTGCAGGCCTTCGCTGTGAGGCACGCAGCTGCTCCAATCAGACGCACACAGCGGACACGTACAAGGAGGGCCTTCATCTGAACACAAAACCGAATGGCTAATCATCACTGCACAATAAAAGTGTGCGGATGACACAGTCTATATCCACACAGCACAGAGTAAATGATCCCTTAGGTACGCAGCATCCCCAGGTCTAATGTCCACTCCTGACATGGATCAACACACACTGAGGACAGCTTTACACCACACTCTATAGATCTGAATAAAAAGGATTAACACTTCAAGTCAAGGGAAAGTTTAATCACTGAACAGCTTTAGATTATATGTAAACACACTCATCCCTCACTCTGCTGTGGTTTGCATTAGCCAGAACTGGACCCAGGTCAGTCAAAGCACACTGACTGGCACTCTAACAAATGAGTACATGGGGTTTGATCATGTTGTAGTGAAAATACTTCAAATATCTGGGGTATTGCACAGCCCCAGTCCCAAATCAGTTCACTCTGTTTGTACATTTAGTTGATACAAGCTGCTGCTGTGTGTGGTTTTATAATGTAAAACGTCCTTCTTTCTCTTCCTCTCTCTTTTTAAAAGGCTTTTATACAAACTTCAAGTTTGTGAATGTAGCTGTTCTAAGTTTAGTGCATGGCGTTCAAGGCTCTGGACTGTGAACGCTTTAAGACTCCGGCTTTTACAGTAAGCATTACAGATATGAGTCGAATCTAAGAGACTAAAATCTGCAGAGGCATGTGTATGGCGTGCATGGGGGACTCGGACACAGAAAAAGAGAGAAAGAGAGAGGGATTATCTTGAGGGGGCAGAAAGGGCTAGAGAGATTGTACACGGGGAGAGAGGGAATGGCAGAGTGAAGTGAGGCATTTGATAAATCATACTTCCAATAACCTAAAGGCATGACACAGACACAGCGAGGCTGAGTTTGCGTTTCTGAGAGTGAGGGGTAGCAAAAGGAAAAAGAGAGCGTCTGTGAGCCTCTGACAGGCGGTGACTTGGCGTATCAGTGGTGCGTTTGTGTGCGAGCGTGCCCTTGGACAAGTCTGTCTGCGCTCCTCCGTCCCTCTTCTGTTTTACCGGCTGCATTAGCGCAAGCACGGCAGCGCTCTCTACCCACTGCACCTTAGGTGGCTCCAAGTCAAGCGGCAGGAAGTCGTCACAGCTCAGCCGTCACTTTCTGCAGCCGTGAGGGGATGGAATGAAAACCCTCACAGCAGCCGCAAAGAAAACAAAAACAAAGGCTCCGGTTCACAGCTCCTCGCTCCCTCTTCATCTCCCCCTGTCTTTAAGGCAAAGTCTTGCACTGTGATCATTCTGCAGCAGTGCTCTGACAGGATCTCAAAGTATGTTGAGCAGCGAGGCTAAAAATACAACCTGAGCTGTTTGATAGGCTTGTTTACAATATCTGAATTCAACAGGGGTCAGCACGTCTGTGAAAGACACTCATAGACTCGCTAAGGTGCAAACATATGTGAATTCCTCCGGTATCAATCAGCCTGCAGGCTAGCAGCCCCAAATGCCCTAATCTACTTACAGTGGGGCATACAGAGGTGTTGTGGTGCACCTTTGAGCCATAATTAGGAATTTTCATCTACTCGCAAGGCTTCAAAATCTACAAACTTGCTGTTACACTTTGACTTCTCTCCTTAAGGGAGGAATATGAGCTGACAAGCCTGAAGGAAACCATGAGCAGACTTAATCATGAGCATCCCTCCCATTACTGGAAGGACAGGCTGGAGGACACAGGACTGAGACAGTGGCTCACCACACCATAGAACCTGATAGTTTCCATAAGCCAAAAGCCAACAACTGACGCAGCCTTGACCTTACCCTGAAACACAACAATATCAAGTAAAGTGGCTAAAAGGTTCGAGACGTTGTCTGTTTTTTTGCTCCCCACATCTGCGACATTCGACCACATCAGGGACGTGGGCTGAAATTAACTCACAGAAGGGCAGAGAGGAGGGCCATGCGTGCTCACCATTCAGCCGGGCTCCAACAGCAACAAGGATCACAGGCACACCCCAGTGCCTCAAGAGGGGGCGGAGCCTCGGAGCGTATCCGTTCCGGACCTGCTGGAAGGCCAGCTTGTCTGTGACTGAATACTTAATGACCAGGATGTCTGCCTGCTCAAGAACCTTCCGCACACTGGCCCAGTCGCTGTCCAACAGGTCCTGGAAAGGAAAGCTTGATGAATTGCACACAGAGGGAGGGCAGAGGTGGGCAGATGCATGAGAAATGTGACACACAGAGTCGCTGCACACTAAATCTGTGCCATAAATCTTACCTCGGATAACGGAAACCCCCTCCCCTCCCAAGTCTGAATACCTCAGTGTCATAGGCTCCTGGGACTTAACCCCTGGGGACTTGAGTGAGGTTAGCTGCTCTAAACTTGATTGGACTCATTAGTCCAGAAAAAAAACCCCAGAAAGCTTTCAACGATTTGTAGAAAGACGAACAAAGAAGCAGAGAATTAGCCTGCCAGACTTTTGCAGCGACACCCCTGACACGGATCGACAGCTGTATAATAGGACGTGTACAATGTCGGCAAAATCACAACAGTGGCTTTATTTGAAACTCATGTGCTATTAGGAACAAAAGGTCTTTCATCTGGATTTTTTGGTGCACTGCATGTTAAAATAGCGTCCTCTGAGAATGTGGACGTTTTTATGAAGCCTGCAATCATCATGGGGAGGCCTTCTAATTTGAAATGCTGTACCATACGTCTTCCGAGCAGCAAAAGCAGACTGAAAAGTAAACAGCGCGTCAGTGAAGTGACACACACTCTCTCTCATAATAACAATGCTCGGGGAAAGATTAAACCACCGTTTTCTGGCATGTTTTGCCATCCAAGGCATGCAAGCCTTCCTCTTTAAATCCAGAAGCCGAGATGACTAATCTCAAATATCTCTGCTTAATGCAAATAAGAACACTATCAAAGGAAGAGACGAATTCATCCCAAATTCAAATTCACAAGACAAATCTCTGCCTGTTTGTTCTCTCTTACCCAGCTGGGACAATCCCGAACCACTACAGTCACATCTCCAAAGACACGTGAGGTGTACTCCATGAAGGCTGGGTTTTGAAGGCTGTCCTCCATGCCGCAGGGTCCCACCAGAGCCCCGTGACCCAAGTAGCTCCACAGGAGCCCTCCCTGGAGCTGCCCCTGGCCCATTATCTCCTCCCCGGGCCCCACTCCTCCGGGGCACTCGCTGCCCAGAGCCACAATGTGGATGGACCTGTGAGGGAGACAAATCCTTCAGAGTGAGCAGAGACATCACAGAGGAGCCTATTATTCATGTTCATCACGGACGCAGAGTACCACTGTTATGACAGCAGAGAAGAAAATGAGAGAGAAGAAGCTCGCCATGGTCTTCCTTTTTTTTACCTGAGAGGGTATCATGGATAAATGAACCCCAGTCAGCCACATACTTTTGGTTGTTGTGTTTGTCCCTACAGCATGCGGCGGTGGCAGTAACAGAACAGAAAGCTTAGCTTACGGACCGGAGCTCCGTCTCCTCGCATGTCTTAATGAGTTGCAGCTGCTTCGGAGGAACTCACATTGTGATGGAGCGCGGTGTGGTTCCGCCGCTCAACGCTATGGAGCCCGTTTCCCTCCCGGTGCCTGTCTTTTCTTACGCCAGTCTGCAGTCTCAGCTCGGCTTTTTCCGCAATGAGCCGCGGCTCCGCTCCGCCGTTAATCCCTCTCATCTGCGGCTGCCCCCCCCCGGAGCCCGTCTGCAGGGGAGTTCGAGTCTCACTCGCATTCCCCCGTCTCGTTATTCATTCATGAAAAAAAATAATAATAAAATAAAACAAAAACAAACCAGGGGGTTCCGATACCGTCCCAAACCGACCGACCGGACAGCCCAACCCGGCGGAGCAGCGGCGCCCATGGGCGGCCGAGGCGCTAACCGACGAGACAAGTTGTCCGAGGCAGGAAACGGCGGTTAGCGGCGCGGGGGGGGCAGCTCCGCGGCCCGCCGTCCGGACCGGGGGGAGCACCGCATGACGTCGACTCGGCGGTTAACGGCAAAGTGTCGCCGGCGACGAACAACTGCGAGAGACCGAGGAGAGAGGGGGGGAGGAAGGGACGGGAGGGGGGAGAGACGGACCGGACCGAGAGTGGTCGTGCCTGACTCAGCAACGCGCACGCGAGCACATAAGCGAAAGTAGCGCGCGCCTATGCGCACGAGCTCTCTCCACAGGACAACGGCACACACGCGGAGGGCAGTGTTTTTTTTACATTTATTTTCAAGCCCGTTGTTTTGTCCTGACAGGGGTTCGTTTTTCTGGATTATCCCTCCGTCTTTCCACAGCTCGGTAAAGACTGGAAAAGTCCACCATCGTAGCGTAACCACAACAGGAGAAAGAAAGCCCAGGCCACCGGCCCCAAAGTGCGACAATTCAAAATGTTCCGCTCCTCCGAAAGGTCAGGATGATGGGGAAAAGTAATGGAAACAGCAGATAGAATAGAAACCATGAATATGAGCTCATTTTGGCCTTGATGTCACCAAAGCATCTCTAAGGAAGTTAAGACCGAGACGACTAAAGGCATTCTGCATAAATCTGCACCCACAGACTGAAGCACTTTCAGAGAGAAGGTTGATCAATATAAAATTGCAGCAACTTTGAATATTCCATCAGCACACAAAAGATTCAGAGACACGCTCTTGTGTATTGAACACAACTGAAACTCTGTACTGGATGTAGAGCCCTCAGGTGACACCTCATTGAAAAGAAACAGGATTCTGTCATGAAAACACTTCCAGAAATCGCTGTCTGTGAGTTGTCATAGTTGTCATAGTTTTCCATCCATGAAAGCAGAATAAATCTCTCATGAAAAGAAGAAATGTGATGGTGCTGTAGAAATCAGCCATCCTCTCTGAAAGGGCATTCATTCAGAGTGGACTGAGGCAGGGAACAAGTGGTCTGAGATTTGATTTATCAAAAGTTGAGCATGTTTTTGGAAGTCATGGGCAATGCAACCTTCTGACTAAAGAAGAGACTGACCGTTTCACCTCTGCGTGCAGCCAGATCAAAAGTGCACCTTCTCTGATTGAGCACCAATTCCTGTAGAACTGGCAACTTTGCAAAGCCTTGGAGGGGAACAATCCATGATGGCAGGTATTTACAGCTTTTAGAGCATGGTGTTCCCTTACCAGATGCCATATTTCCAATGGGGATGCTTTGCAAGTTCAGTAAGATGGTGCAAAACTGCAGAGTGCTTTTTTAAAACTCTTCATTTATACCATCTCCTCTAACATCTCCAGCAAAACCCTGTAAACCTGTTACATAATGTATTTTTTCCTGAGAAACTCAATGCATTACTTTACCCACACATGGTTTAGAGATGTCACGTAAGAACCGATATAACACATACAAATGAAAACAATCAGCTTTGTATAATTGTATACCACAGTGCTTCTATTGTCTTTTTAGTCACATTTAAACTAAGTTTCTCACTCTGGGTGAATTCCTTTTGGTGGGGCGAGATCAGTCTATTCTCAGTGTTGCCTTTACTTGAGCTGCTGATTGGCCTATCAGTGGGATTATTAGTGATCATGAAAACACAGCTATTCATGAAGCAATTAAATCCAAATTATAACAATAAATACTACAGGGAACAGCACACAGGCTACAGAACTGAGTCAGACAGTAAGGCAACAAGCCATGCACATAATCGTTTGACCAAATCATGGTTAAAGAGAAAAAAACATGAATGCGTTGGAACTGCCACGTCAAAGCCATGACCTTAATCCGACAGGAAATTTAGAGAAAGAACTGAAGGGTGCTGTTCATTTAAAGAAAATCCCAAACCTGGGAGTTAAACCGGGAAGAATGGTCCGATCAGCAGTTGAAGAGCTCACCACATGCTGGCCGCAGAGTCTCAGAAAGATTTCCCTCAATTAATTAAAGACCAGCAGTAACACATTTGTCCTAGTTGTGGGATGTGGATCTCTATCTTCTTTTGGGACCTGTGGGTAAATCTTATCATGTTTTTAGATTATAAAATGCATTTAATTGGAACTTAATTAAAATTCCCTCTACAGCTGAAAAGCATATGCTGTTTTGCCTCCCGCTGGTAGTCCTACTTAGCAGCCTCCTTACAGTCTGCTCTTTATCTTGACAAATGTCCCCCACTTGACCTATTACAAATGACCACCTGCAGATAATAGCCTCAGCTTCATGTAAAGATTCCCAGTTTGACTACGTAATCATATTTTAATGCATGTTATCTTTGTGCATATGCCCTCCCTCTTCCCCCCCCCCCCCCCTCCCCCCAGGCCCTGTGAATATTGTGATTATATTCAAAGCGTCACTTGGGCCAAAGCCTTCCGACCATGCTGGGAGTTTGCTGAGAGCAAGTAACAGAGACTAGCATCATTCATGCTCACTGGAACATTATACTCTGTGGCCTCTGTGTTATTCACCAACGGCATTTGCAGTTCTGGGGCCACATTGCTGTTTCAGTCTGCGTTGCTATGAATCAGAGAAACAATCTGAATGTGACAAGCTGTCTAGAGTTTTTTACGTCAAAAGGTTAGGAAAAAAAACAAACTCAGCTCTTCTGTATTATCTTTTCTGTGAATTATGATAACAATTCTTATGATAACAATTCTTCCTGTTTTCTGACTGGATGATACACATGCCACAACATAATCCTTCCAAACTGATCTCCATGGGTCTTCTGCCAGTGGGAAAAAGACATGGGTGATACACTCTTTGTTGTTGCATGATGTTTTAATTTATGCATCTTTTCATAAACAATTTTCCACTTCAGAACCTTATTGATCAGCGCAGCTCTTTGAAGCACTGACTGATTCACTGTATGCATAATATGTGAGAGGAAAATGCAGAAGAAGAGCATGATCACATGTCTCATTCCACTCTCCAGTGCCAGAGAAACAAATCAAATGAATCCACAGAAGATTTTATTGAGTTCTGATGATTTACAGAAACAAGTTGCACCAAAGTTGACTAAGCTAAAAATTAATCAATTATCCTGAAGTGACTGAAAGAGCTGATATGGGTTGATCTCATTAAACAGTTATGATAGCAAATAAGAAGTCATTTTTAAAAAACATCATCTGTAACGTATTCTCCTGTATCCGCGGCCTCAGCTTTAGCTCTCTCCACCTTGCCTTTTTCTCCTTGGTAGTAGTCTGATTCGATCCATCCCGGTTGCCTGGATAGCTCAACAAAAACCTTGCCGTCAGTCTCTGTGATTGTGTGGGTCCGCTGCTTTATACCCTTGGAGTACCATCTGGGAACAGGTGGCTTTTCCCTTGGGTTTACGCCCCTGTACAAGCCCTCCCCATCAGCTAAACAGATCTTGAACTTGTGCTTCGGACAAATTACGCACAGCTTGCCATTAATTTCCTGCGTGCGAGTGGAGAAAGAGCAAACGGTGTTATGTTAATGTTATGTTAATTTGATGTGATAATTACAGAATCCCTGTGTCTCAGTCTGGCAGTTGTGTGAAGGTATTTAAACACAGCTAGTTCAGCATGCAGAAGTGGGGACTTGATCAATACTATGTTCAATGCCCCGATGTAAACTAAAATGACTTTATTTCATGAGTCAGAGTCAAAGTTCTGAAGCCAAAGGGAAACCTCACCTCAATGTCTCCATTCACCAGCGCTCCTCCAGCATCTGTCAAGAAAAGACTTTCACTTTATTGCACAAAGAGCAAACAGATGCTAATCTATTACAAACTGAAGACAAAATGTGTGTTAAAAGATCTTTAAGTGCATATTTTAGCCTGTTTTAAGAAATAGTAGTATACTGTGTACAATGTGAATAAATCCAAAACGAACTAAATCAAATAAATCCAATTTTCATCTGAAAATCTGATACTCACTAATCTGATGTTGAAACTGGGGAATTTGATAGTATTTTCTTCTCCACCAAACGTTCTCAACAGGCAGCCAATCTTAGCTTTCAGCAGATCAGCTGTAAACGTTTTATTTCAAATTCAATAGTTACCATACTGTATGCCTGAATTTACCCAGACTACATCATCCAGGTTGCCATTTTCTTCTAAATTGGGAGAATTTTATCTTTTCCAAAAAGACATTTCTGATCATTATTTGGTGGTCCAGGGTATAGTTTTTCATGTCTCCTCAGTTGAGGGCAGGTCTTCATATCTGTTTTATCTTTCTAGTTCTAACTCATCATTTTACATGCTTAAGTACATATTTCCACCACATACTCACATCAGAATATAAAGCACTGCTGGCTGAGAGGCTGCAATATTGATTTTAGGTCCTGTCTCTTGTGTACATGATTTTTATGGATTATCCAATCTTTTAATTATTTCATCAGGCCAGCTGGTACAACATTTCAGATTTTTAGGAAGAAAATTAAACCAGTGTATTGGTCATTATTCAACATCGTGTATGATGAACAGGGGAAAATGTAGGGTCCTTTATGACACTTTCTAACACATCCCTTCCAAATAAGCCACGCTTTATCATTTCTTTCTAAATTTTCTTGCAACTTTTACAACTATTTAATATGTCAGCATGTTCTGCTGTATGTACCCCATTATAAAACAGATTATATTTTGTATAAATTTGATACAAAATAAAATGATACAAAAATAGATTTTATGGACCACCAATAGATAGATAGATAGATAGATAGATAGATAGATAGATAGATAGATAGATAGATAGATAGATAGATAGATAGATAGATAGATAGATAGATAGATAGATAGATAGATAGATAGATAGATAGATAGATAGATAGATAATCAGTTGCTTCTCAGGACAAAATCTTATGGTCCTCAGTAAAACCTTGTGGTTTGTCATGTATGTGGCTTGTCACATAACCATTAGGTGTGAATGGAAGTCAGACTTTCCATCTCTCAAAGGAAAACAATGTTTCAAATTTTCACTTGGAAAACCTGTACTCACGATAACAGTAAGAGTCCACAGCATAGAATGTTTCCTGGTGGTAGACAACCAGTATATCTCGACCCTCTACTGTTCTGAAAGAACGCTTTGCTTTAATCAGTTCCTCCTTCGTGCCCACAAAATGGAGATCTCCAGTTGGTTGCTCCTTCTCCCCCATGACACTCTGTAAAATTCTGTTTCAAGATAAAACAAGGAATATCCCAATTTGTCATTTTTTCATGTAATCATTTAAAAGTGTACTTTGCATATCCACAAGATTTGTTACTTAACTATGATATCATTACTGCTACCAGTAAAAAGAAATGATTTGGACTGCCTAATAGTCTGGGAGCCACTGCGTGGAAAGAGTGGCTTTTGGATTTGTCAACAGGTTTACTCTGATAGCACCTCACGTCACAGTTGTCAGCTTACTTTATGTCCACAACACCTCCATAACATCCCTCTGCACTCATCAGCTAAAAAACAGGAAGACTAAGAATTAATCCCCAACATCTGTCTTGCTGGAAAACATTTAGTGGACATTTTGAAATGTCTCTTGGCTATTTTGTTTTTCCAAATGCAAAATAAAACATCAGTTGAGCGCCTCATGACTTATAAATATGACTGACATAAACTGGCACATATAGAAAAATTATGTATACTTGGCAACCATCCTCCAGCGAAGTCATCGTTTATCTGGATACCTCGGTGAAACATCTATCCATGTATAATCTCCACGTAGGCAGTGCATAAGAATTATCTGGACGCGAGTATGACTCACGGATAATAGAGAACGCTAATGAATACTACAGCACAGGCTGACTAAGCACAGTAGTGGCAGCAAAATACACGTCTTAAGCCTGCGGCTGAAACAAAGACAGATGATTTTCAGAAAGAGGGAACAAAACACCAAAATCACTGGATGAAAAAGAAAGATAACCTTTTCACGCAAGCCCTTCAGGGACTAAGTTGGCTGAATTTGTACCATTTGTTTCCGAATATTGCTGCACCACTCTGTCAGTTTATATCCTTCTCTACATATATATTCTTGAAATTGACAAAGTGGAAATTTCCTCTTATATTGCCTTTACCTTGAAACTCAGCAACTGCGTCTCCTCCATCAAACGGAACAACTGTCTTGCCAAGAGCTCAGGGTTGCGTGTAAAGGAGGTCCCATCTCCATTATCTTCACACACATGCTGTCCCCAGAAGGCCCACCCTTCCCTGGGTTTGTCTCTTATCTTACTCCATTCAGACATGAACCCCTCTCCATTACTTTGATGATATCTGGACATCCGAGTTTTGTTCCTGACATTCAACAGCTACTTGATTGTTAAAAGAAAGAAGTTCCTGTATAGAATAAACAATCATTATTTTAACAAAGCATTTCCAGAAGGATAGAAAAAAAAAAAACTTATTTATTAATAGGTCCCAGAATAAATGTGTGAGCATATTGATTCCATTGCTATGAAAATGTATATGCTGGAAACATTTTTTGTCAACAACAAGAAGAGTTAGGTATGACATTAGGTATGAGTTATATCGATATGTAAATGTATATGTCAGCAACATTTGCTATGTCTACAACCAACAAAATCCCTTGTTTTGGTACATATTCATTCAGTATAACATGATTAATGTAAACATATTCAGCATAAATTAATTCACCTATATTATATATTTTTGCACTTTTTTGGTTGATTTTAGCACTAATTACAACACATTATAATAATTAAATGACAGATTGGTGAGGTTTAAAGAATCTCAGAGAATATAACCTGACCTGTGAGAGTGAGATAAGAAAGCCTGCAGTGTATTCCACAGAGCTGAATGTGTATCGTAATATAGGTTAATGTCAGCAGGAGTATAATTCTAAATGCAGACCTGAATAGCTAGGTCTTCTCCGCTTCTGTTCAAAGCGGAACTCTGTATATCAGTCTAAAAAAACATTCCGGAACAAATTGTCGGTGGACGGACATGTTCAGCTGAGACACCAGACGGCGTTCAATGAATTGTCTGCATTACAAATAGAGAGTAAGTTGTAGAATGTTGTGAAGAATGAATTGCTAACATTTAGTATTAGAGTAAAAGCAAGCGGAAAGGAATAAGCGCAGCCATAGAACTTCGGCCTGTGTGCAATAGGTGTCAAAGAAAGCTAGTTTGCTAACACGATGTTTTCAAAATCTCTGGGCCGGCGTTAAGAGACTGTACAAACGGAATCATTAGCTTTTTACGGTGAACCTTTTATCGCGAGACTTGTTCTGTAAAAGTGTGTTCAGGTATGTGACTTATTTCATTAGGTGTTCAGTTACAAGGTCCAGTCAGCTGTCAGCTAGTATCCTCCCGGTTGTTCGGCCCTCTTCCTCTCACTACACTTCTGACATTAAAATGGCCCGTGGCTATTTGATGAGAATTGCAAAAATTGCTACCAGAGCAGGGGTCCCCTTCTCTACCCTTAAAAAGCTCTTAGGACGTTGCTTTTCCTCTCATAATAAACTAATCCCAAACAATACCTTTTACTTTCTACACTTATTTACCCCTCCCGCAATTTTCATATTTCTTGTCCCTACTCAAACATAATTTGATGATATAATTGTCCATTGTAAATTGTTTGTCCAATGTAGGTCACCATTGTTAAAAACATCTCCTAAATTCAGAGATGTAAATGTAAACATAAATGTTAAGATGCTAAAGATAAACATTTGCTGGTGTTGATCTACCACTAAGGGGCCATTAAACCTGTAAAGGAGAAGGGTGCTCAGGACGGACATTCAGACCCGAGCCAGAGGAAAAAATTGTGATAAACAGTGATAAAAGTGTAGTTTTATGAAGGTAAATAAAAACATCTGAATATAATTGGACAATTGAAGTGATTGGGACCAGATGACTGCACATTGGAACAGACTGGGTCCTGTAGCCTGTGAGATGATGCCTTTGTGAATCTGTCTTGTTTTAGGAGCACATTCAGCTCCTGCCACTAAAAGGCCTTCCTTCAACGGCCATCACAAATAAACTATTTTCCTAAGACGGTATGCAAGGACTTAAGGATGCTATCAAGCACTGGAAAATTGAAAGAACTGTTTCTCTGTTGAACAGGAAGATGGCACTGCGAGCATGTGGTTTTATAATATTTCGCCGCCTTCTTGGCTGCACGCCCCCACCAGGCAACATTGAATACCTCCTCCTGCAGACATCTTATGGGGAGCACCACTGGACCCCACCCAAAGGTGTGCACTCCATCGTGGGATCGAGATGAGCTACATCCCACTTGTTTAGCTTGGCCTCATTTTGACCGTCGGCCTCCAATGTGTTCACTTCCAGGTCACGTGGACCCGGGTGAGGACGACCTGACCACAGCTCTGAGGGAGACCAGGGAAGAGGCGGGGCTCGGGGCGGAGCACCTGCGGGTGGTGGAGGGCTTCGTGCAGGAGCTGCGCTACGAGGTTCGTGGCAGACCCAAGGAGGTGTTGTACTGGCTGGCTGAGCTGAGGGATCCGGGAACAGCAGTGACTCTGTCCGATGAGCACCAGGACTACCGCTGGGCCCAGCTGGAGGACGCCTGTGCTCTGGCCGGGTACAGAGACCTGCAGGACACACTGAGAGCAGCACAGACACACTTAGAAGCTCAGCAGGACAAGCAGTGAGGTGTCAGAACGTGGGTGGAAAAGACTGCTTAGCTGGGCTACGTTTGACTTTTTTTTTCCTGGTAAAACCAGGTAAATACACCGTCCCTTCATTCATGTAAGTGGATTGTAACAGAAATCTGACTCTTTCTGCTTTGGTCAAATATTAATATCTATTGTATGGTTTTATGTGGCGATCTCTTAGTCACATGTAAGAGGATTGAATACAGAAATCATCTTTATGTAAACATGAATAAGCTGATATACACAATCAGAGCACAAATGTTTCAGAAAAATTAAATGAATTGTCCTCTACCTTCCAATGTGGTCCCAACAATAAGCACGATCACAGTTTAATGAGCGGTGTGTGTTTATCTGGTTATTTTTACAGCTGGAATTACACTCTGCTATGATTAAAACTAAATGTCCTGTATTCTTCATTCACAAAATGTGAATAAATATTATATATGGACATTGAGTTTTAGGTCCTACCACAAGGTGTCACCAAAAACATACTTTGATGAAGTTGCACAGTTAGTTCTATGAGACCCACACCAGTTATTGCTTTCCGGAAATTTAAAGCAAATAGTGGTTGTAGTTTTATTATTCTAGAACTATTGATTGTATCATTGGAGAGAGGATGAAATTATGAATCAGTTCTGACTGAATGGATCTATCATAAACATATAAAAATATGGACTGGCACAAGGGGGCCGCACGGTGGTATGGTGGTCAGCACCATCGCCTTACAGCAAGAGGCTGTGGGTCCGAGTCCCTGGGGGAGACAGGACCTTTCTGTGTGGAATCTGCATGTTCTCCCTGTGTCTGTGTGGGTTCTCTCCGGGTTCTCCGGCTTCCTCCCGCCATCCAAAAACCTGCATGTTAGGTTGACTGGACATTCCAACTCGACTTTGTGTGTCTCTGTGTGGCCCTGCGGTGGACTGGTGAACTGTCCAGGGTGTACCCTGCCTCAGGATAATTAAACTGGAGCTTCAGTCTAATTGATGCTGTGCACATCAGAAATATTTTTTTCTCCTAAAAGTAAGTGTTGAATTCAAGCTAGATGCTGGTCATAGGCTCATGATGCAGGGCTGCATTAGTGTCATCTGTTGGGGATGTAATAACAAATAATCTATCAAGTCATAAAGCAGGCTGGGAGTGCTGGTATCAACTGTCTTTTTCCTTATGAGGACACACAGGACACAGCAGTGAACATGAGCACAGGTCGGCTTTAGTTTCCACTTTGACCTGTATAATTTTATTTTGTCATCCGTTCTATAGTACTAAGTAGAACCAGAACCAGGGCCTGATTTCACACCACACTGACTATGGTATAAACCTCTCAATGTCTAGTTCATTAGAGGGGGGGCATCTGTGTTTCCCAAATAACTCTAATTTTTGTTCTTTTTTAAATTGAACAAGTCTGAAATCTGATACCAGCAGTGCACTGGACAGATGCATGTTTACCACAGTTCTATTAGTTTGGGTACACTGGTGAATTCTGCTGACTGTAATGGGTTATCTAAGGTGCTCCTGAGCACATGTGATTAAACTGATTATGGTGGCATGATGGATTTCATGCAGTTCCACCTCAGAGCTGAAAGGTCACCTGCATTCCGCAGAGGTTTCTGTAATTTGCTTTTACACACTGGGATTCTCTGGACTCTCTAAACTTTTCACAGTACGTCCAGTAGAGACTCAAAGAACAAGTTATTTGCAGAAATATCGGTCTTAAATTGATCATTTTAAAAAACAGTGCTGATCTAATTTTGCTTGTGAAGATCAAACCTTGTACGGAAGTTCCTCTTTACTTTCCCGAACTCCACCACCCTAACCAGGTATTTGACTCTTTCATTTTTTTTCCCCATGCACTTTCTATGTGACCCACAACAGTTTGATTTATGATTTACCAAACACCAAAAACGTATTAAAAGAAACTCATAGATAAACTATGTCAAAACTACATGCATGGCTGGATGCCACTACCATATAAAATAATCAGCCTGGAACATCCAGAATCCATGAGGTAGGAACCACCAATCAGAAGTTTTCAGCAGGCTTTGAGGACATAGTTTTATTTTCAATGATTATCAAACTTAACCACACACCAACTTTCCGCCTGCATACCACTCTTAACTTTTGCCCACCCCTCCCACCTCAAAAAGTACTTTTTGTTGTCTGTTACGGAGGGCATGTAGGCTTAGCAAAAGAGGTCAAAGCCCATTTCCAACCAAACTCAACTATTTTTTTTCAAATTTCTTTTTTTTTTTTTAAAGTACAACAGAAGCCTAAGAGTGACATTTATGATGTAACAAATGCAACATGATCGGGGGGGTGATTAAACTGAAATATGAAACCAACAAGGACAGCAAGAACATCCATGTGTGGGCACATTTTAGCATTGTGGACAGACCAGTCTTTCAGTGTGTGACCATGCAAAGGCTTCAGGGGGACCCCACCGTGTGGACCCACAACTCAAAGAGTACACATTTGCACACACATTTTCACACCCACACACAGGTTAAATAAACTGAACAGTTCCATTCAGTTTGTATGTAATACAATATGCGTATACAACAATATCCAATCATCTCAGATGGCGGTTCTTTTCATGAGTCAATTTGTACTTTTTTTCCCCCAATTTATTTTATTTTAGATAATAGCTAGTGGCTACTCCATCAAAAAGGTAAGCACATCTTCACTTTCTTCAATTTGTCCTGATTATTGAAACAAAAAACAAAAAAACACAAAGGAAACACATTTACTTTCAAAATGGGTCTTTCTATCACAGAAATGCTTTTAAAATGAAAATCAAACAATTTCTACTCCTAAAGGGATAGACATTTCATTGGAAAGAAACAGAAAAAAAAGGCAGATTGAAATTTCTAAAGTTGCAAGAAGATCATTTATCATTCTGAGAATATGTCTGCTTTCTCGCTGAGACTGAGGAGAATTGTTGTGCATCTTGTTGTGTCGGTTTCAGAACTATGCAGATACAGCCAGAGATGGGTTGGGCAAAAAGTTCTGATTTATTCTGAAGGCTAAAATAAAGTAACCTGCTGAGAGATAGCTGTTCTGTGCTAATTCAACTCACCGGCTCAATTCGTGTCATTAAATTTCTTTAAAAAACAGAACAAAAAAACAATTGCTTAATTTTAAACCTTTAAGGTCATGGGGGTTTCTGAAATCCTAAAAGAATCTCATTTGAACATTTTTAAGAGAATCTATGACATGAAGTGGAAGCGTCACGCTGAGTCAGCTTATACATCCACATCTCTTACAAGTGCAGTGAAGAAGTCGAGAGTGAAGCCCATCAGTGTGCAAGCTTTTTTTTTCTTTTTTTTGCCAGGGGTTACTCGAGATACAGTGAAATTTGTTATATTCAATGGCGAGACATTACAATGTTAGCCTTCCCACCTGACTCATCTTTACAGAGCACATATTTCACAAAATGTCCCACTGCACCTCAAGCAGACTCTCAAGATTTGTACTTTTTATTCCTTAATAGTGATTCACCTCTCTACTTTAGGAGGGATTGGGAAAGATGGGGGGCACATCAAGAAAAGTTCAGAATCCCTGGCAGCTATGCTCCTCCTCTTGTGCCATAATATCAAATCCATAATCGGTCCAGATCAGGAGTGAACTTCTTCTTTTCTGCCTACAAAAGAGTCCAGTCTCTGGGAGCCTCCGAAACACAGAGCCAGAAGAGAATGTTTAACTCCTTTGGTTTCACATTAAAATCCAAACGGTATCTCGGTAAGAGTTTAATCAAAAAAGTAGTAAATCCACGACATGCATCCATTGCTGCGCAGTATTTCAAATGAAAGCTTGCGGGGCGGTACTTGGTTTCCGTGGCATAAAAATCCATCCGTTTGAATCACAGATTTGCCCCAGCGCCCCACAGGGAAACAAGGAAAACAAAATATGTGGTTTATGGGATGCTGCACAAGTAACCTCAGTTAGATTGCGCAGTAGAGGATGTTCAAAAGCCTTGTACTCGGAGGATTTTGACTTTCCTTTATCAGATACTTGGCTGATTCCACACACTCAAAACAGAACTGAGTTGAGGGCTTCCCCAAGCTTAAAATATAATTTGGGAAAATGTGACATCATAGCCAGCGTGGACGCTAAATGTAAATATAAACACACAAACAGGTAACAGGCAGTCACGGTCGAAATTCATTCAAATGCAAGTAAGTATCCAAGCTGTAGATTTATCAACACGCAGACCCTGAATACTCACAAAGTTCAGCTCCCACAAAGTTGCATTTCAGCATCGGTTGGGGACACAAAGAAAAAAAAAAGATAAAAACAGAGCGCTTTTACACCAATCACAACATAATGTAAGCACTGTCGAGAGGACAGGTCCTGACAAATGTATTTTCTTTATCTGGCTCTGGCTTTGCGAGAGTACAACAACTCCGAGCACCCTAATCTGAACCAAGAGTGGCAATCCTTCATTCAGGTGTAGATCCTAGCGGGGGGACTGGAGACTATCAGAGCAGTCTCGCCCCTCAAATAACAATCTGTGATACTTAAAGAAAGGAAAGGCGATGAATGGGAGGATACGTTTTGTGTCTTAGGATCTGGTTTTTCTCTCTCAGTGAAAGTCTACTGAGGCCCTGAGGTTTGAGAGGCAGAGATAAGTGCCAGAGGAGATGTGAGAGCTCTGGACCTCATTCACCTAAAAGGACATGAGGCTGCTTCAGGGGATCGTGATGGAGAAGCTAAAGTTTATGGACACGACTGAAATCGTGGGGTTGAAGTTGCCGCGAGGATCAGAGATGTCCTGCTATTGGACACACTTAGTGACAGTGAGAGGACAAGTTACTAGTGACTAGTTAATGAGCCGAAGCGTGTGTGCAAAGTCTCCATTAGCCAGGCTGTCTGAGCCAATCAAGAAAAGACAATAGACAAGTTAGAGAGGACACAGCGCCAACCAAGCAAAAACACTTTTTTTTAAAAACGGTAACAAGGAAAGACAATGGGCAGAGCCAATCTTTCAACAGAAAAACAATCTGACATGGAGTGGTCAGACAAAGAACTGGACAGCGACAGCGGGGTTCAACAGACCACCACACCTACAACTGCTTTTCATCATTTATCAACTCGGGAACTATTTCTTTACTCGGAAGCGGTGTGTAGGTATAGAATCCATTATATTATTTGTTCTTTATCGTCAGTTCATGAAACTATTCACTATTTACAGGCTACTATGAAAAATAACCATGACAGGAATTTGACAAGGAATTTTAAGCTGCACTGCGGGCCACAAGCTGCTGGCTGGGAAAATCCTACCGAACAAAGATGGCTTCACCAGAACCAGGTCGGGATAGACCTACAGACAACCAAACTTAACCACGCCAACATCAAAGTTACAAACCTTATTCTACCTGACAAAACTACATGTGCAAGAGAAAAAATACAGCAGTGACCAAATTACTCCTTTAATGGCGCCAGCTCTATCTATCAACGGCTGCCATACCTTATTGTGCCATACGCGAGAGAAGATCAATTACACAATGCCAAAGCAGTCCATAACTCATGCTTGAAACAGTATGGACGAGAATCGATCCTCAAACCTCAACTGAACACTGTCAAAAAGGAGAAATATGACTTCAAAAACACTCCTGGGACTCTCTGGAGCTGTGCTGGAGTAATTTTGCATCTCAAACTCAAAACGTTAGAGTGCAAGTTGTGATTAAGGCAAACGGTGGGAACACCAAATTCTGACTTTCAGTGAACACGGTACCGACAAGCTTTAGCTGAACAGTTACTCAGAAACCCGTCAGAAGTCCTATTTGACCCGGACACTTGGATTCGTTTAATAAATGATGAAAACGTTTTGGCAGTAGACTTTTGACCCCACTGTATGTGTGCAAACATTCACACACTTGCACGCAGACAGGATGAGAAATGAAGGAGGGGGGGCGGTGGGGGAGCTGGTGGGGAAGAGTTATCATCCAGATCATCACGAGTCCTCATTGCCAGAGTCGTCCTGGTTGTCGTAACGTCTGGTGGACGTCCCGCCGTCCTCCACGCTGCTCATGCCTCCGGCCTCACCTACGGACTCCATCTCACTCTCGTCTTCATCCTCGTCCTCCTCCTCCATGTCATCGTCGTAGAGGTCGTCGTAGAGCAGGTCCGAGCTGCTGTCCTGGGAGGGGACTCTGGTCTGGACGCAGTACTCCGCCAACGTGGTGGGCACCTTGACGCCGTCCCGCTCGGCCTCCGCCGCCGTGGACATCACCTGCTTCCTGTTGGGGAAATGGTAGCGAGCACATAAATGACAGCTGCCAAAGACGTAAAGACGCTTTTCATCGGCCCCCGCGGGCCGGAAAAATCGCTCCTGCTGCCTTACCTGATGATCTCTGCATACTCCTTGTCCTTGCCTTTGCTGTCCCTCCATTTCCGGAACATGACAGAGGCGTCCACGTTGGCCGGGGAGAAGGTGTTGGGCTCGTTGAGCAGGGAGATCACACTAAGAAGGATGGTTCTGAGCACAAGAGAAGAAACACGTCATGAGTTTTATGATCAGTTACCCACTGCTTCCAATCCACAGATTCAGCACTTTACCTCAGCTGCCTGGATCTTGCTGACAGTTAAATCTAGGAGAAATTCACAAAGTCTATGCCTAAACTCTTTTTAGGGTTAAATAGGGTTTGTCACTAAAGGATTAGCTTTTCTTCTGTTGTGACCTGGTATATACATTACCCACAAATACATATATTTCTGTTAGAAATCTTGGTGTGTAGATCGCTTCTTCAAAGCAGAGAACTGAACTCTGAGCAGCATCGGGCTCAGAAATCTTTCCCCCCCAAATACCAATAACATGTGACAACACTTAAGGTCATTTTTCCAGATGTCACACAACTCTTACAGCTGCAAACCAGAAACATCAGCAAAGCCCTGCCTTTAAGTGTCTGCTCCCCCCCCCCTTGTTTCCCAAGTTTTTTATTTCTTTCTACCACACTAACTCTGGAGCAAATGCATGTGTGTAACCAGAGGGAGAAAGTACCTGACATTCTGAGTGGGGTTCCACCTCTCAGATGGCAGCTCCCCACTCTGTGGGTCATCCACAGGAGGGTGCAAGATTGAAATGCAAACATCTCCATTCTGGAAGGAGACCAAATGAGACTGTGTCATCCGTCATGAAAACTTGCCAGTGGGTATATTTGCATTTAAACCACTGATGGCTGACTCAACTCCGCATGTGAATTCCAAATTTGCATGGAAATGTCAACAAAAATTTAGCAAAAACATGTTATGAAGCAATCTTAGGAAAAGACTCTAAGGAAGCATTTGCTTTCCTGGAAGCTTGAAAATCATTAAGAAAAGAACACTGAGTTAAAAGGCAAAGGTGACGATTTACAGATTAATTTAGTCAATTTGTGACTTTCCCTTTAGCCATGGGAAAAAGTTAAAGAATAAGACTGAAGCCAAAACATAAATGTTTTTATTTGCCTTTTGTGAATCCATGATGTGACTTTGGGTCGCTTTATCTACAAATAAGCTTGTCTTGCCTAAACTTGAGCAAAATGTGGTTGGCTTTTTTCTAATGAAAAGGACATCAAAAAGGACAAAAACAAGTGTGAGCAGCATTCCCCCCCCACACCACAGTCAGGCAAAAAATAGCTGATTGCTTCCATTCAAGCATATAAACTGTTAACCACAAATACACAAATACCACGGCCATGTTAAAAGAAAACAGCTACACATTTTACCTCATATATGTTAGGGTGCCACATCTTGGTGAGGAAGCGAAATGTAGGCGGGGAGTACGGGTAGTCAACTGGAAACTTGATGTGAGCCTGGAGCAATAGACATAACAACAGTCAGAGAGGTTTTTACAGACATCCTTCTTCAAGCTTTTTTTTTAAAACCTCGTCTCAGAAAGGGTCAAATATGTGCAATAATGGAAAAACAAGAAATGTACATATTTTATAACAACATGAGGTAAAATGTTATGTTCAAGGGGAAGGAGGTTGCAGTTAACCAAACTTTAGATTACAGCCAATAGCATTTTAAAGAGGGAACCTTACTAAGACAGACATTCCCTTCAACCTGGCTACTATACATATAATAAATAGATATTCAAATGAAATTGTTTTAAAAAAAACTTTCCTTCTAACAACTTGTCTGACATTATTATTAGAATGCTAAGATGTTTAACCACAAACTGGCTTCCTGTTTCATTTGAAGCGTGCAGCTAAACAAAAAAAACAGATGTAGTCAGCAGTGCAGTCAACATATTAAGCAGCTTATGGCATTTTATCCATCTAACTTAGAAAAAATCCCTATATGTTAGATGATCTATCATAGGGAACCCCAGGTTCTGTTTTTTTCCTCCAAAATATTGCAAAATGATCAAACGAAGCAGCCGGAGGCTTGGGTTTGTGCAACACCACCCCAACCCTGCTGAACTGAACAGAGAGATAGGACTATCATCACTCCACAGCAAACCCCAACCCTGCTCCAGCCAAGGTTAATTAAAGACGCAAATGGTACAATGTCCTCTGCTGCATTGCCTTTTGCTGTGAAGTCATTACCAGACCTACAGCCCCACAGGTGTAGCTCAGCATTCAGTATCTCCTTTAGGACAATCAACAGTGGTCAGTTTTTGGTGGGAGGTCTTTGTTTGGTTACACGATCAAGATTCTGCCAACAAACAGGACTTTTTCTCTTTTATTTCTGTTTTTTCTACTGTACCCAATTACTAAATTCTATTTGTATACGTGTCAAAGATTTCTGGAGCTGCCATCATCCAGAAATGCTTCTTTGATCTTTTTTGGCAGAACCTCAACTTTTCATTGCTGGAAATGCGGACCATCAGCTTCGTGTAATTCTGTTAATTGGTAAAGTGTTTTGGTCTGGGTGTAAAGCTGTTGGCAGGCAGAGGCATCTACATATCATTAGATGGTAAGTGTCTCTGTTACACATATCACATTAGGCCAAACATAAAGGACTGTGACTATCTATGCAGGAATACCTCCAGGGCTCAGGATTTTTTAACAGAATATCTAGTAGGCTTCAGTATCACTAAAGGACCCCAAGCTCTTTCTCACTGGCAACTTCTTTTATGCAGTAAGTTACATGCAAGAAAGTCAGATGAGTCCAATCATGCCCTTTTCTCCTAAGTTTTCTCTGAGCTAAGGTGCCATTAATAGTGGCCGCATAGCTAAAAATAGCAATGTGAAGCATAACCACCATACAGAGGAGGCTGAAGGCTGAGAAAGGAGGGACAGTAGAGAGGCTGAAAATGACTTTCAATAAAAGAAATGGCAGCGACCGGATGAGAGAGCATCACAGTTGGCTCACACAATTTGCAAACCGGGTCTACTGCGTATTATTGCATGAATGTTTGTTAAGTAACCGTCACGGCCTGCGTTTTCTTTTTTGAACACAAACACCAAACGGGCGCTTCCAACCTTAAAGTAGCCCCCTTCATACAGAGTGTTTGGGGGCCCGAAGATGGCCACTTCCCAATTGTAGAGGTCAGACTCCTCCACCAGGGTGATGCGGAAGCCTTCCACCGGCTGCTCCTGCAGAGACTTCAGCTCCATCATCAGGGCCTTCTGGGAACTGGGGGTTGCCTGGTGGGCCATGTTAACTCCACTTGTGACACCAGTGGCCACAGATCTGTAGCAGGGACAAAAATAACATGAGATTCATGATACCATCAGAAGTACATTCAGGACTCCATGGACTCTTCATTTACTAATTTCTAATAATTTCTAGTACACAACTCGAACCTTTTAGCTTTGGTTTTATTAATAGTTTTTCTGGTAAACATGAAGTACAAAAAGAACGAAGGGAGGTAATAATGTTATTGGTTAACTGAGCTCAACATACAGCACAAACACGCTATGTGGCATGTCAAGCTAGGTTTAGTTCGGAGGCCCTTTATGGGGATGAAGCAAAGTTAATAAAAAGTGTTTACCTCCGTTTCCTTGCTCTGTAATATGTGTTGGGTTCGTTACGGCTGAAACCTGCAAGGGAAAGTCATAGGCTGTCCATGCTAACCTTGCTATTTCTTGACTAAGAGACAGGATTCTCTGCTAAAGCCTATGGCTGGTCCTCGTGTTGTGTTTCCGAAATTCTTTGTGTGCCAGTGTTGACAATTGACATGGAGCGAATATCAGTGTGAGTCACGGTCCCCAGTGGAGAATTCTTGGGCTCAAACGAGGAATTTCGCTTCCCCTGCCATCTCCCCGATCTCCCGGTTCGGTTCGGACCGACGCTCAGCTGATCCCTGCTTGTTTATGTTTGTTTATCTGCTCTCTAGCAGTCTCAACTTCTCCACACGTCAGCTAAACCCCTACCGAGCAACTTCGTCCACACAGAGCAGCTTTTCTGTTCCCTACCGTCCCCTCCGGCACGGCAGCAGTGTCAAAGACTAAGGAATTCGAGCCCGTGGTGGCAAAAAGACCAGCAAGTGAGAGGTTTACACTCGCGAATAACAGTGGATTTAATCGATTTTTATTTTCCTCCCATCGATGCTTCCGGCTATCATTGCGCGTGTCTGCGGAACGTAAGCGGCGTAATGGTCAGACGTGACGTGCGCGTACCTCGAGCTGAGAGTAGGTGCCCATAACTCATATTAGTCAACAAAATAACATTTTTTATTGATTTATTCAAAATAATATATTTAGATGACCCATTAAGATAAAATGTTTTTTTTTACTGCATAAAAAAAAAAAACAACAACTCACATCTTAACCTTTACAACTTCAATAAAGACCTGATCTAGATACATATTGTGCTGGAGGAAAGGTACATGGGTGAGAGCACAAATCCATGTGAACAAGTTATCCAAATCATTACAAAGGATGTGACAAATGCAAGTTTAGAGATAACAGTGAGCACAGGCCATTCATCATTGTACGTTTTCATTAAATTTTTTATATTGTAAAATGTTTTTAATCAAGAAAGTAACCCTGAATTTAGTTAACTCGACCATCTTATTTATTACTCAGTAACTTACTCTACTCTGGCGTTGTGGTGATCTGACGTCGTGGAATGACATCACACAGGAACCAGTGAAGAAAGCCTGACAAATCAAGATGGCGACCTACACCGAATCAGGAAAGAGGTTTCAGTTTAAATAAAACTGATCCCGAAGTCAGTTTTAACAAGAGTGTCAGCGCAGTTGGGCGTCGTTCGGTTTTTGACAGGACAAGACGGAGCAGATACTGGTGAGGGGGGCTTGTATTTATATGCCAGCTCAGTTTTATGCGAGGGGCGGTGGCGGTTGAGATAGCAGTCTGTCTTAACCAGCTCGTAACGTTACAGGCAGGCCACAGGCGAAGCTAAGCGTATTAGCATGAACAGTGGGATTCCTCTAAGACCATCTTCTAGTGTTTATCTGGAAGAATGGTCACGTTTATTCTAGCCGATCTTTATCAATCTGTATACCTCTTGTTAAATTAATAAGCTTTCCAGGTTGGTTATCTGTCAGCGGGTCTACCCAAGAGTAAGTGCACATAGCTTAGCTTGTAGCTAAGGCTACAACAATTATTTCTTGGTTACATTTTTAAATTGACTGCGTTTGTTAAAGACGTTTTATGTGTCAGAGTGACAGTTGTTAAGTTTTGGACGATTCAGAATGATAGCATTTTCATTTTGAATGCAAGGAGCCGTAGTAACGGTCCTTCTTCGATTGACAGTTTATATTAAACGCATTTTAACACACCAAAGTTAGCAAAGTGTTCTTTTGCATGTGCAATTCTCAAGAATTGTTGTGGTTATACCAAATCTAAGAAATAATACAATGTATTTGTCTTAGGTCCAATCTTACTTTGAGTACATGCTAAGCTGCTAAATAGCTACGGAAAACAACAACTACTGGTGGAGAAGTGTTGCATAACTTTATCCTCAACTACTATTAGCCTCTAGCTATCGTGTAACTACTAAGTTAAGGTCTTCACGCCTAAATTAACGCTGAGAAAATCCGACGGAGGGTCATTTGCATCCTGGTCACAAGATCCCTTCTGTACTCGTCATGTGTGAGCCATGACAGATTGAAGTCACTGACTTTTAATCAGTGTAGTAAACGCCCTAAAGCAAAGAGTTTTAACAAATGCTAAGAACTGGGCTGTTTATTTTCCAAGAGAGAGCCAGCAAAATGGAGAGACGGCAGCTCAATAAGTTTCCCCTGCCACAGTTGAGCTGGGCCTTACTGGCTAAATGGCCTTTATATCTGTGAGGTGAGAACTTACTTTACCAAGACATCAGGTGTGAAAGTGGACCACGTTCCACTGTGGCAGTAATACAGTGTAGTACACAGTTGTACAATTAATATCAAACCAGTTTAGACAAAACTTAATCCCTAGAACGCAATTGGGGACTTTTGGGTTAGCTTTCAGACTTGTTTAGAAAGATGCATAGATTTTTGGTTTATAATCACTGGCTTTCTCTGTCTAGCAAACGAACCATGGTTTGCTCAGTGCTCATAAACGCATGAACTGATTTCTATTTTCAGATCCTCTAAATGGCTGCGAGGAAGTCTGGAACAGATGCACACAACAATGGTAAGAACTTAAAAATATATATATTTTCTTACTTTATTGTAAGACTGCGGTGATGTTCTTAGTTGTGATTGCTCAAGGTTTATATGGTTTGAATAGTCAATAATCATGTCATGGATGTCTGAATTATTTTTTCTCTTCTCTTTTCTATGCATAGGACCCATCAGCTACCTTGATGACGTTCCCTTCAAGATAAATGATAAATTTCGCTGTCCAGCCAAAGTGGGATTGCCTGTCGGCTTTTGTATGCCAAACACGGGGTCCTTTCTTGCGGACATGCGGGTAAGTCGAGCACAACGGAGATTTAGGCTTTGTGCTGATGTGCAATTAATCCAATTTTGATTTCTTGGATGATAGTCACTATGATATTTTCCACATTCTAAAACCATGCATGCAGCCCTCCATGACGTGTCTAATGATTGACAAAGGAGAAAATAAGAAATCACTTAGGCTTTTCATTTTAAGTTAAAATATATCAGTTGTATGAATTTGAAATATCATAAAATGATAGAATATTGCTATGATTTGGACGTACCTTCTCATTTTCTTACAGTGGAGTTTTAGTATCATGTGATGGTTGTTCATGCTGTGATAATCGCTGTCTTTGTTCCCATCGCCCTCATTCTTTTCCTCACCCTGCCCTATACAGTATGACTTTACATTGGAGAGGCGAAGTGTACGCTGGGGGATAGAGCTTGCTGAAGCCAGAGCTGCAGAGGCCAGAGCAGAAGAGGCAGCAGCCAAGCGGGAAGCAGAGAACCAGGAGTCTTTGGCCAAAGGCCAGGACATTGATGGTGGTGTAGGGAAAATACCCAGATCTACTACAGAGGACCAGGATCTTCTTCCACCAGCGCTGAACCCCGTTCTGGCAGGGCTGAGCCACAATGCCATCCTCACTCCACTGCCTGCCCCAAGCCTTGGCCCCAGAAAAACTCAGCCTAGCATCCCTCAGCCACACAGCCTCAACCTAGCAGACTTCGAACGAGAAGAAGACCCCTTTGACAAGCTAGAACTTAAAACATTGGATGATAAGGAAGAGCTAAGAAGCATCCTACAGAGTCAGCCCCAACCTCATTCCCAGCCTCAACCACCTCCAGCTGTGTCTGAACCAGAGGCCTCACAGCAGCAGTCAGCATCTCGTGGAAACAGCCCATCTCCACCCAGCACCAACAACAGCCTCTCTGTCAAACCAGGCTTTGCCCACAAACCCAATGGGTTAGTTGCCTTGCTGGAAATGGACAGAGTTGGGCATCCTGGAAGAGTAGGCTTTGATACTGACGATCGGCCATGTAACATCCGCTCTTTGACTTTTCCCAAACTTTCTGATTCTGGTGACCCCGAGCCAATTAATTACAGTCCACTCCCTGTAGCCCTTCCTGTACTGCGACAGAGACTACCCAATGGCAGCCCGCCAACCCCACCAAAAACACAAGTTATTGTTGCCCCAGAACCACTCACCTATAACGAGAATGGCACACCAAAGCCGGTGAGTGGTGGAGAAATACAGCACTGCCCAAAGTTTGTGCACCATGTTGCACTGAATATTCAAACGTGATTATAAAAAATTAATCTTGGAACCATAGGAATATTCATTGATGATTTTTTTTTTTTTTTCCTCTAGGCCAACCCAGGGTCAGTATGCTCTGGTCTGCCGTGTGGTGGAGCTCTTCTCAGCATGACACCCAGTGAACGTCAGTGTGTGGAAACACTTGTGGGCATGGGCTACTCCTATGAAGGAGTCCTACGGGCCATGCATAGACAAGGACAGAATGTGGAGCAGGTGTGACTCCCTCCTACACAAATGCAGATATGACATGACATTATATCTGGTTATACATTATGTTCAGGTCATGGTAATGATTTGGTGTCATGACCAGTCACAGGCCCATTATTATGGTTTCCGTGACATGGACTTATAAGGTCATATACCAGATACACCAGATGGATTGTAGATAAATAAAGTAGATACATTTGTATTGACCATATACTCTAATGTGTTCAGTATTGTTTTTAGTCTTTTTATGTAAACTAGAAAAAGTCATTTACACAATGATACTAGCAGTGCGTTCTTAATGGATAAATGGTAAACCTTAAGTTACTGTCTGTTCAAGGTACTGGATTACTTGTTCATTCATGGCCGTCTGTGTGATCGGGGGTTTGATGCAAGTGCAGTAGAAGAATGTTTAGAGATGTACCAGTGTTCAGAAGAAAAGGTTTGTACATTTCAGACTCCTGCATGTTGTTGTAGATGTGAAAGCAATTTGTTCACTTTATATATATTTTTCCATTCAATTCCCTCCCAGGCCTTGCAGTTTCTTGAGCTCATGTCAAGATTTGGTGAAATGGGATTTGAGCGGGATGCCATCAAAGAGGTGCTTCTAGTCCACAACAATGATCAGGACAAGGCACTGGAGGATCTGATGGCGCGTGCCACAGCTAGCTGAGCCAAGTCAGTCAGCTAACCAAAGCTCTGCCCGGGGCACGTTTCCTGCTATCATCCAACAGCCCTTTTCCCTTTGCCTACCTTATATTACCACGCCCTGACCTTGCTGTGGAAGTGACAGCGGGGAAACTATTTCTCTTTGTGCTAATACATTTTATGTCTCAGCACTTCAGAAAGTTGTGTGCCTAGATTGGAGGGACCTGAACTGTAACATTACCTTGTGGTTGTCCCGGGACTTGGTACTACTAGTTTATCCAAGAAGAGGATGAATAACTGAGCCGAGAGGGATAAACTGGAAGATTTGGGGCCATGGCATTCAGATGCCATACTGAAATCCTTCCTCTAGGAAGTGTTTAACTGAAAGACGGTGAAACTGCAGAACTGAAAGGGGAGAAACCAGAGACCGGTTCTGCGAACATCATCGAAAGAACAGTCTGAACTTTGGAAACTCCCAAACAACTAAGCTGCCATCTTCCACTGCTCAATGCAGACCTACAACGTGCTGGTGGGGATCGAAAGGGCCCTAGACGGGGCTCTCTAAACCTCAACCTGTTTGCAGTGAAAGAAAACATAGAAGGCACAGCCTCCAGACGGAGCTGACTCTCAAAAAGTGCCCTCTGAGCTGTTGTGCCCTGCACCTATTTCTGTTTTACGTTGTGCTTTCATTTATTCATGTTTCTGTTCATTTTTGGCACTTTTACATGTCAGTTTAAGGTTTCCATTTCTTTGCTTTCTGTTTTAGGATTTCTGTAATAGATGTTTAATCATTACAATTCAGACGATGAGTACTACTAGTCCATTGTACTCTTTGACCTGCACTGGAGTATCCTGCTACCATAGGGGGAGATGGAAAGAGTTACTCTGGGGGAAATTTAGAATGATCCCAGGGCTCCTTGTCATTAACGTGTCGCATACTGCACAGGCACAAAAGTTTCCTAATTCACATCTATTTAAACATAGTACACTGACACTTTGATTTACAAATAAAGAGTTTGATACAATATTGTAAGATACGTTAACAAGTGTGATGCTATAAACTGTTGTGAACGTTTGTTTGCAGAATGAGTGAGTGGTTAAAAAAAAAAAAAGAAAAGCAAGTTGTAAGTGAGGGTTGTTTTGGCAGCCACATCACAGTGCAATAGAGACATTTCATGTGACTTTTAACTGGCACTTTGAGCCTCAAATAATTGTTGGAATAAGCAGAATGGTATTTAAGCTTAGATGGTAATTTGATTGAAAGTAGAGAAGGTTTGATTTGTCATTCATTCTGTTATTGGAGTTCAGACCACAAAATATAATCAAACCTGACTTTGGATTGTTGATTGTCCATTTCTTTTCCCATCTCATGTGTATTCATTTCAATTTGGTTGGCATCTCCACAGTCCTAAATGCAAAATTAAGAAGTAAAAATGTTAAACACATTTCCTGATTTTGAATGGATGCAGTTATATAGAAGCCGAGCAGGGTTCTTTTTTTTCCTTCCTCTTTTTTAATGTGACAACGGACCTCTTGAGTTCATTGTGTAAAATGCCTGTCTGCTCATTTGCAACTTGGGCAAAGTTAGTTAAGATTTCTATGATCTTGAGCTCTGTGGTTTTTGTTAGGGATTGTGAGAGGCATGGTCACAGATTAAGGGCTTAAAGTTGGTGAAAATGTGACTGAAAACTGGCACATTTCGCCTGGGGCTTTGTAGTCCACTGTTCACATGTTAGGAAAACCTTTCTAACAACCAACCTGGTTGAGAACAAAGTGGTGAAATTGTGCTTTATTGCCAATTTGCTTAATTTGCTTGATAAAAATAGAGGTGGGGTAATTGTTTGCAGAACATAAACTGCAAATATGAAAGGTGATGGCAGGAAATTCCCTCCCTGAGCCACTCACACTCTGAGACACGCTGCCGCAGAAGGTTATTCATGTCCATATCAACATGCCAGAGTTGCTAAAGTGAACCAGCCAGCGCTGAATGTCTCACACATTCTTAGTGTGACTGACAACTGTTTGGCAGAAATGTTTTTATTTGACCTTCCTTTTGTAATTACTGTGAAAGGATGATAGACTTACCTAAGTGAAGCTCACAAAAGTGTTATTGTCTCCATGCTTGACTAAAGAGTGGTTTCGAAGTTCATGAGTCAGGGCCTATCATTCGATGTAAATGTCTGGACCTCCTCTAGCTGATCCGCCTTCTCAGTTTCTTCTGAGCTTTGAGTTGGACTTGCTCCACATTATCAGGGGATGGGATGGTTAAGGATTTATACATTAAATCATTTTTTGACCTGCTACATGATTAATGAAATGTCAACTGTTTCAGTGGTACACCGAAATGGTGGTGAGCTCTGCGTTCCTTCAACTCATGATATAATTTCCAAAATGCCACGTTTCCTTGTGAATTATTTGGAAAATTCACACGATTAAATGTGCATTTCTTTCCACTGCTCAGACTGTGGTTGGTGTGAGTCTTTTTTTTATTTATTGGCTTATATAATTATATGGTAAATATGGCACATGAGGCTGGCAAGAAAGCACGGTTCTGTCCCCGCACTGTTTTTCTCTGTGCTCCGTGTACAAGTCAGCAACTGACGATTGTCCATCCAGGTATTGTCAGCGCCAACTGGAAACATCCAACTGTGAGGCCCACTCAGCAGAAAAAAAGACCACTGATCAGCAGAGCATAGGCCATATTCAGCCCTCCAGTGATGGTCAACATAGGTAACACCTAACATGCAATATGTGTTTACATATTAAAGGTGAGGTTTTGCATTATACTCAGCATCTGTATGGTTTAACGATAACTAAACCATAATTTGGTGATCACAGTCCAGAGTTATTTGTTCAATCCAGTGAAGACAACATAAGAATTTATGAGAGAATGATGCATGATTTATTTTAACATTTGCTTGACAAAATGTTGCAGTTGGCCAGATAATCTCCTCAGTATCTGCAATAATTGATTAAAAAAAAAAAGATTAAAAAAATTATTTAAAAAACAATAGTTGCTTAACCTCACAATATGTTGCTAAACTTAAACTTCGATTGTATTCTGAAAAAATAATGCTGAATTTAAAACGCACATAAATGAAATAACAAATGAGCAATTTGCCACTGACACCGAAGTCAACAGCTATATCAGATCAGTGAGCACGCGTAAGTAGCGTGAACGAGCACGTATGACGCACCCGTTCACGTACGACCTTGTTTTTGTTGATGTTTAATTTGAGTGCGGCTGCGCACTGCCCAATGCTTTTGCCGTTGCTGCAGACGCGTCTTGGCAGGGAAAAACGAACCTCTTACCTCTTAATATTACCAGGGGAGTGTGTCAAAATTGTATTGTTTTCACAGCTTAACTGTCGTATTATTTAGGAGGTGGGGGAGACAGCTAACTTTATCTTAGCCTGCGACTGACCAACATCACCCGTATGTGATCGCCCTTCCTCATCGTCGGACGCTGCCAGCGAAGGCCAAGGAACTGAATAGCATATCGTCATTATATGATCCAGTGTCCAGAGTCACTTTTACCCTCCATGTGGGTGAGGGAATTGTGTGTGTCAGATTATGGCGAGAAAAACAGTTAGCAGGAAAAGGAAGACAGGAGAGCCCAAGGACCAACAACAGGTAGGCGGAAACCGGTCACATTAGCATGCTAACTAGCCTATGCTAGTCAGTTAGCTGATTAAAGCTATGTGCTATGAGGCCATACGGCGCTTTTAACTGATTTATCCCTGGTTTACAATTACAAAAATTGAAAAGGGTACAATTTTAATTTCGTTTGAACATTGATTCAGCATGTTTCTGTTTGAAAATGAAGGCGTTAGCCAACGTCAGTTCGTTACCATACGGTAGCTAACGTTAGCTAATGGGTTGCCTACTTTACCCTATTAGGGCTATTGGCTCGTTGTTATTATGTTTAAGACCCATTGCTGCAGTTAGTCAAAAGAAATTACCCTGACAATGTTTTGTTTAAGTAAAATATTTAAATAATAATTGACAGCTGTGGTGATGTTAACTGTCAACGGAATTTTCACAAAAAAATACAAACAGGTCTTAATGAGATCTGTTAACGTCAACGTTAGCGGGTACGTTAATTCTCTTGGTGCTTACTTTACGTGCAGACTAACCATAGATTGCTTGGTCAGGGTGAATCATTTAACTACACAGCAAATCGTGACACGACTAAGCGTCCCTTGACGTAAACCAATAATGGCAGCACTATATCTCAATTTCTGCAGTGACATGTCAGTGACCTTCCTCTCCACTACTGCCTGCTTCGTTTTTTAAAGGAAATTCGGATGGACCCGAAACTTATCCACAGCAGCGCAACTGTTTTGAAGCTTGTAATTGTTTTACCAAACAAAAGTCATAGCCTACAACAAAGATTGTATATACAATCTACTGAGATCCATATCAGTTGTTTTTTCTTATCATATTTGAGTGGAAGGAACTCTTCTATTTCATACTGTGCAGGTTCTGTTTCCATGTTAACCCGTTTTTTTTAGCATTTACAGACTGGATTAAATTATATTTGTTTCGAATATTTAAAAATCAGGTGTGTTCTTTTAAATTTATGAAACAAAACAAAACATCCAAGGGAGAAAATGATCCAGTTAGAAAATGAGCAGGATAACACTGTCAAATCAACTTTGCAGGCTCAATTTAGTTACACTTACACTTTGGTCTCTGCTGAATTAATGATTTGTAAATGAAGATTTTGAGTAATAAACAGAGATGTGATTTTCTATGTTCCATGGTCCTCTTGTGGATCATTATCATATGGTCAGATCATTTGAGATATATTTCATTTTTAATGTTGATGTTTCTGTTCATTAATGCAACTCAATTGAGATTAACATCCCCACTGCTTTAGCTAAAACATAAAGATTAATAAATAATGTCAAATTGATTGACCCTAATCAAAGCCAGTAGCATCTTCACGATTAATTTTCAGATGTCTGAACCTCTTGTGGTGTCTTTCCACAGCTGAGCTGGTGTCAGGCACCTCACAAGCGGAGCCGCGTTTCTTGCTCATCACGACATGCCCATCCGTGGTGGTGCAGTCGGCGCTCTGTGGTATGTGCCCTCCGGGGGCGGGAGTTCAGACCCCAGCAGCAGCATGAGCTGCGGCTCCAGAGGAGCCTGCGTGGCTTTGCAGCTGGCAGGCTCCCAGGGATTCTCAAAGAAAGGGAGTTTTCTCTGGGACGGCTCAACAAGGTGTTTGCTTCACAGTGGCTCAACCACCGACAGGTGGTGTGTGGGACAAAATGCAACACGGTGAGACTCCTTTTTGCTTATACTGTGGATTAAATTTCTGTGAATTTCTATAATTTGATCAGAAAAAGCTTTCTGCACATTTTGAAAGCTCCACTAAACAGTGACACCATGCCAACATCTTCCAGGACTCTTAATACGCCATAGTTTTTTAAGTTATGTTGTGTTATGATTTGATAATGTCTCCTAAAAGATTTGGATTTCCCTGAACCACTGTGTGCTAAGCACCATCTGTGAAAAACAAAATTGTCGGCTCATTACTGAGGATATTTTAGAGTACAGAACTTTAAACGTTCTAAATCTGTGGCTGTGTGCCCAGGGGGGCTTTGCTTCCCAGTGGGATCAGACTAGTTTTTGTAGTTCAGAAAGCAATGTAAAGCATTATTTGACTGCTCTTAATGGAACGAGGCTATTTGCCGTAACGATTGAATTGGTTTCTTTGAATAAAGAAAACAATGTTAATCAGATACCTTTATTTCTAGAAATGAACATATTGATTTTATGCCCACCTGTTTTTATTTAGTACTTTTTTGGGGGGATATTTGGCTAATAACCCAAATTGTACTTGTATTGTGTGTCAGTTTGATGAATCTGAATCTGATTCTACCCTGGCTCCTCTGCCAAATTGATCATTGTTGCTCCCAAACATTGGTGAGCATGTTAAAAATGGTGTAATTAGTGGGCTCATACTCTTGCTTTCTTACTTTCAGCTTTTCGTCGTTGATGTCCTGACAGGACAAATAACTCGCATTCCAATGTTGAAGGATAGGGAGTGTCAGGATGGAAGTTCTGGGTTGGTAGGTGGAGTGGGAGCTGGGCGACATTACCACCCGACAGGAGGTTCTCGTGCTCGGCTGGACCAGCAGGGGTGTGGGATCCATGCAATTGAACTCAATCCATCAAGAACACTACTTGCCACTGGAGGCGACAACCCCAACAGCCTGGCCATCTACCAACTGCCCACACTGGACCCTGTGTGTGTTGGAGATGTAAGTGTTTGTTAGTCCACCAGTAAACTCTACTAAAAATAATATAGACTTTCCTCTCAAGGGATCTTCTAATTAAACTGTCACAACATGAAAGCTTAGAAAGGAGTTCCAATTTCAAACTGTGGGGATTTTAAACAGACTCCTCAATCAAGAGTCTGCTGTAAGAATTAGCTCCTTATTATTAAGATATGATTTTATTTTTACTCTTACCAGAAAGAACAAAAAGAAAAAATAAGAGAAAAAACAACTAATTCTCACTGTGCTTTGTAGCCCCCACGCAGCTGTGTTTAGTGCTGAGGCAGCTTGTCTGACCACGTCTGCATGTTTGTGTTATCCAGAGCACGCAAGCTTCCAGATTATTCCCCAGTGAAATAACCAGATTTTTTCATCCCACACCCTAACATGTTGAGCTTAAGATGGATAGCAATAAGTTATTTGGCAAAATTGCTAACAACAATGCAATTGAGTATGTCTTGGACATGGTGCTTTATCACTTTTTAGCAGGAGGTGTTTGTTATTTCAACCTGAAGGATGTGAATTAGTGTGATTTTTCACAATCCACACGCTTTTGGCGTGTGTGTGTTTTTTCCAGGATGGCCACAATGACTGGATTTTCTCCATTGCGTGGATCAGTGACAACATGGCAGTTTCTGGTGAGTTTGCATTGGTCAGTTAGCAATACAGTCATGGACGAATTTCTTCAGTGTGTGGCACACAGTTTATTCTCCACTGTTTGGTCTTATAACATTTCAATGGATTAATTGTCAAGCCCTGTGTGCATATTATTCACAGGGTCCAGGGACGGCTCCATGGGTCTGTGGGAGGTTACAGATGAGGTAATGAGCCAGGCTCAGATGACCCAGAGTGAAGAGACGGTACCTTCTTATGCTCACATCTCCCACCGTGCGCTCAAGGATATCCCAAAAGAGTACACCAACCCATACAACTGTAAAGTCCGTGCTCTGGCCTTCAACAACAGCCATAAAGTAAGGCTCATCTGGACAGAGCAACAGCGATACCAGACTCTCTGAAAAATAGCTTTGAGTTTTATAAACTTGTCTGTGTATTGCATGGAGTAAATAGGCACAGATTTTGGGCTGTTTTTGTCCTGTTTTCCCATGTTGTTTTTCTCTTTCCAGGAACTGGGTGCTGTGTCCTTGGATGGCTATTTTCACCTCTGGAAAGCAGAGCATAACTTGTGCAAGGTACAGTACATAAATTAATGACATTTTTGTTTCTTCAGTCTTTCATAAGTTGACTTTTGCTCATATGTCTGGCAAGACAGTTAATATTGCAGTTGCTCTATTTAACAAAAATATATATTTTGTTTTTTTACATTGGGTATTTTATTAAAAGCTAATGAAGTTTAATTTCTATGTAACATCCCATGCCCTTTTCTCCAGATACTGTCCACCAAGCTGCCTCACTGCAAAGAGAATGTGTGTTTAGCATATGGACAGGACTGGTCAGTGTATGCTGTGGGTTCTCAAGCCCATGTTTCCTTCCTTGATCCACGCCAGCCAACACACAGCATCAAGTCTGTTAATTCCAGAGAAAGAGGAAGCGGTAAGTCATCTGTAGATTTACAAAAGGGACTGCTGAAACTTAAGCAGAGGGTAGTTGACTTTGCTACATGGGGCTTTACACTCCACAACATGGAAAAGATCAGGCTCGCTTAAGCAAATATTTATATTGATTCAGAACACAGTGCAGTAACTGCACTGAAACCAATCCCCACCATGTCCACAGACGGGAGATTGTTCTTATTCGGGATCCAGTCGATTCCTTCTCAATGTGGAACACATTCTGTGTTCCTTATAGTAGACACAATAAGATTCCCTGATTTGACTTTTAGTTGAGTCATGGCGTATACTGTTAATTGGTGGTGAACAACATTATGTCATTTGTTCATTTTAGTGATACCCAAAGGAATCGATTAAAGAGTAGAGCTTTCCGTTTGGGGAGTTTATGCTAATGCTTGCAGCTCTCTCTTTGTGCAGGGATCCGCTCGGTGAGTTTCTATGAGCACATCGTGACAGTAGGAACCGGCCAGGGTTCTCTCCTCTTCTACGACATCAGGGCCCAAAGATTCCTTGAGAACCCTTTCAACCCAGCCGGTGGGTATCGGAAGTGTCCTGCAGATGGTATCCTCAAGCTCACTACAGGGAAAGGCTGGCTGGTATGCAACAGATTTTTTCTTTTTTTTCTTTTCTTTTTTTTTAACTGAAAGTCTGACATCACATTTATCACAATGTAACTTTCCAAATGGAATAGTCATAACTGCTTTCTTTCCCCCCCTGATTTCATGATCCCTCCCCTCCTGCTCTCTGCTGCTTTTAGAATCACGATGAGACGTGGAGGAGTTACTTCTCAGACATTAATTCCTTCCCCAACGCCGTGTACACACATTGCTATGACGACTCCGGCACCAAACTGTTCGTAGCTGGTGGACCTCTCTGCTCCGGGCTCCACGGGAACTACGCAGGACTGTGGAGCTAGCGTCTTAATCACTATAGCTGCATCACTACATATACATCCAGATCTTCACCTGCCCAGACCTTCCATCTGTCTCCTTCCACTATTCATCTTGCATCACTATCTTCGGTATCCGTCATGCTCAACAAAGTGTCGCTCTGTTTTGCTCATGTGTGGTCTCAGAGAGCGATCGCTTTCAGTATTCTTGCTGTGTATACTTCTGTCCACCTTTACACTACTCCCCTCAAATCATCCCTTTGCATCTTTCACCTCAGCATCTTTCTTTTAAGTGCAAACAATAAGTGATTTAACATCTAAGATTTTTTAAAGGATTTTGGAAAATATTAAAAATACAATATCCACGTTGAGATCATTCACACATTCACATCCAACCTGCAGGGATTATGCCATAATGTTTTGCTGGCTTGTTTTTGTAGGCAAGAATAGAGATAATCGTGGCTTCCTCTGTGCTAAATGAGTGTTTTGGTTTGTTTTTTCCTTTTCAAAAGCTTGGAGTAAACCTCTAAAATTTGTTTTCATTCTCACACTTAAATGGATGGCAATAAAGGAGAGGGACAGTGGAGGAAGGACTAAAGAGACATTAACTTTGGTGACTTACCCGGAGTGTGGTTTTGACTTTTGTTTGGGAGAAGTCACGAGCTCGACTGCCTGCAGCAATGACAAAGAACTTTTCTGCTCCTGCCAGAAGCAAAACATGGAAACGGATTAAAATGAGACTTTGTGTTCATTTTACCTCCACTGAGATGATGTAAAGAAATGTAAAGCGGCGTTGCTGCTCTGATATGACGTCATAAAAGAAACTTTTATTATTTTGCCTGTGATTTTTACAGGTGTATATATGCTTTCTGATTTGCTTCGCTTGTATTTATTTCCCCCCTCCTTCCCTTTCATCTTCATTTGGATGGTTAGGATTGCTTAGCTGCTTTTTTGAGAGCAGGTGCTTTGCCTTTGACCATTGTTTTTGTTCTAATTCCCTTCAATCTGTATGTTTTCACTAGAGAATTTATCCCAAGATATTTCGGTAGCTAAATAAGTATCATCAAATATGATGATTAATAGATTGAGAAGCCTTTAATCACAAGACTGAACTCATCCGGAGAAACTGAAAAGAACATCTGTAGGTGCTCAGTTTAATCCTCTCGTCTAGAAGGGTTCCAAGGAGAACTTGTCATTAGAACTTTTTTTTTTCACTCTTTGTAACAAGGAGTGGGTGATTCTGCTCATTTCTTAGGTGAGGTAGGCTCAAGCTAGGTTTTTGCCTTTAAGTCTTTCTGTGAAAGACTGCCACAGGTGATCATAGTTTTCCTTTTCTACATGGAACTTTTCTCCAGTTTTAATGATTATGATTGGGAAACAAAAATTAAAACCACTTATTGAACAAATAACCAACACTTTAAAGTGTATTTTATATATAAATGTGTATATACATATATATGTCTAAAATGCATATGGACAATTGCATACATTTTATGTATATGTCTAAAAGAAAGTGTGTGGATTAATCTGTACTTCGTGATATCTTTTTTTCTCCTTTTTTTATACACGCCTGGTGAATGTTTTTACAAATGACTGAAACAGCATATTGTAAGATATTAACACTTGGGGAAAATATATATAATTCTTAAAAATGAGTAAATAATACAAATAAAATGTATATTGATGTAAAATGCCTTTGCGTGTGTGCTTATAAACTACAGTTTGACGTTTTCCTCATGAATTGGAGATGTGGGTTATTGCAATGTCAAACAGTTTTCATAAAGCTCTCAGTCGCCGGCGGTCTCTGTCTGAATTTGTTAGTAGATACTGTCCACATACAGCCTTTACGTGCTTCTTAAATCTTCAAGACCATTACAGGAATAAAAAAAAGTTTAGTTCTTATCGTGGGTGATATTAATAGCCGACTCCGTAGAGGAGAGTTTGACCCGGTGATGAGAGGGGAGCATCCACCACCACCACCACCGCGGCAGCGCAGGTCACGTGACCATCTTGTCTTCTGCTGGCTGAGTGAAGCGTGTTAGCAGGTAATAAAAACACATTTACTCATATCTTTCAACTTAAGTCCGGTTATTTCACAACCTGTAAACTCTGTACTTGAACGCGTATTTGCCGAAGTCAATGGTCGCTGGGTTCTTTGTTTCCCTTACATCGGGTTTTACAGGATGTCTTTCGCAATTTTTCTGTTGTCTTGATTCCCGGCGAGCAATGTCGGGATGGATTGTGGGCAGCAAGGCCTTTTTTTTCTTTAGATTTGATACACCTTTGTTGTTAACCGTAATAACGGCTAGTTTAGCGCTTGATTATATTAGTAAAACTGCTGTTACGATTGTTAAACAACTGCGAAGCTCCAAACTCGTTGTTTAGTTTAGCCAGGCAGTTTGATGCCTGTTGGCTATCAACTTGAACCAGATTTAGATAGCATCGTTAGCTAGCTTACTTCCCACTGCATCGCCTGTGCGATGCTAGTGTCAGCAGTAGCATAGACTAGCTAACTTCATGCTCGCGAGGACAAAGGGGACCTTAGTATCAACAACACAAAGTCGGTTAGTATTGATAAATACCTAACAAAAATCTAAAGTGTTTCGAAGATAACGTATTTAGCACTAATTGTCAGAGGATAATCTCACGTTTGAAGCGTAGAGATAAGTAACATAACAACAACGGGCTAACGTTAGCGTTGATTTTAAAACAATGTTCCGTTTCCTTTATTGATAGCGTAATTTATACAATGTAACGAGTTTGAAAACTCAGACCAGGTCGATAGCACTACAGTTCAGTGCGCATCTATAAGTAATTTGAAAAATGTATTGTTTACTATTTTCGTTTGACACGTAAATGTGATACTGAGATTTGCATCTCTTCTGTATGAATGTTTTGTTATTGTTTGTGCGGGACCACCGATCCTCCTCTTTACACTTCCGTAATGGACATAGAATGCCGATGCAACCGAGAAGTTACCCGGATAAATATACACCGGAATTATTATTTTGAAACATGTTTTTCTGTAAAATGTCTTTAAAGCTGGTTCTTGTAGTAGCTTTGTTCAGCTCGGCCAATGGAAGCTTTGCATTAGTCAACGTCACTAAGACACTTACAGCTGGATTGCTATTGTTCTCTGACATATCACAAATGGGTCAGTGACGAGATCTGGACGTCTTTCACTCTGTAGTACCATATTCCAAATGTTTTTTTTCAAAAATTCTTTTACAGGATTAGTCAATGACCTTGTCATCTGTTTTGAATCTGACCTATGACCTGTCACCACCTGTCTGCAGTGATATATACGTTTTATTAGTCCCTGTTGTCAAAGGGATTGTTTCAGCATTTCAGTGCACTGCTTTTGTGTTCAGGGTGTGAACAGAAACGTATCCAGCTTCAACACTGGATGTGAGGTCAGGGTGTAAAGTGTTTGCATTGTGTCACACACACAGTGGTCCACGCCTGTTTGTAAGAGGACACAGGGTTGCTCTTCCTCCTTGACCCAGATTTTTAGCAAAGCTATTTCGTCACCAACCCAACAGCCTTTACAAGGCCGGTATTCATTATTTGGGAGTCATGCTTTGCAGTGAATTTACTTAGTTCTACACACTCATCCAAGGCAGAGTATTTGAGCTCAGCTGTAAACAAGTCCTTTTTCCCCCCCTTTTGCAGGTTTTTCTATTTTGTACATACAGAGTTTTGTATATACTGTATATGATGAGCTCGCTGGGCAGCGACAAGGCCCGGGGCCCTCGGGAAAAAGTACTGCCAGCTGCCACTCACACATCACAGCCACAGAAACAGATACAGGTGAGCCACTGCAACCGCATGGTGAGCATGCAAACACACTCCTTTGACAGGCAGACACCTCTCAACAAAATGGAATTTTGCAAAACATCAATGTCAAGATGTTTTTTGTTGTTTTCGCACAGTACCCACACTTTTAAACAGAGGATGGGAGTTTTTTTTGTTTCTTTTTCGGTCTCTGATTTTGCACAATAAAAACAGAATTAGCGGTATCTTTGCTTGTACCTTTCTCTGTCTAATTGGGTCTGTGTCACAGGCTACTGCTGAACAGATTCGGCTTGCCCAGATGATCTATGACAAGAATGATGCTGATTTTGAGGACAAAGTCAACCAGGTGAGGAGCACTTTGACATGTGCCAGACAGCATTGGGTTCATGTCTGTCAGGCCATATTTTCATGCTCCTCTTTACCTTTGTCATCTTGTCATCTTATGTTTTTTTTTTAATCTCATGCCTCATCAGGTAGCAGACACATCTAATATTTGTTTGTTCCTTCCCCCAGCTGATGGAGGTGACAGGGAAGAACCAAGATGAGTGCATGGTAGCTCTTCATGACTGCAATGAAGATGTTAGCAGAGCCATCAATTTCCTCCTGGAGAGTACCTCGGATATGGTTAGTGACAACATGTTTAGCTTTGTCTTATGAAGACTTAAACATTTCAGTCATTATCAGTTATGTGGATTTGCTCTATCAGGTAGTGTGTGTCAATGTATTATACTGGAAGTGCAAAATATACATTGGGATCAGGACGCATTGAGAATTTTGAATTTATACAACTTTTTAAGAGAATAATTTGTATTGTCCAATTTAATTTCTGTTAAAGTAACTGTTTACCTTTTAAAGTTGGTACATTGTTAAAAGTTAAGTTAAGTTAGTCAGAAGTAACTGGCATAATAACATTGTCTGTAACACTTTGCAAGACTGCAAAGTGTTACTTTTTTATGTGAATGTTGTAATATCTCATCCTTTAATTCCTGGTTTGTGTGTAGACCTCATGGGAAACGGTGGGTAAGAAGAAGCCCCTGGTGAAAGAGGCTCCTTCAGAAAGCAAGGAGAATAAGGAGAATAGGGAGAAGAAAGGCGAGAGGGAGGCCAGCAAAGGTCGCACCACTGCCAGCCGCAAAAGCAAGGGGGCCAGCCGAAACCGACAGGGTGAGAAGCCCTCTCTTAATATTGATTTGAAATCTAGTTAAGTTTTGTTCTGCCCAGCTTTCTCTGAACATGTTTGATCATGCGGTAACATCGGCTCAAATGCCAATTGTGCACAAACAGCTCGACCTGAGGAGAACGGCGTGGAGGTGACACCGGTGGAGAAAGGTTCTGATCGAGGTCGGAGGGTTAAAGGTAGCAGAGGTCAGAAGACGCACGGTGCAGCTCTATCTGTCCGAAAAGTACCGAAGAGCTTGTTGCTGACTTGTAAGTGGATGTTTGCAGGATCTGGAGTTCGAGGCCGCGGTAAAGCCCCTCCAGGGAGCAGGTTCTCAGCCCAGGGCATGGGGTATAGTGGCAGCACACACCTGCACTCACAGCAAAGACCTCAACTGTAATGTTGCTATTATTTTTTATACCAGCTTAAAGCAAATAAATGTTGTCGTTTTGAATATTCTCCAAATGAATGTAGTTGACTTTTATGTTGTAACTGTCTTAAGAATATCTATCCCTATTCTTTTTATATGGTGTCTTTAGAATCCGAAAAACAGCCTGTCTTTAATTGCTTTTCTTATTCTGATTGTATCCATCCCAAAATGTGCTACTCAGAACCCAGAAATCCACACCTCAAACAGCTTTGTTTTATTAGAACATAAAAGATTTGAGGAACCTTGTGACAAAGCTTCATGTGACTGTGTTACTAGATGGCAGCAATATTTGTCCAAACATGAACCAACTCTCAGTCTCCTGTAACCATTCGGCCTTTCTGACCCTACATCCTCACCAGGACTTTCAACCCTGCGGACTATACCTCAGAGGCTGGAACTGGGACCACACAAACGGAAGTTTGGGACACAACGACCAACAACAGCACTGATGGGACGGGTGAGAGCCCCGGGAAATGCATGTTTGTTCTGACTCCTGTATAACTACACTGTGATAAACATGTTCTCCGTGGTGTCCTGTAGTTGCTTGGAGGAGCACTTTGGAGGACTGGGCAGCTGAGGACTGGAATGAGGATGTCAGTGTAAGTTGACACGACACAACAGACTGTGAATCAGCCACATACACACATATGTACTTTGTGAAAAAAAACGGGTCTGTTTATGTCTGTACGCAGCTTTCAGAGACCAAAGTTTTCACCCCTTCATGTGCACCTGCTGCTGAGAACCATATCACACCTGGGCAAAGGTGAGTTAAGTGTCAGTGAGGTAAATGGTAACTTTGCATGCTGTTCATATTTAATACCTTCCATTGCCCATGTGATGCATAACAAACGCTGACTCTGGGTTCTGCCTCTGCTCCCTTTTATCAACCGTTTTGCTGTTAGTCTGGACCTCGCTTCTTTGCTGCAAAAACCTGCGGTCGGAGGAAGAGAGCCACCTTCCTCCTCTTCCTCTCAGAGTCTGGTCTTTACCAACTCCCACCATCACCAGCAGCTTCCTCCCAGCCGCAACACCAGCAGCAGCACCAGCTACGCTCATGCTGCTCTGGTAATCCGCTCTGCCTTTCTCACACGGTTCCTCCGTTTTCCCCTTATTTGTACAAATAAACAGTAACATGCTGATGACTTTCCTCTCTGTGTGGCAGTCGTCGGTTCTGGGAGCTGGTTTTGGGGACTTGGGCCAGGCAAAGAGGACTCAGCCTAGTGCTGGAGCTCAGATACTGGAACAGCTCAAGGGTCCAGGCTTGGGTCAGCTGCCGTCATCTCAGGCAGCCCCTCCTGTCAGCACCCAAGGAAGCAACCCCTCCATTGGTCGGCTGCCTGGTCTGGGAGGACCTGTGCCACCGCCCCCCTCTAGTTGGGACATGAAAGTTTCAGAGTCCAACACCACTTCGCTGTCTTCGCAGTTCAGCCGTAAGTGGTTCCTACACTGTGCAGTCTTGGGCTAAAACTCTAGCAAAAACGTCAGAAACCCTCTGGTATTTTAAGCCGGTGGTCTGTGCCTGTGTTTTGTTATGTGTACAGGTGAGTTTGGACTGCAGCCAGAACCTTCACTTGTGCTGAGCCAGCTGGTTCAAAGGCACCCAGGCCCCTCCTTGCCCCTGGCTCGCCAGCCCAGCCCTTCATCGCAACAAGTACCCGCCGTATCAGCCTCGCCTGCTTCCCAACAAACCAGCACGCCAGCACAGGCTGGCCCGGTGATGGCTGCTGGTGGCGTTAAACCTCCTGCCCCTAGTGCAGGGCTCGACCCTCAGGGAAGCAGTACGCCACAGCAACAACGGGCGCAGCTCAAAGGCCCAAAACGAAGGATACCTCCCACATCAAAGGTAGGGAGTATATGCAGCTCCCCTCAGATGGACAATTGTTTGCCAGTAAGTTTGGTAGAGACTTCGATATTAAAGAATTAAAAACAGCCCTTCCTCTGACAGATCCCCTCCACTGCAGTGGAGATGCCAGGCTCAGCTGACGTCCCCGGGCTAAACCTCCAGTTTGGAGCGCTAGACTTCGGCTCTGAGTCAGCATTGCCAGACTTTGGAGTTGTGGACAATGGTGTGAGTGCGGCGTCCAGGGAGTCCACACCGGCACCTGGCCCAGCACTGCCTGCATCAGGACCAGGGACTCAGAGTCAGACAAACCTGTTCTCAAAACCGCTCAGGTGCAACCCCTGCTGAGAACAGCTCAGTCTTCATTTAATAATTCAGTGAACGCTGTTCAGCGAGTCAAAACACACACTTCATCAAATGAAAAATGAAAAAGTTTTTAATGCACATTAGGTAAGGAAAATAGAAAGATATTCATGTTCCTCTTTGTTCCAGTTTCAGTACAGTACAGAGCAAACACTTTCACTTCCCACCAGCACACACTTCCCACCACGGCAGTTTTTGTCAGATGGCAGAATTGAATGTAATTCTTGCTGACTTTGAACATCTGCTCTCCTTCTCCTGGTGCCTTGCAGTGAGCCACTGGGCAGCCCTCTCTCGGTTGCCCTGCCTTCACCCCTCTCCTCATCAGAGCCAGCATATCACTCCACCTCCGTGGCGCTGTCAACACCATCATTGGGGACAGTAAGCTCCACCAATCACCCATCCTCTTCCGCAACCTCAACCACCTCCTCCTCTCCCTTCTCGTCGGTGGGGGGAAGTTACGACGTGACAATGCCCCCTCACTCACGCCTGGCCTTTCCTCAGAGTAAAGAAGCCAGCGGGACAGTCATGGTGAGCAAGAAAGAAATTTGCTAGAGTCTGCTGCACCGAAGAAGTCAGATTAAAGAAATCGGCTACTACAGTCAGCCCCATGCTGGAAACCTGCTTAACATGCTATAATTTCCCTATTCTACACATGGCAGACGTGTACCTCCCAGCTTACTGTACTCTGTGTTGCACCTTTTTTCTATGTTTTCGTAACCTTCAATAACAAGATGATCAAATCTAACCTGAGACATTTGGAATGACAACTTAATCATGTTTTTTTGGGAAAGTTCAGACTTGGTTTAAAGGAGCTAAAAGCCGATAATACGTTTCTTTCTTCATATTTAATGATTGTTTATGATATATTCTGGTTTCTCAAGTGTTGACCATTTAAAAAATGTTGCTTGTTTTTTTCCCACCAGAACGGTCTAAATGGTGTAAGGACTTCCACTGCTCTAGACAGTATGTACTTTTTTGCCTTCTTTATTTTTCTTTGCATAATTTTCCTCTTAAAACATGACTGTAAATATGGGAACCGGTGGCCATTTAGCAGGCTGACACATGGGTTTTAGTTACATGATGTTTTCATCCCTCCCCTCAGCTTCATCTGCTTCCTCCACATCGAAGCCAGAGCCATCATCGATGAACATCAATACCAACGGACCGTCAGCCGCCTCCTCTCACTTACCCTCGTCCCTCACAGCACACAGCTCCACCGCCCTCTCCAGCCTGACACAGGACCTTCCCTCCGTCAGTCAGCTCAGCTCCCTCAACAGGTGATCCAGCAGATTTAACCGAAACCTTTTAAGCACCTGCCTGTTTTTTGTCTTATCCACCAAGGTTAAACCCTGACAGTTTGTGGGCCGTCACTATATCCAAACCTCTTTATTTATTTGTTTCTGTCAGCAGTCATTCCTCCGTTTCCGCTCTGGGATCCAGCTCTCTCACTGTGAGTACCACCATCATTATTCCTCAACTTTTACATTTAATATCAACCAAACTAAAAGTGAGTCAGAGTGTGGACCATGATTGTTATTTTTTATGCTTATTCACTGTGAATTGCATCTTCTGTGTGTTCCCCTGTAGTACACCAGTGTTGATAGCAGCAATGTGAGCTCCCTGGCTCCTTCTTCTGGCTCTTACGCTTCATCGCAGCCCACGGCATCCTCACTCCACTCAGCCCACAACAGCAGTAACAGTAGCAGCAGCATCAGCCACCTGGCCAACATGCCCAGCATGGGCAGCAACATGGTCAGCAACATGGTCAACAGCATGGGCAACAACATGGGCAACAACATGGTCAACAGCATGGTCAACAACATGGGCAACAACATGGGCAACAGCATGGGCAACAACATGGGCAACAACATGGGCAGCAACATGGGCAACAGCATAGGCAACAGTATGGGCAACAGTATGGGCAACAACATGGGCAACAGCTTAGGCAACAGCATGGGGAACAGCATAGGCAACAGCCTGAGCAGCACAGTCGGTGCTATTACCGGCACGGGTGGACTCCACTCTGCTGCTGCCATCGCCACCAGCACAATGCTGGGACTCGGCTCCAATGGAGCTACTGCCACATCCAACCTCTCTGCACCAAGGACCACTTCCCTGCTCTCCTCCACTGGTACAAACACGCACAAGCAGCTGAAAAACCAAAACGTAGTTATGGGATGTGTTCTTTCATAGAACTGGATTTCTTTTCTTTCAGATTGTTCAATTTAGATAGTGGGGCTCAGTGTGACGTGTACCATTAATATAATTTTATTTTATTTTTGGCAGGTAAAGCTCCTCCAAACTTGTCCCAGGGAGTGCCTCCTCTACTGCCCAGCCAGTATATTATGGGCCCCGGGGGGCTGTTACCTGCTTACCCTGTAAGTAGACCATCATTACCTACATTATTAGTCCTCCTAAATGAAAGTATGAAGGAGTGTTTGTTTATATGGATAAATAAACCAACATTAATCTTACATCCAGAAAACATCCTGATAGTTGTATAGCAGTCTTTATTTTACTTTTACTTTTCATAGATTGTGCCACACACTACCTAATTGTTTGACTCATGGCATCATCCATGAGGATCTCTCATGGATAATGTGAGAGCTGCATGGCTGTTCTGTGATAATTTGTCATTAGTATCCTTGAGGCATTGCTCCTTTTTTGTTTTTATTTGTCCCCCAGCAGATTTACGGCTATGAAGACCTCCATATGCTCCAGTCCAGACTGCCAATGGTTGGCCTCATTGTCATTTTCTTGGAAACATCCCTCATTACATCACAGTTTTGTCCCTCCCACAGGTATATTTGTTGGATAATCCCTATTTTTTATGTTGTTTAGCCCTCGTTGCAGGACTACTATGGAATCACATTCCCTGGCCCCACAGCAACTCTCTCTGGCAGAGATGGGAGCCTCGCCAACAATCCGTACTCAGGTACGACATCTCAGGCCTTTTTCACGTGCCTTTTCGGAAACCCTGTGAGCCAGAGTGTTCAAACAGGACTTCTCCCTCCTCTGTTAAGGTGAAGTCACAAAGTTTGGCAGAAATGACTCCACCTCCCCGGCACCCCCTACCAGCTTGGCTGCCCCACAACCTCCCCAGGCCCAAAGCCAAGGACAGACCCAGAGCCAGCCTCAGCCCCCCCAGGCCCAGCCTCAGCCCCAGGGCCAGCCGCAGCACCACAGCGGTCAGCAGGCCTTTCTGCCTCCAGGCTACAGTTACACAGGCCTGCCTTACTACCCCGGAGTGCCCGGCGCAGTACCCAGTGCTGCGGCCTTCCAGTACGGCCCCACCATGTTTGTTCCACCCGGAGGCCCTGGACCAGCTTCGGCCAAACAACACAGCATGGGCCTGGGCCTGGGGAACCCCTCGGCCAGCCCTTTCCAGCAGCAGGCGCAGCAGCAGCCCAGCGGCTACGGCCAGCACACCTTCGGCTCAGGTGCAGAACAAGTGCTCTTACCAATTTACTTCAGAGGATGTCTGTTTATAGTTTGGTAAATCGCGTACTGGAAAATTCTTATGGGAGGAGCTAGCGCTTAGTCTCTGAGGTAGATGTTATCCTTTCCAGGGTATGAGGAGCTGACAGCAGGGCCAGCGGGAGTAGAGTATAGTAAAGGGTACAACCCCTCATCACAGGCACAAGCTAAGTCTGCTGCTGCTGGGCCTGGGAAGGGTAAGGAAAAGAACAACAAAAACACACTGGCTCAGATATTTAAAAAAGTATTTCACCTTTAAGATATGAACATTGCTGCTTCTCCGCCAGGTGTCTCAGTAACATCCAGTAACTCCGGTGTGCCAGACATCAGTGGAAGTGTTTACAATAAGACCCAGGTGAGTGCTGCTCACCACAGGCCCTCCGTTGGTCGCCCGCACAGACAACCCTAACGCAGCTCTCTCTCCAGTCTTTTGATAAGCAGGGTTTCCATGCAGGGACCCCCCCTCCCTTCAGTCTGCCATCAGCGCTGGGGGGTCCGGGGCCCCTGAACCCCGGAGCAGCTCCTGGAGGCTATGCACCTGCCCAATTCCTCCACATCCTGCCTCACCAGCAACCACATTCACAGCTGCTGCATCACCATCTCGCTCAGGATGGACAGGTAGGGCCCTAAGGTCTCTCCCTGATGTAAACCTACAGCTGGATCTGCTATTGCAGGCGTGCCTCTGCAGATTTTAACTGTTCTATGGTGTGCTGTCGTTCAGGGCGGCCCCAGCCAGCGGGGCCAGTCCAGCAGCCTGCAGCAGAAGAGCCAAGTCAACAAGTCCAGCTATGGCAGCTCCCCCTACTGGGCCAACTGAGACGGCTCCGTCTGGGATGTGAGTGTGCGTGAGCGTGCGTGGATGCAGACCAGCACCAGGCACCACTCCGGCGGATTAGACTGACTAAATAGAGGGACAAACCATCTGACACCATAACCTAAAACACACACTACCAACCCCAATCCCCCCTTTTGCTCTGTATATCCCCTTTTCAAATTTATGGCTGTTGTATGTAAAATATATTTATGTATTTATACAGTATATATGTATTGGTAGGACATCAAACGTGGTTTTTCTGCATTGTTTTTATTTCGAAGGACATTTTATTTGGAGAAAGATGAGAATGCTAAATCATGGAGATGAAGTTGGTGAATATACTTGAACACAAACATCTTGTGATGTGGATTTTTCTTTTGTATACATACATGAATTGAGAATGATGTACATAGAATATAAACATCATTTTCACGGCAAAGGCCTTTTTTATTTTAGGAAGAAAAAAAAAAACATGTTTTGTAACTTTGGTCTCCCACATCTGTGAATCCTTATATTGAGGGTGACTTTATAGCTTGATTTATCCTTTTCTCTACATCTCCCTCCATTTGTCGCTCATTCCTGAATTCTTACTAGTTGGATAGACCAGCCAGGCCTTGAATTTGATGTCATTTTAACATTGGTTTAATCCTTGTCCAAATTAAAAGCTATCAACAGTTTGTATGAATCTGCCATTAATATTTGTTCACAGCATCTTGTTCTGCCGATAACTTTTATTCATTACATTGTTCAGTTTCATACCACAACTTTATCTTAATGTCAGCTATGAAGTTATAGGATTTAATTTGGGAAAGTAACACCCTCCTATTGGAAATGTAACCTTATCTTGGAAAGTTCCGCTCAGAAATTGGGAAGTAATGATAGTACAGTTAAATGTTACTCAGGTGTTACAAGATGTTGGCAGCAATAGACCGTAGCTTAAACCGACTGAACATTTTTGCATCCGATTCTTAAAGATTCTGAACTTTTTGATTGAAGCTTATGCTAATACCCCAGTATTACATGGTAGACCTACTGGCTTTGATGTCAACAGACTTAAAAGTAAAGCACCCTGGCTCTATGACACCAGCTCCACCAACCTCTACAGCCAACACCCCACAACACCCCACAAAACCTCCCAAATGAGAAAAAGCTCTTTTCAACTGGCAACGACATGCACAGAAAAGCCTGACCCCAAACTTTAATACGGCATTTATTTACAAAAGTAAAATGGACTGAAGGCACAGTTACAAGCTTAAGCCATCTGACCTGAGCCTCAAAAACAAAAGAACATAAAGCGGCTTACATAGACTAGTTTGGATAAGTAAAAATAAAACTGTACACAAATATAACAATCCAGTCTTTGCCATCTACTCTGCAGTCTTTTTCTTTTTCTTCTTTTTCTCAGACACAGGCTCTGCCGCTGGCTCAGCCTCTGTGCTCTCAGTCTGTCGCTTCTTCTTTTTCTTTGCTGGAGTTTCCTCTGTTCCATTATCTGTGGCTTCCTCTGCCGGGGCCTCCGGGACTTCCGCCTCAGCTTTTCTCTTTTTCTTTGCTCCATTCTCAGCCGCAGCAGTCTCCTCCACTTGGACCTCCATCTCCTCTGAAGCTTGCTTTTTCTTTTTCTTCTTTACAACTGTCCCATCTGCTTCTTCATTCTCCACCTCCATGAAGAAAAAAAAGTACCATATGAGAAAGAAAAATAGCACTTTGGTACCTTGATCAGAATGTTCTGCTGAGTCATCGTTCAGAATTGGTCACATGTTAGACTCTCTTCAGTGATCAGGCCCACCAGCAGGGGCCTGCCAATGGTTCGGAGTCAGTTTGATCTAGCATGTCGTACACTGAGAAGGGACCACGTGTGGAGGTCCGCTCTCAAATCAAACACGCAGGTGCACTAAAAACCAAAGCTTACCTCGGCTTTGCCGTTTGTGTCTCCATTTGCTTGGAGCTCTTGCAGTTTCTTCTCCTTCTTCTTGCGTTTCTTTTCCTTCTTGTCTACTTTGCGTTTGATCTCAGCTGCAACGTCTGTCGCCTGAGTCCAGAGAGGAAAAAAGGTCAATACGGCTGGGAAAAGTACAGAGTTTGTGCTTCTGCTGCAACCTTCCAGGCTGCATCAGGCTCATTAAATCAGTTTGTACCCTCATCGGGATGTCAGGGAGAGATGTGTCATCATTTACAGCAGTGACTTTTCACTAAATCTAGGTTTGATAGCATTCAAGCTTTCATCAAACTGGGTTTCAAAACAAATGTCAAACTTTGTATCACCTCTTTCACAGCCTCTTTCATGACGTCCACGTTCTTCCGCGGCACATCGCCCGTCTCGTAGAAAGACAGGCGCTCTTCCACCTGTTCGCGCAGCTTGTCCCCAAACACACTCGTAGGCACCTCTGCGAAAAGGTGAAAGCACAGGTCAACAAAAGAAAAAACATCTCAGAGGGCTGCTGGGGCTCCTCGTGAGACATGGCTTTGCTCAGGAAACAGCTTTTCAACATCAGCCCAAAGGGATGAATACTGTTGACGAAAAATGAATGCATCATTGCAAGCAGGATGCCGGCGGCTGACAGGAAACCGGCTGCCACCTACCAGAGAAGCAGTCGATGCGCGAGGCGATGGTGCACTTGTTGGCCAGGTATCTGGAGATGCGTCCCTTATTTTTGGCAGCAGCACGACCGATAAAGGTGGAGTGGAAGATGAGGCCGTACTTTGGGGTGTTGCCACGCGTCTTCAGGGCTCTGTGAGAAAACACACCCGCTTTCACATCGAGGAGAAGCGGTACGCTGTGAGAAGTCCACCTAAACTAAGACTGCCACAGGACTTTATTAAGGACCATCTTTCTCTTTTAAGAACAAATGAACAGGTTTCAAGTAGACTGTCCAGTTTTCTACCTCTGTAGTGCATGTGGGTGCTCAGACTGTGGGGGTGCATTAGGGCGAGAGGGCTCACTCCAAAGGCCACCGAGTTCAGGCCGCCTATGGTCACCCTGCTCTGCTCCAGCCCAACCCTGCCATCACTGCAACCACGCCTTTCCCCAGCAGGGAGGGGGGGCCCCAGTACCTGAACAGGGCCTTCTCTGCTCCCAGGATCTGGACAGTGGAGGCCGGGTACTTGGCCAGGTTGGTCAAACTGCCAGCATGGGAAATCAGACGAGCTCCGACCTAAAGGCAAGAAAAACAGCCCATAAAGTCTTACAGCCGATTTCTTTTTTCTATTTAAATCAGAGAAATATACTTGGATTAAGACCTGAGGACCATCAGTACCAGAGATTGTTTCAGCACAGATACTCAGTGGATTGACAGATTTTGGCAAAACATCATTGGTCCTGTGTGCTATCCTAAAGAATGAGAAGAAAAACAGAATTTGTGCTCACCACTTCTCCAATCAAGGCTGCCAGGTTTGGGGCCACCTGGCTCATCTTGGATCGCAGGTACTCCTGCAGCTCCAACCGATAGGCAGCCAGAGACACCACACGATTCGAAAACCGCTCAATGTTGATCAGGTCAATAGGAGAAATATCCATACCTGGGGAAATAAATGCAAACAAAAGGGATGAGATGAGCAGAGAGAAAGTCGTGCTTCCCTCTGTTTTGGGTGTAAAGTGAGCTTGTTCCTCCCGACAGGATCCGCAGCGAGGATAAGAGCCTTCACTACAGGTTTATGAGAGATATTCTCTACCCCCCTGTGTTAGGCACCAAGGACGATTATTGGTCCAGGGTGGGCAAAAAAGGGGTTGAATAGGTGATGATATAGGAGCTTAGTGTAGTGAGCTGACCCATAGAGGAGCGTGACGCCTCCAGAATGGCCTGGGCCTTGGCCCCGTCCATCACCACCTCCTCCAAGCCCTCCAAACTCTCCTCCGACAGCTCCTTCCTGTTGCCAATGAGCTGAGCCAGGCGGCAGTACATCAAGTTGTCAGGCACAATTTTGATCAGCTCCGGAAAGTGGTAGCCATACCATTCACTGTTTAAAGAACAAAACGGGTTAGAATTGTTAGCCTGGACTGGGAGACTCAAAATCTACCACACGTCTGGTGAGTTACCACATGGCAGGATGTCTACCAGACAACAGCCAGCAAGTGCTAGGAGAGGGTTATTTAGCTGTACAGACAGCGCTCTGTGGCAAGCATGGAGGATGCTCAATTCAAGTACACTGGATTCTAACTAACCAGTTCCAAGTGCTTCATTTGACCCTCAAAAGTTTGCACCCATGTTTTCATTTTGATTAAACACCCACCGGACACGCATGGAGAAAGTGTTGATGTCTTTGTCAAGCTGATCCAACAAAGCAATGGACTGGATTATCATGTTGTCGACCCTGTTGACATTAAACTTGACTTTAGCCCTGGAATAGCTGTGGCCGAGACCCAGTTGAGCTTTGGATGCAGCCTGGGCGGTGAGACCCTTAACCAGGGAGTGAAAGTGCAACCGCACACCTGCCAGGGCAGAAAAAGACAGAGCAAGAAGGTTTGTGTGGGGTTAAGGGGAAAGTGTTAGGTCAGCAAGTGCATCATCTGTTCAGATTTTCAGTATGAACCTTCACGTGTTTCAGCACAAAATAAAATCACATCACAACAGACCACATCTCCAAAGGGTCCAGCATTCATAACAGCCTCCTCACCTCTCGTTATCTCCGCCACTACCCCTCCAGTCTGAATAGAAAGAGTAAATTCTTCTTGTAAAGCAGCTCCAATTTTGGCATCAGAAACCCCCAACACAGCTTTCTTCTTCCCAGATCGGGGAAGGTTGGTCTCAAGGAAGAGCTTCAGATCAGCGTGGACCACACCTGAATGACAAAAGTATGACACATTTGGATGAAATCAGGTAACACAACACAGATTTAATTCCATTAGAGTTAGATGACTCCAATAATATAACCTCAGGTGTTCAGAACATTTAAACCATCAACACGTTCATTCAGTGGATTGACAGATAATAACACATCACTACAGCTGAGGACACTAGTGAGGATTTAGTGTAAATAATAAAAAAAAAAAAAACTTGCCTTCCGAAATCGCATTCATGTTCTCCAGGGCAGCCTGGGCTGACTTAAAAGGAAAGAATGCAGCCAGGCTCACCATGCTGTTAAATTTCCCGATGTTCAGCACACTCTCCTCAACCTGATCCGAGATAAAAGAAAAAGCAGAATAAAGCATCTCCCGTTGAAAATCGAAAACGTGGCGGCCGGGGTTGAGTCACTCACCTGAGGCAGCAGCATGCCGATCTCCTCCACCTCTTTGACGGCGAACAGCGCGTAGCCCGCCGCGTGCTCGAACAACACGTGCAACAACACCTACAGAGGTTAGAGCAATTTTGAGTGCTCTGGGAGCATCTTGTAAAGCGGAAGTGTCTGCTGGTCTGCACGTGGTAGCCCGTGAGGCGCAAGTCAACCTTAATTTGGGTAGGTTGCGTCAAATATACGTTATTGCATTTAAATTGATACGTTGTGTTCTATACAGGTCTGTGGTGAAACATACTCTGCGACGACACACTCCTTAAACGTAACCACGTTGTCGTGTTCGCGAACCCACGTGTTGAGGTGGGCCCACATGAATGTGCGTTGAAGCTAACTTGTGCTAGCAGCTTAGCTAATAAAGAAAAAAGCTACCGCCAACCTATGTCGGGATTGTATAATTGTGTTCTATTCAAGTTATCTTCAATAGAGTACCTAAAGAAACCCCCCTTGTCGCTAACATGGTATATTTATTAGAACTATTCTAGATCAACTTTGTGACGGAATCGCTAAACTATCGACAGAGACCGCTAACTGCTGTTCAAGTGCCGAAAGGCCTGAAACCGTACCACAGTAGCCGATATAAAAATCTTATTCTTTCAGTTTCCGTTTTAAAGAAAGCTTTGTAAACTATAATGTAAGAACAGGATTGCAGTTAAGTTTAGGAAGTAAAAGTCAATTTCCCTTACCATGATTGCAAATTCTCTGCAGCAGCACGCAGCGCGTGTCTGCCCCGTTCGTTTGCCTCACAGAAAAAGACAGTCACTCCCGTCAGCAAGCTGCCACATTGCCCAAATCCCGCGATACTATAACATCGCGAGAACAATCCGGTGATGTTCATCGATTTAATGATTGAAAAAAAGGAAGAAAAAAAGAAAAGAAAAACAGCTTAAACTAAAAGTGAGGACTGATGGATTGGTCTTTTCCTGGTGATTCATTTCTGTCGAGAATTATATACAAAGGCCTTTAAAAAAAATACTATGATTACCAATGACAATTAAAAGCAAGAAAGGATTGGGCTAAATTAAAATAACTGCAAGGAGGCACAAAACAAATATAGAGTACAAAATAAATACAAAACAGAAAGAAACATTAAGAATAAGACATATTAAACGAATGAAAGGAACTAAAAAATAGCATGGCACAACATTGCAAGCATACTAACGACTGTATTAGAATACTGACATGCCAGTGAATACTGTGTGCCAGTGATTTATCTATTTGATCCAACACACATTCTGACTGGTGACCAAATCTACATGTGAAATGTATTACCAGTCCGCCAGCGCTGAGACGGACTGGCGGACAGTCCAGGGTGTACCCTGCCTCTTGCCCTTTCACTACTGGGAAAGGCTCTAGTCCCCCCGTGACCCCATTTGGGAATAAGCGCTTCAGAAAATGGATGGATTGGATTCTATTACCAACATTTTTAAAACTGTGACTTCTTCCTCTTAACTGAAAGCTATAAAACAGTCTCTTAAACTAATGTGTCCCCGAACCGACCCTTTCACCAGATGTCACCCAGGCTGCTCCGTGTGATCTCCCTTTGATCACTTTTACAGTAAATAATATCATATTTCCTCTACATTTCCCTTGAAAACCATTTGGACTCCGCTTTAAAAAAAACTTGGCCAACAGATGTGTAAATGGACCAACAAAAATCATAATTACTGCAAGATTTACAAGATACAAGATTAAAAAAAGAGGAATAAAATATATTTCCTTGTGTATCTATACAGACTCTCTACTATACCATTTCCAGAAACACCAATATTGTAATTATTTGGTAATCTACAGAACGCTTAAGCACAACTGCACTAGCTTGTTATTCACTGCATGACAGACTTCAAGTGCTTGGTGATGGAAAAACGCTTATTGAGATGGTCTTATATTTATGTGCCAAAAAGACACACAATGCTGTACTCAAATACTTGACCTTGCAAATAGAGTGATAGAAGAATTTTAACTGACTGTTCTTGCAGAAAATTCTGACAGCAGTATAAACCTAGAGGGCAATAACATTTGAAAACATCTATAAAGCTCTTCAGAGTCACAGGATACCCAAGAAACGGATGCATGTGGGTCTTTGTGCACACATTCATCATTTCCTGGCAGCTTACAAATGCCGCTTTGTGTTGGTCAATAACTCAAAACTGAGAATTTATGACTGACTCCACTGGAAAGATCATCTCCGCTCTGTTCAAATGGGTATCCAACTAATTGACCCCAATGGAAAGTCTTGTTTTGAATGAACTTTGCCTTTTTAACCAGTACTTTGTTGTCCTTAAAATGTTATCTGAATAAGGTTGTCTCATCTTCCTCCCATGTTGTGTTTGTACATATGTGTTCGCTGTCATGGGTGATGATAATATGAATAAATTAGAGGAAACAACTGCCCATGTGTCATATGGGACCAAATATTGACAAATAATCAACAATGCCTTATGGAGCCCAAAATCAACACATATTTGACACAAACAAACATTGTCCACTCAGTACAGAGATACTCATCAATATGTCAATGTGTCAGTTTTTTTGAAGGGCTACACATATACAGCACTGGGAGCTTATTACCCCAATAAAAAAGCAAGATTCCCAAGTAATGTCTGTGTTTCCAGGAGCATGGTGGAGAGTCCTTGAAGGAGCCTGTTGAGAAGCGGATGTGAGGGAGGCCAGTAACAAATTTAAGGATCGGGGAAAGGCTTGGTATAAAGGCTGAGCAGGACGAGCTGAGGCTCAGACCGGTGAGGCCGAACACTTCAAGCAACTGATCCAGGCTGACAGCAAGTGAGTGAAATATGGTTCCTTCTGCTTCTCCAGCTGTGGGTCGGACTTTCCCTCCCATTCTGTCGTGTTACTCCTGTCTTTCTCCTCTTTGGTGTCCTCTCTTCATCTGCTGCCTTTTGTGTACAGAGCTGTGTCGCCGCTGTAAGATTTGCCAGTTCACTTCAGGTTCTGTCTCTCTTATTTGTAAAGCAGTTTGCTATAATGCCCCACGGAGCCCCCCCCCTCCTTCCACACACACACACACACACACTCTTCTTAGTTTCTTATCTCTTATCTGTTAGCCAACCTCTCTCTTGCATGAGATCCTTAGTTCGTGCACGTCACGTTAACTGTTTACCTATTTTCGAAGTCAAATGACCTCCTGTGCTTCCAAAAAAAAAAAACACTCTGTTTTTGGCCTGGCCTCAGACCTTGTACATCTGTATGAACCTTCTGCTCTGAATTAATTGTGCACCTACTTATGTAACATTATGCGTCTGAACACATGAATGTGTGTGCAGGACGGAGCAGAATGAGCATGCGCAGAGCGGTGGCCGGTTGCATGGTGCTGGTGTGCCTTGTGGGGCTTCTGGTCGAGAGGACAGAAGGACACATCACATTTTTCAGCCCAAAGGAGATGTTGCTGATGAAGGTAAGATACTTGTGTGCAGAAGTAGTGCTTAATCGGTCAAATAATTGATTATCAATACAACAAAAGAAATGAATCAGTAACCCCTGTGATAATTTTCTTATTTTTTGTGGTTGGAAAATCCTGAAGCACAATTGGCAGTAAGAGCCTGGTTAAATTCCTCCCATTAGAATTAATCAGCATGATAATCCAAATTAACAGAAAACATTCTCTGACCTGCAAGCTTAGAAACAATTTGATATTAAATTTTAACAGTAAAAAAAAGACTAAGTCTCTCATATGAAATTGTCCTGTAGCTCTGCAGGGTCTGTTTCACTATCTGCCTTTGCAACAAACAGAAACACAGGATTTTTTGATAATTGATGCTCTGATCAACATTTTGATTAACACTTACCACTTATCAGTTTTCTTTAAAAAAGGACCCAATTACATTACCCCTGATTCTAGTTTCCCAATGAGTAGAGCTTAATTACATTTTCTTTTGACGCAGAAAAATGACATTTGATGGCACCAATTCAAGCTCTTCAACCCCCAATAGTTGAATGTTATTTTTTATTTCTACACATTTTTATGCATCTTCTCTGTGTTTGTGCCCCAGGAGCGAGAGGGTAGAAAAGACATGGAGCCTCGATCAGAGGATGGCCAGTTTGAGGAAGTCAGCACTCGGCAGCTTCCTCAGGTGGAACGCGATGGAAATCCTGTGAGTGTACACTCACAGTCCAGTCCAGGTTTACTCTTGCAAAATATTTGTCATTCACACTTTCTTTGTGTGCGCTTGTGTCCAGGATAAAACGATGGAGATAGCAGTCCGCCTTTCACCCAAACAGCTGGATCACGTGGCTCCGGTGCTTGAAGAGTTCATCCACGAAATAGTGGAGGAACGTCAGAAAGGTGTCTGATGGTGGAATGATATTGTTGACAAACTTATAAAACATTTATGATTTTCTTAAAGAATAACTCCGTGATCATCATTCCTTTTACACTTCTGTCTCTGCAGCCAAATAAGACCAAATGGACACTGGGACGGATACTGTATAAATCTTCAAAAAAGCACTGAATGCTCAAATGTTTTGTTGTGTTTCAATAAATCGGTAAATAAAGGAAAGCGGCTGAAATGTTCTGAAACTTGTTTTGCTATTCCTGAGGAAGCACATCAGACTGTTGACCACATGGTGTCAGCCTCTGTCTCAGATATCACTCAACTTGAAGAAAAAAGAATTCCAAATAGTTCAGAATTGCTTCCAGATGTACTCCGACATGTGGTTGTTATTCACAGCGTTTTTTTTTTAATGCAGAAGAAAAAAAAAACATGCCCAATTTTAGAAAATGATTCATTGCATTAAGAGGTCAAAGTCAGGTTGCCATTTTGGAAACATTTAATCTTATCATCTTTCATGGAAAAAACATAGGCTGTAAAATTCTGTCAAAAAAACTTTATTCAAAAAGTTGCACCTGATATTTATGAGACAGCTCTGCATTTGTGATCAAATGCCGTCAGGAAATAAGAGCAAACGGGACATTTATATCCGGTTATGAGGCCCTGCTGGAAAAGTTTTTCAGAGCTTTGACGTGAGTCGTTCACAGATCTCAAAGTCCTTGACTGCCAGGGCTGCATCTCGAGCTAAAGGGGCAGGAAGGACCAGGGAGCAGTCGCTGTCAAAGTACTTTCCAGTTACACCCTCCAGTTCCTCCGCCACAGCGCAGTAGATCGGACTGACCGCTCCCTCTTCTGATGTCTGAGATGGGGACGAGAGAGGTGGAGAGGAAGTCGGTGTACAATAATCAGGAAAGCCTGAGTACAGATAGAAGGCTTTGGAGGGCAGATACAAATACACAACCAGGAAGTGTGCGCGTGTCTAGTCCAGCCACTTGTTGACTACACCTTAACAGATACAAAATCAGTTGCCAGATACAACAAAAGTTTACACTTCGTCATTAAAAATTGGCTCTTAATCTGGTTCATATGAGGATGTTTTTACCATGAGCAGTTAAAAAAATTGTAAATACTCCAAGGCTTATCCAATGCTATAAAAAATGCGAAATCATCTCAACATGTAAGTAAAGTTTTAGGAACGTTGTAGGGCACATTCTAATGATATATGTTGGAAGTTTTTGTGCTTAATAATTTACGCTGCTACAGTTGTAAGAGGGGAAAGTGGGTGGGTTGAAGATGAGAGCAGTTTTGACAAATAATGGCCCACAAAATGAAATTTTCCAATGTCTAAGTAAAAATGACCCTTTAAAAAGGGGGGGAAATCAATCGTTCATTCATTTTCACCCTTTTTCCACATATTTACCTAAAGGCAACTTAGTAATGGTTACTGTAATTTTTCCATAAAAAATTGGTCTTCAATGATAAAAGAGACCATTAACTCATATGTTTATTTTCCAGATACTTTAAATGGCTACCAGTCAGCATACTAAAGCAAAGACTGATTTAATCTTCTCTACATTTCCGCCCACAAGTCTCCACTTTTCTAAAGCACAAATGCTATCTTTCAACTGAGCAATTGTACGGCGATAGCCATAGTTTTCTTTTGCCTTATCACTGATAATCGCCCGCTGACCTTGAACTACATCTTTGCCTGTTATCTTAAGTCTTATTTGTCTGTGTTCAAAGTCAAGAAAATCTCGAGTTGATGCCTTTCTTTCATTTTTAGTCTTGACATAAAACAAAAATGTTTTTCGGGGGGTTCATTATTTCAGTAAGCAGGTTAAACATGAGCTATTTGGATTAGGATCAAACCCGGATTAGGTTCAATGTCTCAGTGTGAACACTAGGAATCCAATTCACACTTCAGGAGATAGAGGATTTACAACCTGCTGTGCATGTTTGACGGCTCTATTGCAACGGGTAAAGTTTCTTTGACATGTGAAACATTGTGTGAGCCATGAGCCATGACACTCACCTTGAAAAAGAAAAATCCAACGAGGTTAAAAAGATAACGGATCCAGGCTGGATAATGCCTCATTACTTCTGTCATGACAACACCAGGGTGGACAGAGTTGGCAGTAACACCTATAAGCACATAATGAGAAAAATAAACACAGACACATATACAGGTACTCAGTAACGGTCTCAGAATTCAGACAGAATTCAAACAGTCTTGAAAGAATCGCAAAGAAATACTTTTCGTTTTAGGTTGTTGGCTGTTTTTTAGTAAAGCTTGTAGAGCTTGGTATTTTGCAAATAACTGAAGATTTAAATTGTAATGTTCTCATGTGACTATTCCTATTGTTTTTCATTTGCGTTGCTTTTTTACTCTTTAACGTATGCATTAAGTTGATTTCAGCTCACCTGTTTCCTGTAGCCTGCGTGCCAGCTCGTTGGTACAGATGACGTTGTGCAGCTTGGTGTGGTTGTAGACTTGGTCCATGAAATAAACAAGGTTTTCCCCATGAAAGTGAGAGAAGTCCACTTGACCTCTTTTGTGGTTGACTGAGCTGACAGTGACGATACGGGCCGGCGCTGAACGCTTTATCAAGTCTGGAACAAAACCACAACAAATGAAAAGTGAAGAGAGATGAGGAAAAAACAGGTGTTAAATATCTCTGTGTCAGAGGGTTAGCAGCCCTACCCAGCAGCAGATTGGTGAGAAGAAATGGTCCCAGATGGTTGGTGGCAAAGGAAGCCTCGAACCCGTCTTTGGTAATCTGCTTAGGCAAACCTGAACAAAAACATTAGATTTGAAAAAAATGTTCACATAAATCACCATAAAACAGACACAACTGAACTTTACATGCTTTTCCTAAGTTGATATGGTAGATATATACAACTCCTACTTTCACAGCAAATTCCTCACACATGCTCATAGCTGTTTTTGAACCAGTATATCCAAAACAAACTTAAACTATGAGATTTATCATTAAAGAGGTCAGAACACAGCCCTACTACACAGAAAAACAGATGTTGATTTATTTAACTGATAAAAAATAAGGTTCACTAAGTCCCTACTACTTCTCTTTAACAGAGGAATGTCTTGTTATTTTTGGGGGATTTATGTCTCAATCCATTATTTAAAAAATAATTTTTCCACTTTCTAATAAGGTATACTTATTTGGTTTAATCTTAAATAGCTTTCAGCCAAATTAAACAAGAATAAACCCTTCTGGAAGATATTTGTGATACTTTGACGGTAATGTGTTTCAGTGTGAGCAGCTTGTTTTTATCACCTGACACTCCTGCATTGTTTACAAGGATATGAAGCGCTTTCTCCTCCTCCAGAATCTTTTTGGCAAATTCCCTCACAGAGTCCATAGAGGAGAGATCCACCAGGCGCAGATGCACATCTGCATTTCCTGTAATCTGCCTGATTTCATTGAGTGCTGCTGTCCCCCGAGACTCGCTTCGACACGCCAGGATAACACGGGCCCCACGGCGAGCAAAGTCCAGTGCAATGAACTTTCCAATGCCTTGCAGAGAGGAGGAAAGCATAGACATTCTCATTCTTCCATGTTAGAATAAATACAGGGAATAAAACAGGGTGCAACTTTTTGAAATGTTGAAAGCAAACATGCACACGATAGTAATAGTTAATAAGAAAAATGAACGCCTTCTAAAAGGACAAAAAATGTGTTTGTTGTCCTGAGGTTTTCTGTAAGAGATCAGCTCTCACTCCCAGAGTGTTTAAAAACCTGTTGGATGTCAAAGACTGTTAATTGCACTAAGTGAGTATACCACAGGACAGTAAAACAGGCCTCAGAAAGACAAACATTCGACTCGAAATCCTTCATTCACTTGATTTGTCTAAATTTATCCATCAAAAAACATGTGCAAAGCTTAAAATGTATATCAGTAATGAATTACACTTATTGTTGACATTTGCCTAAATGAATTCTGATGTAAAGTACGGTAAGAAAAAATGGTCCAAATACAAGCCTGTAAAGACTTCACTGGAAGCAAAAATAAGAAAAAAAACATCAAAGTCTTGGTGGTTGACTAAACACTGGTTGTAAAGAATTGTAGTTTGCAAAGAGGCAATCTTCATAGATTTGAATGCTTTATATTGTTGTTATATAATTACAGTAATTGTGGTTATGACAATTAAAGGGAAGTATCCATGGTATTCAGAGTCAATAAAACTACTCTAAATTCAGTTACGCATCCAAATCATAACCTGATTCATCTTATGTGTTTTATCCTTCAGGCCTGGAACCTGGCACACATCACATAAACATTTACAGACACATTAGCTATTGCATTTAAAAAATGGTAATAAATATCAGAGAAAATTGTAACACACAACAAAAGCTAAATAATTCACCATCTCAAATGTTTTTTTTTTTTTTAATTCGTGATTACTGTGCATTCATAGGCTGACAAATGAAGTTTTAGTGGGATTAGATAAGCTCCAGTTGTGGGAATTTCTTGTTCCAATTTTGATTTTGATGCCTTGAACTGATTTTCTTAACAGATGTTTATTGCTTTTGCTCATCCACTAATGACTGTGGTTTGGATCTGTTTATGCTCTAGTGGTTTGTTGCAGTTTATCACATTATATTTCAGTGCTGTTTCTTGTTGCCTTGTTACTTGACCACCAATGATGTCAAACTAGACCAAAAATGTATTTGTAGTGGGCACAAAAGATTCAATTATTGTGAACAAAACAGATGAACATACATTGGTGACCCTGTTTTACATTACTTCAATGCAAAACACCTGAATGTGAAGGAAAAGTGTGTTGAGAAAACAGATGTTTTGGACTCAAAATCAGAAGCATTCAGAGAGGATATTCATTGTGAGCTTGTCCTGCCCTCATGCAGCTGCTTTTGTCTGGAATTGATTGTTCACACTTCCTCAGTGTTGACTCAAATTCACAGTCACAAGTGTGTCAATGGAGGGAAAGTGGAGACACATGCAGGCCAATTTGGCAGGGGGGGTTCGTTGGGAAATGTTTCTCAGCTTACTATTTGTAAGATATTTGTATTTCGGAGGAAGGCCAAACTATCTCCTCCTCTTTATAGAAAAATGAACCCATCCCTACACGGACCAACACTCCCCATCTGTTTAATAAATGAATCACTATTAACCACTCATACAGAGTTATTATTATTCAGATGTTATCATTCAGGAGATGCATTATCATTCTGAAGTGTGTAACTTGTAAGCCAAACTGACACCTAAACAATATTTTTCAATACTTACGCACACGCAGCTTTTATGCCTGTGCTAAACAGCAGATTCTGGACTTCTTGATTTCTTATATATATATCTATATTGGTTTATTAAAAACAGCCAATTTATGATAAAACACTTTCCACGCTGTATGAGAGTTGAAGCCTCCTAAAACTATGACCACACTATTACCGAAACCATACGGTCCTCTTCAGTGGCGCTGTCAAACCAGATGTGCAACAGCAAGAAAACGCAAGACCACACCATTCTGATGAGAACCCGTACCCTCGGTGGTGGTTCTGTGCGCGTATACCTGTGTTGGCTCCTGTCACGATGGCGGTTTTCCCCGTGAGGCGCACGGCGCAGGCTTTGGGATCCCACACCACTCTGCGCTGTAGGCGCACCACGATGGCCAACAGCGCCGTGGAAACAGCCCACAGAGGGTGGCAAAGTATATCCAAGACAGACATTTCTCCTCCACAGCCCTAGCCTCTGTCAGAAAGCAGTGTGCATGGAAGGTTGATAGAGTTGATAAATCACACTTCGCACCACATTGGTCCTTGGAGTAGGCGTGCCTAGTTGCGGTCCGGACTATGGGCAGAGACGTGGAGAGGAGGGCTTGCCATCCACTAACTTCCATTTCTGGATAACTGAAGAGATTTCTCCACAAGAAATGCTTTGAAAAACACATGTTATATCTGCTTTGTAAACTCATCTGATTTATAATTCTACCAAGCTGAGCAAAAAGAAAGCCCATTGGCTCAGTCCTTTCCCTAAATGTCAGCCCACTGGATGTTGAAATGACCCCCCCCCCTTTCCCAGGGAACTTTTTCAAGGAGAAACAGCTAGTGAGTTTCAGGAAGAGGTGTAAACTTTGTGGTTATGCAACATGACATCTGTAAGTGATTGAGAACATAAGCATTTGGTTTCTCCCTTCTTTCGTTATCTAGATCCAGTCAGTTCAAAAGCTACACTCTCATCCTGGTGATGAAGTCTTCTTATTATGGTCAGTTTGTGCTCTACTGGATGATGTGAATCAAGTAGTAGCTTTTGGTCTGTGTGTGTTGGCTGTTAACCTCTTAGTGAAGGGAGGACAATCAAAAGAGTCGGTTTCATGAGGCAACTGTTTCAGATCTTGGATCTTCTTCACCAAGTCAGTTGAGTTCTGTTTTTCTTAGAATTTCCTACCAGGAACTCTACCATTCCAAGAAGTTCTAATACTTCCTCAGTTTGCTTCTGATAAAGCAAATACAGCACACTATTAAAAATATCCATGTATGTAAGTTGTAATATGAACTTTAACATGAGTGGCTGAAATATTTTGCATACACTGTGGTCATCAGGTCTTTGGTCTGTATATTAACCAATATGTTGTAAAAAAAAAAAAGCAGAAGGTTGTTTTGTTATTGAAAATAGGACCTCTGGTATCTTGCTAGTATCTCAACTGAGAAGCATAATGTAACAACCATGACTGAAATAGCTCCATTGTGAAGGTATCATGAGATAGTGATGTAATCATCTCATGGTGATTAAACACCTGAGGTGTCATCATCTGTTTCCTTTTCATAACTCTTATTTAAGCTAAAACTTCCTAGGGCCTACAGGGATGGCACAACGGGTGCATTTAGCTGTAAGATCAGCAAGTGCTTTTTTTTTATGCTGTGTCTAGTAAACAAAAGACTTTACTTCGAACATAATATAATCAGGTCACGCTATCTCCAGAAAGTTTGCTTTGTTAGCTCAAGATAAAATAATCTGTGTGTTTTCAAAATGATGGTATAACTATAATGCTTTTCACAACTGGTGTAATTTTCCTCTTAATAAGTCACTGGTAGCCTGGTTGACAGTAATGTTTAATTCATCCATTGGGGGCAGTCTTTTTCTACTTAGTTATTTTCGTAGAATCTCATTTGACATGACGATGATTTTCTTCCTGTGTACTTTTTGAAAAACAAAGTTTAGTTTCCAGGTGACAGCATCTATCATAGCTGAAAATGACAAAATGAATAAATAAAAACTATAAAAACTGACACACAACAAAAAAAAAACAAATAGCGGCTCCATTCATTTAAACATTCGTTAAACATATTGCTACAGTTTCTGCATACAGAAAGCACTTTAAGATTTTTTTGTAAACAAACTTGAATATTTCTAGATTTGATCTTTCAAATGGATGAATTATTTGTCACAGGGACCAGCAGCTCTTTGATGAGGAAGCCCCCCTTCCTAATCCAAGTGCTTCTAAAATGACTAAAATATATTATTATGTGACAATGCAAACATTCTGGGCAGATAAGAAAATCATATTGGCAAAGAAAAGGTTGGTAAATGGAATTAGATAAAAGATTAACACCTGTAAATATCAAGGGCATGAACTGAAATGATGACGAAAGAACATCTAATCATTACATTTAGAACAACAGGGCATTAGACTATTTCCATTCTCCTCTGTAACACAGTCTGTCTGCTTTTACCTTAAAATGATGATGTGGCTTGAGCGTTGCATAAACCTTTGAGATACAGGAACAACCAATTGTGCAAAAAGGGCTAAAGATAAATACAAACTGAAGGGTTAACTGAAAACAGAAACCAGGCTGATTTTTGCCCTCAGATTCCCCACAGAGGCAGACCGCAGACATTAACCTCGAGTGGGACCACAGGAAAACTTCACTGAGCAATTTTCTACCAGAGAAGGATAATACAATTATCCTTAATGCTTAATCAGAATAAAATGTATAAAATGTATATGTATAAATGTATATTTTTCTAAATTTCTCCAGCCCTTCTTGTGAATGGACAACTGCTGTCTGTTGCTTTGGGCTTTTTAAACACGTTCATGTCAGATAAGCATACACGGACTTTGTAAATGTCCACTTTAAAGTCCAGATACTGTGTGACTTTTGAATCGTTCTTTTGATCAATACTTTCTGTTGTTTATCTCCCAACAGTCCTGTGTGGTCACATTATTTTCCAAATGCATTTGAATGTAATTTATTTTTATAATCTTTACATATAGTCATTGGTGAGTTTTTTGTACTTCAGTATAACTTCTCCTTTTTTATTTCAGTATTATTTAATTCAAATCAGCTCATTTAAAGTGACATAGTACAGTTCACATGATAAATAACATGGAACTCACAGAAAGGTTCATTAAAAAAGCTTGTGATGCATTTTCTTTAGGATGAGATTCATCTGGTCTTTAGATTCCACCTCAGAACTGCGGACTCACTTCCTAAAAATGCCTTTTTGCGTCATTGGTGAAATACTTCCAGACATGCTTCGCTATTGGACGGCCTGCCTGACTTAGTGCTTTGTGCATATCCGAGAGGAAGGGGGTGACGGGGGTGGGGTGGATGGAGGCTATAAATTGTTGTCAGACCCCAATGTGACAGGGAGAGCGAGACCTGAGCCTAAACACACAAAAAGACTGAGAGAAAGGGGAAAGTAGTTGGAGAGAATCAATATAGTAAAAATCTTATCAGAGGAACTTTGCACAACATGGGAGATTCTGAAGACCCGTAAATAAGCGTGGACTGAATTGATTTTTATTTTTGGGGGGGAATTATCAAAACAGTTTCTTTTGCCAATATAAAGGAAAAAACAAGAAGAAAAAAATGAAGTCCATTGAAGTCAAAGTAACCAAACCGAAAGTTGATGTGTCCCGACCCAAAATTTGGCTGAGGAATGAATTTCTTCGTGTGGGACTTGCTGAATCCCTCTGCACATATGTCATGATGGTAAGGATACATTTGTTATAGATGCTGTGCACCTACCTGGTACTGTAAATATAACGTGTAATTTGAACTACACACAAAATGTAATTTCAAGTGTCAAAAGTGTGTGCTTGATTGTCTTTAATTTAAAAATGTGTTGTGCTCTTGTCCCCCAGACCAGTGCTTATTCCAATCATTTTGTTAAATGGGGATTAGTGGAGAACGAGGGTGTGAAACCAGAAAATGTAATCTTGTAAGAGGAACTTGTGGGACGTGGGCCGCATAGACAGGCTGTCAAAAAGTCATGCTACTTCTCAGCTGTTACGATGACCGAACACTGTGAACCCAGGAAGTATTTCCCAACAGCTCACACGAAGAGAGACAGAAATCAGATTCTTTACCCAAAAAACCCCCAGTTTTCCTGTTTCCTGAATGAATGGCTGCATTTTTACAGCATCAGCTTCCCCCCCCCCCATCTAGTGAGAGTTCAGTGGGTAACAGGAAAGTGCTGCAGTTCAGTTTCTTTTGTACAAGGAAACACACAATCATAAAGCAAGTTTTAAAACTAAGAAGTTTTCACTTTTTCACAGGACTTTTTTGGCTACTTAATAACTAATTGAAAACATATCTTTATGTGTCACTGTGATTCTTTGTAATCATTTCTGTTCATTGAGCTTCATGAGCCTTTGTGTGTTCTTTGTGTGGAGGCCTTTGGCCTTGGGTCTGTGGCTCAGGTCGTGACCGGACAGGGAGTGTTCGGACAGTACATAAGCATCAACCTTGGTTTTGGGCTAGGTGTTGCCATGGGGGTTCATGTTGGAGGAAAGGTCTCAGGTAAGAGAGCCTTCTAAATACACACCAAAAAAATTGCAATTCCTGTGTCTGTAACATTTCTCATGTTTTTTATTTTTTATTTTTTGATCCAGGAGCTCATATGAACGCAGCAGTGTCATTCACAATGTGTGTCTTTGGCCAGCTAGCATGGAAGATGCTACCCTTATATGTTTGTGCACAGCTGTTGGGAACGTTTCTTGCATCGGGGACAGTTTATGCTGTTTACTATGGTAAGAAAACACAACTGTACATGTTGATCTGTTTTCCTTTTTTTTTTCTTTTAATCTTTGTACTGAATATCTACTATTAATATACCTGTAGAAGCCATTCATCATTACAGTGGAGGAAACCTGACTGTAACCGGGGAGAGGGCCACAGCTGGCATCTTTGCTACCTACCCTGCACCCTACCTCTCCTTGACAGGTGGATTTCTTGACCAGGTAGCCACAAAATTGGATTAAAGCTCTAAATATACTCCGTGCTAAGTGACTTCTTACGTTGTTTTTACAAGCACTGAATCTGGTAATGGGCTTTTTGGCTGCACTGGAATGGAAATCATTGCGTGGAGTGGGAAACATTTCAATAAACCATTTTCAGAAAGATGGTTGTGTCCAAAAACAGCTGTAAAAACTTTACAACACAAGAAATCTGTGTCACAAACATGCCCTCTGTGCAGCATGTTTCCTGTTGCTGGAGGATAAAATCCCTTGATGCAAATATTGATATTTTGTTAGTGAAGTACCTTTATGAAAAATCCAAAGTGTTGCAAAAAGACAATGTCCCAATTTATGAAGAAATGCGGCTATATTTGAATGTTCTGTGTGTGTGCGCCAGGTGTTTGGCACAGCAATGCTGCTGCTGTGTCTGATGGCGCTGTCGGACCAGAGGAACACTCCGCCTGCCGCGGGCACTCAGCCCCTCATAGTGGGCTTCTTGGTGATGCTCATTGGTATTTCCTTCGGCAGTAACAGTGGCTATGCCATTAACCCCACCAGAGATATTGGAGCAAGGCTCTTCACTGCCATAGCAGGCTGGGGAACTGATGTGTTCAGGTAACATTTCTCTCCATTAACAGGGATAAAATCGAGTAAATATTGTTGTGAATGTTGGAATTTAAACTAAAGTCATAGAAATGTTTTTTTCCCTTTGATAACCTTATCCTATTAAACCACTCTGATGTTTTCTGTTTTTATAGGGCTGGAAATGGGTGGTGGTGGGTACCTATAGTTGCGCCCCTGATCGGAGGAGTGCTGGGAGGAGGGGTGTACAAGGCTCTGGTGGAACTGCTCCACCCACCTGTATCTGCACAGGGTGAGGGGCCGCTGGAAGAGGAGTTTGTCCTTCAGGAGAAAGAGCAAAGCATCTGTTCAAACAAATGTGTGTGACGCCCCAATCCTGTCCAAACAAATAAGTGCACGTGCAGGTTCATGGACATACACGTATGCTGTTAATAGATTGTATGATCATAAAGGGTTAAGGGTCCATAACCGCTAACCATAAGGTGATATGGCTTCTATAAAAAAGTGAGAACCAAGTGGGACTTTTGACATGTAAAAATACTATTTGACATAAACTTTTTAACTAGCATAACAATTCAACTACGATGTGGTGTACTGATCTATGCCAGTAACTATGATAAAAGGGCTTTCTTCAGTTATCTTTCTAAGAAAACTGTAGCTGATCTTACCTTATCTACCAGAGACTATAAACATTACAAGAGGCTGACATGGTCAGTGGAACTTTAGAAAAAGTAAAGAAAAGCACTTCATTAACATTTATTAGATAAAACAGAAGCAGCGGGACTACAGTCCTCCCAGCTTGAGAGGGCAGCAGCAAAGCAAAAAACAATATTTGTTTAAATATCTATCTCCACCAACCCCACCCACAGGCACTGGGAAACAATTCTAAAAATGTAACCTAAAATGAAACCTTTATCCCAGATGTCTGACCTGGCCTATTTTTGACTTTTTCTTATCCCAAATTTGATTCTCCTATTCACACTTACGAGCCTATTAGAAGATTAATGCACAAGATGTTGCATTTTTGTTTCTTTTTCTTGTATCATGTGAGATGATGATTTTCTCATTCTTCTTAAAAATACCATCCATGATTAAATTATTTTCTAATAAGTTAATCTTTTGATTCAAATACTACTTATTCATGATTATTACTTTATGCTGACAGATAAAGTTTTTACATGTCTTAACAAATGTAACAAAAGCTAATCAAGCCTATGTTAAATCGTCCAAAAGCAAGTTAGAGGAAATTTGATTTAACCTTTTAACAATTCCAATCCTCTGAATGATAGATACCACCTTAAATATGTCTAAGCATGATAAAACCCCTGCTTATGTTTCTTTTTAAACATGCAGCTCGTTTTGCACCACATGCTCATATTGCACAGTGTCACTGACAATTCCAGGCAAAAACAAGAGAGGACCACTTTCAAGCCATTGTTGTCATATAAACTGTGAATGTGCAAAATCTGTCCTTCTCGAATGGTGACACTTTCACCGCTTTCCTCCACTGTGTCTTCCAGTGCTGCCTTGAGTCTTTGCAATGCCGGCTGAGCCGCACTGCGTCGACTGCTTCTTCTTTGGGGGCGGTGCTTTGGTTTTGCCCTTAAAAGCCTTGGTGGGGTCCAGCTTGTTTATAAAGGGATCTCCAGCAGGATCAATCTGGTTGGGTTCACTGCTGAAAGTTAGGGGCTGGTAAAGAGATGCCCACTGCTGCAGAGAGAACAACGATACAGGTGGTTAACATCTCAAAATATCTAAAAGACGTTGGGACACAGTGTATAGTGTAATTAAAACCAGAACGTGATGATCCGTAAATCTTCTAAACTATTGTTTGTGAGGTTTTTTTAAAACAAAAATGTCTTAAGATTCTTTATTTCTAAATGAAGCTGAGGCAGTGGCAAGAAAAGGCAGAAAATGTAGGTGGCACATAAACAGCAGGAACATATTATAAATAATTGGGCATGAGGTAAACCACTTAGGTTTTTCTGTGTCTTAAAACTGTTAAAGTGTTGTAAATTGCAAAGAGAATGTACTGATTAAAATGTATAATCAGCAATGACTTCATGTTTTGTTGGTGTGACAACTGAAAACCTAATATACAAGTATTTCCATTACAGCAGATATAGCCTCTGACACACTGATGACATGCTCTACTAATGTCTACCTTAGCCTGGGGGCTTGGGCCATAGGGGGTGAAGGCATACTGCCACTCAGGCAGGCCAAGGTGTGTTATCATCAACCGGTAATAGGAGGTAAATGTTGCTGTCAGAAAATGCCAGCACAGTGCACGGTCCAGAAACCAGATTTCACTTTTCTGGGCGACCACACCTGGAAAACATCCAGACAAACAACTCACATGACTTCAAACTTGAACTGCTTTTTGTTGTTTTGTGGCTTAAGGTTTGGATTTACGAAAAGATGTATTAGGAAAACAGAACACCTGGAGTGCAGTTTTTGTAGACCAGGCACACTTTTCCATTCCCACCACAGGAATCCAGCTCAAAGATGCGGCTCCTGGCATCGAAATGAGGTGCGGCAGGCGCGTGCTCCAGTCCTGACAGCAAGCATTAATGAATCTTGAGTAAACATTTACTTTCCAATCAACTGCTCATTCATTAGCCTGCTTTCTGCACAAGTGAGCACACATAAACAGACATAATCAAATGCGACATGCTGTAATTGTTGGCTTAAGCCCACGCAAGGATCTGAGAGGTAAATTCTACCACTTCCTGGGCTGCTCCCCTCCCAGTCCAGGTCAGCCAGTGAGGGTGCATTGGGTAGAGAGAAAAGTGACACTGGCTGAAGCAATGGGCAAAGCCTGGCCACACTGTTTACCATCATACATCCTAAGGGAACACACTCATCTGGAAGAGAAACAAACCAAACAGTGAGGACTGGTCTGACTGGCTAAGGTAGTACTTGTTCAAATTCTTTTTAAAATCACTTCCATTTTCATCATGTAGAAAAACATCCATAAATAATAAATAGATATGATGAGTCTTAAATCATACAGACACAAAATGAGGACACCTACTGTCTAACTTAACATTCCAGGTTAAAGTGAATCCATCAGTAGTCAGGTAAAAGTCTCGCAGATCTTCTGGCAAAATACATGTGTTTTTCTATGGGATGAAAAAGGTAGACTCATAAATATGATGACAGTATTTCTCAAGATCCACATTACATATTGCAATGTCTTTTCGTCACCTGTTCCCATGACAGCAGGCTCCTTTTCTCTGCAGGCTCCCTCTCTGCGAAACGCACATCCACAACACCTGGCATGTTATCTGGAAACAAAGGAAAAAGTACACTTAATAAATGACCACTGATATCGCAAGCTAACGCGCATTTTTTTTAATCCAAACATCTTGATACAAACCGAGTATTCGAGTAATGCCTAGCGTTAGCCTCTCAGCAACACCTTTGTACACCAAGCTGTCCTTTGTTTCTTCCATTTGGAAGACTGAGACCAGAAATGTCTATAAAATTTTGTCAGCATCCACTAATATTGACAGCACCGCATTCGTTACTCCGCTCCTGATAGGTTAGGTGGCGATGTATGAACAGGAAGCCATCATCCCCGAGTGACACGCAGTTACACCAATAGAAAGCATAGTTTACACACTTAGAACCAATCAGCTCTTTACTTATGAAATAAAGGCGGGACTATAATCCCTTAGCAACGCTTGGCTCCTTGGGAGTGGTGGCGGTTGTTTCAACATGGCGGCATCTGTAAAGCGAGTTGGAAATCCGGGGATATTTTGGATGAATGGCGGTAAACTTTGGTTATTTAACTTTTTCTACTTCTTTGTCCAACTCACACGGAAAGATGCGAACGATTTAGAAATTATTTGCAGGTGTTTGGTCTTTGTCATTTGTCTTCGAGAAAGTTCTTTCAGAGGAAGTGATACCGCTTGTTGCACAGTGCCTGTTGTTAAGCATTACATTTATTATTTCCTGTTTATTTATAACAGGCAGTTGTCTATACTAGTATGCTTTACATATCTATTTCAGTACAAAATGTTTAGATTCCTTATGCTGAGTAGAATAAACACTTGCTATGTTATGATCTGCTAACCTCTCTCGAAAAACAATAGTGGGGAAACCATTTTCATGGGCGTTTATAAGCATGCACTCTAAAGTTGCCAAAGAAAAGGACAATTCAAAAAGATGTTTGACTTTGTGAGCAGATAAGGTAGATTACTATGACTGCTCTCCACGCAGAGAGTAGTGTCAACTGTGAGGTTGTGTATTTTCCTGCATTAGGATCATGACGTTGTAAATGAATCAATGTTAGAGGAAAACATATTTCAGAAACTAGTTGCAGGTTTTGGACTTTTTGTTTAAGGCAAAAAAGTTAAATGTTTTTTGTCTTTATTGTTAGCTGCCCTCACACACACTTTGATATGGCCTGATTAGATGTTGTAGTACTCCATGCCATCTAACAAGTCCTCCAGTTCTATTTAATAAGAGCCATTTCATTGTGCACACAGAATCTTGTGAGACTTCCCCTCAATAGTTCTTGTGTTTTAGCCATCATTGTGTTTGCCATGACATTCAGGCTGGTACTGAACTATGGTAGCACTAGCGGACAATAAGTTTGTGAAACTTCACATTCTCAATTACTTGATTTTTTTCCAACTTTGCAAAACAAAACATTGTTTGGTGCAAGGCCATTGGATTTCAGCTAAATAGCTGATGATTAAATAGCAAGCTTTGCCTTTTCAATTTGACATTATTCTCTATAAAGGCACATTTACTCTAACATGCATTAACTAAGTTTGTATTGGAGAATGTTGCTAGAAACAATATAGTTAGAAAACCTCTGACCTAAACTGTCTGTGCACAGTGTAACACACCTTTCCAACTCAAGTTACATTTGACAGATCATTGATTAAAGTCACTGCTTTCTCTTTTCTTTGTTAAAGTGTCAGATGATGAGGAACAGCCTTTGGCTTTTGTTCCAGGTGAGTCTCATGACATGTTGACAGTTTCTCGATGCAGAGTGAATGAATTTTACTTGTACACCACTCAGTAGTAATCTGTTGCCTTTCCACAAACTGTCTCAGGAGTGGACGGAGGAAGGAAGACTCCTTTCATCCTGGGATCAGAGAGCCTCTGTACATACAATAAAAAAGGGACCAAGATGAGAACGCAGCACTCCTCTGACAGGAAAAATCCCACCACACAGAAGACGGGCAAAAAAACCCAGGGGCATTTACAAAGCGTTCGCTCTGGAACCTATTCTTTAGAAAGTGTACCACTCAACCAGAGCATGGCTGTGGCCACAGAGAAAGCCTCCTCTCAGCCCCCTGATGCTTTCCCCCCTTTGGCAGAGGTAAGTCAGGGTATCGCGTAGGCTACATTAGATTTCCATGCATTGATAAAATGTTTCAGTGTATATGGGAGATAATATGCTGTGCACTATGGCTGAATGTTTCTTTTCTATCCAGAAAAAGAGCCCATGTGTTCATCCGTTGGTGTCTGAGACCAGCCGAGCCAAGAGTGAAGTCTCTTTGAAGGACCTCTGTCCTGAAGATAAAAGGCGAATTGCAAATCTTATTGAAGAACTGGCGAGGTAACTGGCAGCATGCAACTTCGAGTTCTGTAATACTTGCACATCTTCTGTCAATGTAAAATTGAATTCCAGGTTTCATTTAATGTTTACATACTTCAGTTGTGACTGGTGTCCTCACTTTGTACTACTAGAAAACACAAAGGGGCAACCTTATTCTTTAACGTTTCCACTCCCCGATCTACAGAGTAAGTGAGGAGAAAGAAGAGTCGATGCAACGTCTGAAAGATGAACAGGGGAATTTTGAGCGGAAGATCCAGCAGCTGGAGCAACAGAACGTGATTATAGCGCAGGAGAGGGGAAGTATCCTTTCAAAGAAATTAGTTATAAATTTTACTACAAATTACATCGTGCTAGCTACAGCAAGTAGTTTTCAAATTCAAATGAATTTTCTTAGTGTTGTAAAAAGTGCTGGTTTTTAACGTGAATCTTTTAATCAATCTACTGATATGTTCCACTTAGTAAAAATCAGCAGATATTTAAATAGCTGGATTAATTAAATAGCTGGAATAATTAAATTTATTATTTGGTCTTTGTGGACCTCTATGTTAAATGTCGGCCTGGTGTGGTGGTTGGCACTGTCAACAAGACTCTCATGCTGTGATGAATGTGAGTGTGTGTGGTTGTGTCTTTGTGTGGCCCTGCAATGAACTGGCAACCTGTCCAGGGTGTACCCCGCCTCTTACCTGTTGTCAGCTGGGATAGGCTCAAGGTCCCCCCTCTCCCCCCATTAGGAATAAGAAAATATTGATGGAAAATGAATGAATGGATGGATGAGTAGCCTGCATGGTTCTTTAGGTGTAAATGAAGTTCTAAAGACAATCTGCAGGGGGCAGTGTTGTTTCATGTAAATACATTTACAGCCTTTGGCAAACACCTCCGATATAACACAAAAGCAAGGGAAATAGGTCCATTTAAAAAATGTTTCATGGGTGCGGCATTGTCCTTTGGAAATGGATGTAGTTTATTCACTGTTGTGCTTAGAATCAGGGTTTGAAGCTGCCGCTTATTTTCCCCAATTTACTTTTAACAATGAGTGAAAGGACAGCTGGTAAAAGCTGTTGTTTTTATCAGCTGTTCTTTTTATGCATATCCCCAGTGAAATGTTGAGTAAACAATATTTTTCACTCTCTTTGGCTTGAAAATTAGATTCCTTACTGTCTGTGTAACCCGGGGTAAGTGCAAATGATACAACATTAAAACCAGCCCACCGTCATCAACACAGTTCTGTTCAGGTCGCATCAGGCCACAGCCAGCGGTCAGTTTAGGTTAAAAATGCTGCAAAACACGAAGTATAATTGACCCAGCTGGTAATTTGCACAATTGGCAACGGTTGCGGGGAAAATTAGGAAAGCTCAACTCAATTAAAGGCAGTCTGGCTCGGAGACTTGGCATTTACACCAAACTTCTAAACTCCATTTAAAAGGTATTTTAGAGGAAAACGTGTTTGGATCCTAGCACCTCAGGGGAGTGATAACATAGTCTTTCAAAGTACGTGCAAGAGTCATGAAGACTCTTCTTAGGCAGAAGGTTCCAGCACTCTTTTTGAAAGGTTAGGGAGGCACCAAAGGCAAGTAGGCTGAGAGCGAGCTGTCAAGTCTAATTCCATTATGCACCATCTTATTTTGTATTTCCAATATTTCAGTTCTGTTTGAGGTATAAAGGATGTAGGACTATACCTCAGCCTCTAGCCACGTTAGATGAGAAATTACCCTTGATATTTTGGACATCATCTGACATTTGCAGCTGACTGGCATGCTGACTGATTTCATACTTGGTGATAGGAATGAAGCACTTTTCACTTGAAGGCATGTTTGCATCGTCGGTAGTTAATTTGGCATTACTGAAACACTATTGAGTTCTACCTGCAACAAAGTACAGTCAGTCTACAATCTGAAGTATCTTGTGGGCTTGTAGAAAGAGTTAGACATGGAGTGGTGTTGGATGATGAAAAAAAAATCAGTTATTTTGCCCAGTTCTATATCGTCCTTGTGTAATATGTACTGTGTGGGAATCTTAAGTCTGTAACCTGACATTTGAACCTAGTGAGCAGTTTTATTTTGCATTGCTCAGTGATTTGATGTATCTGTGATGATTTTGGAGAAAATGTATAAGGCATAGTTTGCAGTCTGATGTATAAACAGACTAAGCTGCTGTCAGTTGTGACTAATGGTTAGTTTACATTGAATAAATTAAGTGAAACAATCAAGGACTTAATGTGTACATAATGCACGATACACTAAAGCTCGCAAAGGTAATTAAAATAGGATTGAGCTGTCATTGACACACCATTTATGAATTATGTGGATTTGTTTTGGCTGTGAATTGTAGGCTCATGCATCCTTATGAAGTGAACAATCAACCCACTCCAAACACACCAATGGGTTTATACAGGTTGCTATTGATTCATTACCATCAGTTTGTGCCTCCAAACTGTTATTTTTCAGTTGAGATCAATCAGTTGCAAAGACGGCCGACATTGTTTTAGTGGACCTCTGAGGATTTGGCCTCTTTGGTTGATGGTTACTATTGCGTGGAGTTGTGCTTATTGCCACTTTTCTTCTGAACTGAACTGAGTTCTCCAGAGCCAGTCGTATTGAGGCAGTTTTGTAAATCGTGTTCTTTAAATTCACCGACAGTTCTTCTGTGCACACTTTCCTACAGTCCACGCTCATTCACACATCAGTCTCCACCCCCGTTCCCTTTGCATCCCAGCTCGGGCTCAATCTGTTTGGCACAGCATGCTAAAGCAGGCTTTAAAATATTCCCCCCTCCTGTGCAAATTTGTTCCACCTTGAAGTGGATTTCATTATTTCATTTGAGCCTCGGCCTGACAGGGAAGTGAATCATTTTGACAGGCCCCATCTGAAGCTTCACTCCAAGCCCTTGATTCTGAGTATTTTTGGAGCGAGGGGGAGGAGTAAGTCATTGTCGGCACTTGCAGCTCTGATGTAAACTAGAGGTTTGCCGAGCGCTTGGCCCCCATTGGCTGGTGTCCAAGCTGTGGAGGCAGCATGTTTATTGTGGTGACAGGCTGAGAGGTGGAATCTTATCAGTGTTGCTCCACTCCGTTCAGATTAACAAGCACGAGCTGTCCGGGGAGTGCGTTACCCTGTCAGCACGTTAACACGTTACCGTCATGTGGGCTTCAGATGCTGTGATGCTGCAAAATAGTTGACGCCAATGCACACATGGACACTGTTGAAACTGTTTTTATTGTAGGTACCTTCCTGTTGTATCCAGTTTGTAAACGAGTTATCTGAAGGATTTTCATCATATTTCTATTGTGTGTTTTAAAGTGTTGGAAATCTTAGGTTTAGCGATGTATGTGCATATGATTAGAAACGAACCAGCTAAAATGTTGTTCCACTCAACATCCTGGTTTCTGTCTTGGATTAAGGTGATGTGTAGCTTTTTCTTTTTTTTTTTTCTTTCTGAGATCCTTCATGCTGCATTAACAGGCCTCCAAACGCATGTTTACATGATGAGATGTCTTGAAGTTTTCCATACAGAACTGCTTCCTTGGATGTCAGTGCAGCCTAAAAGAAGACAGAGTTTGTCTGTGTGTTTAATCAAAGTGTTCCCTCGCATTTCCTCAGTGTTTATGGAAGGTGCTGTATTGCATTTGTCTGCTGTCTGGTCCTCGATTCAAAGCCGTCCTTGCTCTCTTCTCTTTCCCCTCTGTTTCATTTCCACAGCTTGATTGAAGTCTCCTAACAACCAATGTGTTTTCTCATGAAGTGTTCTGCCACTATTTCTTCAATAAGACTCTGCTTTGAACTTTGATTTTCTCTTTAAATGGGAGTTTTTCTTTCTCAAATGGATGCTGAGAAACTCATCAACTGGGGGGAGCAGTGCCACCACCATAAAAAAAGATATGGCTTGGAGGAACACATTTTATGGTCCACTCGAGTGGGAGTGTGTGTACAACTTGCTTTGTGCACTACATGCTTTATTGTTGTTTTTGTATGGGCTGTTTACAATGCAGGTGGGGAATTTGAACTCATTTCTTGCTGTCTTTGTGTGCGCGCACTTGGAAGTCAAACTGTGGTTGATTACTAAATGTGTTAGGGTGTGTCTGTGTGCAGTCTCTCCATTCTCATGCTCATTATCTTCCTATGTGTTGGTGTGGTGCTGTCACTGTCATTAGTGGGCTCCTGAGGCACAGCAGTAGTCCCGCTCCAGATTAGTTTTCCTGTGGCTGCCAGCTCTCTGTCTGGCAGATAGCCTGGTGTGGCACAGCCCAGCTCAGCTCAACACAGCTTGGCTCAACCCAGATGGTGAAAGCTTTGTGCCACAACAACAACTTTGATTTAGCTGGACTCTTCCCTTTCCTCAGTTATCTAAATTGCTGCTGTCTCAAATTTCCTGGCACAAAATAGACTGTTGAAATAAAGTTTTCATACAGATCATAAGTTTAAAGCCAACTTTAGTCTTTTTTTGTTTTTCTTTTTTTTATTTGGAAAAGCGAACCCCATTTCCTTTTCCGAATGGTTGCTTCTTACGAGTTTACCTCCTTAACTGAGCTGCACTCTGTTTTTACATTTGGAATCTAAGTAGATGAATCTTAAGTATTCATCTATAATCCAGTATATTGAATTGAAAATAGTAGTTTTTTTCTTAGCTGGCTATGCGTGAGCCCGTAGTTTCAGTAGTGTGACCTTTTGTTATTTACTTAACCCTTGCTCCACCAGGCCTTCAGCAGCAGTATAGAGAGTGCCAAGAGCTCCTCGGGCTTTACCAACAATATCTTTCTCAGCAACAGGCGAGGCTGAACGAGTCCATATCCCAGCTGAGCCAGCAACCAAATCCCAGCAAGGTGAGCTAATTAATGCAGCTGTTGCAGGATGTTTTCGCATGACAGTTTTTTTTCCCCCCAGCTAGCACATGTGCATGCCTCGCCACATTAGAGGGCTGCCCAGTTGTGCACAATCAGTCAAGCACTGGGCCACAAAAACGGTACATAGTAAGCCGTGCAGCACATTGACCTCTGTCATAATTCCTAACAAATGACTATTGTCCACTTCAATCCATAGTTTATTATGACCAGGACATTGTGAAACTCTCTCAAGGTGACACTTCAGAAGCAAAGTTGCCACCCTGACTTTAGCCTCTGTGAGAATGGATGACTTGGCTAACCTCACTGTCTCACAGTAGCTCTGAATAATGTGCGTTTGCCTGCTCTTTGACCATCAGCAAATTAGTCACAGTCTTCTCCCCAGTCAACTGTAAGATGGTCTTTTCTCCTTATGTTTATCTCATGATGTTCTTGACCTTTTGTTACCCATCTCTTATGCTCAGCTGAAAAATATTCCTCTTAATCCTGTGGCAACTTTCCAGTTTACCGTTTGCGCCATCAGAAACCTAGCCAGACCATACCAACTCTGTAGTGCAGAGTTGATTTTCTGTTTTGGTGTCTACATGTGATGTATCCAATCACTGATGTGTGCTTAACCTGTGCTTTGGCAACATTTGGAAGTTCAACAGCTCATGCAAACAAATAGGAGGGATTTTACTAGACATAACAGCATTAGCTAATTATGTTGAGAGAGTCCTAATGTAGTATTGGTAAATTTGGGCTTTGCTTTTTTGCAGTAAATTGAAGGTTTATTGAGCACTATTACATATTGGCTGAGAAACGCCATGTTTTCTGTGGCCTACTGAATTGGCCAAAAGCATTCATTGCGCTCTTTGTTCTCACACCAGGTGCTTGGTAACGAAGAAGTCCCCAGCTGGACATCTACAGGCAGAGCTAATGGCTCACCCGTTGATGGCTCATACCTCAGCCGTGCTCCTACTGCAGCACAACAGGCTCATTTGCACAGGAGTGGTGAGGCAAGGAGGGGAGGAGAACCAGCATTCAGAAACCTTTCCTCTCTTCCCTGTGACTGCGAGTCAAGTCCAACCGGTGTGCCACAAAGGCAGCATTTGGAACAGATAAGGGAGTGCAGGAAGCAGCACTCATGCTACAGATGTAAACGTGGCAAAAGCAGTCCTCATGACATTTGCAATGGAACACAGCAAGGGAGAAGTGTTAATGTCTCCCACCGTGGGAACGGCCATCATGACGCACTTAACCAGAGGGACTGTGAAAGGTACACACCACTGTACCCTACATCTTTAAATCCCAATTTTTTGCCAGGTTTGTTTTCAAGATGCATACAAGAAAAGCACTGAGCAGGACCATTAAGCATGGCTCATGTTTTTACTCACAGGCTACAGAGTGGTAGTGTCACAGACTTGGAGGCCCTGAGCAGGCCTGTGCTGGGACATGAAGACTGGGAAGAGAAGAGGCACCAACTGCTGCTACAGAAGATGCAGCTGGAGATGGAGAGAGAGAGGCTGCATGCACGGCTGGCTGAGCAAGAGGAGAGGCTCAACAGACAGACTGAACAACTCCGACAGTCACGTCTTGATTACAGCAGGTAGAGTACAGAAGCTAAAGCTCCACAACCCACCTGTGGTGACATTGTTGGGTAAAGTTTAGGAGGGTAAGTTGTTGTCCTAACTCCTGAAACATACAAGCACCCATTAATGGTCAGTTGTGTTTTTTGGTATACCTATAAAGTTTCTGACTTTGAGTGCAGATTCTTAGAACCTGTATTTCTTTTTTTCTCTTCCTATTGTCTTTCTTTAGGATTCCACAGTCTACTTTAGCCGAGCCCAGTACTTCTAATGCTCCGAGTGGACGTCCAGAGCCAGAGGATCCTACCCACCAAAATTTGCCCTCCAGGTAAACAAAGTCACTGCTTCAGTAACACACATTCAGCTTTCTCATCAAAAAAGCACAGTTGCACACACAAAGAATGCACTAGAAAGCCAGCTTTGAATTGTATGCCTGTGGTCTACAGTGCGAGTTTCCATCCGGAGGGAAGGCCTGCAGAACAGAACCTGCATGAAAAGCACACTCAGACTGTACCTGCCCCTTCAGCCAGTGGAAATGGTAGGCTCGTGTTGTTGTCTTATGTGTCGCAAACCATTCTTTATACCACCCAGTCAATTTATTTTAACATTTTATTTTTCACTCAGATACACTTCAGATTTGCTGTGCTTGTATTACCCTGAGCCATGTTGCTATTGCTTTGGTTTAACTGATCTTATTTATGAACGGCAGATCACTTGAAGGGGTCTAGGAAGGACATGGCCACTACTCCAGCAAAGTCCCCTGCAGGCACGAGTAAGACCACCCAAGCCTCTGTAATGCAAAAGAGCCCTGAGGCCAAGTAAGTAAATCTTCACTCATCATGAATAAATCATAAAATAAACAGGGATGGTTTAATGTGATGGCCCTTAATATTGTTGAAGTTTCTTAGAGCTTTAGAAGAACGATAAACCTTTAAATGATGCACAAAAAGAGGTAATATAACAAATGCAATATATAATCCAGCAGCACTTGTTCTCAGCAGAATAGCCCGTGTTGGATTCAGTACTAACCTTCGGTTCCTTATTGAGCAACATTGGAAAAATTGCACATTTAAGCACCTTAATGAGGCAGTGAAGAGGCATGCTTCTGTGCCCGCTTGAAATGATAAACTGAGTTTTCCTTCCTTGGTGAAATGAACAAGTTCAGTCAAGATAAGTTCTCAATCTCAAGAATTTGTTTCATCCAGATTTATTTAGTAGAGAGTCACTACTTTCGCAGTCAGTTTAAAAAGCCCTCTTCAGACTGGTGAAGAAAAAACAAACCTGGTAACACTCACTAAGATCTGACTCTTGAGCGAAATGGGAAAGTATTTAATCGTCATTCAGTTCTGCATCAAATGACTCTGCAGTAAAAACCCGTTTTAGTTGGACCCAACCCAACTCAGCCCGATTCGGCATCTGTGGGAACACACACAAGTTCTGGGTGTACGTGCTCATTTTCAGTGCAAATACTGACATCCCCTTAAATGTAGCAACTGATCTGAGTCTGTGATACAGAACATAGGTTGCTCGATACATGTATTGCCATCTGTTGTGGTGTTATAGCAACTTGTTTGTTTTGTGAGGAACAGGACCTGTATGTTTTTACTGACAAACTGACTTTCATTTCGTTGTTAAAGCTGTTTTAGCTATCTGCATTTTGAAAAAGTGGTGAAAAAACAGCACTTTTTTTGTTCCATTTAAAGTAAGGTAAATACTGTACGAATGGCTTTTTTTATATGAAATAATTTTCTTTTCACAAATGCCAACGCAAGGCTGCAATATTAATGATGGTTCAGTTCCATCAACTGTCTTTTTGTCATGACAAATTTAGAAGAAGAGCTGAGAAACAATTAACCTGGAGAAACCTCTGGCAAGTTTTGATCTTATCCAGATCAAGGTGAAGAAAGGGGTGGTGGGAAAAACACTAGAGACATAATTAGCAGCATTTTATTAGTAGTTTATGACCCCTCTACATGGTGTTTTTCCCTTGGTAACAAAAATATGATCAATTTTCCATAAACATGTAAAGAATGCAGGTGTAAATTTTCAACTTTGCACTTTTTTCTTAATAATGGTTTCCACAGTATTGGTGACCAATTTAGTTTTTTTTTTCTTAATTTAAAAAAAAAAAAAAAACACATTTGTGGCTGGCAAAGCTTTTGAGCTGTGAGGAGCTAAATGAAGCTTTTTACAGGGCTAGCTAGTGCTGTGGCCAGCCTGTCAGGACACATGCTGCGTTCCATTAGTCGGCCTAGCAGGGATCCTGCAGCAGGTGTAATTGAACAGACTTGCATGCACACACTGCTCTCCTTTCTCTCTCTGCCACAGTAATGAGACACAGAAAGCAAGAGTGAGGAGAAGATGTTAAAGTGTGTTTCAGGGTGAAGGCGTTGGATAAAATTAAAAGAGGGAAGCAAGAAAAGTTGGGAGTTCAACTTCTGTTCCTGCTGTAGGTTTGATTTATCTTTTTTCCTGTTATATCACATTTCTTTCTACCTTTTCGTAAATGTGGTAGTTGATTAGCAATACAGCGGCTCTGCCATCAACAGGACTCAATTTTTTTAAAGGATAGTTCTTCAGAATATCTAAAATTGTACTATGTAGTCTGAACTGTGGGGACTGTACATGATCCAAGTTTTACTGAGCTTTTGCTTTGAGACTATTGCTGTGAATGAGGTGAAGACTTTATTGTTTACTGGAGATGACTTTGATTACAGTTTAATTACTGCATAGAAGTCCTTAATCTTTCACCCACGAAATGTGGAAAGGTTCTTACTAGTCATCAATATAATGGTCCATACATATATGAGGCTCTACCATGCTTCATGATAAAAAGAATGAATTGGACTGAATCTAGATTTAGTGCTTCCTCATTTTAACAGGAATCTTGATATGAAGACAACCTTTATCCCATAATAAAGCTCCTTTAAACCTTGCATGACTTGGTTAAGGGACATCAAATAAAAATGTCCCTTAATTTTCTACGTCACTTTAGAAAAGTCCACACCACCGTTAGATTTTGATACCGTCTCTCACTTGGCTACAATGTGCCCCTTATGGTTGTCTAATCTTAACCAATTTATTCTTGATGTGCAAATTGGAAAACCAAAGCTGGGGTTAACATCAGGTGACCTTCTTAATCCTTTCATGAATTCTCTGCTAGTTAGTAATGAGACAGTTCCAGCACACCCTGCCCATCTCGTCTCCATCTATCCTGCTATTGCCCGCCTGCTATTGATTGGTTTGGAAATTGTCATGCGGGATGTATGCATTGGCCATTATAGGTTCTTTTTTTCCCTCCCTTTTTTTTCTTTTTTCTATCTTACTGTTTGGACTGCAAATGAAAAGGGGCACCGGGGCGAGACGGCTGTCTTTAATGAAAGAGTGAAGCTAAATAAGTAGTGAAAGTTATGGGCGGGAAGAAAGTGTTGGACAGTATATGCTGAGGACTTTTGTGGATTTACAGGGTTGGCATAGACAGAGTATTGACGTTGTTTTTTAAAAATAATATTCAAAGGATTAAAAAAAAAAAAAACTTTAAAAGCAGTTGAGGCATCTTGGAGCAAAGCAAGTCTAATTCTCAAAGTGTAATTTCTTTTACATTCTCTTTTTGGGTGGTTATTGGTGTATTGACTGGGACAGAAGATGGAGGTCATACAGTTACTCCCCAGAACAACCTTTTATTCTGAAGCCTTTTTTCTGAAGCCAGCAATAGTTACACTGTTGTCCGTTCAATTCCACTTTATGCATGTAGAAGTAATGTAGATTTGCCAGGACTCTAATAGTAATTCACTTTCATGAAAACTTGACCCAAAAGATGAAGTTCTTTGTCTGTTCATCAGAAACCGATTTGCAATTCTCTCTTTAGTCTGTGGGCAATTGCTGTGCCACCTCTCCTCTCTCACCCCACCCACTGCCGTTCTCCTCACCCCTCAATTCCTGCCCAAACTGTACTCCCACTCCACCCTTGTTATAGATTGTGACTGCCGGTAAGTGATGCATTATTCATTACCAACATGTCGTTTGTTGATGAATGGCTGTTTGAGAGCCCTGTCTGTTAAATAAATCAACAAATAAAAATGCAAATTCTCACATTTTGAGTGAAGCAACCCGGCCAAAGTCCCTCCCCCACATTCCCTCCCTGCCTTCCTCTATCCACAAAGCAGCACTCATTTCCAGCCTCTCATCCAAGCAGACTGATCACTCTCATTCTGTTTTTTTTCCCCTCCCTTTTTTTTCTGCCTTTGCTGTTGACAGGCAGAAGATCAAATGAGGATGACAGATTCACTAATTTGATCTTTAGCCTGCCCCCCCCCCCAGCCTATTAGTTCTCATTCCTTAGTTGACTTAACCTTTATTCTCTTTCTGTCGCTCTGGCTCAAACGTGCATACATTAGCTCATGTTGCTGAAGCAGACTATAGCCCTCTAATGCTCTTAAAATAATGATGTGTGCTGCCTCACGTTATTGAAAACATGATGTATTAAGCTGTGTGAATGAACACAGATGTGTGCTGATTGGAAGCCCCACCATTGTGTCTGTCCGCTGACCACCCACATGCATATCAACAAGTGCACCCCGGCGATCACCTTTACCTGTGAGAGCTGTGTTCCGAGCGGCGCCATGCAAATCGATGCAGCTTTAAACGAGCAGAGAATTATGTTAGCCACATCAGCCGGGCGTGCTTTAAAGAATTCATGTTTTGTATCTGGAATGGCCGTCGTTCGACTGTGTATACACTGAATAATTTATCAAGCCAGCCAGGCTGAGGGATTGAATCTCTATTAGCTTAATCTCCCCCGTTTTGGTTTATTTATTTCACAGCACACTCCCTCATTTTCATTCTAGGGGAGAAAGCAGCAGATTTTCCTCTCTTTTTAGTCTCATACACCTGCAAGAAACGGCTTTTATTTGTTTGGTTTTTTGTATTCGTGGGGCGCCCGTGTGGGTTTTACTTGTATGTTAATGCTGTTGCTTTGGGTTTAGTTGAATTTTCAGCAAAAAAATGTCTTCTATTTGACGGATAGAATATTTTCATTCAAAGTCCAAATGGACTTCAGCCTTGTACTTGCCTGATGCTGGCCTCTTGGCTTTCACTTCTAATAAATCCCAAATTATTCAGTCCCGGTTCTGTTTGTGGATGGCTTTCACTAACTCAGAAAACTTGGAACACCAGCTGTGACTCTACTTCACTTTGAGGCCACGTAGTGGAACTTCTGTCCTTTGAGTAGATTTTTCTTTCTCTACAAGGATGCTCATTTCCAGCATTTCCTGTCTACGGGGCTCCTTCAGATTTTTTGCAATGAACTCGGCCAAAGCAGATTCAACCTTTTGAAACCAGCTCAGGTCACATGTGTTGGGAGTGGGGGGGGGGAGATTGATTTAAAAACACGTGTTGTTTTTTTTCAGGTTGGACTTTTCTATGGTTGAATTGTTGGATATCTTTAGTCCCATCTCTGCCCCTGAGCACTTCAAGCCGGGCGCTCGAAGACCCAAAACCTCACAGCACAGGTCCACCTTGGCCGCCCCCAAATCAGCAAGCCGAATCTTGCTTACTCCTGGTGGGCCTTATCCTCGGTGTACTCGGCAGGACCTGGAAGAAGGCCAAATACTGGAGGATATTTTCTTTATTTGCTGACAAAGTAGGAGGAGGGGAAATGAGGGGAGGGAAAATAAAGTCGTTTAATATTCACCAGCCTGATTTTATCTTTGAAGTGTCTTTTTATTTAATTCTCCATCGGCCTTCTGAAATTGGTCTGAATCTGATCTTGTATATTGTGCTGATGTTATGGGAAACTGGTCTTTTGTTTTATGTTTTTTTGTTAGTTCATTCCACAAATAAATGGTCATTTAAGTACAGACTCTGTTTGTATGGTTAACTTGCACTACGCCAAGAAAACCGGAGCTTCAGCTGCCTGTGAGTAGCTAAAACTAAATTTAATGACTCACAATTGTCTCCCCTAAATCTGACTCGAATATATTCTGCATAAATCACGCAATGTTGGTGAGCCCCAGGAAACGTCTAGCCAATATTTCCATCGTCGCCTCCAAAACTTTCCACTGCAGATGTTAGGCGATTAAAAGTTACCAAGAATTATGAGACCACTCAGGATATCTTGTTCTAGACTGTGCTTTATTATTGGGCTAAGCTGAGACGCATCATTCATTAAAATTACAAAAGAGGAGTCCAGGGGACCAAAGAATGGTGCAGTCTGGAGAGAAAGGGACGGGAACCTAAAGCGCACTGCCCAATCAGAAGCTCAGCTCATCAGTAACCTGGCAAAGCTTAATATGCAACATTCATTTCCCCACTCTCCATCTGTGCTGAAATTGGGAAATACAGTACATTTCCAGAATACTTTGAAAACCACATGATGTAAAATGGCATTCTAGCAACACTACTGAGCTTTAGAAATAAAAACATATCAACAACAGCGCTGAAGGAAATGGAGGAAATTGTTTTGTTTTTTTATGAAATAGTGCAGTCTTGATTGAATTTTGTTCTTGGCAAAACACATCAGTTGAACAAGATCAGAGCTCTGTCAAACACTTAAAATAACATTTGGAAAATGGTTTTATTTGCGAAAACTTGCTTCATGCCACCATTGTATCAGTGATTAACAAGAAATCAGTCTTTTTATAATTACATACTAGCAGCAACTTCTCGTGACCCTAAGGTATATCCTCTCTTCGGAATTGGTTTAACATGAAATGTTTCAGCAGGAATCACCCCCTCATCATGGTCAAAGGTTTCAGAATGGATCAAATGACTAGAATTTAAGAGAGACCAAATTGGCTTTTTTTTTTTGTTTTCTTTTTTTTGACAACTTTAACTAAGCCAAGTTGTTTTTTTTGTTTTTTTTAAAGGACAGAACAAGTATGAATCTATAATTACAATATACATAAGGCTCAAGTGTTTTACTGCATTTTTGTGTGTAGTTTACCAGCGACAGAGAAATCACCCTTTAAATTCTGAGTTATACTTACTGTAACAGTGGTTAAGATGTGATATGGTGATACAGCATAGCTCTTACAAGCAAGCAGATCAGTGGAAATAGGAGAGCTCAGATCTTGAATCAAACAGCACACATAAATAAATGCAAAATAAATTAATGAATAAATAGATAAACGATTAAAATCAGTCTTTGACATCACTTGGTCAATTGGAGCTTCTTTTTCTTTTTTTTCTTCTTTTTTCTCCATGATCAAAGGAGTGCTGAAGGCATGGTCCTGCAGACAGGAACAATGATCATCTGTGGACCACAACAGTAGCCCATGCATGTCATATAAAAACTATTTGGTCACGTACCAACTCATAGAAAAATAATGCCATGAAAGCATGCATATCATCTTGACATGACTTCTAAATAAATATTTAAACAAATAAATGAATAGAACCCACTAAAGTATTTTTATTTTATAAAATAATGAGTGTCTAAGCTCTAACTGAGGTCAATGCTCTCCCTGACTGTATTCTGGGTAAATGCCTTTGTCAGGTCCTACAGTTTGTACCGTATCCTAGTGACTTTTTTTTTGTACCTGGTTTTAATGAGCATTATCATGTTTTCATTCATATATATATTTTTTAAGTATTTAAAGTACTTTATCCAGTCCTTGTAGATAGAAGTAAAAGTCCTATAAAATATGCAAACCTATGTACAGGGAAAAACGGAGCAAAAAAAGAAACAATTTACAGTATATTCATCGGTTTATGTAAATATTTATATATTTATATATATATATTTATAGTCAAACTTCTGCTCTGTCTGTTGTTGTTTTTGAACCACTTTTCTTTTTACGTTTCCTGTGTAAACTTGCAGCTTTAAGGTGGAGCGAATGAAGGTGAGGTGCCTGGCCATCTTTATTTTTTTCCCCTATGGTTGTTCTGCTTCGTCTTATTTTCCTGGACATGAAAACATAGGTAAAAGGCATTACTGATCGAGTTCAAACAAACCATAAGAAAAGCAAAAACTGTGTACTCCTTTTTCTCTCTTTTTTTGTAGAAAAACTCCATTGGATTAGCAGGGGGCAGTAAAAAAAACGAAGAAAAAAAAACGCACATGGTGGCGATCATGGTTACGGGATGTGACAATTTGCTGGTTGTAGATATTATATTGAGAAAGTTCTGGCGAACATGCCAGAGGTTTTGCTCTGAGCCACCACGTGTCTCAAGGCGCAATTTATCACCACGGTCATCTGGCCTGGACTGCATAACAAGCTTTGGAGATTTTCGTAGTATGTGACACACAAACAGAGGCATCCTGGGATGTATAGTGTGGTCTTTAAGCCTCGCTGGATTCGGAAGGTAAATGTTAAATTATTCAAACAGTTAAAAAGGTTATACACAGACGCTGGGGAAATAGCATAATGAGCGCTTTATAGGGAACTTGTAACTGCACACAACAGGAAGCATTGTCTTCCAAAGTGTCATATAGCCTTATAAATATTTATATATATGAATATTCATTAACTAATCCCCACCAACTCAATGTGTGGTGAATGCAGAGTCCAATAAATCTTCATCTGTTGACCTTTTGCAGGTGTACAGTAGGTATTCATACGATTCTTTGGACTGTTATGAGAAACTGTATGTCAAAGCAATTTTATGCCTGCCTCGTTGATACAGCAGCTGTAATGGGTAAATGGATTTTTCACACTTATTGCTTTATTTTACAGTTTCAGTCTAGCTTTGAGTTTACCTTTAATTGTATGAGGACATACAGTATAATAAGGCAATATAACGTCTTTTAGAGTAGATGCTTCATGCCGGGTGTCAGCAGCGAAGGTTCATACTTAAACTGATTTGTAGGAAGGTCCAAAACCTTTTTTTTGCCCTTTCTGTTCGGTGGGAAGCTAGCCCTGCAACATATTCATCAACATTACATTGCATTGTCATATCCACTTTAATTATATTGCTCAGTTCAGTAAGCCCAGTCCTTAGTCCTCAGCTGTGTTCTAGCTGCTGTAACCCTGAACTACACCCTTCTTTTCACTCCATCCAGCAATACAAAGTCCCAGGTGCCCCTGCACACAGCTTTGATAGACAGTACCTGTGCTAACAGGTTACCTAATGCCCACTTTTGTCTGAAGTGTAGTTCTACGCTCTACTTTAGTTCTAAATGCCTTTTTTTTTCTTTTTGAAAGACAGCAATGGAACAGTGATTGGACGATTTGCTGTACTTGACATGCACCAAAGCTCTCTAGATGCGGCTGAGAAATGATATGGATCTTGCTGTAGTTTTGACATCATAATAGCGCATTGGCTGCTTGCAGTAGTGTGTGTTCATTTTTTTTTTCTTCTTCTTCTCAGTTTCTTTCTTTGTTTTCGGAGAGCACAGTGCTGGATGGCAGATTCTGCAGGTGACAAGGCACACCTTGACATGGTGACAGCCCATACGCTACATGCACTTTACTGAATGCAAAAGAGGGCAAAGGGTTGTGAGACATATTGGTTTTGGCTCAAGTGTCAAAGAGAAGTTTTTGTGTGTGGGCGGGTGTTTGTAGTGTAATCTTGTGTTTGCGTGTTTAAGCTCAAACGATATGTTTGGAATAGAGTCGAAGATAATTGTCCTTTTCGTCTAAGATCGTGTAGCCCGATTCTCTTAAAGCCTGCTACTGAGATGTGGCTTTTTGCATTTTTGAGACAGTATTTACACCATATGTGTTTTCCCACACATGTATCTTTTAGGAACATTTTGTGTGTCGTCATCTAGTTAATCAGAGATAGGAATGCCTGCAATTCTGGGAGCTGCCAGGTATGCAGAGCAATGTTTCAAACTCCAGCTAAAATCTACAAAAAATTACAGCTCAATGTAGTCAGTAGCCGTTCTATATACAGACACACATATATAAAATATGTGCATATAAATACATATATTTGTGATTAATATCTATTATCCATATATACTGTATATATGAATACATACATTGCTTGAATGCTTGTTATACATATATATGTACTGCAAATATAAACAAGTTCATATATTTCAAACGTTTCTGATGTTAATTCTATTTATGAGGTTAGGATGTCAAGTTAAAAAAGATAAGGCTGTGATACGGAGCAGCCCCTCCCATGCACTCGCCATCCCTTGCGAGACAAAATGAAAAGGGAAAAAAATAAACATTTTTTTGAGTAGTTTGTAAACTAGTGAAGTGAGAGACCCCATTTGGTCATCTGAAATAGTTTTGCCTGTATTCAAAAAGCATATCAGCAATATATATGTATATATACATGTGTTTGTATATATTTGAAATGTACACTTCTTTTAAGTGCAACTCTCCGACCAGTTAACTCTGGCTGAAAAGAGATGCAGTGGTCCGAGTATATTAGAGCTACAAGTCCTTAGCAATAAAAATGTTTGGTCTTTTGGTCCCTAAAACAACTAAGGAATGACAGATAAGACTCCCTGGAGACCGTTGCTATGGCTCTCCTCGGCAACGGTATCCCCTGGAAACGGACAGGCACTCCGAGCTAAAGATGGCCATCCCAAGTCTAAGCCAATTTGTGTCCTGAAAATATCACATTCCCTACTTAAGTTCTTTCTCCAAGAAATTGTCCCTCTTTGTTTCAGGCCTTATAAACTGGTCTTCAATCGTCCACACCCTCAAACCATCTCACAGAAAGATCTCCTACAGCAATCCACTACTCAGTTTTTAAAAAGTTTTGCACTCGTTGAACTTTTGACATCCGTCTTCCCTTAAGAGTTCAGGTGGGTTGGTCATTGTAAGTAGGTTTGATAAAGTTTCTTTTACTTCTTTTTTTTTTCTTCCCTCAGTTTTCAAGTAAAAGTTTATTGTGGTCCAGAGAAGGTAGCTGTCATTTAAGCAGGGTATTTGTGGGGGAAGAGGTGTGTATATGTGTGCAGGAGAAAAGAAGTCCTGGGGCTAACCAGGCTGGTACAAATTCTCTCTGAGTTCTAAAGTTTTAGTACATCCAAAAGGAGGCGTCCTTGATTCTGTCATCGCTCTCTCTCTCTCTCCTCTTTTTCTGAAGCAGCCTCAGTGGTCCAGATGCAGAGTTTGCACTCAGTGGTGGGTAGCAAGTGGTCAACATATGATTCAGCCCAACAAAACCTGGGAAGCAAACAAATAAAAGGGAGTATTTAGTTAGCAAAAAGAGGAACATGTTACATTATGCCCACACAGCTACAGTATATATCTAGACTCATCCACACTCAAAATATCATTGTTAAAGAAATCAGAATTTCTAAGAATGCAAAAACCTCTTAAGAACTTGTTGATAAAAAAAGATGCAGTTTTAAAAAAACAATCAGTTAATCTGGGCTCCTGGCAGTGATGGCGTTAATGACTCTGCCACCAAACCGTTAGGATTTGTTTCCTGTTTACATCATTGTGTATGAAGTCTTTGGGCAAAGAAAGATCCGTTTAAAGTATGTTTTTTTTTTCCAACATTCTGTTGTGAATGTTTCAATATATCAAAAGGGGTGGCGCTGCATATTTTTCCTTTTGACAAATTCAGACGCGATTGCAGTTTTCTGCCTGTGGTGATTTGCCGTGGGACACCGTGTGGTATGGTTCAGTTAGTTTGTGAGTGGGTGATAAGTTGCCCTTGAATGAAGTCATCAGTGGTGAATGAACGACACAGCCCGTGCTCTCCATCACACAGATGAAGGGAGGAGACAAAGAGGAACGGCGGTTACCCGCCCGAGGGGTAATAAATGCCTCCCCATTGGAAGCACTTCCTTTCCAGCACAACACACCAAACCATCTACCAATTATCTTTTACCTACGGCGTGAGATGCACGGCCACATACTGCAAAAATCTTCTGCAAATAGAGGCTATGTGTATGTAAATGTCTGACCACTTTGTTTTTGTTTGCAAGCCATTAAGACAGAATAATCATTCCAACATTGGAAAGCCATCAGTTCCATTCCACAGCAATATGTCGATTTCTTTCAATATTTTTTTATTGTTATACTGTAAGCTTTCTGAATGAGATGCTAGTGGGATTATTTGAACTTGAAAATGGCGTGGGCTTGTTCTCTTACACAGCAGTGAATTAGTAGGACTCTGCAGTGAGTCTTGGACAAATACGGCTGATACTGTTTTCACCGAATATATCGCTAGACTGCAGGAGGACAGATTTAGCAAATCTTCACAAGCAGTGCACAGATGATCCAGTGGATATTAGCTGCCTGCAGACGTTGTAGAACTTTTGTAAATGCTTATGGAAAACACATCACAGTGTCATAAAAGATCTTGTTGGATTGTTTGGAGGTGGAATGGTGCAGTCTTGCAGATCGCGATATATCAAACTCTAAAGTGACAGAAAACCAAAAACAGACGAGGGGAGGCGGAAACCTGACCTGTCTTTTCCTGTGCACAATTGGTGCCCCGGCCACCAGGATGGCGGCGGCTGGCTGGGGCGGGGGCTAGTAGGGGCGGTTGGCGTCCTTTGGCCTCTTGAGCTGAACCTTGAGTCTCTTCATGCCGATCTGGAAGCCGTTCATGGATTGGATGGCGGCTTGGGCGCTACCTGGGTTATCGAAGCTCACAAACCCTGGGGATAGGCCAAAAGAGAGAGACGGGGAGGATGTTGTTAGATAAGGTAACACGGGCAATTTGGGATTATTGAGCAGTGGAGATGAGGATGACTTTAGCAAGCTGTCCTTTACATGATCTTCCTAAATGAGAAAGAGGAATTTATTGTTAATTACAAACAAATCCATAATATAAGATAATACAACAAGTCAAGCTGAACTAAAATGTTAATGTTTGTCAATTAAAAATGTGTTTCAGTTTAGCTAATGTAACAATCTATGTGTTTGCACAGTATTGGAGGAAAAAGATAGTCACAAGAGTTTTTATTTTTGACTTTCTCTTGATGATGAACATAGATAAATATTTCATCTCGAAATTTTCATGTTACTCTGGCCGTTAACAAGTCTTTGCTAATGGCCAGTCTGGTGTTAAAGTCTAGTCAGACAGCAGTCTTTATGTCTGCCTGCCTGAGCGGCTGCTACTGTTGTGTGCTCGCTGTGGGTGAGAGCCACTGTGGCAATATTAATGTGAAGATTAACTGTCTACATGGACACAAAAGATAAATACTCAGAGATAGTTGAACGTCAAAGTAAAACAGCTGTAAATATTAATAGAAAGATTGGCAAAGTCATTATAGAGCTTTAAATGCAGATATATTCCCTAATCTCTTGTTTTCATTTTGAAAAGGAAAAAGCAGAGAAAAAGGTTTGAGGGGAAAAGGGGTTGTTGACTGTGGTTTCAAAACAAAACAAAACAAAAAAATGTGATTAGTGAAAGAAAAAAATATTCAGAATAAATAACCAATAATCTTTTGGTTTTGATCATTTTTACCCACCAAAGCATTTACTTTGGTTTGTCGCCCGATCCACAAACACTTTGGAGGAGATGACATTACCGAAAGGCAGGAACATCTGCATCAGCTCTCCATCTCCAAACTCCTGAGGGAGGTGGTAGATGAACAGGTTGCAGCCCTCTGGTCCTGCATGGAAACAGAGAGAAACACAACAGGGGGCAGGGGGGGCAGACAGAGAGATAAGAGGAGAAACAGGGGTAAGGACAAAGAAGGGAGGCCACGACTGAAGAATATGTTTAAAATGCAGGAAAAATAATAAATGAGGATGGGTGACTAGATTCTTTTAAACTCCAAAATGATACAAGAAAAAAGTGATAGACGGATAGATGGTAGATGCTGAGCCCTGTGGACCTTTAGTTTGTTTAAGTCATCTGGCTGCCCTTTGATTCCCTCATTATGATTTTTACATTCTGTTGTACAGCGATGATGGCATGCTCCATCACCACTTCACAGACTTATATTACATATGAAGTCATTGACCAAAAAGAGACAAAAACACAGAACTGGAAAGGGGAAAATGAAACCGACTATCATAATTTTTCATCATTGCAGTTGGTCATTGACAGTAAATTCAACATGAATGCAGATTTTTCCACAAAATCTTAGTTTATCAGCATTTGCACTACTGGGGGAATGTACACTCCAACGACACAACTGATCAAACTCGATTGATTAGGTGGCGGACAGGCACTGGCAGTGATAACTAATTATTTTTCCAGCAGACGTTGGAAAAACGTCTGCTCCTCAGATTTATAATGAAGCAGAGGTGTTTTTCTCCAGATATGCAAACAAAAAGCTTGAGTTTTCTACATAAAACTATTCCCTCTTCTTTAAGTTTTAAACCAGCTTAACTGTTCTAAACAAATGCAACTCTCTAAACCCAAAATGTGCCGTTCAGTGAGTGCCTTTTAAACTAAGGCCTTTTTTCAGTAATATGGAAGCCAAGATAAAGTCTAATAAAGTGCAATTCTTATGTATTCCCTATCAAATTATTTCTATAGACTTATAATGTTTGTATCTGTGCTGCCAAAGTTGCTCAGTGATTTTCATTCTTTTATATTTTCCACAAGAGGGCAGTAAGGTCCCAGTCATGGGTGTCCTGGGCCTCAGGGTCATTAAGTTCATGAGCAGGTTTACGCTTGGCTTTGAAATGCTCATTTTCTATTCCTTTTATTTCATGATTCATTTGATCTTAAACACCTTTCTTGTGTGGATAGCACATGACAACATAATCAGCAAAGAGACAGCAAAGAGAGTCGTTTAACCCTTTCCCTGCTTTTTAAAACTATCCTCTGCGACGCTGTTTTCGCTGATCTGCCTGGATATTGTTTTATAAAAAAGGTTGTTGTATTGAGAGGAGGATTAGCTACTCAGAAAAAGAAAGTCAACGGAGTTAAGTGTGAGGAGCTGTTTGCAGCCGTGTGCGTCCGGTGTTGGTTACCTTCTCGCTGCTGCTGTGGGATGATGGGCGGAGGGTGCGGGAAAGCTTGGCTGATCTGACCATATGCAGTGGGGTAGGCTGCTGAGACACACACAAACACAGGCACACTCTCCGTATCAGATAACGGTCATGTCTACAGCAACGCGCTCAGATACATACAAACAATGTGATATATGCAGGCTCACAACAAGCGATCGATCAGATAACAGACAATAGAGTCTACGTGTTGCACAAACAGAATACACCGATGCGGTGAGACGGAAACGCTGAATGCTACATGATCAAAATTCTCATGTGAACAAAGGGAGCGCTTATCTTTATCCGCGCCTTTTCTTTTTCTGTCATCCTCTCTTCTCTGAGAGAGGCACAAACACACAACCATGCAAGTAGGCGGCCGTAGCGACTGGCTGTGCGGGGAGGGGGACGGACAGACCTGCGTACTGCTGGACTCCTGTGTAAGCCTGCTGGAGAGGATCAGCTGCAGTGGGACTCTGAGCTGCTTCAACAGAGACACAGAGTGGAGATGAGGAAGAAGGAGGTGGTGGAGGTGAGCGCAGATGGATGTGTGTGTGTGTGTGTGTGCGTGTGTGTAGGGGGAGAGGGGTGAGGCAGAGAGATGGAGGGGAGGGCAGAGAGGCGGGAGCAATATATAACAAGGGTGAAAAGGGGGAGAACAAGTGAGGGAAGGACAGAAGAAGAAAAGCAGAGAGATTAGAGTCAAACAGTGAGGAGGCAACTCACTTTGCTTTCAGTGTGTGCAGGCCTTTTAACTTAATGTTCCTCCCATTTAATAGGAACTCATTTTATTCTAGAAGAACAGAAAAGTAAAAAACATTGAAGGACCAAAAAAAAAAAAAAAAACAACAACATAAAAGACAAGACGGGGAACTTTCACAACAGTAAAATGTAACAGAAAAAAGTATATGAACTAGTGCTTATCACATAAATCCAGTGAATTCTATTTACTGTTTGAGTATCCAACTGAAACACACAACACTGGGCACAACTGTTGCTATCACGTCCCATGCCACAGATCTAAACTCTCTCTGCACCCCTATGCACTTACATCTACAATGAGAGCTGTGCCACGCTTAAGAAAGACAGATCTGTACACATGAGACATGCAGCCATTGAGAAAAAGAAAAGCACACACCAATTGCCATGTACACATCAATAACTCCAGTATCACTAAAAACAAAGAATTACTTAACACACTGACTAACAGCAACACTGACACAATCACAAATAGCCAGAAGACAGGAAGAGAGAGAAGGGCTGAAGTAGGCCTCCATAAAACTAACTGTGTGTAAAATGATGTTGCAGCATTTCTTTTTAAAACTGTGATCCGTTTTTGCCCGGAGCAATGGGTTAGTACTAGGTCACAGTTTGGAACATGTGGTGATTAAACTTTTACTTTTTGAGCCATCCCGCTGTGAACCTTGCTGAGTTTGGACACACTCAATCTGTCGTATCTTAAAAAGGGACATTTTTTCTTGAACCGGGTTTGGGTAAGTCAGGGGCTGGTCTGTACTAGATATCCTCAGAGCACTCTCAGTTTTGAGAGGTGTTTAGAAATTTTGTGTGCGAGCTAAAGCCAAAGCTACTCCGAATAAGCACACAGGGGTGCAGATTTTCCAACAGCCTTCTGTGGCAACCAGTTTTAAGTGCATTTTAAGTAAGTGAATCTGTCTTTGGAATGTTTTTTGTTTTAGAAACCTTATTGAAAATGAATGATTCTCAGAGCAGACTGTTTTTTTAATAGTTTTTACTTTATATTTAGTATTTTGATATCAGTATTTAGTAAAACAATTATGTTAAAGACAGCCCCCAAGTCCGGTCTCTCAATATTTAAGCTTTCATATTACTGAATGTTCTGCACAAATGCTGTTTACAGTGTCTCATTTGGCAAATACCGATGTCTACTGTGCATTAAGAAAGGATAATTTCCTCTTTTGTTTCTGTCACAATTTTAGAAAAGATTTTTAGATGATTACAGAACATTTTAAGCCCAAAGAGAAGTAAGGTGAGGGTGGGTGGGGGAAGAGGGCTACCTTCAGAGAGAGAGGAGAGGAAGCAGCCACCCTGAACCCCAAAACAACTCCGCGGAGCCACGCCCAAGCCGTTTTTCTCTGAGTCCTCCCTAAAAACCACCTCCTGCAACACTGGGGAGACAAGAGTGTAAAAAGTAGACATATTGTGCTACCACCTTTTCACAAACCAATGAGGCACCAGCCATGGCTCATGACACACGCACATTCTCAGGCTCCAGAAGCCCCATAAACACCTCTGCCAGACACTCATCTCCCCGACATGCTCGCTGTCTGTGGGCTGCATTTGCTTGGCCTCAGTCCGCTGAACATGCTTCGAGGGTATTCACGCATGTAAGCCAACATAATGCACACTTTCCTGCTACAATGGATGTGTGCCATGAAGTTACACTGTATTCATCAGGTGCTTTACGTCAGTGGCCTCTGCCTCTGATACTACTTTTGCACGGAGGATCTTCCAGCCCCTTAGGTGAGACCTACCTGGGTAGTGGTGTATCCCGTTGGTGAAGACAGCCTCTGCCGGTGGCTGCCCGTTCGCCTGGGGAGGGGGCATGCCAGTGAAACCATTCACACTGATGGGAGAGGGGATGCTGGTCACTGTGGGGGCGCTGATGCCTGGGGGAGTGCTGCCACCTGCAGTCATCAAAACAGAAAGCCACAGTAAGCTTCCCGCTGCATTTTGCAGCAAGACCTTATGGGAAAGTTTTACACTGACTGGCCACCTGGCCGCTCTCGCAAAATGTCAAAGGAGTCAGTCCAGTGGTCCGGTGAAGACACTAAATGTCAGTGCCGATTTATTGTCGGGGAAAGGGCCTTGGGGTTACAGAACAGTCACAAAATCTGATTCTCAGACATTATGCTTGAGAATAGTGCAAACTGTGTTAATGTCAAACAAGCTAGGAATTCTCAGTCATGCTAATTTGCACTTTGCTCTGCTATGAAAACAAAAAGGGACATGATTGATAGTTAATACTGGCCACAACTGAGAAAGGCACTTATTTCTGGAATCAGATAGTTTCATTTAAATTCCTTGGATTGAGAGGGCATATAATGGGGTGGTGTGGTGGTCAGCACCATCGCTTCACAGCAAGAGGGTTCTGGGTTTGAGTCCCAGGGGACCCTGGACCTTTCTGTGTGGAGTTTGCATGTTCTCCCTGTGTCTGTGTGGGTTTCTCTGGGTTCCTCCCGCAGTCCAAAAACCTGCATGTTAGGTTGACTGGACATTCCAAATTGCCCTTAGGAGTGACTGTGAGTGTGTGTGGTTTTTCGTCTGTTTATGTGGCTCATGGACTGGCGACTACGGACCGTCCAGGGTGCCTATTGAATACTGGGATAGGCTCAAGGAATAAGCGGTTCAGAAAATGGATGATATATAATGTAATCAAAATCCTTTCCACTTTTATGTTGGTATATATCAAGTAAATTTGACAGAGAAGGAGTGCAAAAAGTGTGTACTTCATTGTAATACTGCCTAATTGCACTTTACATTGCACGGTTCTTTCAAAAAAGCTTTAAATCTGTGTGCACAATCTGTTTTGTAATGATCTGCCCATTTTGAAAATTCTCTGTGTCCAAGCAAAACTGCTTGTGACAGTTGTTGGAAGCATAATTCATCAGTTAGGCTGTATCTTTGATATCCACTAACATGGAAACAGTCAAAGCAAAACAGCTGTGCTGAATGGAAAATCATTTCTGTGGATGATCTGAGACATAATCACATGGATTCAGACATACCTCCCCTCATAACCAAAAGAACACTGATAACATCAGCTCATCATTTCTACAATTAACTCCCACGAGACTGCAACAGCTCATGTTAAAAACAGCTTTAGGTTTGCTTCAGTAAACACTGTTCATCTCCGTGGTGGAGGGCAGAGGTTCTGATCTGAATGCACTGATACCTGATGTGGGGGTCAGTGGTGTTCCTGGGAGACCATTGATGGTCGCCATGTGCTGCATCTGGGCTGCGGCGAAGGCTGCCATAGGACTGAGGTAGCCTCCCTGGCCCACAGACGCCATCAACGCCGCCTGCTGCTGCACCTGCAGTTGCAAGAGGAGTGGGGACTGTAAGGGTGGTTGAGAGTAATAAATGAAATGGCCGCACAGAGAGCAGGGTTACTGAATAAAAAAGACAGATAAAAGGAAGGAGTAGGGATATAAAGTGAAATGAGGTAAAGCATCAAGACAGGAAACAGAGGCTATTAGGCAAAGAGCAGGTAGTGACTCCCACAGAATGGCCATTCTTTGACCCGGGTTTTTTTTTCTGCTGTTGCTGCCCCAGATTTCTGTGTGAGTTGGGCTTTTTGGAATGCATTTCCGTGGCTTGTTGCATGAATAGCTGCGGATGAAAAAAAAAAATCGTTTGTGGGTCTTGCCTGAGCGTAGGCTCCGTAGGCTCCAAACTGCAGGGCCATGGGGTTGAAGATGCCCATCTGACCAGCCATCTGCTGCATGCGGCGGATGGTGCGCTCCTTATCCGTGTCAGCGAACTTCACCACCAGACTGGATGAGGCACCCTGTACACCCACCCACACACGTGCCCACACACACACACACACACCCACCGGGCACTATATATAACTGTGGTTCAATAGATGCATGACATAAGCTTGTATCTACGGTCACAAGCACACACACACACACACACCCTCTTCTTATTGCCTGCCAATGCAATGGCCTCAAAGCTACAGTTTGGGCTGAAAAGTGTAGGATGGGTCATATCTAAAGGACACATTTCCACACTGGGATTATTAAAGTGTAACTTTACTTAAAGAAGTTAATTAAACGCTGTTTGACTCATCTCTCGGTGTGACTCACCTCTCTCACACAACTACTTTCTCTCACACAGTTACAGCATACTCACAGGCATTGTCTGGCTGCCGTGTAGTGCACTGATGGCTGCCTGAGCTTCAGCATGAGAGGAATACTTTACAAATGCACAGCCTAGAGAGAGAGAGAGAGAGAGAGAGAGAGAGGCCAAGAGAGGAGAAAATGTGTCAAGGGATAAGAAGTGAGAACAAAAAAAGCAAACTTTTTTTTTTTAGCATCGATGTAAAAAAGAAAACTTTTTTCCTTTTTTTTTTTTACTGGGATAGAATTTAAGAGCTATGAACACATTTTTAATGACAGCCTTCTACGGTGTGGAGACTTGTATCAGACGCTTAATATGCAGACTAAACATGCCACTTTGACACCATTAAAAGTAGCCTGATGGGGTGAAATTGCCACAGCATTCTGGTGTCACTTACTATTGACAAGTGCCACTGATGAATTTGAATGATCAAGTTCCCACTAATTATTGAGCCCACTTAGCTGAGTAAGCTGGCTGATGAAGCCTTGTTAATGGAGCTTCACGGCAGAATCTGAATGATCAAGCTCACTGTAATCATCAGGCTTAGTTATCATCGGCTCTCATTGATTGGTTGCTAAGCTCACTGATGAACTTCATGCAGTGAACTTGTGTAGTACTCTGCCAACATTTTAACTGGATTTTTTTTTTTGGGTGTGACCTGAGCCCCAGTGGTTAACAAGAAGGTTTACACAGTTTTTTTCTTTTTTTTATCAGAGCCATGTACGTTGACTCACAAGGTTAATGGGGTGCATCTGGAAAGTGGTGGTGACTTCTATCTCCCATCCCTGTGGGCAAAGCTTTGCAGTGGCATTTTCTGTTAGATTTCACAAAATCAACAGAATTCTTATGTAACGTCTCCTCAGATGATTGTGAAAGAGCCCGCTTTGACGTAACTTAGCACAGGAGTTTGAGAAGAACTCTGCAAAGTCACCAACTTTGAAAGGCCAAGTCATTTCTGCGCAGTAGCCTGTGAAAGACTCCGCCGGCTCAAAGTCATAAACAGCTATAAACTCACCTTTGCTGTTTCCGTCGGGACCTCTGAGGATGGTGCATTCCTCGATGCTACCGAAGGACTCGAAAAGGCGCCGCACATCATCTTCTGACTGCTGCTTGTTGAGCATGCCCACGAAGAGTTTTCTGTCTTCTAAAAAGGGAGGAAGGGCAGGTCACAATCAGAGCAACAGAGGTGCCCATCTGATGGCCTCAGATATAAATGGGGAATTCGTGGAAAAGAATAAAGACCATGCTGTTTTTACTCTCATAGATGCTTAGTGATGTTTGAAAGATGAGTCATGCAGGAGGTTCAGATGAAGTCACACACAGATGCTTAGAATTAATTACATACAGCCACGACATGTAGACTTTCACTGACTAATGATCCAGCTCTTGTGTATTTCTCGTTCAGTGCTCTACCACTTTGCTCTCGTACCACTATGCATTTTAAATAAGAGATGCTATTTAGCAAATGTGTTGCTCCTGACACGCCGTCATACAATTTGGCCAGCTGTCCAAAGTTAATTCATATTTTGTGCTTCTATTCCAGCCTACTGTCTCTTTGGTACATATCTTTTGTTAGCCATGGACCTAATCCCTTTGTCGTGAAATGTGTTGTTTGCAGTTAACGTTTCACTCATTCAAACCTGCCTTGCTTTGCAACACTTAAGAGACTAACATGATCGTCTGCACTTCTAATAATTCTTATTATTTTGCCTTTATTTCTGGGCTTCATCCGAAACGTCTTCTGCACGGCCTGTTTGTAATAATGTAAGAAACAGACTGCACGTGGCAACCCTCCTATATTTTTACTCCTAGCTGTGCTTTAATGTTGTAAGGCATTAAATTGTTTTTCTTTTCATAGTGGGAGTTTCTGGGATCTGGTTAAGTTCAAAGTCCCCCCTGTTGATTTTACAATGCATAATACCACCACAATGAAAATGCGCCTAAAATCAAGGGAAGAGAAAGATCCTCTGCTGAAAGTTAATAACTGTGTATGTGTTAGAGATGACATCTTGCAATCAGGTACTGATTCATTCAGTGTTTTAGGTGGATATGAAAGAAGAAGGCATGATCAGAGGTAAAAATAACGTGGCAAATTTGTGGAAGCCTAGCTTGTCGCTTTAATGATTATAAAAGCTCCTTCAGAGAGGTAATTCTGCCCGTCACACGTGTCAGGCAGCACACTGGGTAGATGTGTTGGTGTGCCTGACCTCACTTTTTCCAGTCGAACTTTGTCTCACACGGAGTACGATATTTGCTGTCGTTATTAAATATGCAGTCGTAACAACAATCTCCAGGCATCAGCCAACCACTATGTTGAATTCAGATTGTGTCTGTGCTAATGCAAGGTTTGGAACACACTCTGTGGACCTCACGTCAGCCAAATTGATCATTTCCAAAATATATTCTTTTCTCAAAGAAAGAAGGAGAAGGGACTTTAATAAAATAATATATGGATCTGTCATGCATGGGCTTTAATGAAATACAGGCAGACTGAAGTCCAGCGGAGGTTCATTAGTGTCAGCACATGACAGTGTAGTCATGTCACTGAGTTTGGAGAGAGCTGTGAGACAGCCATGGAAAGTGTGTAAGTGCCCAGCTGTAGCAGATCTGTGCACATGCAGGGCTGTTCTCTCTTCTCATGCTACACACACTCTGAGCTTTGTGGAAGTGGATGTATATGTTTGGAAATTAATGAGCCTCAGAGAAATTGCCTCCGAATGTGTGCTGCAAATGAATGCGTGTATGTGGGTATCTGAGCGCGTATCCGAGAGTGTGTGTGTGTGCATGTGTGCTGAGGGCTTGTTCCCAACTGCCTGTGCTTAACAGGCTGTCCTTGCCGATTCAACAAGACTAATCTGCGCTCTGGCCTTGCACCGGGGGGTGGGTTGGTATAGTGACTGTTTACAAGATTGTAGCACATCAGTGTTGGAGGACACACCTATGCACAGACATACACACAAAGCAGGAAATGTCTATACCCCTACATCTTGTTGGGCTCATACTCATTCACCGTATAAAGTCAGTGGCAGCCAAAGCTTACACTTTTCCAGGGACCGTAACATCTTTCTTTGGGAAAGTAAAAAGCAACAAATATGTAGGCACACACATATTCAACAAATCCATATGCTATAGAGTTCTAAAGCTGTTTCTTAAATACACAAACACACACACACTGAAAGCTCATGACAATGTGTCTCCCTGATCTTCCTCTACTGTCATTCAGAAATCAGGTGGACCAGAGTCCTACCTCACCAAAGTAATCTGTTTTTATATATTTAATTGATAACGGATGAAAGTATGCCTTTAATCAGTTGCAACATCCCATCTTCTCACAATCAATAATGCTGGAGTGTTCAGAAAAACAACAACTGATGTGCTTCAGGGTTGTAATGCATAGCTACTTTTCAGGGTTATAATGCACAGCTACTTTTACTAAAGTAGTTTCCATTTTTCACTGCTTTACACTCAGTTTAGGGGCTAGATTCTAAACTCCAAAGTACTCATTTTATGATTCTAAAGACTTAATAAGCACTGTTCTGTGTCAGATGTTTTGATGTGAAAACCATTATGAGCTAGTTCAGTCTAAAACTTGCAATGTAAATAAGACCAGCTGCTAAATGTTGCTTTCCTGAAGAAGTCCATGAAGTTCTCAACAATCATTCATAGAGTCATTAATGGCACTTATTTAGTGAAAATCATTTCCCTTGTGTGCTCATTAACTGGATAGGATAGCTTTAAAAAAAGATTTTGGTAATGACAGTTTCCTCACAGCAAAGTGTTTTCTGCCCTGGCAACACATTTGTATTTTCACAAGTAACTGATTGCCACAATGTCAAATGATTCATAATAAATGTGGACCACTGATGACAGGCCATGCTTTGGTTTCATTTGTAAAGCCATCCTCTCCGTCGGTTTGGAGCCAGTGCTTTGCAGATATGGCAGTTTGTAAAATATTTAAATGAATCCCTCGTCTTGGCCAGCTGCAGCCGCTAAATGCCACTTGCACTGTAGAGCATTTGATTTATAATTCATACAATGATACACACAATTTTCTGCAGAAAGCCTGTTTTTGATATTTTATGTGCACTTTGCATGTACTGATAGCTGAGCATTATTCTTTTAATATCCAATTGTTTTTTCTTTAGTTCTTTATGCGCAGTTGGTACGAGAAGTGTAACACCCGGACATTACAGTGAGTACCTTTGACAAATGGCGAATGAATGAGAGCCAGAGAGGTGAACTGAGGACATCTATACAGAGAAAGACAGACCTCCAATTCAGGCGGCTATGTGTGTCTTGGATTACTTGGGCTGCGCTTCCTCACTCTCAGTGCTCGCCTCTGTTTTCTGCTGCTCCATCAATCACCCTCCAAAAACCAGCAGACTAAATGAAGGAGGATGTTGCACAGCCTCTTTTCCTTTTTGTAAAGGTTATTTTCTTTACAGGCTAAGACTTCAATCTCCCTACGCTTTTATTGCTTATCAACTTTTAGCAACTTGCTTGCTTTATTCCCTCTTTTCTACTCGTCTCTCTTTCCCTCTTTCTGGAGTCTGGAGAATTGCTCGGGTGCCAATTATGGCAACACTGGAAAGTTTGAAAGACTGTCCAGAAATTGTCAAACTGCTTCAATCCTATCTTGTGCAGACCATTGATTGATGTCAGGAGTGGGTCACTACATGTCTAGACGCAGAAAATTCACTTTAAGTGGTCTTGGCTGTCAGCAAAGCAGGGTCCACAAAATATAGAAGACGAGACATCCACTTTCACTCAAGCAGGTGTGCGGTTTAATTGATGGTTTTCTCGGCTGATGCAAACGTGTGACACGAGTTAAATACATTTTGCTTTGTTACAGACTGCTTTTTAAAGGTGTTTGACAGAGGAGACTGCTTATGTTTCTCTGTGTGTGTGTGTGTGTGTGTGTGTGTGTGTGTGTGTGTGTGTTTGTTCGAGCATCTATGCATCATTGAATTTGATGAAACTCCAAGTTAGGAGCTCCGTTTACATAATGTGTTCTGAATACTGGAGGGCCCGGCCAGGCTGCGTTGTCAGGCTGCGTCGTGGTGCAGTGCATGGTCTAACTGGACAGATAATGGTGAGACTGATGTACACAGGCAGCATGTTTGTAGGACTGGAGGAAAAAAGGGACAAAGAGGGACAGAGGGGAGCAAATAAGGGCATGCAGTACCTCCTCGACTCTCACTGTCTGCTGGCTTCACCTGGATAGGTCTGTTCATCTGTGATAGTTAGATAAAGAGAGGACAAATAGTAGAAAGGAGAAGTAAGAAAAGAGAGAGAAAAAACAGTTAAAATCATGTAATGGCACATGCTTTTACCCTCCTCTGCCTCAGGACTTTCTTTTTTTTTTATAATCACTCAACTAAATTATTGGTAAAGTGTATTGAAAATCTCCAGAGCTGTAGCACTTACAGCCATTGGGGGAATAGCTGGTTGGAAATATTATTTGATCTTAGATGAAAGGATAGGGAAGGCTGGAGATGGAAGTATCAGAGGGAGATGAGTGTGAGCGCGGATGATAGAGATGGAACTGTGGGTCAGCTGAGTCACATGTGCATCATCGTGATTTTGTCTTAGTAGACCGTTGTGTTCAGAAATGCTGTTGATTCATACGAACACAGAAAATATAATCCAAACATACAGTATATACAAAATACAAAATATCAGTTCTCAGGGCACACTGCAAGTTGTTGCTTCAGCCATTCTTTGTATCGTGCACAAATACATGTGCATGCATATGCACGCACAAACACACACACACAAATACACACACACACGCACACACACACTCAGACTGTCCCCCACTGAGACCTTCCACACTGTGTCCGCTGAGGCTCGCCTTTCATTTCACTCCTGCCTGTCAAAATTTCCATCTCCGCCTCGCCACCCTGCTAAACACTTGCCGCCAATCAATTTTTAATAATGCCAATCGCCATGCTGCCAGGAGGAATGGAAGGAGGAGAGGAGCTGAGAGGAAAGGAGAGCAGAGGATCGAGAAAGCGAATGAGGGAAGCTCGAAGGGAAAAGGTCAAGGTTCTGTGTGATGCAGAATCCGTGTTTTGCTAAATGTCATTAGACACTTTTCTTCAAATTTGCTAATACACTCATCATTTTTATGAGTCTGGAAGATGATGATTTACCAAAGGCAAAAACCTTTGAGCATAAGGACACAGGGACACAACACAAACTACGCTCGGACCTTCACCTTTCTTCTGGAGCTTTACTGCTGCTAATATTAAATCCCATCTTTCTCCACAACACTTATTTAAAGATGGAGTTACCCATTCCCTCCTCCCCCCCTTCTCCTCCCTGCCTTTGACAGCCAAGAGAACCCTACTAATGTTTTTAATGTGCTGTGATGCATTATTTATTAGACTGGCTGTTGATATGGAAAAAGGACAAGTGGGGATAAAGAAAATGGAGAAAAAAAGACCTGAAAATGAGTAAAAAGCGAGAGTGTGTGAATAATATGTGAATGGAGCAACAGTTAAATGAAAGGAGGTATATAAAAAGAAACTACGATAACAAGACATATCTGAAGCAGGTGGCAAAGGGGGGGGTGGGTGGGGTAGGGTTGACGAGAAAGATATACGGTGATAAAAAAGAAGGGAGAAGAGAGAGGAGGAGGAATGAAGAAAAAGGGGGGCATAAGGGGAGATGAGGACATAGATCAGAGTATGGGACAAGGTCAACCCAATGCTCCCCGGGGGGCTATAAGCCTGCATACATATGAGCACTTTTACAGTGACCCATACAAATGGTCTGGCCTCAATCTGACCTAATTGTTTTCCACCTCTGTTGGGTTTTATATGCAAGTGTGTTTTTCTTTTTTTACTTTCTGACCCCTACTGGTTACAAGTTCCCTCTGCACTGAGATTATTTGAAGGGACCTTTTACACTTCATGTTATATATATATATCTGAGTTAATGTAGTTCTTAACCAAGATTTTATTTAAACACTTATTAATATGTTGAATTACAGTGAATGCAGATAAAGAGGTGACTCCTTTCATTGGTCACCGCTAATTGACCAGTAATATGCAAGATGTCCATTCATACATTTTTAGATACCATTCAAAATAATATTAAGTGGTCGAATGATTATTTTCCTTTGTGAGTTAGAACTGAGTGCCGTTTGATGGGCTCTCTATCAGTGGTGTCCATTATCCCAGCCCCATAACTGCTTCAAGGTCAGTTTTATCATCCTGCTCATCCTGGTGAGTTAGCACCGGCACAGTGGACAACCGACCCCGAAACAGTTGTTAAAAGCAGACGCTGACTCGCTAGGAAAGCTCCCCCAGGATGTCTGTGGTGGTGCTAGCCAAAGCCAGATGGCAGCGTTGAGCAAGAGATACCCTACTTAGTTTAATGCCAGAGAGAAGAAAATCCTATCTGCACAGAAGTCACTGGGATGCATACATTTATAGATACATATATACATATGCAAACACAAACAAGCATAAGTGAGAAAGCTGACAAAACTTGACACGCCTGCTTAAACACACACGCCTGGCTCACACAGAGACATACACCACCGCAAATAAGCCTGCAGAAAGCAACCAAGCGTGCATGGGAGCATAGAACGGGATACAAATAACAACACACACAATAGATATGTAAATGGCGCCTTGTGAGTCAACATGTGCACTGCCTCAACTGGCTCATTTTACAGCAGGCGCAGCTAATACCTTGCTAGTAGCTCGCCTCTACATTTCCAGCCTCGTAAGTTCCACTGTCTTTTCATCCTTCGTGCCTTTAGAAACACCGGCGGATTCACACCTAGACTCACACACACAGGCGCGCTAAGCTCCATTGTTGCTGAAAGTCCACCTCAGCAACCCTGAGCTGGAGTGGCTTTGGTGTACCCCGTGATTGACAGCCAGAGAGGAGCTGCAGCAACACAAATGAACGAGGGCACACACACTCGCTCACTCCTCTGTTGATTATGTAACCCAATGACAGCGCACTGCCTCAGTGCTGCCATAGATTCCATGTTAACTAGAAGTTGAGGGCTGCATGGGCTGCATGCGGCCTGTGTTGGATCAAACTGGTGAGTCATTTCGAGTCAGTCTGGCACAGCCTGAGTGTCTAGCGGAGTCCACAAGACTAGGTCCAAAAAGCAGCAACAACGGGACCACATTACCCTATCGGATTTTCCCCTCAAATAGGACAATACTCAAGTCCTTGATCTAAGTTTTGCTTCTTGCTGTATTGATTTTACTGCACGAAAGCCACAAAAATCCGGTTATGAAACATTGTTACATTGACAGCTCTATGGGATTTCTGCACTGTACCCTGTTATGTCAAATGTGCCTCAAATGCGGTTTATTACAATTTTTTTCAAAGCTGCACCAGCGTCTTCAAGCTGCACGGACACACACAGAATAATGCATGCACACACAGCCAGCGTCATAAACAATGCTCACAAGAACTCAGAGGTCCAGTTACTCACACTGGCATCATTCTCTGAGAAAAGGAATATTGAAAGTATGCTTTACAAACTCGAGAGAGGAGGCAGGATTTTCTCATTTTCACCCTCGTCTCAGAGATATGTTTTTGAGAGAGCGGAGCAGTGCAGGCCAGGTCATTTCATTATCACAGTGAGAAAGCACTCCATGAAACTCTCCCAGGAAAGCAAGGAAGGCTGTTCTTAATATTCCTGGTATTCTTTTGTCAAAACTCTGTTTTATATTCTGCACCTACACGCCCTTTCTTTTATATAATTCCTCTTGCCTTAATTTTCTCCGTTCAATTTGAACGTTTAGTTATTTCTCGTCTATCTATTTACAGATTCTTAGGAGCGCTGCATGGGAAAGAAACCATCTAAAATAAGCTGCTCCAAATGTGGAGATTCTTTACAGGAGCAATACCGCTGGGTCTACATGTAACCAAATGCCAGAACTCATGTCAAATGAACCACTGGCACTCGACCTAGAGCTGCTTTCCAAACTATCCCAGCATGCACAACGCTCATCTTGTGATGGAGACATGCCAATAGAAACATTAGCCGAACAAAATATGGTTACAACCCTGAGATACTTAGGGGAAACTGGGCTTTTGTATTGGGGGGAAATACACCTTCATCAAAGGACTGGTTGGCTGATCTGAAACATTTAGCGGGTGTGAAGTAGTCTTAACCAGTGGTCACAAAGAGGACAACCTATTTTAAAGGCATTGATTTTACTATAATTCACAGTTTGGATTATTGTAAACCAATAAAAGCCCCCCACATTCCCATTAAAGCTCCAATAGTTCATGTGAAATTTACTTTTCATTGACTTATTGGGTCACCAAAGGATTTTTATCGCATTTAAGGCAAAAAGGCAGCTGACACTCCTCCATTAACATTATTACTGCAGCAGGGTGACCAATGGAAGTGGAAACAGATGAGGGGCCAGGGTAAGATTTTTTTTTTCATGGACATATTTATTTCTAATAAATCAAATGTTACTCTGATATAATTGACTTTAAAGCGTCACGCAAGTTCAAGGAAAAGTTTTGAAATGATTTATTTTTTTAAAAGACCATTCAGTTTTAGAACATTTTCTTGTGGTTTCAGAGGGAAAAAAGGCTGTGCAGAGAAAGACATTTGTAAAGGATGCTTCCCGCTGGTATGCATCAGTTCTGCAAATGGCAAAAACAACTTCAGTGATGCATTAAAAATAACTGTTTTGCTAAACTGAAGAAGTTCTTAGGGAAGTCCGGTGTTGTTGTTCACATCAACAAAAATATTTTTTTTAATCCATTCTCTGAGTAAAATATATTTCTGTCTGCACCAGAGAAGTGGTGGCGTATAAAATTATGTTTGGAAAGTTGCTTAATCTTCCCAGTGTTGATACATTTTAAAATGGTCTTCTGCCTTCCTGTGAAATATTATTATATAACTAATTTTATACATGATTTTCTTAATATGAAATACCTTTTAATGACAAAGAAGCCTTGATGAGGTTTCACCTTTAAGACTTACAAGGATTAAACTGGTGCTTCTGCCTCTTTACCAGCAGACTCTCCCTGCCATGCCGTTAACCTCCATTTTTTTTGTCATCCAACACAATTTTATTGCAGACTCACGATAGCCTCTGATACTCTAGTTACCCCTGAAATACCCAGAGTCCCGTGTGATTTGAAGTTGTTCCGAGCCTTATTTGACACAGAATTTCAGGTTAGTCTATAAATTGATAAATGGCTAAATCCACATGGATTCCCCTCAGGTTTAATCTTCTCTAATGTCGGCACATCGCAGTGAGTATTTTTTTCGCAGCTTCCTGCACCGTGTAGTTCTTCATCCTGACATATGGCCAAACATTAAAGCTTTCTTTTAGAGTGAAACATATTGCACAGAGATCAGCGTCTGTGTGTGAGTGTAAAGAGGCCTACAAAGTGAAACATCCCAATCTCTTTTCAGTTTTTTTTTTTTCATACCTTATTCTTTATCCCCCTCTTATCTCTACAGAGATAGGCAATCTGTTTCACGTCAGATCAAGGGTGAGGGGAGTGCTTTCTGACAACACAGCGGCCGGCCCAGTTGTTTGTGCTGGGATTGAGTGGCATGTTGCAGTCAGCGTGAGTGGACAGGAGCAAAAGAAATACTGAGGAAAAAAAGCATCCGGATGAATTATGAATTGGCACAGACTGTGCTTTCTTTGGCTGATGCACCGCAGCTCTTGGGTGGCTAGCAATGACACAGTTGCTCTTAAAAGAAAAGGCTTACAGCAAAATAGATACTTGCCCACATCCATTAACAATTTCTTATGTTCAAAGTGGAAACCTGGTAGCCACCTTTTTTTCTGGATTTTTCACTATTTTAACTATTTCCATGTTTTAGTTTCTTGAAAAATAAGTTAGATGTTTAAAAAAAAACAAGGTGTTATCAGGATGGTGACTGATTTATTTGCTGATGTTGCACATTAAACCTCATTCATTTAAGTTCAGTCTTTTTTCTAAGAGCCCTAGTAAAGGCAACTGGACTTTTTCATGGATCTTGCAGATGTTTCACGTCTCACCCGAAAGGCCTCTTCAGTTCTTTAGATCTCGAAGAGCAAGATCTAAGAAGAAGTCTGGATGCCTTTACTCTAGCTTTTAGGATTACCATGACATGGTTTACAGAATAACTAAACCAACATATTTTACTCCCTTTCCTAAGCATAAAATGACTTTAAATAGCCATTTTATACTTAGGAAAAGAGCTATCCCCAATGGTGTCTATCAGGATCACTATGTCTCCACAAAAGCAGATGAAAGGCAAACACACGGAGATTACAAATGGAGGGTAGTATCTCTGGCCCTCTGATCATATCCTTAGTCTTCATCAAGTTAGCCTCTACACACCGTTCAGACACACACAAAACATGATGGATGAGGATGATTGACAGGCTCACACATTAATATCCAGATCAGACTTATGCTTCGACATGGAGCAATGCTTTTAGCCTTGTGTGTTGAAGTAATCTCAGCTTTAAGGCCCAATCATTGCTCTTGTCTGAGCTTTCATCCACATATTCATCCTGAGTTTCCTCCCTGATTAAAATCAAATCCTTTTGCGTTACTCCAGGCAATACTTTCCTGAACTTTCTGCAAACCTGTTGTCTAAGAAACTAGTCACAAAACACATTTTAAAAGCTGCATGTTATCACACACCCCCACTCCTCCTCCACGCCTTTTCTTATTTGCATGCCGTTGGTTGAGAACAGCAATGCTTTTCTCACATCCATTGTTTGATCCATTTCACACCAGCCCACCTCTTCTTTATCTCCTCCTGTTTTCTCCTTCTTTCACTGGCGAGCAGCCCGAATGCCGGCATTACAGTGGGACGACTTTGAGGTTTTGAATGAGAGCTTTAAATGAAAATGGAGAGCTTTCTGTGTATTTCTTTCTATTCTTGCTCCGTGTCTTATTATTTTTCCTCAGTCTCTCTCTCTCCTCTTCGGCTGTATGAATTTTAAGTTGAATTGAGTGTATGAGTGTGAAAACATTTTTTCCCCCTGTGTAAGGTAATGCATAAAACAGCATTTCCCCCTCATTTCCGCCATCTTTTCACTGCTCTACCTGGATAAGAATCAATGTGGAATGAGAGTAGACGGGTTTCCTGCTAACACTTTAATAGGAATCGACAGTTTAGAATTTTTGTTGTCACAGTGTAACTGGATAGAAAAAAGCACATCATCTGCACCCACAAATGATCTTGCCCTGTCAGAACCTGTTATGGCTTTACACTTGCCTGTGACAATCACTTGTACACACACAAACACACACACACACAATGCCCAGACACACTAAAGACTCATGTAAATGAGATGCACACACAAAGGCGAGGATAAATGATTCTTGTCATGTATTCTATTTTAAGTGTTTATAAATGTTTTATTTGCTTCTTGGCGACACATAACATCATACCCGACGCTGAAATGCTTTGGTTCACACTACGGCTTGATTCATCACAGAAAGAGGTATTGCTAACAGGATACAGTGATATGATGGGGAACAAATAGGCACGTATACTCACACGCCTCTTGTGATAGTTGCATGATTTGATGTGCAGCACTCTGGCAATCAACAACTCTGATGTTGCCATAGGGACTATCGCTTTGACTATAAAAAGAAAAGATCTATATGTGGAGGCGGCTGAGGGCGGAGGTGCAGAGTGAATCAGTGAGAGAAAGAAAGGAGAAGACATGGAGAATGAAAAGTGTGAGAAAATTGGTGCGAGAGAAGTGAAGGTGTCGCTGAGGGGCTGAGCAGATCTCACTTCATGTGTGAGTGTGTGTTTGTGTGCATTGCGTACCTGCATGCCAGAGCTTGTGTGTTTGGATGTGTATGTATGGGTGCTCCTGTGTATGTAAGCTTCCAGGAGGGGATAAAACCGACAAGGACAAAATGTGATAGAGTTGGTTACTAAGTGAGAGAAAGAGAGAGGGAGAAAAGAAAAAACTAACTAGAGAAAGTGTAGAGGACAATTTTTAGTTTCGCTCAGCCTCTCCCTCTAAGCTTGCTGCATTGCTTGGGCTTTGCAGCATATAGTGAAGATTAGGCCAGATGAGAAAGCCATAAATTCTACTTTTCTCTTTCTAGAGGTGAACATAAATCATGGCTGGTGCTGGCGTGCTATCACCGGGTTTTTGCTTTTCACTTATCTAATGAATAAAAAAGCATAAAAAAGAAAAACAAGCGTATAAGCTGTCATACTCTGAACTGGGAAGACCGCTTTCAATTGCATCCCTGCACAACTTCGGTCTTCTTTTCCAGCCTTAGCTGTAGACCAGAGACAGCAAGTGGCTTTCCTGTAATTGCAGCCGGAGTGCTGCATATCACTGGACTCTGCGCGCGTAAATGTGTGCGCGTTGGCTTGAAATGCATGTGCATACCACACAGCATATGCAAATGTAAATACTCACACAAATAGAAACATGAGCAAACATACTGTGAAGAAATGTGACCATGGCACTGTTCAGAAACACTGGAAAGTGTACAAACCCCCACGCACACGTAAATACAAAATAGTCTTTGTCTTATGATGTTTGAGGGTTAGTGGATACGGTTGTAATGAGCTGTCACTCACACTGGTGTACTTTTGTCTCAGAAAAAGCCAGCAGTTGTCAGACAAAAATAAAATAATTATATGATGGCAGAAGAAAGGAAAACAGAGCATAATTGTTAATTAAAATCTTCCCACATTTCATGCTAATGCTACTCAATAATAATCTCCTGTGAGGAGAGTCTGAAAATGACTGCCTGCTTTGGATGAGAAACAAGAAACAGTCATACAGTAAGTCACATCCCTGAAACAGCTCAGGTTATATGGTATCCCTCGTTAGATTGTTGTTCTTTCAAAAATCCTATTATTGTGCTGTCTTTCGGTCTTTTTGGAATAGAAACGTATTCAAATGAAAGCAGGGAGCCTGGTGAAGTCTCAACCAAGACTTCATGGAACAATTAAACATACTGAAACATGTGCTCTCATTACATTAGCTATGAATCCGGTGGTTCATATTAACTAGGTAATTAAAAGACACCTCAGGAGGCTAAGAACAGCATATAACATCTTCATTAGTATTCGTTGGTTGAATTTTACATCCTTTGTGCGGACAGGCTAGTTTTCCCCCCATTTGTTATGCTATGCCTATTGGCTGCTCGTGGGGTGGGACTGTGCAGCTATGTTACATGGACTGTGATGAACTAATGGATTTACATGCTATGACCAGAAGTTAGCCTGGCTCTGTTGGGGCTATCTGCTGGGACATGGACTGGTGGGTTGAGTGAGCGCTATCTGGACAAATGGGGTGGATGAGCGGGCGAGGACTGTGGGTGGAATTAATAGGACCTGGCTGAACTGGCATGAGCTAGTCCCAAGAAACCAGGACTTGGCCTGTGTAAGCAAACAGCGGTGAGCTGGTGGGCAGAGATGTGGGTGGGTCCAGATTATGATATTGATTGATTCCTGTTCAGTGAATGAGGGGAGACAAAAAAGTGTAGCCCTACCCAGGCCATTTTAAACCATGACTGACATGTACAATTCTGCCTGACGCAGTTTGTGGTGCTGGAGTGAGATTTAAACACAATCTAGATGTAGGCAAGGACTGAATGGAGGAGAAAAGGCCACGGGGTCAGAAAATAAGCGATAAGATTAAGATTTATTGTTACATTTATACTGTTTTCTGGTTATTATTTTCACATTTAGAGATATTGGTCATGCACCAACTACACCAAAAAAAAAATCCTAATATAAAAAGAAAACGCCAATCGTACTTGGCAATACATTTTTTTCTGATTCTGATTCTGATAAGTGCAATGAAGAAATATGTAAGGAAAAGCGAAAAGAGATGTTATGCATCACACCAGTTTTAGTCTCCACCACCCCCCATTGCCCCAACTGTGTCTGCTCTTTCCAAATTCTCCTGTGCTCTGAAACAGGAGGGTACAAGAAGATTCGGAAGCATACTCTTTTGTCACGAATAGACGCCCCTTCCTTTGCCAGAATATTTCCATCAAATAATCACTAATTCACCACTCTTTGGCTTGCTAAATATAGAAAAGACAGGAAAAGAGAAAAAAAAGAGCGATAGAGATGCTGAGTGTTCGGAACAGAAGATTGATATAGAGGAGAGGAGTTAAGAAGTAGGAGGAAATAGAAGGAAGTGAAACAGTCAAATCTGCCAGTTAGACTTTGCCAAAGAAACAACAGGGAGTTCTTCAGTAATAGAACTCTGCTGGCTCGAAGCTGAGCCCAGGTGGGCGATGTGAATGTTCTTTCACTCCCACATACTTAAGAGTCAAAAATATGCACATGCTCATGATTGAAGTATACAGTACACATGAGCACATGCAAACTGCTAATTGGTAATGCCGTGCATGCAGACAGAAGTGTTTGCATCTCTATACTCATTTAACTGTGCTTATACACAAAAGGAATGCACACACACTCATGAATGCACACAGCGGAAGAATCTCCGGTCTTTCTGAAGTATTAACGTTTGCAGTGGCCAGAATGTCAATTTGTTCTGTTTGCTTTAAAAAAAAAAAAGCTTATTCATTAATATATTTATGTAATTATTTCTTGTTCAGTGGACTGTAATGGTATTACAAGCTTGTTTCCTTTGTGATGCCATGTTAGAAAACAGGAGAATACGCCTAAAGGCTGAACTGAGGCATGAAAGTTGATGATTTTGTCCATGCTTTCATAATTATTTCTGTATTGTTTTTTTATATTAAAAACATGTTTTAGCAAATAACAAATTGAAACTGCAGTAAATGTAACAGAACATTTCAAATGGAGGCCACAGGTCAAAAGGGGCAGGTTAGTAAAGAGGGCAGGAGAAACCTTTACCCAGAGGATTACAATTTTATTTACAAACTCACAAAAAGTTTCCTTAAATTTAACCTGTAAATTATCTCCAGGTTCCCCTTTTCGTGAACACTGGATGTCTCTGGGTTATAGGAAGTGAGTGAAGAAGTGGGGATGATTCAAAAGGCAGAATCTTAACTGTGATAGTGGGTTTATTTATTTAAAACTGTTGCAAATTTCCTTTTCATAAAGATCAGACTGTCAAGGGGTTCGGAACACGGAGACAGTTTTGGTGCAGCTGAGCGTGTATAAAGTGGGGGAATTGATTGAAATATATCATATACTGGCTTGAAAAGACTCGTTTTATTTTTTCCTGGTATCCAATTCTCTGATGCGTTGTGCCCTCAGTGTAGCACAGGCCCGACGCCATTGGGTCTGCTCAGTCTTTTGAAAACTGTGTAGCAAAAATCATCTGCTATATTTGACTGAACCTCACAGTACAAGACTATCAGTGCAGCCTTCCTAGTCCACCTGGTAGGGTCAGTTTGACGCCAGCGCTTTGTCACCCAACATAAATACCATCACGTTTGGAAACTGCTCTCCAGATTATTGCCAACAGTGGCAGCAAATGCCTGAAAACCTTATCGAGTTAATAACTTTGTAGTTATATCATGATAACAGCCGTGTCTGAGGGGAACCATTATGGCCGTCTATGCTGCAATCAAAACCACCAGATTCCATCAACAAAAACAGCTATTTTACCTCTCAGAACACAGTAATTGCTAGTCCACTACCGCCTAGATTGGTTTGTGTATTTTAATTATGTGACTTTGGTGTCGTTACAGTCCAGTTTGGATCTGACCTAATGGTTTAGAAAATCTTAGTGGAGGCATAATTAGACCGGAAAATGCAGTCTCTTTCAGGGGGAAAAGCGCTCACCAGCTGACAATCTGTGGGGGCAGTCATTAAGTCCAAAAAGTTTCAATATTTGTTCATAATATGTTGGAGCACAGAGATGTAGCCTGATGGCATTCCCACTGTGCTGACATTACTCTTGAATGCCCGTGTAAAGCATAACCTAAATTAATCAATAGCTTTTTCAGGACCAACGGCAGTCGTTTTTTTTTGTGTCATTTTAAAGCTGACACTAATTTTCTTTCCTTCGTCAGTATTGCCTCAAAAGCAATTTTTGCTATATGCACAGGGCCCCTGAATATTTCCAGAGGATTTCTGAGGGTGATAGAATGTGAAAATGCACAACAAAGACACACACAAACAAGCTTTCTTGTTTTGTAGTAATGGTTTAACAAAAGAGTTCCCATCTCATTTATTTATTTAGTAGCAAAAAAATTCATATTCAGTGGCTAAACTGCCTGTTGCTCATGAGCTAGTTCTTTCATAAGGTAAATCATCAAGAAAGGCAACTGACTTGCAATTGAAAAATGTACAATCCTATGCTAATTTTGATCTTAAATATGTTTTGGTGTGCACAAAAACAAAGCTACTCTTACTTGCATTTAGCTACTTAGCATATTTTGTGCACACTTTGTGCAAAATTCTCCCATACTGATGACAAAAAAAATTCTGGGTAACATCTAGTGTTCCTCTTAGGTGATTGATGTGTCTTAGAGGAAGATCAGCACAGCGTGACAATGTGTTGACATTGTAGAATCTGCTGAGAAAAGTTAGAGCAAAAAGATAAGCTGCACATGCAGCAATAATTGTCAATAACAATACAAGCTTTTAACTTACCAATCCAGAGGAAGAGAACATATTTCAGTCCTTTGTTGACCAAAAACTGTCAACAATTAAGAAAACACACCCATATACTTCATATTTTTAAATGATTCTTCTGTTATTTTGCATCTTTTCTGCTGATTATACTTCTCTTTGGAAGGAAGGGTGGTAATGAAGGTTGTGCTCAATTTGCTTACGCTGTTTCTGAAATAGTAATGCTTTTTCTATGACTTGGTAGCCTAATGGTGACTCACTCCTATCTATCTGTCACAAAGCAGTTCTTCAGGACAAGCAAGCTCAATCATGAAGATGGATTGCATGTTTTACTTATGTCAGCTATCACTATTAACTTTCCCAATCTAAATTCAAATTTTTCAAAAAAAGGTGTTTTTTTTTTATCCTGAAAAAAATTAAGCTGTCCCCGTCTCCCATCCATGCCAACAAGGTGTAGTGTCTTTGAGTGGAGGAGCCTCTGTTCACACGGCGTGCTCCCTTGGCATTAATTTCAGCCTTCTGCTTTGATGTTCTTTGCAGGAATGGTGCCAAAAATATAGGGATTTCCATATTCATCTCAGCTTGTGAAATTTGTGCGCTTAATCACTAGATGTGCATGTGTTAATTCGTCAAACACGGACCGAAATAGTCAGCCAGTTATGCTTTCATACAACTGAGCTGACATTTTTTTTCTCTTAATTTCAACATTAGAGGTTTTTTTTACTTGTTTTTTTTGGCTGTACCCGGAGACGATAGCACCCAGTGCTCGGTGCTCTCAGTTTGCAGCACCAGTGTATATATATATTTTTTTAAGTGCATGTAAGGAATAATTCAAGAAAGAGAGGAAGTGAGGCAAGAGGAAAGGAGACAGCGGTTTACACAATTTTGCCTTGAGTCATTATGTAAAATCCCAAAATGTATCTATTTGAAATGAGAGATGGAATTAAACTGGAGAGATGACAAGGGGTAAATACTTTTAGGAAGTTCTTTATTCTTCCTAAAGCTGGATGCCAGCTTGAATATGTACTCCAGGATTTCCTGACACAGAAACCACATTGGTTCAGCTGGAGTAGGTGAGACTTTAATGAAATGCAAAAGAAAATCTTACATCAAGAGGGTGATGTGGTTATTACTGCCAAAATGTAGAGTATCAGAGTCTCATAACTGTATATTATGGCACCACTTCTACCTCTAACGTCAAAATTCAACCACTATGAAATCTTCTTTGTGAATATTCCACATGTCAGGGGTAATGTTTTAGATCATACGACCTGAAGTTAAAACCCTTATGCAACTCTGCCGTGGAATGGCCTTTATTTTCATTACCTGTCAGGCATTATGTCATTCTTATGATGGTAGTGGCCAATATGTCAGCCTCTTTAGGCTGAGTGCATCCATCTGTGTTACTATATATCTGACTGTAATATCTCCCTGGCTGTTAGCCAGCTGAATCTTAGTCTGCCAGAGTTTTGAGTGTATCTCAGAGTATCTCTTCTGCTTTCTCCTCTACCCTCACCGCCCCCATGGACCTAAAAATATTGGATATGGTGATAGGAAAGCAGATACTCCAGCCAGCTTTTTACATCCTTAAAATCCATGAGGAGAACTGACCATTTGTAGAGTTCCCAGAATTTCCGTGAGCACCAGAATCCAAATCTATACGCACACGTTAGTACTTTCAGTGGCTGCAAAGACGTTTGGCGGTAATAAATCAATTTCAGTGAAAATTCTTATGCAGCAATGTGTTGGAATTCTTGGCAGAGTGACTGATTTTGTGCGATTGTTTCTTCCCTGCAGAATTAAGAGGGCCCCCTGGCCCCTGGGAGCAGCCTGTCACAAGAGAAACTCTTACTGGGGCCACTCTGTTGAGGTTTTCAGCCTGTTCCCCGGGGGTCCTCACCACCACTTACCCGCTGAAATAAAAATCAATGGCTTAATGATCCAAAACAGGAAATAGAATGAGAAAAAAGAAAGTCCCTAAAACAACAAAATGTCTTTTGGCAAGGGACATTCTGTCCTGGGCCTTCATTTGTTTGTTTGTGCTGAGAGAAATTTGTGGGGATGGGATGGAAGTGAGTGTATATAAGTCTGTGTGTGTGTGTGTGTGTGTACATGCACTAGCAGCTATAAGAGAGTGAGCTTACCCTAGCTTAGTGGCGCAAAACATATTGATTTATTGATTGCCTGTTTCACCCCCTCACCATCTCTCTCTCTTGCTCTGCCTGTTACTGAGGCTTGGGGGACTTGAGACTGCAGCGAGGACTGAAAAAGGGACATGAGGCTGGGAGAGATGGAAGAGGAAAGAGAAGGACACTGAAAAGCATGGGCGAGGGTATCCCATCTGAGAGTTGTTCCAACAGCCTCTTAACCAAAGCCCCTACATCATTCAGATTTATGAACTAAGGTCATGACCAAATCCAAACCTTGACCTATCTGTGAGGATGCAGATTTCTAAGCACCTTATACAGGGAGAGGTGGGGAACTGGCAGGGGCTGGAATTCTCCTTGTCTCTCTACGACCAGAGCAGGATCTGGGATAGAGAGGAGCCTGCTTGTATGATGGGAGGGATGGGCTACGTATTTTCATAAACTATCCAACTTTTCTGTGCCACATACTGAGCAGGAATGATCTGTCGTTAAAAGGTATGCTGGAAAAACTCTGTTTCTCAGTTTGCCTTGCAGGGCTGTTTCTGTTAGGATGTGCTTTTTCTTATTGGCTATGGCTTTTAAAAGGTCCCAAACTGGTTTGTAACATATTTCTTAACATTGCTTCATTCTTACACAAAACACTTAATCGGTTGTGACAATTAAAGACCCAGAACTATTAGCTAGCCAGTAGTTAAATAACAATTATGGTGCGAGAAAACTTCAAGCTTGCTTAAAGAGGTTATACAAGATTGAGCTTCTAATGACAAAACAAAGAACCTCTGCTTCATTAGCCACTTCAGTTTCCTTAATTTTGCCCTTTCAGAATCTTTCAAGTGACTTTATAAAGGCAAAAATTAACCGATCACATTTAAAAAACGCGAATACTATATCCACGTTATATAGTATTAAAGCAAAGGGCCCATTATGCATCTAAACCCATTACCTGGGTTTGGACGCAGTTGATTATGAATCGAATATAATCATAAAAAATATTTCAATCTTTAAATTTAAAACAGAGTATCATTTTCACAGCATTCAGAAATCCGGATTACGGGCACCACATAATAAAAGTCACATGAGTGATCTCGTCTGCAGCTCTTCTATTTGCTTAAGACTCACGGGGATGCTTATCCCTCCCGTGGAGCTTTCCTTAAACCCAGTCTCTCAGTAAAGTACGAGATGGACGGTGCACTAGTCCCCATTCAGCAGCCCTTCATTTCCTCCACCCAGAGAGACCCATCACAATGTATCACTTAATGCTGTTTTCTGTCCTTTACAGTAAGACAGAAGAACTAAAGTGGATGTAAAACGATAAAACCAACAAAAAGGACATCCACCAAAAAAAAAAAAAAAAATCATTGCGACAGAAAAGAAAGTATTTTCTCTTTTCTATGGTTGGCTCTTAGACTCTTTGTTGTCATGACCACATCTTATGCCAGGGCTGTCACTTGTCTGCAACCCGTGGAAGAATCTGGAATGTCAGGTGAGGTCCATGGGGAATATGTGCATTCTATTCTTAAATACACAGCATCAGGCAAATGCAATTACCAACCTGACAGGAGGGATTGGGGGTGTATATATAATACAGGTGGTCCATGTGGTGAAAGCTTTCCCTTGCCTGAGATGGCACGCACAGGCACAGTGTGCGTCAGCCCTCTGTGGCATCTTACCATCAGAAGTGACACTACGAAGGTAGCATGCGTGACTAAGATCCCAGAAACCCTGAAAACAGAAACGCTGAGGGTTTAGAGCTGTTGTTTTTCATCACGTTAGTCCAAATTATTCTGGTTTCCTGCACTCCTCAACACGTTTTCTGCACTTGTGTTTCCTTGAGATGATTCGCAGAGTGAAATGTGACCACTCAGCGAGACTGAAAAGTCTTCTCGAGTCTTCAACGTCATCTCGTCAACCCCTGCCAACTTACTCAGATTACAAATGAGAGGCTTAAATGTTGTCAGCTGCGGCCAAATTCCTCTAATTAAAACCGCAGTGGCTGAAAACATTTCAACATGGACTTTTCTTTGTTGAAAGTTGCCCACTTTGCCCTTTGTAAAGTGAATTGAAGAGGGAAGGATGGTAGTGGAGAGCTCTGTGATATGCAGTAGTTGAGGCATTAGCATAATTATGTGAATTATAATTGTGGGAGTTATTTATACATACACCATATTTAAGGAATGAGATATGTAGTGCATATCCTAACCTTGTGCCAGTTAAGCTATCTTTAGATCTTTAGTTCAGTTATCTGTTTTCCAGCTACCTTAACTAGAGAAGACGTTTTAGGTACACGCAAAATATTTCACACATTTTATTTTGCAATAGTTTTCCTTCTGTTTACTTTTTTTCATACTTTCACATTGATACAATTTCCACCTTGATCAGCACCAGTTTCATTCAAATACTGCCAGATGAACATTACGCCCTAAATCACATTGTGAGTTGGTCTCTTTATGTCAAATTGATGCCAGGTTGTCTGATTGAATATATATTCCAGCATTTACAGATTAGTGTCTCAGACTACAGTTGGGTGCAACATTTTATAATGGCCGTCGTTGAAGGTGTGACCAGGTGTGACTGTTTTGGCCCAGATTCAAATTTGTTTGCTAATGTTATATGAGTACCCCAGTTGCACAATATTTACCCTGATCTAGGCAATCATATTGATCTGATACATCCATTGACTTGAATTAAAAAAAAAGTTCAATAAATTGATTGTATTCATACATCAGTTTCATTAAGTTCAGTCTTGAAAAAAACCACCATGAATATTTTTTGTTATCTTTCCAAGAAAATGGCCTTTTGTGTATTTTTTGTATCCATTTTCCAAATCCCTTGCCGGGTTGTTTGTTACATCTATAAAATCCCACTACAGTTCATCTGTGGTTTTGTTTGTGAATAAGGGCTCTAATTTATCTTCATGCAATCAAATATTGATTCCATACTTCTCAGATCAGCCTCGGGGTTGTTGTGACATCTAATACAAGTTGCATTCTGTCTTTTCATTTTAAGGTGCATAAGAAATAATCACAAATAAAAAAACTCGCCACTTGCCAGTTAAAATGCCAGGCAATTAGCCAAGTTAGTGACTTACCATATAACCCTGATTCCCGATGACAGCAAATGTCAATATTTCTGGAATGCAAATGTAATACAACAAAGAGGAAACACTGATTATATTGAACTACTGAGTTTTGTTTATCTCACAAGCTATTAGTTTAGTGTGACAGCCATATCTGTGTTGCTGCAGATTTTCTGAGCACTGATGGGGAATAATTGTTTCTTGTCTAGTTCAAAAGCTAAAAGTTTAACTCAGTCAGTCTGAATTAGAAGAGCAAACATTCCGAGATGACAATTTTGGACTGTTGCTGATTGAAAAGTAGAATATCATTTTTAGAGTTTTTTTTCATTCCTTGTTTCCCCAGTTTTTTGGGTAGATGGTATAAGGAGCAGGTCTATCATCTGCCAACCATTTCTTTCTTGAACAATGTTAAAAGCAGCAAAACCGCTAAGAAAAGCTTTACTGTGTTTCCTTACACTTACAGATAGATCTGGTCAAAGCAATGAGCAGTCACACATCTGCTTTTGCATGTTTAAGTGATGAAAAAAAACAGTTTATGCACAGGGCCTTGGGTGTTTTATGGATACTGTGGACTTTGCTTGCTTTTCCTTGTTTTAAATCAAGTATTAGTCGCATCAGATATTTAGAGTGGAATGAATGTATTTTGTGTTTAGGTCTCCATTACCATGCAATCATATGGGGGATATACACAAGTGTACTGGTATAATGTCATTTTTAAGTAGGCTGCAGTTGCCAAGGGTGCTTCCCTGGTCACAGTCTTTAAATATTTACAGTATTTTCCTGATTTATAGTCCGTATGTTAAAAATAAATAAGCATATACAATCTTCTCTGTCGACAGAGAGGAAAAAAAGGTTTACATTAGCAGCTCCTACTTTAACGGTGGTTGTAAATGTCAGACAATTGCAGGCTAAATTAGTCAGTGAATCACACTTTACTAACTGCTTGGACGTGGGGGGAAAAAAAGTAATTTTCTTGCTTTTCTTGGAAATCTTTGTTCCTCAAAACAGTCGGTTGCTTGAAATGAAGTCAGCCAGGGTATAGCTTTAAACAATAAGAAATATCATACATCACTGGAGGAAGAGAATAAGTTCTGCCTTGACTCTGCAAAGGACTGAGAACTGTCCTAAGCTGATGTTAATTTTGCCATTACTTGGAGACTAATGGAAGTTAAACGGCATTGGGTAAAGGAGGGAAAGGGAATCTGGAGAAGAGTGTTTGAATACTCAGGGAAGAGAGTTTTACATAGAGGAATGAGGCTGACATGAAATGATACATGAATGATAATAAATTTGAAGTAAAAAGCAAAAGGGGGGCAGAGAAGAGGAATCGAGGTCTTTCCCAAAAGAGGAACATTTCCCATTTTGACAAATAACATTTGTCTTTCTGTCATGGGCCATCAATGACAAATGAAAATGAATCACAGGAGCATTTGATACAGTTCCCTGTTTGAAGATGCATTTAAAAAAAAAAGACCATTAGAAGTATGAAATTCTCCAACCCTTTCAGATAAGCAAAAGTGAAAAAAAAGAGGTAATGCTGTGATCTGTGCCAATCTGCTCACAGGAGGCCAAACAGCCAAAGAGCTCCCATCATGTGGGCCAGATTAACCTGCTCTACTGGAACCTTGCCTGGACAACAAATAGGAGAGTAGGCTTGTAAGGTCTGTACATCAACACACCTGACACCAGCCAGAACTGCTCCGTAACACATGCAGGCTTTGGCACGCCGTGTGAAAATGTATCATAATGAACAGTTGTACCAAACTGCAGTACATCTTCTTTAAAACCTTTTAAAAATATAATTTTTATTTTTTATTTTAGCACGTTTTGGGCCATTATAAAACATCTTGTGGTCTTTCTAACTGGTGGACAGTCATATAAGACATTTTTCATCTTTTACATAGGTATTTACTGAACAAAAACTATGCTACTTTTGAAAACTAAGAGGAACCATTGTTTCAAACTGATACTGTCTCGTTCGTGTGATATTAAAAATCTAGTAGCCATAAATGTAATAGATTTTTATATATAACTTTTATATATCGCTCTGTGTTTGCAACTTAAGTATCTGGAATTGCATGGTACATAAATGCCTGAAAAATGTATGCAGGGCAGAGTCCTACACTCTATTCTAGCATGGATTAAGTCATATCTGGATGCCCTTGGTAAAGATGGGGAGAAAAATAAAAGGAACTTACATTAAGTCAGTATGGTGGTTGCCTTGCTGGCAAATTTGTTGAGCAATCATTTCCCTACTATGGTCTAAAATTTCTCTTGTTAAATAATACTCCGAACTGAATGGCCAAAGTTATCCAACCGAAGCTGGCACCCGTTCATTCCATCCAGAATGATCATAAGTTAAAATGACAACATGCAAGCAGGTGACTGGGTTCCCCACCGGTCGTATGCCTACTTGCACTATGCATGGGTGCACCACTTATTATTGAGGATGCACACAACGCAAGCATTAAAGAAAGGTGGCACACACTCGGGGCCAATCACGAACACAAATGTGTAAAAGTATACAAAGTATATATTTTTGTACGAAAGCATTTTTAACGCCCCTCATTTGAAAATAACAATCTCTTCTGTAGTATTGGTAATGCTCCTCTCACATCTAATCAGGCTTGTGAGTGCTTAAAAAAACCTTTACATCAAGCTTCCTCTGACTTCACTGACGATACCCGGGCTGTATATTCCTTCACACACTACGCTCCAAGGAACAATCTTAAATATAACACCTGGCATCTCATTTCCAGCTCCTTTGTACCTCCCTCTTGTCCTCCGTCACTCCCCTGTTGGCTCCTCTTCTCCCCCAGTACCTCTCCCCACTGCTAATGAGCAGGATAATTATGGTTGGCCCTGGCCAAAGTAAGAGACGGGAGGAGGAGAAGACAAAACAGGAGGAGACCCTGCCTGGTCTAGCCTGGTGCTCCAGATAGCAATAGTCCTCTCCCTCTCTCTGACACATAGCCCAACGCTTAATTAAACATGCCTCTGAGGGACGGGGGGGAGAGAGAGAAAGGGTGGGGGCAGGCGGAGAGTGAGTTAATGTTGGCAAAGAGTTATAGAAGGAAGGCAGGAAAGGGAGGGTGATGTAAATGCAGAGAGAATATGGCATATTACAAACTGGTGATAGGGTGTGAGAGAGGGAAGAGGTAAGGGGATGTGGATAGAAGGGTGGAAGGATTGATTGAAGGCTTGATTTTAAGGGTTTAAAGTGCAGTAAGAGAACTGAGGACATCCTCTGTGAAATAAAAAATGAACGGCAAAAGAATGCAGGTAAATGTATGGAAATGTATCTTTTATTCAAGCCAGTCTCTTTCTGACAAATACACATCTTGTGTTTGCCACAAAAAAGAAAGGAAACTGGTTGGAATACCAGAGTGTTATGATCAGTTAGTGATTGATTTAATACATTATGAACAAATTGTGGAGCGACCTCCTGGCTCTGTGGAATTACATGTATGGGAACAGAGACTGCCTCTCATAAACTGTGAGGTAATGAAGTGAACGAAATGCAATTTGGTTAAAATCATTAACATGTTACATTTTGTTGGATGGTTTTTGTTGGAGTGAAGAAACACGTCTGCCACGTTCTTTGCTGTATTGTCATTTTTGCAAAGCAGCAACTTACTGATAGTCAAATATGAATATGAAGCTTGTGGAGGGGACTTTAACTCTGCAGCTGTGGATGGACTGTCCAGGTTAAAACACAGCCGACCGACTCCAGTTAGATGAAAACTAAGCTGTTATTTATAGAAATAGCAGGAAACTGACTTTACTTAAAAAAAAAAAAAAGACATGATGGAAATAAAAAAGCAGCAGACAAACATCTGACTGCGCATCGCAATGTGAAGTTCGTCAAGTTTTGTGATTTAGACTCGAAGTATATTATATTCTATCCTCTCACTCTTAACAAGTGATGTCACAATGAAAAAAAACAAAACTAGAACATTCAGAAACTGAAACACAGCTTTTAATTTAGAAAATCAACAACATGCTGTGGACTCTTGCCAATTAGTATGCTTTACTGTTGTGAATAATAAACTAGGCTAATAAGTGAACAATTAGGAGTGTGCAATCACATTAAGGGAACATGGAGTCATGTTTAAACCTGGTAATGATGACTTGCAATTAGAGCACAACTGTTATCTCCAGATTCACGTTAATAATTTATCACCACACCCGTTTGTGTGTCGCACCAAGATGACTTCTTGTGATTGATAACTAGATACGTTGTATCTATTTGTTCTTACAAACAGATGGTGATGCCTCATGAACAGACCAATTTTTGCTGGGATGGAATACAAAAGTTAGAAAAAATAAAACAAAACAAAAGTATAAAATATTCTCTGGTATTGATTAAAGTAGTTCCTAGGGATGTTGTAATACTAAACTATTTAATATGATGAAGAACTGACAGGAAATGTATCATTTTTTATGTTACAAAGTGACTTTACAAAGAAAGTTAACTTTCAAGTCACCTTTGTTCTATATACGTTGACACTCATTTCAGAAACCGAATAGGAGTCACTGGTTAGGACTCCACACAGCAAAATACTCTGTCATCCTCCATTAAATGTATGTACAATCTTTCTGCTTCCAGGGCCGGGTTATGTAACGTTGGTAAAACCCGCCACTGCCCCAGAGACAAGTTTCGCAGTTTGGGAAGTAGAATGGTTTTGTTTAAAGCTAAAGTAGAAAAGAACGCTGAACGAAAAACAACAAAGCCAAAACCTTTCTCACCACACGAAAAAGACAAAGTTAGTTCAGCTTGCTCTGAGGGGAAACAAGAACCACTTTGCACAAGTTTAATTAAAAACAGGCGCTCTGTCTCCCAGTCTTAACATCTGGGCTCCTGTGAGCGGAGGCAGATTTTCTCAGTGGTCCGTCTCACTGGTGAAAGAGAGGCAGAGCCAACGGAGGAAGCCCCTCGCTTCCACAGCATGCCACGGAGAGACAAAGAGATGTGGAGGAGTGAAGACAGCAGCGATGGGGAGAGAGCAAACAGTCTGAGACAGACCAATGGGGTCTGCATTATCCACTGCAAGTGACTTTGGAGTACGGTGTACTTTTAAACTTTAATGAATACAGCCCCTAAGACATGATGTAATGAGATCTAGAGAGGAAAAATAATACAGGAACCCCAGAGAGGGACGGAGGGAGACTGTGAGGGGGAGGACGAAAAAGGAAAAAGAAATGCTGCGTCATTAGTGTTGACTCAGCACTCACTGGGTAAACACACCACAATCATACTGTGCTCACCCTGTCCAGTATACGCACATATCCATCCATAACTCATTGTCAAATGACGATTGATTCACCACTGCCTGTGCCTGCACACAGCTTGCAACAAAAGGAATTATATAAGAAAATTCTGCTAGATGATTTTGGATGTTGAACCTCAGATATCCATCGAGATGCCAGATGTGAGTGATTATAGTGAATGAAATGAAAATATTCAATGGAACATTTGGTCCTTTTCCCTTCTCACAATCAGTTGTGTTTCTACATGGCAGGAAGCCACGGAGAAAGCACACCTGTGAGCGATTCGTTATTCATCCTTTCAAGCAGCAGCTCAAAAAGTGAGGTTTATAGAGCGGCTCGTGATGAATTTCTAAAAGGGGCTCTCGCCTTATTGTGAGTGTCCACTGGCAAGGATCCTCTGTGTTGAACCACGGCATGAAAACAAACAGAACTGTTGTACGTGTTCTATATGTGTACAGAAGCAGTTAGCCTGGCTTTACAGATGAAAAGCAGAGCGTTACCTGAAGAAACACAAACTCAACAGTATGTGCTCAGAGGGGCTTAAACAGAAAAAGCAGCTGTATTTAATTTAAAAATTGAGTTATCGTCACTGTTTCCTTCTCAAAATGACAAAAATGAGTTAAACCTCGAGATGGTGAGTGATGCAGATCTTTCCCTCTTGGACTGACTGTCATTTATTAGCTGCAGTCTTACAATGACTTATGATATTATTTTGGACGAGTGCCTGGACCGGAATGTAGTTATATGGATGTACTGCCAAGTGCTAATGCACAGCGGCCCAGCAGGAGAAGCCCTTAGTTAACGTGATGTTCCTTACTGATGGGCAAATTTGGGGCCACTGTAGCATTTTTGCAGCAGCCACAGAGTTAACCCAACATTATCTTTGATGGGTTGACGCAGTGAAAATGTGCCTTAATTTACCTCCGCTGTGCATTGGTGTGATGTGCGAGAGTACAGAGGGTCCGGGGGTTCAAAGCTGATCTCCCTCTGAAAACGAGCCGCGGGAGTAAGGACAAGCTGGCGCTGAACATGCCACTCTAACACTTAGCTGACCCCACGATGCAGCCTGGTGGGTGTAAGCAAATGGCCTTGCATGGCTGACCAGCCTCTGTCTGGCACGTGTGAGCTACCAGAGAGGGGCAGCGGCGAACAGCGATGATGCCCTTATTTTTCTTCTTTTGCTGATAACACCCACAACCAATATCCGAAAGGGGCTTTTGTCTCCGTAGACAAGGGCGCTCTCACACGGCATCGTAAAATCTGCCCTTGCGTTTGTCTCTCTAGTTTTAGTCGTTCATTTCATGGGAGCTTGTTTGGGATTAAGGGAGGAGCTGTCAGTTCTGTGAGAACACAGTTTACAAAAGGGGACACAGGGAGAGGCAGTGCGAAAACACAGAAGTATTCCCCTACTTCCTACCAAAGGTGTTCCCAAAATCAAGGAAAAAAGAAAAACAAGAATCTTAGGGACACAAGTTTAGAAACAGGGGCAAGAATCTGAGGTGAGGAATATACGTTTTAGTTCTAAATGCAGAGATAAATCTACTCAAAGAAGTCATTTAAAGAGAGAATATATACTAAGTAGCTTGCCACTAAGAGCTCTGGTAAGAGCCATGTCAAACTTAGAAGTCCTTTACTTCATATGAAGATGTGTTACTGATCTGTAAATTAGTTATTGGCTGGATTGGAACCTTGCCAAAGACAACCTTGCTGTGGAACATACCGTAGTTGTTAATTAGGTCTAGATGTGCTTAAGGAATAACAAATGTGCACGGGCACCACATCTCCAACACCCAGCTGAGATAACTCTCCAGCTGAAGCCAGGTTTTACTTCCTTTGGTGACTTTTCAGGGCCATACCCCTGACTTGCAACATTAAAATCCACTCCCCCTTTGGCATAGGAATAATTTAATCCCTCCGTCAGTTTAGCCATCGTTCATGCAATGCTAATATTCTGTTATGCAGCCAGTGGGGAATTCATTTGTCTATTTAATTTCACAGGTGCCCTTAAAGCACTGATCAACAACAGGCCCTGGTGGTGAGCAGGTGGGACCATCTGTGTGCACCGAGTGCCAAGGGCCCCGAAGTACTCGCTCTTTGCCATCAAGAACTAAGATTCCATTACGAGGCCTGGGTCCATGCATCTTTGGTCATCATTTATTTGGCAAAGGCAATTAAAAAGCTCCCCCCACGCAAAGACAGCGTGTGCGCTCGAAGCTGCATCTCCCCTCTTAATCACTGGTAGTAATTAGTTCCTGCAAGCGGTATCATTAGGTATCACCGCTGGCAGTGTTGTCACAGCTAGTGCACGTCCGGGATGACAAAAGGGGATGATGGAAAAAAAAGAGAAGGGCCGCTGTAACGGAGACTCTGGGTGAGTTAGACTGCTGTCCAAAAATGTTACAAGGTTGTCCCATGAGAAGCGTAATCCATCAAAGTGATTTTTCTTCCCTCTTTTCCTCTCACCCCCTCCTGTTCCGCCCCCTGTCTTCTTTGCAACGTAATCATTTTCCTCATGGGGTGTGACATTCATAACGGATGCTGGTGCTGGTGCAGGTGCAGCGTCTTGCCAAAGTTTGCAATGAGTTTTAGAGGAGTACTTAGAATGTGGGATTGCTTGGAGGTTAGCTACAATGCTTCTTGGCAGTCTTACCGCCAACTGTCCTTCTTGCTTTACCCCCATTCCATTATCTTTCTATTCTTTAGTTTTGTCCATTTCTGATCAGTAACAGTGTGTGATGACACCCCAACAGTAACCTCTGGAAGGGAGCATAACTCCACGTATCTTTTCATCATGACAGAAACTTCACTCATGAAGGAAGCTAAAATAACTACCAATCTGAACACGTGCTAGAGCATTTATTATATACGGTGAATTTAAGACCCCACTTTCTAGCCCAGTTAAAGCCTTGGAAATGGAGGAATCGGGGCTATAAAGGTGGACCTTGTGACACTCACAAAGCTAAGCGAGATAAGAAGCATAAATATTTTTTCCTGTGGCCGAATGCGTCCTTGGAGAAATCGAGCTGGAGTTTGTGCTACATTTACCTGGGTAAAAATATTCGTTTTTTTTTTTCTTGCAGGCAAAAACACAGCTGTTGTGTCCCTGAACACGCGTCTGGTGTTCAGCAAAATGTCCTTATTCAAAGTAACTGAAGAGCTTTGGCAAAAATGTTGTTTACTTTTAGCCTTCACACACATGCAAACGAGCTGTCTGACCATACAAGCCTTTTTATCACACAGAACTGACTCAGCCTGGCTGCTGCTCCTTTCACTCCCCCTCTGCATATTCCTGTTTCATTAATGACATTGCAAATTTTTGGTCTGTTGACACACCAGAGCAGTGCGTGTCACAGCATTTTGTCAACTATGTAGGCAGCATTAAAACACACAGTTGGGCTGAAAAGGAAGTATGGCAAGAGAGTGGAAAACAAACATCATCTGACAAGTTTGTGGCACATTTGGTTCAGACAGTGTGATTCCCTCTGGATCTGCGAGTGCTAGAGAGGGGGGAGAGTGTGAGAGAAGAGGGAAGAGAGAGGGAGAGGACTCTGAGCAATTGTTCTTTCATGTGGAAAGGTGACAAAAGAAGAGTGTGAAAGGGCTCACCGGGAGGAGGGGGTTATTGAAGTGAAGAAGACAAAAAGAGACAGGGATAGAGAGGGAAAAGTATGCAGGTGACTGTAAGCTCAGCAGAAAGGATGTAAAGATTATAGATAGCTGAGATTCAGTTGCTGTGTGCAAGTAGAATGATCTTCGTTTAATATGTAAAAAAGTCTTTTTTAACACTATGCTCACATATAAGGAGTAATGAGGTCACGGAGAGTAAAAAAAAACAATTCTCATCTAAGTGTTTAGAATAAAGGGACAACGGGCAGAGAACTAAGTCGTCTGATCACGTGCTGGAAGAGAAAGGATTCCCTCATTACTAAAATCTATTCTGAATTATAATATCACCAATTAATTTCTGTTGACATATCTTTGATCAATGCTCTAATCCCTGGTCTAATTTAATCTCAATCATTCCACTGTAATCTTGACAAATGTAAAAGTTGCTCCTGGCATTTGAACATTCTCAAAATATTGTGCTATTGTTCCTTATTTCTATTTTATTCTGCATGTGGCCATAATGCTTAGCTATATCTGCTGTATGTTGTCGGGGTATTCTTTGTTGGTTATTTCCATAACTACAGAGACCAAGCCAGAAAATTAGCTTTATTTTAAGAGGCTAATGTCAGCCCTCAGTACAGGCCAGGAGTTAACAGAGTTTACTCTTCTCGTACTTGTTTGTAGGACTGCTTCAAGGTTCCGTTTTCTTTTAATATCTTAATTTGTGTTTGCGAGACAGTAGAGATCAGATATGTGTGTACTTTTGTGTGAAATCCCCATCCTTGTTTGAGTCAAAAACTCTCAAAAGACTGTTTGCTCCCAGTGATCAAAACCTTAGCACCCAGAGGTTTTTTGCTCTGCAATGATACGTGATCCAGAGATGACATGCTGTCATTACTAGTCCCTAAATCTGGGCCCTAACTGTGACTTTCATTCATTCTCTTGTTGGCGGTAACAATAGAGCGGTATCAGAATCCACAACTCTTTCTACAAGGTCTCATAGAGTTTTTTTAAGACAGATGTGACATTTTAACTCTGCATCACACAAAAACTTGACCTATTTGGCCCAATATTTTATCATTGAAAATAGTTCAGTTGGCATGGAAAGTTCTTGTCAAAGCAGTACACGCATGGTCAATTTAAAGTTTTTAAACATAGTACATCCATCCATCACCAGCTCTGTAAATGGCAGAAAACCTCAGATTAACAGCAACATCTGAAATATCACACTGGGCTGTTATTTGGTTAGCAAAAAAGAATAAATAATAGGCAGAAATGCAGCCTTCGTATGCAGAAAATTGAATACAGCCCGTGATTCACTGTATTGTAAAACCATTTTTCGCATCCATAACTGAATATTTTTCTGTCATATTCGCTACGATTTGATCAGTCTCTTGCATCAATGTGGAGGAATGTTGGCTCACACCTCTTTACAAGGTTGTGTCTGTTCTTTGAGGCTTTCATTCATACGCAATTCTTATGGTCTCATCACAGCCTGTTAATTCGCTTAAATTCAGGGCTGTGCCACGGCAACTCTCGTGGTGCTACATGTCTCTCTCTCTCTCTCTCTCTCTCTTACTCGCACACACATACACACACACACACAACCCCACAATGAAAATGTTACATCTGCTGGCCAGAGTTGATTCTCACAGCAGTGGCACATCAGGCCATAATGAAAGCCTTCTGCCTATAGTGTGTCAGCATGCACGAGTCCTCTCCAGTTTCTCCACTGCACACATTCCCACATGCCGAATCACAAACACACACACACACACACACAGACACGCAGAAACACCTCAGTGGGTGAGTCAGACCGGCGCTCTCCCTGTGTCTCACACACATAAACACTCAGCCGGCAGAGACAAGGCGAGCACCAGAGCCCCTGCCAGGTTATATGGAGGGACAGAGTGTTCTGAGTTACTGCACAGTGCAGCCACTCTCCACGGCAGCACCATACAGAGTCCATAAAGCATGATGGATGGCCCATCATCATTTACCTCTTTGGTGACTTCTCAATGCTGTCACACCCTGCCAAGCACATGCAAGAGAGGTGAGACACACCAACACAGACAGTCCAGCGAAGGCAGAGCATAACGAGAAAAGAATAAAGGGGAAAAAAAAAGGCAATGCGGACAGAATTATGCTAAAATGGGCTTTTGGGGAGAGTGACAAAAGACGAGTGGAAAGGAGAAGGAGACGGGTAAAGACGGAGAGATGGATGAGGGAACATCTTTGATGTTTGGTAGAATTCATGCGCAAACAGTTGCACACGTATGCATAAAAGAGCTGAACCATCCCCTGTCCCTTCTCACTTAGATGACAGCACCCACACACGTAGAGGCTGTATTTAGAGCATGCAAAATCTACTGTCTCCTCCACTCTCCTCTCAGCACCACAGCAGAGGGAGCAAGAGGAGGAAAAGAGAGGACGGCGCGAAAAGAGGGACAGACACAGGAAAAAGAATGAGTGCCAGAAGCAGCAATATGACACAGTGATAGTTTACATGTCAAAGTGGCTGAGACTAAAGTAAGGCTACAACAGTAAATAACTTCCATGAGAATGGCGCCAGAGAAGGCACCAAGCTCACCGCCTGCACTCCAGCACAGGCTAAAGCACTCTGCTATGCTTTGAGATAAAGCACGGTGATATTTTAACCTTTGGAACCTGAGGCTGCCCGCCAGCTCATTTAAGTTTCAACCTCATAGGTCATATGTTGTTATTATAAAGTGGCACATCAGGATTTAAGTACTGCAATCGCAGAAAGGTAAGACACACATTTTTATTCAAGCAGTTGAAATCTCAAAATAGGTCCACAGAGGCCATTGTATATATCAAGCTTTAAAATGCAGATTCAGCAAAAATGGATGAAATATATGAAGCCATCAGAGTCTCTTAAAAGCTTCTGTCGCCTGCTTCAGCCACAGCTGCTGTTCAGACAGCTTTACAAAATGGTTTACATGCCCATGTTCTGAGAAAGGAAATTCTAAATAAGTTTAGTTTTTTTAATGGACTGAACTGTACACCGCTATAACAATACCTAATTGAAAATAATCTTACTTTTAATAATATGGAAATTTTCCCCAGACAATGATCATCTATGCGCAGTTTAAAGGGACAAGAACCATGGTGGCATAGGCTGTAAATCCTCAAACGACCACTTGAGGCTAAGTCAGTCTCCATTAAACAGGACTGTCCCAATGTTTAACCACCTTAACTTAGTGAACCAGAGGATAAAAAAATCAACCACTAATTCTAGTCCAGGCCATGCGTGTTTGTCTGTTTTCCTATTCATGTGACAGCTTGCGTTAATACTCGTAGTTATGTATTCTCATCCATGGGCTTCCTTTGAGGAATAAATGAGCGTTGTGGCTGGAAACTAACAGGACCGGTGAGGTCTGAGGTCTTAATGAAAGCCAGTCCTTGCAGCTCACTCCTGGTTCTAAAAGCCGAATGATGCCACTGGGCAATGATGGTAGCCTGTCCAGCAGCTAACAAGTTTCTTTAGTAGGGTGGAGGAATTCTTACTATTCTCCACTGAGCACTGAAAGATAATATCACCACTAGCTGCCCTCACAGAGACAGAAAGACAGATGGCATGAGAGAGGGGTGTGGGGGCACTGCCTCTCTGGATAGTGTCTATTGATCGCCACCCAGCACACATCACCACAACTTTCACAAATTGCTATTGAGAAGTGACCTGTAATGCAATTACTGGCCAATCCGGGGCCTTGGCTGCTATCAATTATTAAAAGCTGCCTGAGCCGTGGCCCGCTACCCCGTCTCAGCTGGTGCGTCATGTCATTATCACATCTGCCGGCCACCAGCTCACCAGCTGCTTCGGCGGGGCCGGGAATAAGATTTCCGAATGCCACCTCTCGCTGTGTCGAACATATCGGATGAAATGGGCCGAGCGAAGAAATTACAACCGCAATATTGTATATGCCGGCGTCTATAAGTGAAGAGGAGGTGTTGAAGGTCACAAAATAAAATGGGTTTTGTTATTTTTTTTTGCACCTCTTTGGGTTTGTTTGCTGTTTATAAGAACTTTAAAAGGAGCAAAACAACATTAGTATTGCAGCACGGCCCAGCCGTGGGTCATAGTACCATAGTACCATTTACTTTGATACATCACTCATTGTTAATCATTTTATCATTTCCAGCGGTGTATTCTATTTTACTTCATGGTTTGCTCTTATTTAATCTGATGTACATTACCTGAATCTGTTATTGGGGTTATGATATCAGCAGGTGATATCAGCAGACGGGGAACAACAGTGATTCAAGCATAACATGATCATTTATGACTAATGCACTAATCTTTCCCATAGTTGTTGCACAAAGCTGAGGTTTTGGACAGTCACATCACATCAGAGCTGTAGCAGTCCTTTAAAATACTGTTTTATTGAATGTAGAAAGTTACTCCAACATTTATTGAACAGCTTTACTCCAGCATTATATGATGCTGTTTTAGTTATAACTAATGTTCATTGTTCAAATTAGGTATCTTAAAGGGACTTTGAGGAAAATAAAAGAGGCTTCAGCGAGCTACTCTCACTAACCTTTAATTTCATAACAGTGGTGGGTCGTCTTTGAAAAACTTGAGGCCATTGATTAACAGAAAGAACTATTATGGAGAGAGAGAGATGCAGCGTATACTGAGCTCCATGCTGCTCAGTAAAAGCTGTAAAAGCCCTGTAAAGCCTGAGGGAAAAATGAGATCATTGAATGAAAATGTTCTCTTCTGTTTCAAAGCATCTGCTCGGTCCCACACTGACAACTGAGCAAAAGACTTGGGAGTAGAACAGGCATCCCAAACCGCACTAATGCTTGACAGAAAGAAAAAGGTATGTACAGTCTGGACCGTAATATGCTCCCATGAGCCATAAAGCACCACTTTTATAGATAAATTATACTGTAAGCGTGACTGATTTATTGCATTTTATTGTTTCCAGTTATCTTTTCTCTGTTCCTCAACGTTTAATGCACATGGTAAATTACCTGAACAGGCTACAATAAAAAATATTTGACAACACTGCACTTACTGTCGTAGAAAGACACATTGTACAGCGTGTCTGTTAGGGCTTGAGAGCCTGAAAAAGACAAATAGATGTGACAGTGTGACATAAAACCATTCGGAGAAAGAAAAAAAAAAAATCCCTGAACTGGCAGGATTTTTTCAAAGCAGCTGGAGTCGGGCGAGCTCAATACAGCAGCAGCAGGGAGTAAAACGGTGACAATGGCAGAATGACGATCACAACCACCTTAAGGAGACACTTTAATCTGCAAACTTTACATGCGGCCAGGGCTACAGCTTTATGCACACCGGAAAGAAAACTGAGAGTTTTTGGTTGTTTTTATTTAGAACAGCACCAGCTGCAGCCACCCCCTCACCAGTGACAGATTACCACTCAGTGAGGTTTTTATTATTATTATTATTACTTTTGAGGAGGTTCTGAAATAGATGAATAGCTGATTTCTCTGCACCTAAACATTAGTGTAACACTCACAAAGAGTTTTCTCTCCAACCTCACTTTTAAAAGTGAATTAAATGCACCTGGAAGGGAATCTTCTCACCATTTTCCATACTGAGTACGTGGAGAAGCTCCTTAATGTCAGTTGTGACATTAACACTTGTAAATGCTCAGCGGGGCAGGATTTTGAGGGTGAAGGCTCAGTGATATGCTGTAAGGCTAGGCTTTTGTGGATCAATACAGACTCAAGGAAAGGACAAGTTGATTTCAGTCTGAGAATAGGAGTAGAGGGATATTCTTAAAAGATCATGGCACCTCGGAAAATTTTGAAGCACTAACTTACTTTAAATCCAAATGTAAAAGTATTTGGATCCTCTGATCATGGCACTTGTAATTGCTCAGTCAGTCCATTTCTTTAGAGTACATACCATGCTGCACATGAGCTAGTGGCTTTGGACTTTGTATATTCTTGTTATCAATTCCAAGGGCAACAATTTAGCTGCAGTTGAATTTTTTTTATGGTAGAATAACTTCAATTAGAACTGATTATGTTCATAAGTATACCAACTGACTTGTCACATTGATGAACTCGGAGTTATGGAGATGTTAAGCTCCTTGGCAGTGTTCAAACTCCTCATTTTAAATTAGATTAACATTTTAAACTGGGTTATGGCCAACACGTTGCATGCACCACAGCGCGGCACACTTACAAAAAGATGTGCGATTTTACATATGGATCATCAATCTATTGACCCGGCGGGTAACATGCACCACTTCTGAAATTAGTTGGCTTATTGAGCTATAGTGATCTATTACCTCAAGGCAGATGAATACTCCTCATTTGTACAATCTGCTCAAACTCCACTTGGCAATGGGAGGTTGGAACATCAGGCCTAAAGCATAATGATAATGGTAGCGTTCAGACTTCATATGACAAAGGATGGGCTGTAGGCCTGTAATGATGTTAAAATTAGCTCCATTCATGTTAAATGCCACACGGGGGGTTAAACCAAAGCTGTCCTAGATGGCAAAAGATATGTGGACATTGAAAATGAGTGAGAAACTCAAGCATCGCAAGGTGTTGAATATTATGCATACAAAAAATAGTTAAGACGATGCAACATCCAGCCGAAACTTTTATTTGGTCGTGTACCATCAAACGGGGTAGAAATGCAGAAATAGTTGACTCATTGAAAATTGGACAGGAAATAAGACAAACCACTGGAGAGGAGTGGCGTCTTGAATACTATCTGTTCCAGAGTATGACGTGAGTGTGAGTTAAGGCCTTTCATTTTGATGTTCTGAACATATCACAAAGGGGTTTTTAGCTGTTCGACAATCTGACAATCAGTTACTTGGGCTGGATTGAGCAGTAATGACAGTTTAAGCCCTATATGGACTAGACACTGTGTAGTTCATGACAGAAATCAATCAGTTAATCAATCAAACCAAAACCATGGGCATTAATCTGTTGCAATGTCAGCTTCCAGTCAGAGGTTGGATACAGTTTATCCATAGGTTGCTTTAGGTCAAAGCCTCAGTAAAGACCAGTTATGTTTGGCCTCGGTTTTGCATTCAAGAGGATTATTTTATCAGACAAACAAAGCAGCCATTGCCAGTCTGCTGTCAAATAAGTGGTATCGCAATATTGTCCAGCACATAATTGGATATTGCAACATTATGATATCCCTTAACTGGAACTGGAGGGCCCATCCAAAAGGCCTGAAAACAAAAGTTGCACAAAACTATGGCAGTGGCCCCATATGCTGTATGTAATCCAACAAAGCTTCATCCCTTTATAGGTCTTTAGAACAAAACTTCCCAAATCATTTATTCATGATTAGTTTACCAGCAAACAGTGTGATGAGCACTGCTTCCTGAAACTCTTTCTGTTGCCCTCTGATGGAAGGACATTGGCGTTTGACTGGCACGACTTCAGCTAATGAAGCGCTGCTCTGGTTTGGCCCCCAAAATCTGTTAATGAATTTGTTTCCAAGCCATGCTGCTCCTTCCAATAAGTTTCTCCTAAGGTCTTTGAGTTTAAAAAAAAAAAGCCTTTGTCTTTGTTATATGAATGTGTTTATCGATTCTGAAATCTGGTGCTGTTTTAGCTAAAACTTGCTTGTGCCTCACTACAGCATTCTGTCATTGACTGCGTATTGATTAAGTGGAGCGCGTTACGTGGCAAATGGTTTTCTTTTGGATATGGGCGATTAGGATAGTTGATGAGGTGATGGCTTGGGGAGAGGGAGGGGACGTTTTAGCTCCACAGTCTGTGGCATTAGTCATGTCAACGTGAGGCTATGCCTTTTAAACATTGCACCGCTAATCTAAAATCTACAAGAAAAGAGTGAACTGGGGTGTTTGTGCACCTACAGGAAAATCATAACTGACTTCAGCCTAATCTCCCACCACCATCCAGCCACCTCCTCACCTGGGGAGCCCGGCAGTTATTGACCAATGAGGGTGACTTATTGAGAAAAAGCTGCCATGAAACTGGGTCGCAGAATCCAATCAATGCCATGGATTTCTTGCCCTGGCATTATCTCAACTGACAGAAGAGGGGTTGAAAAAAGAAACAGACACAAATCAGTCGGTATTGAGGCACCTCGACTATACCTCTCCTCCCACTCACTCCATCCACCCACTCTCTCCAGTCTGCCATCATCCACTCCTTCCACTTTCCTCTCTCTTGCTATTCATTTGCTGTCCTGTCTTTTCTGTAGTTTGTTTGCCCTCAGGCTGAAAACACTGCGTGTTTATGTGTGTTGTGTGAGTGTGTGTGTGTGCGTTAAAGTGCTCTGAAATGACGCATTGATTCACAGTGTTCTATATTTTCTCATCTGGCTCACTATTACAGTGAGAGTCAATCGACGCCGTATTTCTCTCCCTCTCTCTTTCACTTTCTGCCTTTTTTCAGTCCCTTTCTCTTTCTGTGAGTATCCCAGTATCATGTTGTTGAATGGAAGTGTTTACGAGGAGTGTTGTATTGCAGTTACAAGAGAAGGGTTTGGAATATGAGTGTTTTGGGAGTATCAGTGGAGTTCTTTGCAGCACCACCTGATTGTGTGTTTTTGTATGCTTTATTTTCAACATGGAACAAGGTGGTATGTATTCAGAGGTGCATGGTGTTGTGTGATGTGCAGGGCCACATGTCACTGCTCTGACCTGTACTGTATGCTGTGTGCCAAATCCACGTATATATATTATTCGTTTTAATTTTTTGGCGTGTTTGATCTAAGATTCACTGATGGGTGTTTGGAGTCTGTGGTTTGTGCACACATTGCACACAAGCTCCGGCTCTGCAACTCCACCCTGTGACCCACACATAAACACACAAGCGCACACGCGTGTGCACACTCAAACACATCCGCCCACTTGTGAGGACTTTTGCCAGAATCAATATAGGAGCTTTTAAATGCCTCTTGCAGTAGCCTGAAACTGGAGTGCAGAATCACAAAGATGACATCAAGGCCTGGTGTTTGGGACTGGCCCAAATTTAGGTTAGTTTTTTCCCCCCAACCAAAATAAGGTAGAAATACTCGTTATATCTACCCAGACCATGTATCCTCAGCAAGGATACCAGAGCCTTTCTCTGATGTCTTATTATGCTCACCTTATCACAATTTCACTGTGTTTTTGCTCCCAAATAGTCATTCGGACAAAGAAAATGCACACACACACATACACAAAGCAGAGCTGTTAAATGAATGTACTGTTTGAAACAAATGCTACCAGACCCTGACTGTAACCAAATGCTGCCTGGAGGTTAGGTCCAAGCTGCATATTCCCGATAACCCAGAAATATTGTTGCAATTGGTTTTGTGATAATACTCTTTGTCTGAAGGTGTGAGATAGGATTTGAACATTGGAGAACAAAGTTGTAAAGCCTCCTGAGGAACACTTTAATGATAAAAATCTGGATCCACAGGACAGAATGGTGTCTGCATTGCTTGCTCCTCTTCTGTGGTTTGACAGTCGGAATGACTATAAATGAACTCAGAAAGTTTCGTAACCCAAAAGCCTAAAATATGCCAAAATTTAAGTTCCATCTTAAGGATTCAAAACACAGATCTCATAACCAGATTTCAGACTCCTCCCCATGTAACTGTTGGTTTTTGCAATGCATATTAAACAATTTAAAAATGGTTTGGCAAAATTGTATTATAAGTATTATTATTATTCAATTATAATCTTTTTTTTGTAGATAAGGTATGCTGTCAGAAGATGACTGTCGCAGTATGCTGGCACTGGTGAAAAAAACATGAAACAACATGAAATATTGATACTGTGCTAATAATATGCAGATGATGATACTGTAAATAATCCTGCTTGACACTCCAACATACTGGGGTGGGTGTAGCTGCCTTGCCACAGTTTGCCTCTCATCATTAAAAGGTTGAGAGGAGGAGAGGAAGTAGAAAAAAAGCAGACAAACAGAGAAAACAAGAGACCCAGCTGTCTTTGCAAGAAACTACTATAGTGCTGCTGTGTGGTTACTGTCATCTGAATTCATGGTGGAGGAGGCTACAAATGAGAGTGGGATGCAGCTGGATTTAAAAGTTATCTTGGCCGTGCCAAAGTTGCTGAAATTCATAAAAACAAATTCTCATGAACCGACATGTAGCTCCAAAAGGGAGTAATACTACCTATGCACAAGGCCATCATTCTGCATATGATTTAGCAGCATAGAAAATAAGCAGCACTTAGTTCTGAGGTCCTGAAACATTAAAGCCTTAGTCCTGCAGTGAAATTATTTTATCGTTGCTATGTATTCAGGAGCTTCAAAGAAGTAAGAGTGAGCAAGGGTTGTTTGTAGAATGTTAAACAAAATAAAATAAAAGCAGAATTGGATTGAAAATGGAATATTAGTCCTTCAGTTAATCAGTGACCTACTTAGTAGCATTGAATATGATGTTCTTTGGAGTAGCAGAAAGGTTAGATTTGGAAGAAATGATTAGAACAGTCAGAACTAAATATGCGCTAAACAACTGAAATTGGTTCTATTTGTAGTTTTTAATTTTTTTATTGACATCTTGTTTAGTACATACTTTTCTTTTTGCCTTTTTGTTTTTACAGTGGCGTGTAGCGGTAAACTGAACAGCCTCCGATATCCTATTTGAAATGTAATTAATTAGCTATTCTTAAAAAAACGGAATGGGTTTTCTCCCCTTGCTTGGTTGAACTTTTGAATACACATCTAATAAAACAACAACAAAAAAAAACGACTTCCCTGGAACAATGCAGCTGCATGTGGATTCTGTGTCAGTTGTCAAGAAAAATTGATTTGATTATGTTAGCTGAAACTTCTCCATCAGCATAATCCTGTGTACCTGTGGTTTCTGGCGCTATAATGGAATGAGGAATGCGAAAACAATTTGTCATCTATCACGAGAAATTCAATATCAGTGTCACTTTAACATCCATATTTTCGCTTGTTGCCGGTTCACCCAAAGTCTCTCCTGACACTGCAAATGCTCAGCTGCACTTCCACACAGTCACAGAAGGCAGCCCTTAGTACTCTGTCTGAGCCACATCAACAGCCCACAGCCATGCTTACCGGGCATTTTTCTCTCGCAAGCAAAAAATCCCCTCTGCTCTCCGCTCACCTGGCAGGAAAAAACAAAAATGGGCAGCGGAAAACTTTTTGAATACAACGCTCAGAGAGAACAACTCTGACAATAAGAAGCTCACCGAGGCGCGAAGCTGGAAGGAAAGAGACTTTAAAAGGAGCAACAAAAGGTATTTCATTTGCAGGCTTGTAGTTGTTTTGGCTTGTGAGCTCCGGATTGATAGAGGATAGAGGAAAATATGAAGGAACAGGGGAAAGAGGGTGTAATTGTCCCGCTGGCTTTTCCGGGGCTAAGTCCTCGTCTCTTTTAAAATGAACTAATTTATTCGATTTTGCTTGTTTTATCTTTACCGGCAACAAAACACAGTGTCCCATTCTGCTTCTCACAGCACTTTGTTTCAGGGCTTGTTTAGCATCTAGGTCTGTTCAGTGGCAGTGCTTTAGTTTACTCAACATGCACCATTGAGCAAAAGCACACTTTAGTTTGTCCTCTGTCTGCAAAGGCATTGGTAATTACAATTTGCCTCTAAAATAAAACTAAATGTGACCAGTGTTTGCTGTTTTATATCTTAGTGTAATTACCCCATATTGAAGTTTTTTTTTTGTGTACACACACTAACTTATATGTCAAACTATGGCAACAAAGGCAAGAATATGAATCGACAGCGTATCCTTTATGTGAACATAAAAACGCATTCTGGGTTTGGCCAAATATTTAATCTCTCCTCCTCTTTTTCCCTGTGTCTCTGTCTCCCCTTCGTCTTTCTCTCTGAGAAATATCCCACTGGGAAGTAAAAAAACAGAAGGAAAAAAAAAAAAAAAAAAAAACTCAGAGCGCGGATCCCCACTCCTCCGCTCTTCTCGGCTGCACGTCTGTGATGTCATAATCACTCACATCAAAGGCTGCGCGCTCAACACGGCGACTGTCAGCTTCCCTGGAGGCGTCATTAAAAACGAACAGAGCAAACCGAGCCGGGGCCTGACAGAAATGCATCAAAACTTCCCTCGCACCCGCAGACGCACGCAAGCAGCACAAATGACGTGCACGCGCTGACAAAAAAGCACGGAGGGCACTGGAGTGAACACGCGCACGCACACACACTTCTAAACATAATCATCATGTATACACGGAAGAAAAAAAAACACACTCCTGTTGTGGCAAATCAACCCCTCAAGCTCACATCCACACCCTGCTAATGAATGAATGTCTACTTTTCCTCTGTGACGGTGTCAAAGCCCGCTCACTCCATCATGTATGAATAAAAGCACAGCGTCAAACGAGCACGCCGGGCCTCCATCTGCACTGTACATGTGACTAATCACATCCGCGGCGTGAGAACATCTGTCCCGAAGATGTGCCGGCGTGATGGGCGCGCATTCACCACGTCTGCCTGCCAGTCCGTGGCACAATGCGGAGCGCCGCGCACACGCTAATGTGGAAAGGAGCCTACGTGCGCCCCCCACCCATCCCGCTTTTCATCATCCGTCTCCCTCTAACTCACGCCTTTGCCCACACACACACACAGGGTGCACGCACGCGTACAGACGCACACTCATTTACACGAACCCGAGGAAGGACTATAAATAGTATGCCTATGATGTGATGCTGAGTGGTTTCTCCCTATGGGTTTGTGTGGATGTGACTGTGTGAGGAGAGAAGGAGGCAGGGAAAGGAGAATGTTTTTCAGGGGAGGGGGCAAAAAAAAAAAAAAAAGAAGAACTTATGCATACGTCTGTTGTGCACTCAGTGCCTGATCAGCATGGCAAGGATGGAGGTTCCATCTTCGTTTGAAATAAATATAAGGCATTACTTGTTAAAATAAGCATCTGTGCTTTTGTCTGTGATAGATAGGTTTATGTAAGATTTAACTTCTTGGTTGACGTGGTGTTCCATATGTATGACTTACCCCTGGCAGGGTCTTCTGCTCATGCAATGCATTCTGGGCTTTCAGGGCTGACTCTCTGGCACAGTAGGTGAGGAAGGCACAGCCTGCAAAGAAAGAAGGAGGAAGAAAGAGAAAGGCTTGATTATGTTATGAGAACTCGGGGGCAAGGAAGGAGAGACAGCTACAGGAGGAGGCTGCACCAATCGTCAGCGAGTAGCCAAATTCAACACACTGACAAAACACACACACACTCACTCGCGCGCACACACACACACACACACACACACACACAGAACGCCTGCAGCCACATCTCTAAAAGTCTGTCCACATGGCCGCTCTGGGAATTGGCTCCTGTTTGTGTCGGTGCCTGTGCGTGTTTGTGCACAGCGGACTGCATTTCAGCGACTGAACAAACAGAATATTTCTGTGTATACAAATGGAGAGGAGAAACAAGTGAGCTGGAATATTGCGTGGAGTGGTAGCGATCGGTGCATCCTGCTGCGCGAGAGCCACGGCGACCACATCAACACATCAGATCTGACTGAGCTTTCCGCCCGGCAGTCTGAAATAGCAGTTATCCATTTGTCCATCGCTCTCTCCTGGCTGCTGTGACAGGGATAGACAGTCTGACAGCTTCTCCCTCTCCCCCCCCAGCCACCCTCCCCCTCCCCCTTCCTCCACCTTTCATTTCTCCGGCTCCATATGTTTCAAGACTACCCACAATCTTCGGTTTTGTTAGCACCTGGGCTGACATGCGGGGGTGGGAAGGAAGATGGAGACGCGAGAGGCGCGGTAGACGGAGGAGCCGTGGGGAACATGTAAGCCGTTCCCTTGCCATCCCCCTGTTGACAGCGAGGCACACGCCACTGTCAGGGAGCTGACAATCTGTCAATCTGCCGATCAAGACTAATGATTCATGCACTTGACAGTTTAATAAAACACTTACGAAGACAACTGCACAAAAGGCTGCAGTGTTACGACACAATTTGATTTCGTACTGTACAGGCAGGTGTTGAGCTTGTTTGGACTCCCCACACTGATTAAAGTAAGTTCCTCATATGGATAAAAAGCATCCACAAGAGTCCATATTCTATGGACTAGGACAATGCTAATGATTTTAGCTGGATTTGAAGTTGATTAAGTCAATCTTTGGGTGAACAGACTCCCCATGTGCAGGCTTGAACATATCTTTTATTTGTATTATTTGAAGGCGCAGACGTCTCACCCAGGTTTCGGCAAACAGCTCCCCGCTGCCATGGAGCAAACACAAGCACACAGAGACAAAAGAGCCACGGTTTGTTCTGCGAACATCAAGGGCTAAGCATTAGATGATTATCATACACCGTTTCCCCCAAAGACACAAACTCAGTGCGGTTTAAAGAAACCGACCCCTTCTCATAGCGTTTTTCATTTGTGGCTGGCTTTGTTCTTCTCGAATACTCAGGGCCATCCATTGTTGAGGGCAGCACCATGTAGTGTGTGTGGAAGCAGCATGCCTTCCATCCTCTCTGCACTGTGTCTTTAACCCCGGGTCGTCCTGATGGTGGGACACTGGGGAGCTCAGCCTGTTGGTGTTTTTAATTAACGGGCCTCTCTCTCATTAGGTGGAGTGGGAGCTGGCCGCTGACAGCTCCGCTGCCTCCTCGTCCTCTCAGTGCCCGTTGTGTTAACGTTACATGCTGGGACTGCCCCTCAGGGTACACACATGTGCATATTTCCGACACGGGAAGAGGCAGAAATGACTGCCACAAAACTCAAAAACATCACAGGTTTAGAACTGCAAGATAAATATGAAAAACATATCATGCTTCTTTTTACAACCACAAATCACTTCCTGAACTTAAAAAAAATATATATATATTTGTGATGAGCTTTGGTCAACACAGAAAGACTCAATGTACTTCTTTTTTTCTCTTATTAACTTTCAAAATGATTAAGCAGATCATTTGGTAAAGGAGGAGCTCAACTGTCTCTGCTCCACATCTGTCTTCCTCAGGAATGAACAGAGGACTGCCTTTTGGAAGCTCTGTAATACTTAAAAACCCTTTGAGGGTGTTGTTCCACTAAGCTAGAACATACAATAAATACTTGATTGACAGCTTTATTGTATAATACTAACATTTCCTTAAAAAACAATAACATTTTGTTGAACATAGGACAGCTTTTGAGAAGTGATGGTCACTATTTGCTGGTTAGCCCCATCCGTCTCTTTTCTGTTTGAGTTTAAAATTGAAAATAAGAAATATTGCTCATATAACCATCTCTGTGAATGGATGTCAGTGTTAATGTACTGACACTGCATTAAAAATAAAAAACAACATGGATTTAAAGTATGATGTTTTCTCTTTGGGAGATGAAACATTGAACTGAGAACTGGTAGAGCATTAGAAGTGCATTAATTTTTCACCATCAGTGGAATATATAGTTAATGGTTTGATATGATGTTAATAGCAAAGCAAAAGCAAAGGGCAAAGGGTTTTAAGAGTACATTTTCACCTCTTCTTAACAGGGAATGTGGCATCAGTTTCTACTGAAGTTAGGTAAAGATAACCTAGTAAATTATAAGCAATTCTCCTGAATGGCTTATCTTCAAATGCACAGGGCCTAAAATAAAACTCTGGAGTTTCTTTTTTTCTGAGCTTTTGAGTTGATAGTGACTTCTGAAACACTGATATGTGCATCCAAGCACAGAACTCTTGGTCTTCTTTCATTAACTCATCTTGTTTGGAAGTCCCATTCTGGACATTACATCAGCTTTTTCAACGTTCAAACAACTCTCCCATGGATGTGGTCAAGCATCGTTAAATGTCAAATGTAAAAAAAAGCCTATTCTGTTCAATCCAAACATTCCAGCAGAACTGAATGTGAACCAGCGCAGAAAAATATGTCAGGAAATGTGTTTTGACACGTGAAAACTTGAAAACTTCCAGACGTCAACGTGTTATCTGATAGGTAATTGAATTAGAGATTATTCCAAATGCTTCATTTTGTGTGTGCAGGCTCAACACAGCAATGAATACACATATATTCCTCAATATTTAAAAAAAAACAATAGCTAGGTTACTAAATGGATAAACATGCCTTAGTATAATGTTCAATGACTAATTATTTAAATATTCGTTCATTTCTCTTATTTTGATAAGAAGTGAGGCCAATCATTTAAATGCTGTTAGGAACATATAATGGCAGCTTTGTATTAAGCTCAACTATTGTGACTGTTCTCCTCCCTTTTTTGATGCAGGTCAGAGTTGAGGTTACAATTGGTAGTGTTGCTTCAGCCAGTTGTGCTCCATGAGAATTTAATAAGCTGCTTCTCACACACATATCCACACACACACACACCGGTGAGTGGTGTATGCCTAAAAATCTGTGAGAACTCAAGGGGATGAGTGTGAGAGCAGATCTGTGTGTTGGTACTCATCAGACAGTTATTCCAAATGTTAGAACAAATATTAGAAAAACCCTTCAGTTAAAACATATTCATTCAAATAGACATTACATTTATATCTGTGAAGAATACTTTCTATAAAACTCAAGGTGCTACTCCGTCTATGTAGCAGTGCCATTTACCCAGCTGTCACAATAGCTGTTTAGGATGATGAGTAGAGTTAGTCCGGCACGCCTGAAGCCCAGTGCAGTTATGTTGATATCACAATATGCATAAAGCACAATAAGCCCACTCCACCTATGGATCCCACCAGAAGGCCACCAGAGACCGTACGCTGTGTGTGTGCAACTCAATGTAATGTCCCAAATTGACTTCAAATATAAGTGAAAATTGCAGTTTGATTAATATTACTAATGGTTAACAACCTCACGTCAACAGCCAACGATCGGCGATCATCCCAAACGCTCAGACTTTTTCACATAAACAGTAAGTGGTGTGTAGTGGTATGTTTCTGACAGAACACGCCACTTGGCTGGTTTATTTGTGCAGCTGTGTTGCACACTATTTTAGTGAGCGTATGCCATCACATGGCTTTCCATTTACTGCCCTTACCATTCATGTGCGTGGTGCATTAGGGCAGGCACATTGCTTCAATGTGTGCACCACAGATGCAGGAAATTTAAAGTAACCAAGTTATACACCAAGTTAAAAGCAAGCGTATACACAGTTCTGGTCGCAGCACTTGGCTGAAGTTAGCTTACACACTCAGTAAAGGCACTTATAAGTGATTGTAGGGAACATGATCCAGCCAATTATATCTCCCTACTCAATTTAATTGGAGAAAAAAAATGACGACAAGATTCTAGTGTATCATATACATTACTATTGATTGTATGGAAGTAGATATAATACCACTGAAGTTCCATGAAGCCTTTTAGGATTTACCCATTTGTAATTACTCTGTGGATTAAATTGCCCTGATTTGAATTAACTGGGATATAATGCGAGGTATTCTGTGTGATCATCACATATGGTATTTGCAGAACATGTTGTGTAAAGTGCATTCAGAAAATGTCAAAAGCTAAAGTTTGAGTATCAGGCATTTTCATGGCGCTCATCAGAAGTGGGCTTTGAGGGCAACTTCTATAAACCGAGGCTCCACTTCCTGATACAGTCCCACATGTGTGGACTTTGCAAAGATGCTAACATGCTGAAACACAGACACACACGTTCACATGCATGAACATGAAAAGTGACAGTAAACAAACGTTTAATTTATCATCACTGTCACAAGTTAGAGACTGGCAGCGGCACAAGTATCTGACGAAGTCCCACATTGGCCCAGGAGAGAGAGATAAGCTGTTTGTTTCAGCTGTCAATGCTGCCAATTTAGTTTCCCATCACTTTAAATTCAAATCAACAGTAGCGCAGAGGGGATCTGACTGAATGTGTGTGTGTGAGAGGAGGGGAGGGGGATGGCAAAAGAGCAAAAGGAAAGAGGGGGAGGAGAATGGCAGAGAGGAAAAAGCAGAACAGCAAGGGATGCTCGGAAAGACAGTCAGAGGGAGAGTAGATAAGATCACCTAGCTTCTGTGAACACCATCCCCCTGTGTCCTACACTCGCTTCTTATCTCAACTGCTGCAGACACCCTAAAGGGACACACACCCACCGAGAGAGAGAAACCAAAAAGAGTGAGAGACAGTGGAAAAATAGAGGGAGGGGAAGGAGAGAAGATGAAAGAAAAGCGGCAAGGGGAATGGTGGAGGCTGAATAACTTTCTGGTGAAGGAAGAAGAAAGAAATCCACCGACTGTCACCAGGCCTTATTCACATGACAGCTGTGTCTGACCACACACAGCTCTGACCTTGTGAGCTTCAGAGAACGTTGACTGTCTTTGACCGATGAGCTTCCCAGCCAGTTGGCTCTGGGAAACTTTTATCTCTTTATACTTAATTGGGTATAATTGGATTCCTTTAACTTATTTCAAAGCAGGTATATGGAAAACCCTCTTTGAAAGATTTTTCTTTAATTCAACTTATATATTGACACTGAAGATGGTGTCTTGACTTACTAAGCACTGTCCCCTTTTTTCATTAACTTATTTATTTTTAACTCAGCATGTTTTTAAGCCTTATTTTGGTCAAGCATCATCAAAGCAGGATGGCTGTAACTGTTGTTCTGGAAAGCTCTTCGCCTGTTCACGAAAATGCAAAAAACAGATAAAATATCCCCCATTACTAATTCAGTTTCCAAACCGTATTTCACTCCAGTCAGTTATCAAAATAAGAAAGTCAGACAAGCATAGACAGAGATATTCACCAACCTCCAGCTACTTATTTTTCAGTTCTTTATTCATTTACTTTGCGTCAGGCGATGGTTTAGCTTTGTAGCAGAGACTTCACAACCGCCCCAACACTGGCCCTTCTGGACTTGCAACTTATGTCTATATCTGAGCTATTATTACCATTGTTTTTTTTATGCAGCATAATTTTATCCATATGTGGGCTACGTGTAAGATCAGAACGGCTTTTTTAGCACAGAAAATAATGGCTTTTGTGTAATCATAGGTAGCATGGCTCATGCACTGCACATTTGTGTGGCACTGCAGGCTGGCAGGGCTTAGCTGTGCTTTACCACCACCCTCTGATTAGGACTGTGGATCAGAATAGGTTTTCTGCTTCGCTATATTCTCTCAAATGTAAAAATAGCAGGAAATCGCACGCTGACATCAGCTGAAGCAGCTCTTTCATTTGAAGTTTGAAACAGTTTCTTCCTCTGGTCCCTTTAAGGATCCATCTACCCTGCCAGTTTCTCTCTGTGACATTGTGGGGTCTTGATCTTTTTTAGCTGGGGTGACCTGGTCAGGCTTATGTCATGACTTGGTGTCTTAACCGGGATTAAATTGAATTGAAAATGGATGATGATTGACTCAACGGTTCCACATGTCCAAGTGGCTCAGGGCATTAGAGTCTTCAATTGTCTCGGGGTACATTCTCGCTCGGTTGGGCTCTTGGGATTTCTTTCTGGTGATAAATTGGGTGCAAATACACAGCCACAGGTTTTCATCATTGCTGCTCGCACCCCATCATATCCCACAGTCAGCACATCCGTCCCCTGAAAGAGCTGAATTATTAAGGAAGCAGATCATAATGTTTTCTGAGAATGACACAACAGTAATGGGACTCTCAGAGAGGTTTCATTCTGACTCCAGTTCAGTGGAATACTGACATGCATGTCACCACTCACAGTGTCACACCATACGTTACACATTCTTCTGTATGAGGCTCTGTGGTCATGTTTCTCATGTCTAAGTAAGCATACTTCTTTAAGTCACCCTAATGGTACCCTCCCAAACGATAATCCCCATTGTCCACTAGTTTTGCATTCTCTGTGTGCACCACAGTAGCTTGCACGTCAATTATGACAGATCCTAAACTTCCAGGTCCCCACAAGCCTTTGTAAAGTGGCTTTCCTTGTTTATATTTTCAGTTGTACTGTATATACTATGTGGACCTGATCACTGTAGGGCGTAGCAGGGATATATTAAGCTGGTAACAGTCAGCCATGTCAGCAATAGATATGACTAAATCCGTCACACAGTCAACCTTTAATATTAAAACACAGATGTTGGAGTGTTTGACTCTTGGTTGAAGTCGGTTGAAATTTGACCCGTTAGAAATCTGCGTGGCTCTCATCGAGGAATTGGAGTTTTTCTCTTTTGACGCTAATTACAAATCTACCGGAATTAAAGAGTTCCTGAATTAGCTCTTTGCCCTGTTATTGGATACATGAATTACTTTTTACCATCATGCATTGCTGGATGCCACCCAAGACCAGAAAACTTGAGGGACAATGTTATTGCACAGAATTCTCTAATTATCGTGTGCCTATTAATTCAGGGAGCGTAAAAGGCTGACATAAAAAGCTCCCTCATCTCTCTGCTCTTTTATTCCCAGCCATAGATGAGGAGAAACTCCCAGTGATCATTTAAATATTTCCGCACATCTTCGTAAGAGCCTGAAAAGAGTCAATAGCCTTAAAAAGCATTATCCGCGGCAGCCCAAACTCTGCTGCACTTAACTGGCTGGAACTCTGCCTCGCAAAACTTTGTCATGAAAGTTTGTATGAGGCTGTCCAATTTCAGTCAGTCAATAGAAGCCCCCATGTCTCCCTTTAGCTCAGCTCTGTAAACACTAATCTCTGCCTGAAAGGCCTGACCAAGGACACCCTTTGCTCAATAAACAGAAGAATGATTTTTGAAAGATTGACCTTAAGACAAGAATGTGTTCTGATTGGATTTTTGTGAGTGCCAAGGCTTAAGTAACACTCTTGAATTTACTGTTAAATTGGGCCAAAGTAAAGATTAAAATTCTCGTTCAGGAAATGGCTCATTAAGGGCCGGCCTTAAGTGTCTGGCTATGAGATACAAATGAAATGAGGGCAAAAGTGGAATACAAGTTTTGTAATAAAATATCTTGTGATTCTAATGACCCAGGGTGTCTTGTGAATTTTACTCATCAGTTTATATCCAATTTTCCAATGAAACCATGTAAAAAAAGAGTTGAAACCTGCATTGTAATCATTCGTCGACAATCTCTGTATCTTTCTTTATGTTCTTCCACTTAAGTTAAGGTCAAATGAAAAATAAACATCCCAAATCCTTCAGACAGAGGTATTAGATGTGCCCGATCATGTTAATCAAAACCCTTGTCAAAATGTTTGGACATGTTCTATTTATTCATTCAACACCAAGATCTACAAAACTTATCTGAATAGCTGATCATATTCGAAATGAAGCAAGGAAGGGAAAAATGGAGATGAAGAAGATTCCTTCAGACAGAAAAAACAAAAAACAAAACGCAGTTTGAATATCATAACATCTGGCCCTTTATTTGAGAATATTTAAATAAATCTGGAGCATACAGCCTCATCTGAAATCTTTTAATTGACCAAACATTAGATTTAATTGAGATACTTCCAATTAAACATAATTAATTTAATTTCAAACCAATTGGACCGGTCTACATGACACTGGTGCACACCAATGGTCATCTCAGAGCATTATACACGTTCAATTCAAGACTAATCATGTACAGTCCAATTCTGTTCATTAGTGACCCAAAAGCAGTCTAATTAGACAGAAGAGCAGAGGACATGGACAGAACAAATCTGACCACTATTTAAGGACCTCATACTCACAAGAAGTGACCTGTGTTACATTCAGTAAAACTGAAAGTTGCTCTTTGTTAAATGTCTCTTATAAAATCTACTATCAAAGTGCAAAACTCTCAAGCTGCCATATTTTTGGCGCTGTAAGGAATAGGATTTCAATGGAGTGAGCAAAAGTCACTCTTATCCCCTTCACCTTTGCTGACCTTTCAGATCATTACTCACCATGGAAAAAAGAGACAAAGGATAGAGGCTATTTTAGGGGACATGGCCAAGGTCTCCAAGAACAAAACTACTTTCTCCTGTATCATCTTATAATCTTTAACTGATAGCTATAAATGCTGTTTGAACTAAAAAAACAAAGTGTGTGAACAGGTGGAAAATAAAACTTCAGTTACTTATACCAACCATTCGTCTCTACAACTAAATTAGAACTTAAAGAGTTTCAGAGACTAATCGGTGCACGCCTTAAGTGTGATATAATTTAGGGTAAGTGAGGCAGGACTAAGCGGTGATGTTATGAAAGAAGAGGTGAATTCATTTGTAAGGGCTTGAATTGCAGTGGCACACCAGCTCTTTCTATAGGTGACTATAAGCAGACGCCTCAGTCCTCTCCTCAGAGAAATGAGAAGAATCTATAATATAGAAGAGTACGGTATTGAAGGAACTGAAGAGCTGGAATAGACAAATGTTAATAAACATGGAAATATCTCAAAGGATAGTTGCTGCTGCACATTTTTCCACCTGTAAATGTGCAAGACTGTGTCATTTTGCATGATAAAAAGTATCAACATTTTTTTCTTGGACAAGGAGTGCGAAATCGCCAAATGAAAATGACTCGTTATAATTATTTTTGCATACAAGAGGAATGCGTGAGTCTCATGATTTCGTGCTGAGGACTTTTTTGTTTTTTATGCTCATTTGGTACAAATTGGGTACCGTATCACTCCCTTCAAACTAGGTAACAGCACATTCAGTCACCACAATAGATGAAATCTAAAAATACAGTTTGAGAAAAAGACAATCTAAGAGATCCAGTGAGGAGACCCAGGGCAACACTTTCAAAGGAAGAGATAAAATATACAAAAGAGAAACAAGACAGGCATTAATGTCAGTCTGGCTTTTACTGCTCATGAGAGCTCAGAGAAATAGCAGGATCCTAAGCAGGTGCAGAGTTAGCTTTGTTACTATTGAACTGATTGATAATTACCAATTAGCTCTTGCTAAAGTGCTGCGTCGTATTCCTTTGCCTGGCTTTCTCAGTAAAGTTGCCGAAGTGTAGGTTTGGAATCATAAAAGGATACATGATCATTTCTCCCTCTGCTCTGCATAGGTTGTAAATCTACGTTTGAGTCCTGTAGTAAACCCTAATGAAAGCTGTTTATATAGTACACACATTTTCTTCAGCACTCACTTCCATGACTGACGCATGTTACGGTATTTATCAAAGACTTTGAAGTTCTAACATTGCAACTGTCCACAGCTCACAGACAAAGTCTCAGACAGCTCTGCTCTGTTTCAGATGAGAAATGAAAGTTCTTTTCAGTTAAATGTGTTACAGGAACCTAAAATTTAAAATAGCAAGACTTTTGGAATGATTTAATATTCTCAATGACAAAAGTGCAGTGGACTTATTATTTGGGTATTTTTAAATATGTTGAGAAATTCATGTTTTTAAAACATTGCAGTCCTAAATTTAAGTTTACACTCTTTTTTTTTTAAAAGTCAGTGAACAGCAATATTTTAAGTTGTGATTAATGCAAAGTTTTTACTTTATCAAGCGGACAAAAAAACGAGCTCTGGTGGTTTGAATGTTACATTTTAGCAGCTTAGTAAAACTCGGCTCCAGACTAAAATTTTAATGATGCATTTCACTAATGGCCTTCATATTGCTCTGTATGACATTCTCTTATCTACATATGCCGAAATGTTTATAAGGTGGTAGTATAAAAAAATTAGATGGCCCTCACACACGTAACATTTTTTTACAACTATAAAAAAGATGACTTTTTTCCCTTAGAAAGAAATCTGTTTAAAAGAAGAAAAAAAACGATAACCATTAAATTGTATGTGTGTGTGGGTGTGTGTGTGTGTGTGTGTTGAGTTTGTAGGGATAACAAGTCCCATCTTTCGCCCTGCTTCCCAGCGTGGCCGTCTCTAAGCTGTGCTAATCGATTGGTGAAGGAGGAAAAAGAGCCAGCTTTAATGTGTTGCATGTGAAGGATTTACTGGAGAGCAGAGCCACTGAATCAATGGAGTAGAAAATGCATCATTAGGACACTGTCACCCCCACCATCACACCGTCACCCACTCAGCCCCCACCCAGCCACCCACTCCCTACCCCCATGAGGGAAGGGACGGAAAACCCATGCGGAAGTACACATTCAAACAGACACACGCGTTCAGGCGCACGTAGTGAGGGCTTACATGTGACGCTTGAGCTCTCATGCCAGAAAGCAAAGCACCTTCTTAAACAACGCTAACCGCGGCTGTATCACATAAAACAAACATTCCTGAACAGAAACACTTCCCCTTTTTCTTACAGACATCCCAAATGACTAAGACGCTCACTGGAAATCTTGATCTGTCCCAAATGCAGTCTCAGGTGAATCCTCTCACCTAAGAGATTTGACTGGATGTGTCTGGGAGGCTCAGATTGAGTGTATCATGATCTGAATTGATAAACATTGATTGACTCAAGATGAATAAAAGATCTGCTCCATAACATAGCAGGTGGGGCAGGGTAATAGAATTGGTTGACGCCGACCAATGTAGAGATTATTGAAAGAAATGGTGGTATTAACTCCAAAATTGAGTTTTTTTTTGGTAAGGACATTGTACTTGGCAGAGAGGAAGAAAGGATCTGAAACATAGTCAGAGAGAAAACTCAACATAACGCTTTGACCCTGAGAGATCTCCTGACTTAACATGGCTTCTCTCATGCACCCAGTGAGGATAAAACATCATGAATGTGTATGTTTTACACAGGATATATCACATTGACAAACTCATCCACCAAGAAAATCACAACCCTGCCTTTTAGTGTGGGTGCTGCCAGGTTAGAAAATATGTTTTTTCATTGAGCCATTGACAAACCTTAGATCACAAAATTGTGGCTGTCTCTGAATATCAGAAGTGGAAACTCTTGTTCTTGTTTTTAGCATTCTTGTTAGCTAATCAGCAGTCATAAAATGAGCCGAGTGTGCTGCATCAGCACTTGTTTATTAGTTTAAATTCCAAACAGGAATCTAACTTCTTATTGTGGTTCTTTCAAGCTGAAAATTCTTTCTCCCCATTTGTCGTTTGTCATTTCGAATATCTAAAGCTGCCAGCTATTTTACAATTTCAAATAAAAAAGGGAAAAAACACCAGGAGTCACAGTGTAATATTTGACTGGTATATTATCAGGATGGCTGCACAGTGTTGACTCGCAAGAAAATTTGACTTAAGGAGGGATCAATAAGCCATCTAGGGCTGAACTGCAGACAAGGAAAATCTGCGTATTTGGGAGCAAACTCTGTGGCCTGTGTGTGTGTGTGCTAGAGTGAGCTTAAAAGTTCCCTTATGTAACAGTCAAAACTTCAAAGTTCACTGACAACTGTTCGGTCCAAAACTTATTTTGGAACATTAGATCAGAACTGTGGGCGCACCTTGCAAAGGACAGTGTTGGAATGGAGACGAGAAGTTTGCTCCACCACCTCGAACCAGCTGCTATTATTAAAAGCTGCGAATTCACGGTTGAAAAGCGAACTGTTGTAACCACCCCCGCAGTATTTGGACCAACATATTTCACGCAAATTTCATCAGTGGTTCGGGAATTAATTGCACGTTGTGAAAAAGGCATGCCTGTTTGTTATGTAAGACCTATAATAAATCTTTTAGTGAGTGTTTTTATTCTCTGACCAGAATCTCAGGGTTGTATTTACCTTAAGCAGAATGTTTAGATAGATAGATTGATAGATAGATATATAGTTTAACCATTTTTTTTCAGGGGAGGGGTCCCATGTCTTGTCCCCCTAGTAAAACACTTACAGGATAAACACTAGTATTAATATTCCTCTGCGCTCCTCTCTCTACTCGCCTCTCTTCCCCTTCCCTCTCCCTGCCCTATTATCCTGCCTCAGCAGACATCCTGTCCTGTCCCGTCCTCCTTGCCAACCTGCAAGATGGAGATGAGACAATGATCCAAATGCAGAAGGGGGGAACATGAATCATTGCACTTCCTGTTGTTGCACATCGTCCGGGGAAGGAAGAGATAGGACGCCCCGGGGCCTCCAATTGATTCCGGAGACTTAATTGGGTTTATTAGCCAAGATGTTGGGCCCTGCGAGGAGGCTCCCAGAGGCCATTGAATCCCCCCAACCCAACCCCGGTCCCACTCTTCTGAAGGAGAAAGCCTGCGTAATTGTTTTCCCTCCATCTTCTGTGTCATTGTCAGATGGGTCCTGCGGGATTATTAGCAACCCCAGGTCCCTCAATAATTCATCCAGAGCTATTTATACACAGATGGAGAGTCCTCTAAAGTCTCCCCCAGTGAGATTATCTGACGCTCAGACAGACAGAGAGGGAGAGCGATGGAAAGAAACAGGGATACAAAGGGAAAACCACGAGATACAAACAGAGAGGAGATGGGAGAGACATGCAAAGAGAATAAGAAGGAGGGAGAGAGGCTATCTCATAAAGAAACGCAAAGACGAGCAAAGCAAGTTTGACAGTCTAAAAGTGAGACGGAGAGACGGCGGCTTTTAAGGTACACACAATGACAATGATTCTGGTGTGCATTGAGTTTCAAGGTGAAACTCTCATCTGCTTTGCCAAAGTGAACAAAAGCACTGTCCCGGGAATAGCACACCCTCACACAACGCACATTAATGGCTTTTAATCTTCCCTCCTTTTTCCTCCATTTAACACAATTAAGATGTTTGTAAAGCTAACATGGACCAGTAGTCGCTATAGGAAGGACGGGTGAAAGTCACCCAGGGATTTCTAAACGTAAGGTAAACACAGTTATCCATCCTTTCGAACGTGTCAATGCGCAAGACCAACAAAACAGCCAGCCGTTTCTTAAATCACCTCATAATTCACTAACAAAACATTAACACACGGGCATGTTAACATTAGCACATTAAATAGCTCCTAATCCTAAACAGATAGAGGCTGGACTACAGAGGGCTGCAGGACTTCATGCTGTTAATAGCTTTGTAGATACCTGTGTTTCTCCGTCTGGAAGTTTGGGGGACATTTTGTTGTCATCAGGCTAATGAAGCCTTTGGCGCACACAGTTGATTTTTAAACTCCCTCTGTTGGCGCTCCAAACACAGATAATTATATATATTCATCCCCCTTGGCAGTCACTTTTATCCAGCTCATTTAAAAAGCTTGGCCCCCTCAATTATAAATTGGGACATTGACAAGAAGACTGAAGTGATAGTTTTTATATTTTGCATCAGAGCTTTAATCAGGTCAACCGTTGCTATGGGAAAAGACTTTAGCACCTTGTGGAAAAGGTGAAAAAGACCCTTGTCTATAACAAATAACACCAAAACTATATTAAGCAAATGTTTTCCATTTGATAATGTCTTATTTTATAAATAAATGATCAGTGGGTCAGAATTTGGGGGGTCATAGCACTTCAACCTAACAGTTGATGACATTTTGGAGAAATTACAGAAAGCTTTTGTTACAGGGTCGAGTTTGGAAGAGAAAAACTTTTGTTAACAAGTGTAATGTCTATTTAGCAAAAATTAATGGCTGCCAGTTACTTTGTTCTCGTGGTATTGATGAGCACTCCATACACAAACTCATTTTTCTTCCAGACTCACAAATGCGCGCGCACACACGCACCACCACTGTCGCCCCAGGGAATGCAATGCTTATCAACTACCCCGCGCTCACACACAAACATACACACGACTGTACACACACAGACTTCCCTGTCTCTATCTATCAACCCCATGAAATCATTCCACTCTGAGTGGAGCAGGGTATGTATAGGTTTGCCCTGGATTCCCATCTCCTGTTCTGTGATTAAAGGTCCAAACTAATAGGCTCTGTCTCATTGGGAACCTGTGCAGGGCTGGGAGAGACCTCCAAAGCCATTAAATTGCAAATCTGTAATAATTTGCTGAAGGCTTTCTGTCCAGATCATTCCCTGGGCTGATTTGCGCATTGAGTTAACGCTCTGAATGGCCAAGCACAAATCCAGCTGAGCCCACCGGCTAATCAACCAAGGTAGTCTACTAGGGGCTACAGTCCAGATACACACAAGCCATATTTATCTTCCAAGAACCACAGTTTAAAGTTTTGTGGGTCCCCCCTCATTTCATTTGCTCTACCAGCGTGTGCAAAACCACACTGCGATTCATGAAGGCCGGGGCTAATTCTGGAATAAGCAGCGAGAGGAGTTCCCACCGTGAAAAAGGGCTCAAAGGCTGTTCCTCAGTGGTTTGAAGAGTCAATGATCACCAGGATTAAAGAGGATGCTTTACATTTCTGAAATTAAATTCAGACAAAATCCATTTGGAAATGGAACAAATGAAATTCCGAAATGAACAGAGCAGTGTAACTTCATCTGCATAAAAACGTGTCTGCTTCACACTGATTTGGGTTCATCACGAGACAACTAGAAAAGTATTTCACTCAAAACCCCTCCAATGCTAAACTCTTAAACAAAAACTGATGATGTATTTTTCCAATGAGATGAAACTCATTGAGTCATTAGAGTGTTGTATCGAAATTTGCACAGAGAATAACCTAAATTTGGTTTTGGGTTTATCACGGTGGTGAATATTCTTAGATTTTCACTCATCCTGGTCCCGGCCATATTCAGTTTTATATATATGTATGTGTATATATGTATACATATGGTTTCCATTTCTGAGCTTTTCCCTTGATTCAGTGGTACAGGATCTTCTCTGTAAAACAATCAAGGCGATATTTGTGATCTTTCATTTTTGTTTTTCTTCAGTTGTGGAACTTACTTCTCTGGACCTTGCTGCTGTGTGAGAATGAAATCAGAAGTTTCAGTGTCACACAGAATTTGTCACAGCGTTTCAGTCTCTCCCCCACAGGAGGTTGATAACTGCGAGGTGTTTCTATTCTCATATGCGGTTAGTATTTATTTTGCCCTCAAAGACACAATTCGTAGAAACGTATAACAAATTGCACCCTCTAATTAGCATAGTAATGTGTTTTTTTTTAAGGATTAGAAATACACAGTCACAAGAAGGGCAAATATACAGTGAGACCTGTCCCATTATCATGTTGTCAAAGATCATACTAATATAGAGGGTACTTGCTTTTTTACCCACGGGCCAGCAGAGAGCTGCAGGGGTCTAATTTTGCTCCCTTCTCGGGAAGGTCATTCTTCCTTTTTGAGCCATGATGGCCACAGAGTGGTGCTTAAATCTGGCAAAACGCAGCCTATAAATTACAGCAGAGGACAGAGGGGTCAGAGCCTGGCATGGAACTGGGCCAGAAGCTATCAATCTGCTGGAGCCGGAGATGGCGACATCTGTCTCTGGGAGTCCCTCACTCTTTTTACCTCTATCTCTGCCTGTCATCTTCTTCTGCTGCCTTTCCCGTCTTTACCTTTCCATTTTCTTCTCATTCTTGTGGCTCGCTCGCTGCCTGATGTTGAACAATCTCTGCTTTCCCCATTCATTCATTTTTGGCTCAACAATCTTTGCTCTGTCTCCTTTATATCGTTCTGGTTTTATATATAGATTTTTTTTTTTTTTTTTTTACCAGTCTTTGTGTGAAGACCCCCCCCTCCCAAACTCTCCTCCATGGATCTCCCTTGCCTCTTTTCTCGTTTTCTCTTACATCATGCCTGTTTCAACATCTCCCTAATTCTCCTCCTCACTCTCCCGCTCTGTCTTGAGCTCCTTGTCGTTTTACGCACTCTTGCACCATCTCCCTCTGCAGGGATATGTTTTGCTCTGTCTGCTCTCCAGCCAGCAGGACAGGATAAAGTCTTGATGTACTCTCCCCCAAAGTGATACCAATACTATTTGAATGCTGGTATCTGTACCCATATTCTGACTGACTGTCTGTACTGCTCAGTGTCGTTTTTGAAGAGTTGAAATAGCAGAATATGGACCCAAAGAAACATTTATTGTAGTTTATGAACTTATAATTTGAATAAATTCAAAACGGAACAATAAACAGGCTATTCTGAACAAAGTTGCCATCGGATAAAGAGAGTGAGTGGTTTGGATCAATGATGCTGACTGTGGGAGTCAAAACTTGTCTAGCCTAATCTACAACAAACATCCTTTCCTTGATGCTTCTGCCAGTTTTGTCTGAACATCCTGGATTGCATTTGCCACCAAAACCCTCGAAATCTTCCACATGACTTATTAATCCTCCTCCATTTTCCGAATCAAACCTGGCTTTTAATAATTGAGAGAGATCTTTGAAAAGCCCTAACCTCCATTCCCACCTTCCTTTTACAAGTCAACGTGGTGCATTTTTAATTGAGGGACATGAAATAGGCATGAGGGGAGATGGGAAGAGAGTGAATTGAATCAGGGCCACTGGAACCTGGCAGTCAATGTGCTGCATAGGAGGTTGTAATGCGTGAATACAGAAAAAGGCTAAATATGTGTCTTGCCTGACAAGGCACACATGCTCACCACTGTTTGACGTGCTTTCTGTCTGGGACAAATAGTACAAGGCTCATGTAATCCCTGCTTCAGAATATCCGAGCAGGCAGACCCAGATACGCCACTTTGAGTTATGTTCAGCAATTTGGAAGAGAATAAACATCAATTTAACTTTCTATGAACCATAAATCACCAAAGCTGAGTGATTTGTTTTGTGTATATGCAACTATTTTGTGTGGAATAAAAGGGTCATTGAAAGTACATGCATCAAAGGTTGGAGAGATAGCGAGGTAGGATCTTTTTACAATTGTTTTTTTTATGATGCTGAAGTAGAATTTAACCTTCAGAAGAATATAACAGAGGAGACCGAAATACATTAGATTAAATCAAAAAGTTTTAGGGGAGGCTATGTAATAAGAATTAATGCTTGCAGGGCTTGCATTAATGGGCCACTGCCTCAGTTAGCTGTGACAAACTTTGGCAGTGTATTTTATTTTGCTGCTGTGTCACGATGCTATTTTCTTATGGGAAATTTCCACAGCAGGGAGCTGCAGCTGGACCCGTCATGCATGGAAGTTAGAGTTTTAATAAGATTTGGGTCTAAAGTCCATTTGAGTGTATTTTTAATCATTCAGATGGCAATGTACATGCATCACCTGACATCTGCAATTAAAGCATTTACACATAAAAGATTGTATCACAGAATTATTCTCAAGACACAACGTATCTTTATGAAATGATGTGTGTTCTACACACACACGCCTGTATGATAATGTCTGATTGTCTGCACAGACAGACAGATAAACCACAATAGTTTCTGAGTTAGGATACAGAAAAGCTTTTGGACATTTACATCAGTATGCAAAGGAAAGTGTGTTTTAACTTTATTTTTCCTTAACATGTGATACAGCGCATAGTAAAGATAAGGATTCTCTAAAGTGAAATTTGAAAATGATGATAATAGAGATTATAATTTACTTCTGAGAAACAGCGCTCTAACAAAATGATGAGCCTGCAGATTTTGTCGGACCCCACTCATTTCTCGCTGGTCACAGGGGGTAAAAAAAAGCATGCTGGTCCCACGTGGGACACCAGCTCAGCTGCTTAGTTAGCTTGGAACACACTGGCATCATGAAAGGTTGAGAGGGAAAATCAAAGGAAACCTTTAGAGTAAAAAAGGGAAGAGTAACTATCCTTTAAATAATGAATAGAACCAGGGAGAGGGTACAAAATGAATGGAGCTGTTGGGACAGGTGGTGGAATGTTTGGGAAGTGATGGTCAGAAAAGTACTGGAAGAGGAAGTGCTGGAGTGGGATTAAGAAAATTATACAAAGGCTCTACACTAAGAACTTTAAAAGATGTGCCATGAGAGCCGCATGCATAAAGCTGTGTTATATTTAGGGTGTTTTTTCCCCTCTAAACTTGTGCTCTACAGCCGAGCCTTTTCTAATTAAAAATGATCCAGGTAAACATTTGAAAAAGGCAGAAGGATTTTTTTATGAACAGCATATTGTCAGCCCTGCAAACAAACATGTGGGACTTGACTGTATTTTAATTAGACTTCAACATCTACAGAACTGGCCACCGGTATTTGAAGGCGAGGGATGTGGAATGCAGCATTAGGCTTGCAAAAGAATGAGGTGGCCCAGAGCATTAACTTTTTAAAAATGATCCGCAAAATGCAATAATATTTCACTGATGCAGGAACCTTGAAAACAAAATATTTACTTCTCCAAGGAGTACTTGTGAGACTTTTAATCCTGAAAGAATGGTACAACAGGGCGATGAACCCGGAAAGCGACATTAAAAAAACAAATAGGTAGAGAGATAAAAAAAGAGTTTACCACAAGTGTATCTAACCTTCAGAACCCTTTTTCTGGAAAGCAAAAGGCTAAATGTTGATAAAAGATTTAAAGCAGACTTTATTCTAACCTAGCTCTGGGCTACTTAATAGTGTCAAAACACAAAAAAGCTTTTCTTCCGACAAATGACTTTTTCAGACATGCCTCTCACCTTCCAAACATTACATGGATCTGTTTGGTACCAGTGCAGTCAGAGGAGTCATGTCAGATCAAAAATAAAAGCAACAATTAAAGCAGAAACTGCAGGTAGAAATTTTGTCTTAAAAGAAAACGTTTCAGATCAAAAGTGAGTACCCATTGTTCCAACCTACCCACTATACCAACCTTTCATTCATGTATCCATCTTCTTGGACCGGTTGTGGTTGATAGCAGACATGGCTTTCCTGGACTTCATGTTAAATAGGGGTTTTGCTTTTGTGTGTGCATAACTGAGTTATGTATGCATAACTCAGTTTGAAAGCTGCATGGATGCTAATTAGTTTCAGTCCATCTTTAGGAAGGGAAATGAGTCCAGCCATAGCTTTACATTGTCTTTGGTTCTCTATGTGTATGTAAAGGTCAGTGGTTTTAATGAGCGGACTGCTGAGGTCAGAGGAGCCGGAGGGCTCCACCCCCCTGACAGGCCACATAACTCCCAGCCCGCTGTTAGCATGCTAATCCTTGCAGCAGCTCCATGGACCGCCCCTCCATTGGCCTGGTCAGGCCATCTCTCACTGTGACTAACTGGCTCCCTGCTCAGCCATCAGCCGGCCCCAAGCGGACAGTCTTCCCCAATAATAATGGACAACAGAAGCAGTGGTGCCTTGACAATGTTCCTCCTGACAAATGAGCGTCTACCCTGTCTCCACCTCTTCTTTACTGCTTGTTGCTTCGCCGTTCCGGGTTCTTATAGGACAGAGGGTGTGGTTGTTTTTACTTTGGTATGAAGTGACCTTCTGTCTGACATAGCTCATACCTCTTTGTCTGAAAAACCCGGGAAATCGATTGCAACACATCTACATGGGAGCGGGTCACAACATGAGGCCTGAGCGCGTTCTGGGCTGACCTTAGAGGAGCATTCTGGGCCAGCAGACGGCGCACATAAACAGACACACACAATCATTCATTCAGGCATCTCAAGCCAAACAGGAGAGGAGGAGAGAGAGAAAGATCCCACAGAGAAGATGATGCAACCCGAGTGAAATTTTTTCGGCCGGAATGCAGGCTGCATTAACGCAGACCTGCAGGACGAGCAAACACGCCCGTGCTTTTCTTTTTTCGCTCTTTGTTCAAAGTCAGGCTCGATTTTATCCTCCTTTTTCTGTGCGCACGACAACCTGTAACATCTAATTACCTGTAATAAAACGCAGCATGGGTCTTTGGTGTTTTTGGCATCGCGACTCTTTGGCCTCGGTATACACAGCGAGCCCAATGATCTGTTCTCTTTTTATTCTGCTTGCCTGACACGTTCAGGTAAAAGGCTGAAATATCAAAAGCAGGGCATTCAGTGAGAACCATAACTCCCTTTACGACCTGCGTGGATTATAGCCCCCATCTGTAGCATAAGCCATCTGCAGGATGGGCAAATTTATACAAGACTGCATTTTGTCTTTACCCTGCATCTCTGCTTGTTTTATTTCGAGTGTACTAAAACATAAGTGAAGGCATAAATATCTTATGCAGAGGTATTTATCATATAACTACAATAGTTATAGAAGGGAGTATTTAGGTGCCAGTAATGGTCTTTTCGTACATTGGATAGGTCTTGTATTCTCTTGATTGGGGACTATTTGACAACACTTGTGGCATTTTGTCAACATCATCTTCCAGGTTCAAAATGGACAATGTGGCCTGATTCTAAATGAAATTTCAACACCGGTCCTGACTTTGAGCAACTCTCCGGCTTTGTAACTTCTTTAACGGTATGAGCCTGTGGGGAGAACTGTTGCTAATGTATTTAGTTTGACCGAGGACAAATACATTACTTGCATTAAATTACCACCAGATGAAGCAACAGCAGTTAAACAAACTTGGCCACATTAGCATTTACTGTGTAAAAAAAAAAAAAGAAAAAAAGAAGGGGTCTGACTCGGAACACAATACTGCCTGAAGACGTGACGGCGGTAAACAGTAGATAACACCTTCACTTATTAAAAGTCTTCCCCGTATCATCACAACTCATTTTGCCGCAGTGATTACGAGATGAAATCAGCCTGATGAATAGTGCCAGCAAACATATCTACACCTACTCCTCCTGAATGGATCCCCACCTCCCGTGCTGCATTGCCAGAGAGAAGAGAAAGGGCTGGCTCTTTGTGCTCGCCATGCCTCTCAGCCCCGTTGTGCTCGGTAGCGGCAGAAGCCGGTGACCATTATAAATGGCCTCTATTAGCATGGCTCAGTCGCAGAGGGGAGAGAAATAAAATCATTTGGAGAATGTAGGCCTGCACTGGTGTCCCCGTGCCCGCTATCAAGCTCCGCCGACCCTCGTCCCGAGCTTCCCCCCCTCCTCAGCCCCCCCCCTCCGCCCGCTCATTCCGAGGGGACACAATCCTAAAGACTAGATTACTAGTGATACATGGAGCCATTATGTGGAGGGTTATGGCAATAGTATCACAGCCACAGCTGACAATGGCAATAATAGGGGTCTCTTTCTTCAGAGGTAGCATTACCATAGAAAAGGCGGTTGTTTAGGCCTGTTGATGTACAGCAGAGGAGGACTGTGCCCTATTAGGGCCTGCAAGAAAGGGCTCGGAGCTATGCCTCTTAAAAGCATGCTTATTGCATCATGGATTAAAGTTCTCCGTCGCTACGATGGATTTCCGTCATTTGGAGTTCACAGAGGCCAGTTAGAAGATCAATGTAGATCGGAGGACGAGAAAAATGGGGGGCGGGGGGGCGCCGGTGATATTTTTTATTGGCAGATTGTCAGACTGCATAGCCAATGATGTTGTGAACAGGACGCGTGTGACCCAAACCAGAGCGGAGTGCAGGTGCTGGCGGTCACACCCGGGATGAGGACGAAGGCTGACCGGCCCGTCCCGTCAGGAAACAGGCGGCTGTCCCTGAGACCCCCCGGAACGCTGGTCCCACAGGTGGATCCTCACATCTCCCAAAACGTCGGAACAAATTTATAAACAGGCGTCATTTGGATAAACTAATTGCATATTAAGGATCTAAATAGGGGAATAAGCGGTTATGGAAATGGATGGATCTAATAGGAACTTTATCACATAATAAAATATCAAACCTTAAAAAATGATGTATTAACAATGCTAAAGCGAGAATTCAAATCTTTTAGCAGCTTTACCGCTGCCGGTTACAGCAAAATGCATTCTGTGAAATTTCAGTCAGAAGATTTTTTTTTCACTTTAATCCATGTTGTATTAATTTGTTACTTTCATGTAATTGAGAGTAAAAGTTAAATGAAGACAATAGTGTGGAGGACTGCGGCATTAAAATGTTAACAGCTACTTTGCAAACCGTGATGGGAAAGAAAACGTTAAATAAAACAGGGGGGAATCGCAGTCAGTCATCTAAACTCTCTGCTCCTGACTGAGGTTTTTGTATCACCACAGCCATTACAGAGTATTACCGTCACCGAGCGGACAACATGCCACTGCATGCAGGGAAGACAAAAGGAAATGAGGGAAAGGAGAGTGTCAAGTGGAGTTAATGAAAGGGAAAAAAAGATGGAGAAGAGGAATATAAGAGGAGTTTTCCGGTGAGCAGTTCTATAGACTTCACTCCACTGGAGCATGTCACACCTTAAAGGGTCATCGTGCCCTCCGCCTGGCTTGTTTCTGCTGGACTCTTAAAAAAAACAGGCAAAGGGGCCGAGAAGCTAAGGGAACAGGAGGGAGCCCCACCGTATACAAAAGTATGGGGCGAAAAGGTTTTAAACATAGAAAACAATCATTTATAAGATGAAACCTAACACTTTCTGGAATATTAACTGTAAAAAGAGCTTGAAGTGCTTTTTATGCCATCAAAGAAAATATAAGAAATAAGGCATTTCTAACCAAAAGACTGGTATTATGAGCTTAAATGGGTTTACTCATTTGCACTTAAACTCCAACAATACCTGATTCATGCTCTGCTGTGTAATTTTCAATTAAGCCCGTTTGACAGCGGGGCTCGCAGCCAGTCCCTTTACCTGTTATTTGTGGGATGTGCTGTCTTTTACTGCTAATTTCGACACCCTCCACGGAAACCTCGGGAAGGTGCGAGGAGGCTGTGGAGGAAACGCGGCCTTCAAACAGCTCACAGTGAGCTGGTGAGCCAGGGAGTATAGTGCCTCCGGCTGGTTAAAATATGAGCACAGCAGGGACTCGCTAATGAAAGCAGGGGCCCGGCCCAGGAAGCAGGGCCGTATATCGCAATGAGGAGACAGTTCTTAGAATCAGCTGGCGAGCGGTGCCTATAGTTCTGGTGCCACTGGTGATTAACCATCCAAGGGGGAGTCACTACTACAGCTGGGCTATTAATAAAAGATATCCCCTCCACACCTTTTCGCACCTCTTTGGTTTCTTCCGTGCCTGCAGACAGTCTCCGCCCTCTGGAAATATTTGTATACCATAATCACTTCCAAACACATGGGGGATGTCACGCATTGTTTACATGGGGCAGTGGAAGCTTACAAAAGGGGGCAACGGGGGGCTGTGAAGACAGGTGCCCTGTTTCTAAATGCACTTTTCTCCCCCGGGAGGGGGTCCCGCAGGGACGGCAGATCAATTAGTGACCTCTCATTAGACGGTGGTTTGCACAGAATAATCCTTCCCTCGGGGGTACAGAGTAAAGCGGGCGCCGGTCCTTTTTAGAGGCATTCACACCGAAAGGGCACGTAACCTCTGCATGGCAAAAGTTCACCATCGTGTACTGTAGCTGACGGCTAACAACAGCAGGGAGGTTCTGCCCAGTGTCAGCCACGGTTAGAACAGTCATAAGGACCTTAATTTAATGTTTGGGGAAAAATAGAATAAATAAATAAATACATAAATAAATACATTGTCTATATATATATATATAGACAATGTCTGTGTCTGTATCTTTGATTTTATGGGGAATAATAACTGTCAAATCCACCTGAAGAACAAAAAAAAAAATTCTAGTTCTGCATGTTCATAGGCCTACTCCTGCTGTTGCACGTTCGTGCGCACGTGCACGCACATTAGCCCCCCCCCCCCCCCCCCCCCCCCCCCCCCCCCCCCC
>CAJRST010033334.1:16810332-16858696 GCA_907169785.1 Menidia menidia | reverse complement strand
GATAGATAGATAGATAGATAGATAGATAGATAGATAGATAGATAGATTCCTATCAGCACATATGCATGCACAAACACACTCACAATGCGCTGCGTGCACGGTTGATCTTTAAGATCAATTAGCATGACAAGGATTTTTGATGATAAGAAAGTGAAAAATGCAAGAAGACCTACAGGAGAGGAGAGTTCCTTTTGCAGCCCGCCCTCTCCTCTTTCTGTATTCTCTTTGCTCCGTCGTCTGTCCCACAAAGCACAGGCAGACACGCTAATAACAAAATACCGGTTGTGCAAACGTGACCTCCAGTTCTTTTATGTAGCCTCTCTCTCTGAACTTTAACATCTTGCCAACATCATGCTTTGTTTTTTTTAAACACAGGACTCTGTGGGAGAAATTAAAGGGTATTTATGTGAAAGACGCTCTTAAGCACAGAAACCCATCAGCCAACAAGTGTGAACAAGGCTGTAGCATCTGCCCCCAGCTTCTGGCAGACACAAACACGAAGGGGCTCCTGGCAACAGCTTTGCTCAGGTAGGGAAAGGTCATTAATAATGAATACTAAATCAGCATCTGAAAAAGGTTACCATTTTCAAACACGGCGCCCTCTTTCTTGTACCTTTCCCATAGCATTTATTAAAGCCGCTTCACTTTCCTTTCACTGTCACTGTCTCTTTTGTCAGGGAAAATATGAGCTTTGGCTTTGCTTTGGTTCTGTAGGGGCAGGAAGGAAGATGAGAAGGAATTGCTAGCATAGTGTGATTCATTCATTCACGGATCAAGTGTGATGGGTCTGGGACTACTGCGGGATTATTTGTTTTTCTGGAGCCCAATGTCATTGTGTGAGGTTTATCATAAAAACATCATATAGTGTCTAAACCACAGAAAGGTGTAGGCTCTGGCTGTAATCTACTGTACATTTTGGTGTATTCTGTAAAGGTAAGAGTAGACCACCTACAGTACGGTGGGTCTAATAAGCTACCCATCATTCAAAGAGCCAGGATTTTAATCTGTTTTTGGTGAGAAATAGCCCTCCAGACTTTGTTCAGACTGAGTTTTTATTTGGGCATTCACTGCTATGTCAGTCCATATTTTGTAACTGGCCTTATTTTCAGAGGAATTTACTTATGTTCTATCTATTTAGTTGTGAAGCCTCTTAAGTTACTCAAATAAATTAAAGCATAAGAAAGACACCTAAGTTAAGAGAACAACCAGTATTTTTTCCATAAGCAACAGAAAACACATATTCCTCACAATATATGAGAAGATGATTGAGTGCCTCCAGTCTTGTTGCAGAGTGCTGTCCATATATAAGTTAAAAGCAAATTCACTATGTAAAAAAATTGACCAGATTTAAAAAATCTAATTAATTCATGTAAAACTGCTAAATTTCAGGCAAAATATACGTTGTTTCATGAATGATAAATGCTAAGGAGAGTCAACTCAGTTTTATCAGGTTAATGCAGATTGTCAGATTGCCCTTTCATGCTGTTGCATTTTTTTTGTTTATGATACTTTAAATTTTGGAAAATCTAATACTTTTCATTTACTCTTAAAAGTGTGAGTGTATTTTCTCACTAAATGCTCCTCTTTTTTTTATCTGGGACAAATTCCCTATGTGACTTCCATTGAAGAAAGAAGAAAAGCTAAAATGCTAAAATGAGAAAAGGTAGCTTTATTCACTTTGTGCCCTGTGCATAAAGAGAACATGCACTACTGCTCAGCCGGTAGTTCTGTAGATCAAATGAAGTAGTCTCACTCTAACGCACACATAATTATTACAGCACACAGAGACATGGATACAGCAACCTTCATTGTGTTATCTGATAAAGTGACCGGGGAGGAAGTGTTACAAAGTTACTATCAAAAGGGCTTTTGAACAAATGGGTGGAGAGCCTTGAACAAGCCTTCAGAAAGGCAGATGACGGCACATAAGTGCACTGCCTTCCGCCGTCCCTCATTTTCATTGTCCTCCGACTGCAGCAGGATCGCAGTATAAATCACGACACATTTAACTTGTATTCATTAATGTGTGGCCTAAAAATGCATCAACCCCGTCTTCGCTAGGAGTGGAGCTCTCTCGCTCATGGCTTCCCATGATCCATGTGGAGGACTCCTGGAGGACACTCTGGTGTCTTGCTGTGAGGCTGTAGCCACATATGTGTGCACCACATGGTTCCCCCGAGGGAAGTGTCTTGATTGGATATGGGTGCTGGAGCCTGTCGCATATCTGTGAACCCCCCCTTAATCTGGATATAGTAAGCCCACAGGGAAAGACACATCACAAGGGCTAAGTTCAGCGCGGCCTTCACTGTCTTTCTTTTAAACTCACTCATGCAGCTGACAAGAAAATGTATTAACAGTATTGTGCTTTAAAATGTAGCATTAAATGTTACACTGCTTCCACACACTGACGTGGCATTTGTGAGTACCACTCATGAACAGAATACAAAGTTAGATCAGCTGGTAGCAACTTGCTGAGGACGAATGGAACTATTTTTTAGAAGAGCTTTTAAATACCCAGGTTGGTGTTTATGATAATGAATTAGAAACTCATAATTGATGGTTGGTTGTGTGGGTGCAAGTGCTTCAGCTCTTAGGTTGTTAAAGATTTTGTTTTTTCCTTCTTCTTATGTATATTTTGTATAATACATATATATATATATATATATTATATGCCCTTTATCTTCAAAGAAAGAAAAATGTCATGTGGGGCTGTTGTTAATTACTGACCAAGACCTCATCACTGGGGCGTTAGGTGGTTGAAAAGTTAGCCAGGGTGATGCTACTAAGAGATGTTCCCAAGGGAACTTTTCTCTTCGGAAATGTGCACACATCCCACTCTGAAGAGAGAGATTGTGAGAGCATTATTAGAAAGAGACAGACATTATTTTGTATTCGAAACGAAAAAGAAAAGAACAGGGAGGCTTCATGATGTGATGGTTAGTGGCCTGAGTAAAAGTGTTCCTGTAGTGAATCTTGACTGTGGTCTTTCTGTGTACAGTTTGCACGGTTAATGGATGTCTCGAAATTGACCCTTGGAGTGACAGAGAGTGTGTATGGCTGTTTTCCATCATGTGGCTCTGTGATAGGCTGCCCAGGCCTGCCTAATAACAGCTGGGATAGGTTTTGCCCCTGAGTTAGCATATGTAGGTACAGAAAGTGATCGAATGAAGAACAGAACAAGAAAAAAGAAACATGAAAAGTAAGTGCTGTTGTATGTATTGATAGAGCTGCTTGTGTGTGCATACATGAACATATGACCTGATGGACTCAGGTGTGTCTTCACAACTCTAGCTGGCTGACCTACCCCTTTATGTTTGGACCTCATGTCACGCCGAGGCAGAGACAACACTTCCCGTGGATCGATCCTTTCTACACTGCAGCACTCAGCTCCCCAGTCTGAACACAAAGGGAATGCACCTGCCCGAAAGTGTGGCTCTGACACAAAGCCTGCAGGGAACCAGATGTCTCTGAGGCACGTTGTGGAATTGATGCTTCCGCTCTGATTTATTTATTTGTTTCCACAAAAAATGCAAAAATGATATAGCTGTGAACACTATGCCCATAAGTCTCCTTTTCATATGGTGTGCTTAAAGCATCTGTCTCTGTACAGTATGAAAGGATGAGGGGGGAAAAAAAGCAAGCGACATTTAAAATTCAACATATCGACAATCTTTTTTTAATGCGTGAATACATTTGTGGATTGTAGCACGCACTGACTGGCCATTTTATTAGGTACTCCTGTTCAATTGTTTGGTAACACAAATGGATCAGTCAATCACAGGGCTGCAACTCAACACATTTAGGCATGTAGTGGTGGTCAAGACAACATGTAGTGGTGGTCAATACAGCATGTAATGGTGGTCAAGACAGCATGTAGTGGTGGTCAAGACAACATGTATTGGTTGCAAATCTCAATGGCATGTTTTTAACACCTTGTTGAAATTCTTCCAAAGAGAATTCAGGCAGTTCTGAAGGCCAAACAGGATCCAACCTTACATTCCAAGTGAACACAAGAAACTTATACAACAAACAAATGTACCAGAGTCAGTGAATATTCTAACTTCACCAACTACACTATAAACCTCTGATTCACCTCTTACCTGAACCAGGGTGTAAACCCTGAAATGAATAAAAGAAAGAAGAGAGATAGATACAAAATACAGAAAAATACTTTTTAACAGCAAAGTAATTTGAATTGAACTTGCCAACTAACTGTTGTCTTTAATACTTCTGTGATGACTGTGTCATGTCAGTTAATCAAGACAAATTAAGACATTATTTGTCAATACTTTTCAAAACACCTACATTCTTTTTTTGTCTTATCCTATCTTCCAACTAACTTTTAGTTTTTCTCATCCAAATGTTTCCTTTCAGTTTTTAACAATGACATTGGATAAACTTGATTGCAGTGTTTTATGATGGTGGATTTTAGATTAATTTAGGTGAGCTACTTATCTCAGAGACCAAGTAGCTCAATGGATATATTCCAAAGAAAAAGGGTAAGCCATTCAGTAATAACATCATGTTTATCGTAAATCTTCATTTGAAGGTAGGATGAAAAAAAAAACTGTGAACAAACATCATTAGCTGAATGAGGTCGCATCTTATGGAATATTTACATCAATCTTCATCATCCCTGTTAAGTTAACTGAAACCCAGAAGGCAAGGGTGTTATAGATCAGTATTTTGATTGTGAAATAATGTGATTCACCTCCATCAAATAAAGGCAAACATTCTGAAATAGACAGGTAAAGACAGTAAAGCAAGAGCAATGTAAAGACACTCACACACAAACACACACACATACAAAACCGCCCCCACACACACATTACTGCCTTGTAGGCTTTTCATCTAAGTCCTTTCTTTGTTTCCTTTTAATGAACCCAAATCATCACAATCCTCATGCAGACCAGTGATAGTAGAATTAAAAGGATAAATAAAAACACACCGCCAATAAGAAGGAGGATGTCCACTTTGTTCACCTGATGGGATTAACAATAAAAGTCAAAGTACTTTAATGTCGGATTCCCATAACCCTATGGCTGGTGACCAGTTTGCTGGTAATACCAAACCAAAAAGCAAGATTTTTTGCTTCCCGCTTTTTTGAGGGAGTTGAGTAGTGACAAAGAAGGGGAGGCTAATTGTGCTCCTACTTGGGATTGTAAAGTAAAAATCCATGGCAAGTCTGAATGGCTTACAGAATGAGATATTCTCAAACCTTGGTGACCCTAAAGTGCTAGGGCTGTTTTATTTATTCATTCCTGGGTGAGAAGTGACTTCAGAAATCCAAATATATGCTCCCTAGCTCTGGAAGGTATACTTTTAAGAAAGGGTGTATTTCATTTATAGCTAGTTAGGTTTATAGATGCTACTTGTAGAAAAAAAAAACATTAAACAGCTTAGGCTTTGCTTTGCTAAACCCTTCTGAAGTGTCCATTTCACTGCTCTCCCGGGCCAAAGATGTTTCTCTTCTGCCATACGCACACATAAACACACATTCCTTTCTCCATTTCAACACATTTCAAACCCACGTCAATAGTCATTCCAGTCACTGACAAAGAAGAATGAGAGGTGCGTGCGTCTGTGGGGGGAGGTAGATGGGCTGCAGGTACTTGTCCTGTGACAGATATGGAGAACGGCAAATGAACAACGTCTCAAGCAATATCAAAGATATCGATGGGAGGAGATTTGAATGGCGTGTCGTTGCGACGCTGCATATTACTCATGTCAGTTGTTGAAACAGCGGGTGCTCCAGGACATCTGTCTCTCTTTCTTGCTGTTTTCACTGTCATATCCAGAAGTTACAAGGAAATGAATACCCTCTGCTCTGTTGTCTGGATATAATTGAATAAGGGCTGATGTTCATTTGTCGTACCATGTGAATCTCAGACAACCGTGTCAGTAGCACTGTGTGTTGCTCTAATATCAGGGACAGAGAATCTGAGAATCTTTTTCTCTCTAAAATCATTCGGTTGGTGATATCACTGTCAGCTAAAATCGACAATGAACTGATGCCAAAATAGTTACTTTTTAAGTGGCACCCTCTTCTAAGCAATTAACAAGAGGCATAAAACTGGTATGAATGCTTTGTCTTTGCAAGTGTTTATTCCACTTCCACATTTGCTTTGTTGGTTTTTATTACCACTGTGCAAGGTAACAATACATTCCGAGGGATAAGTAGGGGAGGGATTTTAATGGGTTTGACAGACAAGCAGTCTGTTAACACAACAACCCCCCAAATATTTAGTGTACACATTTTGTTGCAGCTTATATGCCTTTGGTTGCTTGGAATTGCTTTTGCAATAATTTGCTTATGCGTTTTTTTCCACATTGATCTTTAAGAATGCAAGTCAAGCATCAGTCTATTGATTCCTTTTTAAATCTGTTTCATGTCTGACATATGTGAAAAACTCTTCCATATGCAGATCAGCATACAATGTTTATCGCTATCAAATAAGCTTTTAACGATCAGGTATCAGCTCTAGTTTGTCCAAATGTGGTCTTTTCTGTCTCTGAGTAGCCAACATGCTGACGACCAAATGTTTAACTTGAGGCAAACAACAACTCACAAACCAATGAGTGATATTGAGGCAGCTTTATCCATAAAGCTGTATGAAATTAAGATTTTAGACACTTAGGCTTTCTGAATGGCTTTGTTGATTTCTCTGGTGTTAAAGTGTTCTCACCATTGTTGTAATCAAGAACCCATTATTTCCTTTAAACAGAAAAACACACCCTCACACTGAGGAAACAACTGGTTAACAGCTTGGTTATACTATCTCTGTATGAACACGCTGTCTTACTGCACATGACAGCCCAGCCATTTTGTTTTTCAATTTTACAGCCCGGCTGCCGAGAGCTTCAATTCCATAGTACCAATGCAACCATGTTGTAGGGGAGAGAGGCACCACAATCATTATTAGCCTGCCTTGTAATCCACAATCCAACACTTGCATGTACTGTAGGATTAATCAGTTTTAGCAGCAGAATCTATCGTGTCCTTTAAAACAGCCACCAGATAGGGGTCTTGATCTATTTGATGCTGTTACACTTGAGCATCAAATAAATCCAGAAATTCAGTGTTCAATTTCCTGCAAAGTTCCTCTGGGCACTGGAACATATGTGCAGGCTGTTCCGCTTCCAGCTTTGAACGTCCTTGATTTTGCCAAGGCAACGCACGGTGCACATCGAAGGTCTCTGGACTTATACACATGGCAGGCTTAACTTGACCCCTGTCCTGGAATAAAGTTTCAAGGAAAACTCTGATCAGAGAACTGCTTTACAATTAAATCAAAACAGAAAAAAAGCCAGTCTCATGTTTTGTCGACAAGGAAATATTGATTATCAAGATTTAAATGTGAACACTATTTTTAGGCAGGATTTATGTAGTAGATAACCCATTTAAGAAAGTTACTTGTTTGATAGATAAAAGACAAAAGATGGCAAATAAACACAAAAGAACACATAAGCTGATAAAGAGAAAAATGAACTGACAGAGGGAGATCTAAGTGTGTGCTGTACAGGAATATGACAGGAAGGAAACGATCTGATGCTAATGCAGGAAGACACATATGTGGGTCAACAAGCACACAGGCAGGCGGACAGTGATGGGATCTGTTGTAAAACTGACTGTCCGACAGACACGCGCTAAGGCAACCTGACACCGCTGTATGTGACCAGGTTAAGATGGGAATTCTGAGAAGGCCGTGTACTTATGGAGAGAAAGACCTGCCGATGAACTGGCAAAAGCAGAGAAAAAAGGATGGAGAAAGACAACATTGTAAATGGGCAGGTAGAGAACACACACACACACAAAAAACACACACACACACAAAAAACACACACACACACACACTCAGGCAGACAGGTTGGGCCAGGAATGAGCCTGGGCACACGATAAGATTCCTGGGTGGCTTTGCCATGGGCACTGGTCTGCAGAGCACAGAAGCTCGGGGCAGAGGGAGGAGTAGGGGGCTGTGGCAACGGGGGAATGGGGACAGTGTTATCAAGCCTGTGCAGTTGCAGGGTTGGGCAAATGGGCAGTCTGGGAATCCCACTTCCACAACTGTTGTCCCTCTCCATGATCCAGTAGTCACAGTGAGACAGAGACAGAGCAGACGGACAATCAAACCAGAGAAAATAATGTAGGAGTTTAAAAGTACTTAAAAATGTAAGTAGTGCATTGTAACGCAGAACACTGTGTTCCTTCAACGTTTCATTATTATTTGATTGGTTTTGCATGAGGAAAAATAACAGAGGGGGGAGAGGAGAGAGAGCACGTGATTATTCTTGCTCAAAAAAGATAATTTAAGAAGAACTGTTTTGATAATGATACTCTGATAATGAATGTTCTCTATGTTGAGGATTTTTTTGGAGGATATGTAGGTGAAACTATACATAGATTCACAACATCCAAACTTGTTCTCATTTCTCCCCTTATCTTCAGTGTAAGTGTGTCTGTGAGCAATCGTGTCATCACAGTCTGACTAAGTATCTCCCAGCGTGTGAGTGTGTGTATATGTCTGTATTCACAGTAGGTGTGCATACCCACTATATAGCCCCTTTGAGACATGCACTGATTTCCAGTAATTGGACGGTAAGTAAATGCTTCACATCATGTTTGAATTAGTATCCTGCTGCTTTTCTGTAAGATTTAGCCATGGCAGTCTGAGTAAGTTAGAACGGCTACCATACATATATATATCTCCTTTAACATAATTCTGAACCAAAGCATTCACAGTAACCCACAGACGGGCAAAGGAGCAGTGGTGGGTTAACTGTACATATGCTCAACCGTTAAGCTGTTTGAAGGCAGCAAGTTGAATGGGTGTTTGTTTGGAGACCAGAGGTCCTCTAGCCCTGGGAGCAAAGGGATAGCCTTGAGCTAACAGAGTGAATTCTTAGCCAGGGCTAGTGAGCTGTCATTTCACAGAATGCTGGGTTTTCTTGCTTGGTATTGCCTCTGCTGTGTTCACTCTTGTAGCTCTTATGTTTGCACTCTGTCCAATTCCATGTACCTGCAGCTTGGAGCTCCTGTAGTTGTTGGCCTCTGCAATTAGCTCCAGTTACACTAAAGCAAGCTAGTTTGCCTCCCAGTTTTCTTCACACAGCCTGTGTACACTTCCCAACTTCCTTGATCCTTATTCTATCAGGATCTATGGACAGCCCCGCCCCTTCACATTGGGGATTGATTGGCACAGGTTAATCCAGATAGTCAATACAACACAAATTGTTATGGACAAGGAGATGATAGCACTTTTAGATAGAGAAAGGAGCCTGGTGTAAAAATGGTTTATCTGGCTCTGACAAGCTGAAATGATGACTCACCTTGGAAATGGAACAAAATTATCTGTGCAGAATTATAGTCGACAGGTGAGTCTCCAGTTGAGAATGTAATATAGTGTAAGCCTGGACAGAAAAAGATTTCTACTGACCGGGGAAGGTTTTTCTAGAGATCTTCTAATAGCGACCTTCTAGCAGAGCTGATGTTAAACAGTTAGAGGGTGGTCACAAGGGAGTCAGACGAGCCATCAACTCCCCAGCGGAGGCATATCTGTGGAAGGCAGGAGCAGAAGTGAGGACAAAAATCTAAAGAAAAGAATAGGAAAACCCAGGGACCCTAACACATGCATCCCATCTCGCTTTTTGAGACTTTGGGGGGTGCTGTTCAGTCAAAACACAGAACTTGCACACACAAAAAAGAAAAAAAAAACATGTAGAGACGTACAGCTAAACTTTGTATTAAGCAGAACGGGACTCATAAAGCTGAGTATAAACACAAATACACACTGAGTAGAACACCTGTGGAAAACTACAAAACTTTGGTGCAAAATGATGGTATGAACTGCACCACACTGAAGTGAAAAATCAGATCATATTTTCGGATTATATTTCTTCAAGAAAAGAACACACTTTCAGTACAATAGTTATTAAGGTGCAGCAAAACAATAGGTGACAAACAAAAATGATAGATGACTCTAAACTGTTGCTTGTATGGAAATATTTTGTGGATGCATGCTGGCAGAGTGGGGATCCTTTCTCCATATATCTCTTTTTCTCTCATGTCTCAATCTTGCTGTGATAAAGGAGAGTCTTTTCTGCTAGACACATGGCCAATTACAAATTAACCAGTTTGTTGGGGGGAAATCGTAATCAGGCTTCAAGAGGTGAAGGCCCTTGAAGATTAATTGGAAATGGGGCCCTGGTAAATGTCAATGGCAATCAAGGGTTTGTACAGCACTGATTGACTCTATACACAGACCCTGCTACCCAGGATAAGCTTTCTCCAGCCGTGACATTGCTGGCACCACTTCCTTTCCCTCTCCATCTCCACTGAAAGGGAGTGAAGACTAGCACAAAAGAGGCAAGAAAAAATTGAGTTGTGAGACAGCAACAGAATACCAAGGGGGGAAAGAAAAGAGGAACATTTGACATTTCCAACCTCCTGCAGTGCTCATGTTTAGCTGCTTTGGTTGTGATTTGAAAGGGTGTGGTGCAGAGGAACAAAACACCCTAAAGAAGCTATTTTCTATAGTAGAACCTGGTTTATGAAAAGCATGAACAAAGACAATTATCTTTTTCTTCCTAAAATAATCCATCTTTTTTTCAAATTCTTTATGTTTGATTCTCTTTTTTGTGTGTGCTTTATTTTCCCAGGTTAACCTGCTTGATCTGCCTTATTTGTGCACCCTAAACAATTTGAACAAAAATAATATATTTTTTTACTGCACTTACCTATAACTTACTGATCTGAGTCACTAGCAAGAACCTTACCATCCATCGATGAAAATCAATTAATTGTTGGTGACTGTGAACATGAAAGGATGTCTTTATTAGGATGTAAAGTAAAATATCATTTTGAGAGGCCCTACTGGGTGTCTTTTATAGTTCTAGGGCTGACAATCCCCAACCAAAAACAATGTGCAGAGACGTACACACAGAATGTGGAAGCAGAAGTGGGTGGGGGAGTGAGGAAGCATATATACAGTGATCCCTGTACACAGAATGTATATGGCAGAGAGGAGAGTTTTTGAGGTGAGGTTGTACTTCTGAACATGAAATATAAATAATAAAGATTTTTATTAAGTTTTATGTGTACGTCAGAATGTCAGTGTAAGATGAGTGGCGACTCAATTAGGGAATTAAGTGTACTTTACAACAGTTAAGCAACTGTGGTGTCAGAGCTTACAGAATGATAAGAAAATTGTATGTGCGGCCAAACAAGGCTATGGCAAAATAAATTGCTAGTTTCTGTTTCTACCGCTGTTACAAGTCGATTCTTCTGTTCTACCGCGGTTTCAATTTAATTTACAGTGCTGGTATTTGTAGATTTACCATTAACAATAAGGACTGCCAGTTTTTACCACCTGAAAGGACAACAGTTGGAAGATTTATTTTGAGCTTCATATTATTAGAAACTATAATATAGCATGCCCCTTTAGCAGGTAGAGATCTAAATCTGACTTTCAGTGTAAAGTCAACTCAGTTTGGCACAGCATAGCTATGCGCTCTTGTGTTATTCCTGGATATTCTGGATTTTCACTAATGATCTGGTAAATCACTACCACTTTAATTCCATAGCTAGCCATAATTATCCCCCACAGAACTAGTGTATTAAAGCATTTTTGCAATTGCCATAAAGGGAACATCTAGCAGATTTTCCGAGCGATGTAATAAGCATGGCCTGGATTGAAAGGGTTTGATAGTATCGGGCGTGACACCTGAGGGGTGGCATTGGATGCTGTAGAATAACTGTCCTCACTGTCAGAGAAAGCTGTCTTCTGTGCTTTGGGATTCTCACCTGCAAAGAGTCAGTATGACAGTGAATCGAAGCATGACAGGTCAACTTGGGTTGGAAGGCATGTCCCGGCGCCCCAGCCAAAGCTTTACTATGGTGACAAACAATGTCAATATATTGAATGAATGTCAAAAAGTTTGAAAACAACATTTCCTTAGACGGCCCAGCCTTGTCACACACGATCCATATAGTACATTTGATCCCTCCCGTCTACTCATACCCTTGCAAATTTCTGTTACTGAGGCAGAAAACGCTTGCTTAGTCGATGAGATTCTCACACTGACAGGAGGAGCAAAGTCAACTGAGCACAGAGGCAAGATGACTAATGAGAAGGGACTGATAGAGGAGGAGACTGAGAGTTACGTCAATTATTTCATCGATACTGGCAGTTCATCAACCCCCAGAAACATTAGTTGTTACTAAACAGGAGATCTCCAATTTTAAAATCATATGGGTAATAGAGGCAGTTAAAGTCGCAGAGGAAGCAGCTTAATGTGTGGCAGACTGTTTTCACTTTATTTGTGTGCTGATGTTTGTGGGGAAATGAAAGTGATTCAGTATGAGCGCAGTACTTTAAGGCTTTTTCTCAAATGACTGTCGAAATATAATGTGTTCTTCATAGCATGGTGGGATCATTAGATGTGTGTTTAATTTTCTCTGATGACGGAAGTTTGACTGAGTTCAAGAAAAAAAGAGATAGAAAACTGTGCAAAAAATCCGTTTTATTATTCCTTTGAAACAATAAAACAATTACTGTACAAAAAAGGAATAATTTTCCTTCCTCTGCAGGCTTTTATGGTTTTATGAATTAGTCAAAAAGTTCAGAGTTTTGATTTCTACCATCAAAAAAAAGAAAAAAAGTGAATAACTGATATCCATTGATATTTTGCAAAATGTACAGGCCATAAAATATGTGCAGTGGCTTTGGTGAACTACTTGAGGTCAGGATCTAAAAGCGAAGTATGATGAGAATCTCAAAGCGTCTCACTGACACCCCTCTAACATATTCACCCCCCCCCCCTACTGGACCCCATAAACGGAAAGACAAAGTGTTCGGTCAGATATGAAAATTTCATCAGTGAGGAGCAGCTTCAAAATACCAAGTATGACAGACTTCAGACTGACAAACATTTACAATGTAAGTCATGTGGAAATGGCACACATAGATCCAGCCTCTGCCCGCATTTTGGGCAAACATTATTTGTAATGTGAGTGCAGGGGAGTTAAAGTGGAAGCTGATTTGCTGTGCCAAGAAAGGCTTTACATTTTACCGTCAACCACATGCTTTTTCTTCAACATGTAATGGTTTTGACAGAACTGAAAAAAAATCCTGGACTTGTACACCACGAAAAAGAGTCAGTCCCATCAAATTGATTTGTGTAGGACAAAGTCCAAAAACAGATGCTATAGAAAGATTTTGAAACCGTGTTTCCTTGCATATTCTGGATGGGGCTTTGACGTCTGATTTGTAAGCCAGTGCCAGTGAAACTGCATTTTGGAAGCGCTGCCAGATATATTACAAGGAGGAACTGGAGCAGAACAGCTCTCTGGCAATGCACCATGGACATTATGCAAATACCATAAGAGAACATATTAGCTAGTCTATCGGTTCCCCTCAGAGATGCCTCCACCAAATTGTCTCAGAAGTCGCACTGAGCTCCCACTGAGCCGAGGAATGGGAGAATTTAAATCAGGGTGTCAGAGCAGGCTCTCTGACATTTTGTTTTCCTCTTCCCACATTCAAAAATGTGTAAGTCTAACATATTCTAAATCACCCCCCAACAAAGTACAACTCTTAATTTGTGTCTCCCGCAGCAGTAGGATGCAGATACCAGAGACCCGATCATCATAAATATGCCTCAATAAAGTTCCATACAATCTGAAAAACCTCGAACTGTTCATCGAAACACATTCGGTGTAATGTCCCATGACGCTTGACACGCGTATCTCCAACAGGGTAACTCAGCTCAGCTCAAAATGACAGGATCAACAATGCTGACAATGGCATATTTTTCTTGTAATAGCCTTGATGTTTGTTTTTAAAGAGGCTGTGGCACCACATGCCATTATACGGCTAATGATGTACGATTGTCATCTCGCACATTGCAGAGTTAATTGGGCCTCTGTGATCACGCCTAATGGCTTTACCAGCAAATTATTGACACAGTGATGTGGGCCGACGTGCTACAGGTTGGCGAATAAATAAATAAGCAAGCCCCCACTGCACCCACCTCTTTCTCAGACACGAGGCTCGTCAATCTTGGCAACTGCCTCTGGAGCAGCCCAGTCGGTTAACATTTTAGAAAATGGCTACCCATTAATAATAAAGGCATATTAACATAAGTGAATTCTGCTGTGGTGTGGGATTCAGTGGAACAGTTATTAAAGTCCAATTTGGCCCCATTAATAATGCATCCACCTTTGACTTTTTGATATCCAGATTATGTGGTATTACTGTGGCTATACATAATTTATTAACCACTTTCAATTGGGGACCTTGATGACTTCTAATTGTTAGGTGGTAGTGCCATTAGGTTATCCCTGATGAGACTTGTCAATCAAGATGCATTTTCTCACCCGTAGTGTCCAACGGACTACAAACACATGCGTACACATGCTTTTCAGACGCAGGTGCCAAAAGTGTCAGCTGCGCCATAGTGTGGGACAGGAACACAATGCTCCACCCAGCAACCCAGCTAAGACACCGAGGTCTGACTCCTGTCCATCACAGCCATTTGAATAGCAGCAAGAGGGGTGGTTAAACAGCAAGGGGCCTGCTGCTAGAGAGGGCCGGCTTTAAAAGTTAATGGCTCCTGTACTATGCTGAATGACACTGGAAGGGTGAGCAATTGTCCCCTTTCCTCTGGGTGCCTTTTGTCACTCACTCACTCAGATCGACAGGCTGTGGCACATGCACAGCCACACAGATACACCCGGGCGCATGTGGTGTGTATTTCATGCATACTGCTTACATAAAGGAAAAATGTATATGCAGGGAGAGACGTGACTAAAAGAGATATTTGTAAAAATGGAAAAAACTCCTGCTGTAGAAACAATACCGCCAGCTTGTGAGGTTGCATGCTCTAACTTGTCTGATGATACACAATGTGCCGTACAAATAGTGAGACAATGACAGCATATTCCTCTCAACTTCAGGTTATTACGTTCATGCTGAATAGCATGTCATTCTGTCCAGCATGTTGAAATTTTATTGCATGGTAGATCAGCCCAGACTAATTTGAAACTGAATGACAATTACTTGCTGAAGAACATTCCTTCAGCACAGAGAGGGCTGAATGACAATTTGTGCACAGCAGAGTAAAGAGGAAAAAGAAAAAGCGCATGTGAATGAATTCTGCTCCCCCGAGTGCGGTGAAGAAATGGAATCAAGATAAAAAAAAATCAGAGGAAGTGAGATATCTCGTTAAATACGCTGGAATTGGATACACAGTAGCACCACACAAAGGCACACTCACACACTTAGATTGTTCCCTCACTGGGTACCAGCTGAGAAAACAGGTTTAGTCTCCACATACCCCCCAACATGAAAGTGATGCACATATTTTTACAAAATGATGCCAAACCTTCAGAAACCTACCTGGGTTTTATTAATAGGCATTCATTCAGAGCTACTTGGGGGAGAATTTCTGACAAATAAAAGGGTTCTCTTGTTGAATTTGGCAAGCACTACATCCAAAAAGCTGCAGCTGTATGCGGCTCAGAAATATTCAGCTGTTAACAACTATGAATATCATGAAAAGTGCACTTGAATGGGAGTTTTAGGAGTGCTGCGATCACTTCATCAGTGTATCTTCACTTTGAGAGCACAGATTAACAATGATGGCAAATTACACATTCAAATACTAGAAATTCTCTACAATTGTGGGAATAGAACCTGATAATGTACTTAAGGAATTTAGGATGTCCAGGTTGCTGATGGTGTAAAATGTATGCATTTTTGAAAAAGAGAACAAGGAAAGATGCTTTAAGTAAGGTTTTGGGTAATGTACCTTCAAAGAATATTCTTCCTTTACTTCACAATTTTTAATTGAGTTTACGGAAAATGCAGCATGTGATACAGTATGTATCTTTACTTGTAACCTAGGTGACCCTAACTAAACGTAACACATGTAGAAGAGGACACATTCATTACAGATATGTCAGGTATGAAAGTAAAGGAAAGCTATGTATAAGCACTAATTAATATACTTTGAATGTTCTTTGTTTTCAAGATGGATAAAATCTGTAAATCATGTCATATTAATGCTACATTAATCAGTCACATCATATTTTTTATCCCATGATTAATGACAGGTTTTAATGTTTAATTAATCATTAACAAATAGTTTGTTAAGGTCTTGTTAGAGACATTACTATGAAATGTTGGCATTAATATTCATGTCCACTGAATATTCATGCCTCTCCTCGCCCATCAGTATGCCTGCAAGGCACCAGTGGAAGGCCAACACTTATAATTGGCAATCTCTTCCTGTTGGTTGACAGTACAGAGGACTCATTTCCTTGCATTCAAATCTGCGAGTTGCACAAAGCCGGCTTGTCAACTTTCCACTTCATTACAGGTCAAGCAATAGACTCATTTCTCTCAGGCGCATCGCTTCCATAATTGTTTTCCACCTCTTCTTTCGAAGCCAATTTACATGTGCTTCCTTGCTGAGTGTAATAGAGACAGAGAAAGGAAAGACGAAAATGCTCCTGCTTTTCACTTCCACTCACCGTCCATTAACGACTTGACACATGGAACGCAAAAAGTAATATGAATTTTGCTCTCCTTTCTGTAGCATTTGCTTTGAGGCATTCAGTATGGGCTGAGAGTTTGATAGGAAATCATGATGTAGAACAGAGACGAATGAGATAAAAAACAACTTGAAGGGAAGATATAGGCTGTGTTCAGCAACAGTTTGATAAATAGGGGGCTATATGGTCTAAGTAAGTGTATAAGCATGAGTTCATGATAGTGAATGGCTATTTGATATAATTTAGCCTTGATTTTCATGATGTGAAAAAGCTATAATTACCCCATTTTAAATTTAAAATAGATCATTATAGGAAGGATTACATTTAGTTCCCTTTGATAGATATACTAGACAGGAAAAAAGTCTGGCTATGGGCTTTAGTTTATTCCAGACAAACCTGTTTTGTCATTTTGTTGACAGTTACACATGCCTGTACATAATACATGCCATAGCAGTCATACTGCCATGTTGCCTTTGTACATCTGCTGCATTCATTTTTAAATAATGTTCATAGATACATCCAAAGACAAATGATCGTTTTGGCTGCAGTTTGAGGCTTTGCGGTAACAATAATTCAATTTCTAAAAGATGGGACTTATCTGTTGGTCCTGCTCTAAAGTTGACAGCATGAAGAGATCTCCGAGAGGTCTTAAATTTGACGCGAGATCAGACTTGACATTTACACCTACAAACCACAATGCACCACACGTTGGAAAAATGACTGCCACAAACATGAAAAACAAACACAGTGACAGGTGAACCATAACCTGACACATTAGATGGGTTGTTTCACAAACCCATTTGGGGAGGTCTCCCTAGCAACTGTTTGTACAAGGACAGGTCCTCTCAGACCCTCACAGGGATTCAGAGGCGAGTAGGAAGCTGCTGCTGTTAACTGCCATCACACCTAAAACACACTTTTAAATGACAGTAAAGGATGCTTGACCGTTTGAGGCTTTGGGTAGCCGTACCAATGGGAGGTATGCAGACTATTTAAGGCAAAAATAGATATTGTGTAATTCTAGCCAGCTTGAAACCAAACTTAATTCTTCAATGCAGTATTAACCCTGTTAATACTTTAATTCCTTTAAGTAACGTTCAGGAATGGTCCTCCAGGATAGTTGAAAGTCATCTTTCAATTGTTTGTCATCTTTCTGGTTTTGGCAAGATGATTCAGTAATGCTGAAAACATTTGAGGACAGGTTTTTGAGGACAATCAACTTGGTGGTGCAAAAATACTATTAAACATAAATAAAACTCGAAATGTTGGTATTATTTTTCATTCTTAGACAATGAAATAAGTAATGAACGTAGAAGACATTCTCATGCAAAAGGTATCTACTAAAATAGTGCTTGAAAATATTTTTCAAAATTGGTTCTTTACCAAGTTTACTCTGACCTGTAGATACAGGACAGGTTCTTCCCTTGAGTTAGGCGTTTTTTTAATGCTTGAATGTCTCTATGGGCCAAAGGTCTTAGAAAAAAAACATATTGCTCTGAAACTAGTAAAGGAGTGGTCTAGAAATGAGAAAAAGGCAGTCCAAAGCAAAAGCTTTTCAAAGAACCTCATATTCCCTGTAGCTGAAGCAAATACTCCAGAATACAAAAACAGTCCAGCCACAGGTCTGTATTCTCAAGGCAAAACTTTATATTTTAAGATGACTAAACTGTTGTGGAAAAAAGATACAACTTTTACCAATGGATGTCTTTATATCCTCAGCCTACACGTTTTTCCCTCTCTGTAACACTAGTCTGTGATTGTTGCCGTTTCCCCGCCATCACTAAAGCCTGGTTACGGATACTGGGTCATTTGCAATAAGATAACACACGAGGACTTACATGCACATTACAATAGCTACGTATCAGGAGAATCTCTGCAACAAAATATTTCCTTTGAGGTGTAGCTTCATTATTCAAACTTGACATTTGAGATTAAATTAGGTCATACGTTGACCAGATATTGGCTTTGACTCCTGACAAATTTTGATACCTTATGTTTCTTTCGAAAGATAATTCGTGTTTGCATTCATCCATCATGCTTTCATATTAGCGAAGCGATGTCATATTTGGTCTAGGATCTGCCATTTCTCTGTGACAGGTATAAACACCAACTATTAACCTCTTAATTGTATGATCTATAATGTTGAGCTTGCTATTTGACCCTAAAGAGTATGAGAACAGAAATGGGGTTATACATATACTTACATACGTAAGCAGATTAATGCTAAGAAATGTCAATGAATCCAGGATGTACACCCTCTGGATGGATGGATAAACATGTTTGAATATATGCAATGGTATTAATTTATCCTTTGTCCTATACTGATAATGCATTTTAAAGCCCGATAAACATGTTGCTGACAATTGTCTCTCAATACATTAAATAATGTTCTTAGTTCCCATATAACATCCCCGTATCTTCCTCTATATGTCTCACTCCTGTGTCTGCCTTTATAAATCCTCATCCTTCTGAAGTCATAGTGCTGTGATAATCGTGCTTCCTCTCCTCTGAAAATCTCTCTCATCCTCTTTCCCTCCCACACTCCTCTGTGTCTCAAAACCCCATTTCTTGACGCCAACTGGCAGCGGCAAGCGAAGACAAGTTTTTCTTATGTCACCCTACGCACAGACTGAGTTATAATGCTAATTCACCGCGACAACAATTTTGCATCGTTACTATAAATGTTCCGACATGTTCCCGAATGCTTCCCATCACGAGCCGCTCCACAATTACACAAAGAAAGAAGCTGACAAACCAAAATGTAACGAGAGTACACCTTACCCTGCATTGCATCATGAGTACAGAATCAACTGCAGCAGACCTCTTACACCAAATCTGGCAAAGCAGAATCGGGGCTTCGTATAGTTGCTTATGTGCATATTTTAAGACTCCTTGACCCAAATCATTGGAAGAAGATGTGAAATATTCAAAACTTTAGCTGCTTGTTACTGCTGTCTTCTTCTCCTGTCTTCCAAAACAAAGCATCTTTCTTATGGTGTCAAAGCAGAGTTGGCCTTTCCTTTAGAGGGAGACGAGTGCATGCTTCATCAGCAACAACTTGGTTTTAGGTTAGTTTTATGCATTTTATCACTGACAAGCAGGTGTGAGTCTCCTTTCTTTCACATGCCTGCTGTTTTGGTAAACTTGTAACAAACCGTTATCAAAGAACCGATGGAAGCTTTTCATTTTCCATTTCACCCGGCCATGAGGCTGTTTTTCTGGCAGCACTGCAGAGAGACCTTCACAAGGCCGAGCTTTTAATTGCTTCTTTGCAGGGGGCTCATCTTGACAGTACCTCACATCCTTTCTTCCGTGGAAAAAAGACAGAAATCTTAGAAACGGCAGCAAAAGGATTTCTGCCTACGCTTGATCTCCCCTGTGGAGTTTGTCAAACAAAAGAAGATCCTTTAATTTGGTCGCAACAGGGGCGCTCCACTGTACAAGGCACGCAGCAAATCTGGCAAGAACAGTCAGTGTTTGCCATAATGTCCCAGAACAGTTTTCTGACCTCACAAAGTTCATAACATGACCACGTCTATGAATATCTGGCAGTCAACAAATTTCCCTGGGAGTACCGCTTTGTTTAAAAAGATATATTTTCACATAGCATTGCTTTCACAGAAAAAATGGAATTAGACACCTGATCTTGTAATTACGACATCCTGATCTCGTAATTCTGAGATATTTTCTTATAATTACGACATGCTCGCAAAACAACAATAACAACAACTCAAGCGTGCATTGTCAGCCATGTCAGCTTTTCTGTCGCCACGGTAACGACACCCCATGTAAAAAAGGAAGAAAGCCACAGTCGTAAATAATGACATAAATAAAGTTTTTGATTTACTTTCAAGACATATGAATTTACTTTTGTAAGAAGCTGAAGTTCACTTTGGATTCACAGCTTCCGATTCGCGAATGGCATAAAGGTCCATTTCTCTGCATTTTTTGCATTCTTATCACTAAAACCGGGTCCTGAGTGGAAATTACGGTGCTCAAAACTGGATAGAATTATTCTAAATACGGTAAAGATACTTTAAAAGACAATGTCTGATTTTGAACATTTTATTTTTTAGATTTGGACCATCAACATCCAGAACCTGTATGGAAAATAATCAATTATGAACTTAATTATTCAGCAAATTATGTAAATGATATCAGACACACTTCAGAATCTGCATCATCGGAAGACAACTTCAGCCTGGTTTATGCTAGTATGTTGAATTGAGAAAAAGATTTCATAATTACGAGACCTTTTCTCGTAATTATGACATTGTGATCTCGTAATTACGAGATAAGGTTTCCTGATAATTGAGGTGTGTAATTATTTTTCAGTGAATGCAATGCGCTTCTGTACATAGCAACGTTTGTTCTGTATTTTTAGGGTGAGTTTTGCAGGAGGAAGCATGTAAGTATTGCATTCTTCTTCTTAATGTAAGAATCACACCTGCACCATCTCCCCAGTAAGTCTCCATGGGAACCGGTGCGGAGGGAGTTCTTAACCAGTGCACCTAAGGTGCACCAAGCTTAAAATGTGATGATTTAAAATCAGCAATAGTATTGATAGACGCATTCTGTAGTTCGTCTGGTGCAGCACTATGTCCTTGATACGGGAAAAATGAATGAACACATGACAATGAATCAAATATGTGTCTCCTGAATGTATTTCAGTTCATTTAGTTTTTTCTTCATGTTAAGTGTCCATAAAAACTCATGGAGTCAAATGCAATGCTAGAAATTGAATTCACTTTCAAGTACTTACCTTATTATTCCCTTTGAAACCCATCTATGTGCCTCAAAGTTTTTTGCACAGTTTATTTATATATATTTTTTTACTGGAGAGGTATTTCAAGTGACAGCAACAGCGCTTAACGTGAAACCAACTTCTACCAAGTAATGGGACCACAGTGTTTAATTCTGTGTTAATCCTTTGCATCTAAATGTTCCTGTTGTGAAGGATTTATGTTTGTACAGTTTAGTGAAATTCGTACAGTACGCGATGGTCTTTACTTTGCACTATTTATTTAAGTATGCTTGAGCAATCTGTTTCTATCTTCAGTAAACCAGATTTGCAGTGCCCTTCTTACCTTTTAAAGCGGTCTTAGGTGTTTTGAAAGAGCCACGGGCTGAGTGATCCATTTACCCAGCGGGGGATGTAGCTCTGTGGGGAGATGGAGGTCTCACTGTCCCTGGGGTTCCTTGATCCTCTCTCATCCATCTCTGTGTGCACCTGGGTGCTCTCTCATTCAAAGCTCATTTCTGACTGCGCTGAAAGCTAAGTGGATCTAGGTTTTCTGACCCTGAGCATGTTTTTGCCATGTAAAGCTTAATGTCATAGTCTTAACTGGATAATTGTCATGTCTCTAGAGAATTGCTTAGCATTGAATTGACCCTCTACTGATACATACAATGTACAAAGTTTTGCTGCTTCAGAAGAAGCGAAAACAGTTAATTATATGCACGTTAATCCTGTTAATTAACTATCAATGTATCTATCCGTCCTGTCAAAAAAAAAGATTCAATCAAATCTAATCCAGGAGATCCGATTAAAGTGACAAAAGCCGAAACAGAGCTGGTGTCAAGGAACATACAGAAAATGATGCTGTCCATACTAAGCTGATCCTACTTTGCCATTTTAAGTATTTCCACATTGTTAGTTTCATGTAATGAAATTCCTAGTTCATTAACACAGCATCAACTGGCGAAATCATCTTAAAAAAACACAGAAGACAACATCTGTTCTGTGAACTTAGCTTTACTTACATGTGCAATGATCTCCCACAGAGAAAGTTGGATGCAGCAGCCTGTCTTTTTTTCTGATGCTATATACAGTGTTGCAGAGTCATGCACACTTGGGTAAATAAAACTATTTTATAACTGTGCATATATACTGGGACAAAGATAATGGTCTAACTAAGTGTCCAGGTCAAGCTATAACCACATGAACTCAACTGTGCATATAACAGTGCTGTGACCCAACCCCCATGCTAACCAGAGGCACTAGCTTTGTCACACAAAATAAAATGGGACGTTTTATGTCTTATGTATCATATTTTCCCTTTCTTTTGCAGAACAAAATCTTCTCATTTTATTTATGAATTATACATTGGCACGGATGCTACTGATGTGAGTTGGAATGTCTTCAGAGGCCACTGCTGTTTTAACATTTGAATAGCTACCACTGTGCAGCCTCCTGGTAGGTTTACACTCCTTTGGCTTGGACATAGACTTTATATACAAAAACCTGGCCATATGGATTCTGTTCCATGTTATCCACAGCTTTACCTCTTATGAATAATAAGAACACAGACATATAAAGGTTTGATCTGTCTCTGTACTGAACACATCAGATAATAGTAATTTGAGGCTCTAATACACCCCCAGTCTTCTCTGGCTAATAGCATTGTACATTTCAGAAGCAGCTGGGGAGATTTTTATGTTTATAACAGTTGAATTGTATGAACATAGCTTATACAGTATAAATTTTGCCTTGATATGTGTTTCTGATGCTTCTGAGAAAAATGATGGTTACCTGGTAATTTTTGTGGATGGAATTGCACGGGGAATCACTCTGAGCCCGGCTCATTCCATCATCTGCGGAAATGAGAACGGATGTCAGAGACTATGCTTGTTCACCTATGACCACAATATTCATCCTCAGAAGATGTTGATGAATACTTAAATCGCAGACTTTGACAGAGGTTGCGGCTATACACTTCAGCTCCCCGAAATCTCTCTTTTCTCCTCATCCCTGTCACTCCAGCTTCTCACTTCTGCGCCTCCCTTCTTTTCTCTACGCTTTCCCTCTTCACAGTAGAATATGATTTGTCATGGTAACTGAGAGAGGAGATAGAAAAAAATGTTTACTTCAGGAAAAAAATATCTCAAACGTGTCTTAATGTATTCTTTTAAAAGAACTGATGCAGTGGCATGGAAAAAGATTAATTTATCACGCCATCAAGCACAGGAACAGCTGCAGAGAAGGATGGGTGTAAATTGCGAGTCGCTGACAATGCCTGCGTTACAGATGGATTTCTCTGTCTGTGTTTCATATTGGGATGTGGGGTGTATGAGAACAGGGGAAGGGAGGGATGAGAGAAGAAAGGGGTTAGCAGAAGAAAAAGGTATTTATTTTGTCAGCTTTGGTCCAAACTTTGGGACAGGGGTAATTTTGATCCATTAGCTCTGAGCCGCTTGCCTCGGCCAATTTTTCATCTTTTTCCCTTTCACAAGATCTCCGCCAGGCATAAATACCTTTGGCCCTAATGGAATCTATTTTCAATGTAAAATGTGCACAAGACACAACTATTGGATGCTTTCCCTCCCTACTAAACCATTTGGTTGTTTAAGTCAGTGTGAAATTTCATGCAGGTATGTGGATTGTAACAGAATATCGGCCTGCTTATTTGTCAGCTGGAATTAAAAGTTTTGGGACAATTTGTGAAGTTTTCAGAATTGCTCCAGCAGTGAAAAGCCTGGCAGATGGGCAAGGGGCCAAGAAGCCACCTCCTCAAAACTGGGATTGTGAGATGACAATAACAGGCAAGATCAAAGGGAAAATGGGGAGAAGGGGGTGAAATTGTGGAGAGCCACTTTCAAAATCGCATCACAGGCTGAGCGAGCATGGCAGCATTTAAGGTGCTATTTGTAATATCTTTGTCGCTCAGCCCACATAATGGAAAATAGAGGCATAGGCATCCAGCTCCAATTCTCCCAAATAGTTTTTTTTAAGGAATGATTTTTTATGGTTCTGTTTCGATTAAGATGTCTCCCCTCTCAGTCCAGACAAAACTGTGCATACATGAATCACATTGTGTAAATATCACAGCCACAAAATTTACATTGTGAAAGCCTGAATAGTTCACAGAATAATAAACCCTTTCAAGGATAATCTATATTTCAAGAGTTACATTGAACTATTGCTTACATTACTACTCCCATACCACGTTGAAACTAAATCAACACAGGACACCTTTTTATTTGTTATCAACCCTTTCTCATAGACATCTTTGCTTACCAGCATTGTTCTCTAAATCAATACGCCAGAATTTCTCTTAAACAACAGCTCAGGGGCAACTTTGTGGCCCTGGATGGAGCATTGCCTCTGTTAACACAAAAATGCTTTCTGAAATAAGGATTTCATTTTTTTCTTGGTCCACCTCTCATTTCCCATTTCCCTGCCAGCTCTTTGGCTTGACCACCCATGTGGTGTGCCACTCTGTTGAGCAGTGACCCTGTTCTGATTTCTTCACTTCAGATTAGAAATGCCATTTATATCTTATCAAGATGGGGGGTCAATAAAATATTGAAGCAACAGTGTTTACTCCGATTAAGCCTCCAAGTGCCAGATAGAGATTATGGGACAGTTCAAATTGTAGTTTGGCAAGAAATAGGGGAAACTGTTGAATTATGGATCACATGTCGAGCCCCTGGGAATGCAAAGAATAGATAGGGAGGTAATCCCAGAATGCTGAGGGACCTGTGAGGCAGGAGGGAGGCCAGAGTCGATAGACGAAGTAAAAAAAGCTAAATCATGGTAGTCATCTTAGTAGGTTTGCTTTTAGCTGGTATCTTCTGATCTGTAACCTCTTCATGAGAAATAATGCTTTTATTGACATATTTGAATATATATTTTGCATGGTCCTAGCTCTTTTCTCTTTGCAGGTGAATATTGCATTGACTCATTTAAAATGACGATCAGTCCCATCACTAGAACCTCCAGCGCTGCGCTACTGTAAGTGGGAAATGAAATTACATTGGGGTTATATCCAGGTAGCCTACAAAAAGAGAAAAAAAACCTAAGAAACCGATTTAATAAAGAAAACATTGTCAGTTGGCGATCTCTTCAATTTCAAACATAATTGAATTCTCGTTGTGAGGTGAGATACTATTTTTAATTAAATTTAGATTCACTTTCTTTGAAGGTGCAGTGGGTAACAGACTTCCTTTATGATGTACTAATTAAAAAACATAAATAATAACTTCATAATGAAATAGCTCCACATGCTATTGGAGACTGGAGTAAATGCCTAACTCATGATGCTTGTGAAGTTCCTGCTATCTCATCATCCCCATTAAACGAAGGGAAAGCAACTAAAATTGAAAGTGACGGTGGAGTCTTTAGGAGGCGGCCTGTGATTTCCAAATTATCATATTTTCCGAGTCAATAATAAAAAGCTTATGATAGTGCTAGCTGTGCTGACAGGCTTTAATAAGATAGGGTCGCTGAAGCGCGGCAGACCGAAGACCGGGCAGTTGTGTGTTTGCAGTCGTATTTCAGTGTGTGTGTGTGTGTGTGTGTGTGTGTGTATTTGCCCACCAATATACGGGTTGTGCATGTCGGCACTTTGTTGTGTTCGTGCCTCATATACTGTACAGAATGTGTGAAACGTGTGAGGGCCGTCAGTTTGAGAAGGAGGACAGAATGCCAAAATATTGTTTGATCAAAGTTAGGAACGGAGTTCCTTTATCCATATTTTTGTTGGTGAAAGATTTGTCAATCACGACACTGAAAAGCACAGAAATAATTGTTTGTCCAGAAGGGCTGTGTACTGTGTCAAATTATTTTTGTTTATGATATATTGTTGAAGTCACACAAAAGCTTTTTCGCCTCCATAAAACGCCGATATTTGCAGTTAATAGAATTTATGGACAGAGTGTAATGTAGCACACTCTGTTGCCAAAACTTGTTCAGCTTGATTACTAATGAAGGCATTCCTGTTGCTTTTGCGGAATATGAATATGCTAAAACCTTTTCCATTTGGCACAGTTTGAGAAGTCCATAGCTGCCTCCATCACCACATGACTATGTGCTCTCTAATAACAGTGACTCTATGATACATGAGCCACTATGTCTGGGGACTTCATTGATACCATATTAGGAGAAAAGATAAAAACTAACAGGTCCATTGGGCATAAGTGCAGATCCTTCATTAGGGCACTGCTCATTGATTTCCCTGTTGGTAATCTCACACTGATGAAGTGAGTGGGTACAAATATGCACAGCCCAGTGATTGCCTTGACCCCATCCTACCCATTGCCATTAAGAAGTTGGTTGGTGTGTGGGACGGTCAGGAAGGGATAATTGTCTCTGGGGAGGTCAAGAGAGAAGGTTGAAGTAGGGTTTTTGGCGTGTAGATCTGCCAAAGGTACAAGTGGAGATGCAATCAATGCAATCTCGCATTCAAAATAGCCATAACTTACACAACCTTCCTGTCCACGGTTCATTATGTGCCTCCCATAACTGCCTTGAACCAGCAGGGAAGGGTCATGTTTTTATCAAAAAGCACAGAGACCAGTGTGTGGCAAAGATCAAGTTCAATTAGACCCCATTAAGTTCTCAGACTAAACAGCTGCATACCTTTACAGCCCTCCTTTGGACTTCTGGTGGATAGCCTCACCCCCACCAGAAGTCCCCCAGAAATGTTCAATAATGTCTATTCTTAGTTTGATCATTTGAATAACATAGACACCATTGGCACTGTCACATCGTTTGATTTATGTGTTTGAATCACCCTTGTGTTCTTATATTAGAGAGACTCATTAGAATGGCCCTGCCGCTGCAGTGACAGCCTCACAGCCTGTTATGAAAAGCAGGCAATGGCCTGTCCTTTCCAATAACCTTTCCTCGGAGGAAAGAAGACAGAGAGAGACAAAACAGGTAAAGAAAAGAGAAAGACAGCCGGGGACGCAGAGAGAGACCGGTTATGGTAACGGTTGGTGGCATTATCGCCTAGATGGCTGACAGGGAGGGCTGAGTCTAAAGCCCTTTCTCATTAGATATGCGAGCACATTAGCGAGGACGGCTGTCTTGCTAAAGGTCAGGGTTGGAGGATGCTGGGACGATGGTGAAGCACGAAGCGATGAGCATCCAACCTTCGGGCTCACCTCTTTGAACTTCAATCATTTTGGTCTAGGCTTAATAGGCCCCTGGGGAGGATCAGAAGCAGAAAAGGGATGGGGAGGGGAGGGGAGCCTTAATGGGACATCACGCCACCTTGACATTTTAATTAAGACTCCCAACCATTAGCATGCCAGAAGTTGGACAGTTAGAGTGGAGCCTATGTAAAAGCAAATGACAGGATGTCATATTTTCCCGAATCTGTGAGCATAAGAATCTATAGGGCAACATAATGGAGACAAAAAACGTAAGGGGTTTGCAGGGCAATGCAGTAACGTGGTACAGAACATGGCTATACACTTTCCGCAAGTAAGCAGCATGTTTGTAAGCTAAATTGTACATGATATATATTGTAAAACTTATATCATTAGTTGAGTATCACATCTCACACACAAGAAACTGCATTCACACATGCATGATATCTAAGTTTATAATCATCTACTGCTTTTTTTTCTATCACACACCGAATGGCAAGGTGGGTTTCTGTATGGAAGCTGGGATCTAACTGCTTTCTATCCATTTGGTACACAACTGCTCTTCTTCCTCAGTTACACTTGCCCCAACAACTGAACACCTTATTAGACAGTAAAGAACATTTACAAAATGGAATATTTGGATTACATTATAAGATAAACTAACACTGGATTCATTAAGTGCTGTCTTTGCTTTGTTATGTACAAAATTACAGTCAGTCACCATGATGAACTTTCTCTAGCTAGAAATTTGACAAATCCTGAAGCTGAGCTTTGGAGAAAGAAGGCAATATCGATTTATATGGTCACCTATTTTATCACACTGCCTGAAGTTCCTCAAAAGTAATTTGACCCAGAGGGTTATTCAATACTATTTTCTTTCTGGGTCCACAGAATGAAACTGCTTTTCAGCACAGAAATGAATGATATCAGGTGTCAGGACGGGAGGAGATTTGTGACAGAAGCTCTCTGTTTGTTGCTTTCATTTCATGGAAGTTTTATTGACAACATTAATAGTCTTGTGGTTCAATACCAAATCACTTACAAACCACTTACAATTGCTGCATATTAAGAAGGGCAGTGAAAGGTATCCAACACTTCTCACTCCCAAAACAAATGTGACAGAATAATGTGCACGCCGGGATGGTAATTTAGACCCATAGAGGAAAAGATTTTAGAGGAAGTGAAAAGCTCGTGCTGAATTGATTAGCTGATTCCAGGTTGTAGACATTATTCATTATTATTGTAAAAAAAACTTGTGGATGGATTCCGACCAGCAATCATGAGGCACAGCTATCCGGTGAGAAAACTTTTAACTTGAAGGATAACTCAAATCCAATCTGGTCAGTATTTGATTAGCACTGTCTCATCGTCATATTCCCCTCACCCAGAGTGCAGATGACAGCCGAGAAAGAAAGTGACACTCGTGATTAGATGTTAAGTGGGCTGCTGTTGTTGAATTGCGGGATGTGGCAGGTGGCAGGATTCCTTTTCACCTAAAACACATTAACCAGGCCAGCTGATAAAATTATCACCATCAGCTGTTGAAATCCAAGGTAACGTCAAATAGCATTAAATGACTACAGTCAGGTTGAGGATGCACCACTGTGACCGTGCCACCATCTCCAGACACCTCAAACAGTGCATCAGATTTAACAGATTGAGCTAATCAGTTCGAGTGAGTGTGAGTTTTTATGACATAAACATTAGAAACTTACATAAATACAGATATAATGCAATGTTGCAGAAGTAATGGAGACACTGTTCGGTTGAAGGGCTACATGAACAGAACAAGTGGAATGTTCAGAGAGCAGAAAGAGTTATTTACCAATAAGTGTTTCCCATCAATAGTCATTTATGAACACACATAACTGTGCAAAGTGGATAGATCTCATATGCATTGAGAAACTGTTTGGTTTTTTACAAATGTTATATTACTGACAAGGTTTCTCATTTACAATCACACGTGAGCATTTACACGACTTCCTGCTTCTGACGTAACTTCCAGTTTTAGGAACAGATGACGTCACTTCTGGTCCAAAACGGAGTTTGCGTTCTTGCCATGCACGTTGGTCCTTCAACGTTTTAAGTATATGCATATTATTATTCCCTTCACCTATAGGACAAGTCAACAACACTTGAACATTCGATATAAACACAATGTCTACTTAGGTATCAGCTTTGTCGCAAACTTTCAGAGAGAATTGCATTTTGTTACATCTTTTTCATTGAAGGTCTTGTCCTCTTAGAGGGTCCAGGTCTCCAAATACTCCTGCAACAGACCAGAGAAACATAGCAATCATTGTAAGTGCAGAGGAAACCCATTGTAAAGGCACTGACCCTGCTGAGAACAGGGCACTAATAGCAGTACCTCTTAAGCCAAATGTGATAGCAACTGACAAGCCTCATCTCAAAGTACAAAGGGAACAAACTCCTCTGAAGCATATAGCAGAGCATCAGGGAAAAAAGACCACCCAGAAAATAGTCTTTCCATATTTCACCTATGTATACAGTGTGTTTTTACATTTTTCCCCCTCCAACCACAACTTTGTGGACTGCAATCTCAGTGGAATCAAGATTTTAAGACTGATGTGGCATGAATTGCAGAGGTCATATGCTCCTTTATGTTCTGGTATTCTTTTGCCAGCAGTTTCTCGAAATGATGCAAGACTTTCAAGCCAGTGCCATGTTATCATATTTGCTACTTTTTCCTCTCCATAAACTTTAAAAATACCAAAAAATGAATATCTTCACATTAAATTATGATTACAAATTTTCATTAATTCAGATAAGAATAAGGCATTTTACATTTTTTAAATTACCTACGAATTCACTGACAAGATCAGAGTTCCACTTTTATTAGCCCTGAAATGCATACACTTGTAAATGAGCAGGATTGGATGTGTATCCAAGAAGAGTTCATTCAGCTGTTATAACAGGTAAATAGAATAATCAGTTAATTTCAAATGTTTAAGGTAAAAGTTTAAACTACCAGGTTTAAAATCACCAGGCTGGTATCGATGGTGATCCAAAGTCAACACAACAAGCTTGACAGCCTGGTTCGTCAACTCATCGAGCATTACTCTGTTTTTTTAGTAGCTTCTCTTCACAAAGTTAATCCAATTTTCCTCATCTCATCATAGAATATAAATAAGAAGCACAACTTCAGTCCAGTAAATTCTTACATCCAAAGATGTGTTTGTGCGACACAGTCCGCATACTTATTGAGTGAGATGCCAATATATAACTGGACGGCATAGTTAACTAGATCAAATCATATTCATGGCCAAAAGAGTTGTGGAGCAACACAAGTTCCATGATTTCAAGGATACCTGATATACCATAAAACTCTTCAGACTTCTGATATTGCATATCCGCATGATTCAGAGCAGCATAGCTCTTACATGAAAATGTCTTATTTAAAATGTTCAATACTTTTAAATACATTGTTTTTACATAAACACATGTTTTACAAACGGTTACATCCAGGTCTTGGTACTTGTTGCAAACGCCATATCAATACACAGTTAAAACTTACCTCAAGTCTCACAAATCATTTGTTACAATCACTCCAGACCTTCATGTCGAGTCTCCCACTGATCACATAAATGTTTTGTCTGATATACTGGATTAATACTGAAAACAACACATGGAAGCTATTGTTAACTTAATTAAAGTCCTGCGTAGTCGTCCATGCATGCAATCATTCATGCCACTGATAACAAGGATTTGCAGTTTCACAAAGAACTGTATGTGGCCTTTAAAGCTGCAAAATTGTAGAATTTTGTGAAAAGTTGAACGAATTCTGAAATGCAGCACAGGACCCCTTATTGCAAGAAAACAATTCTAAAAACTTTTTTAGTACCGCAGTGAAAAAATAAAGAACTTTCTTTTGGAACGCTACCTGAAGCTAATCCATCATTTGCCAGGAAAGCATGCTGGCAGGACTCTGGCTATCTGTGAAATGCCAGTTATAGACAGGACACATTTTCCAACTTGCTATCTTCAAAAATGAACTTTCACAAACTAACTTAGCATCCAACTTTGGTAAACAGATTTAACCACAGGCTTTAAGCCATCGTTCAGAACCTCAGATGTCAAAGCTTGTGTGAGGGAAAAGTGTGTTTTCAACATAGAATATTAAAAATTTAGTTGAAAGTCAAGGGTATGTCTTCTGTTGGTTCTTCTATCCAGCCCCAGGGTAGACATTTAAAAATTACGGAAACTGGTGTTTGACAGCAGTCTTAGAAGGCCTGTTAGCCCAATCAATCTCAAACAGAGCCTAATGACCATGGAGACTGAAATAACTCTTTGAGAATAAAAAATGTGTCTCACTGTCACACTCAAGTGTTAATGACTTAATCTGTGAACAAATTTCCACAACAAAGAAAAAGAGAGCTGTATTTACAGGAAAAAAGGGGTGGTTCAAGGTGATAATTGAAAAGTACATAAATCAAGAGAAAAAAGTATCAATCGTTCTGTTAAATGCACTTTAAGAACACCAGTGCTCTGCCTGGAACATCTTTATATGTTGTCTTGAATCCTCTCAGTGTGTAGTGTGAGTGCAGTGGACAGACATTCAGGGATATTCCTGCTGTCAGAGGATTAATCTGGTGGGACGCTACTTTGTTTTCTTGCAGTGTGTTAAGCTTTCAGCGTAATGATGAACCTGTGACAGAAGCCATAGCAAACAACCCCTGCACAGAGAATTATGACGCCAGTCATTAACAGATCAGCAACCCGGGCACAGGAGATAAGTCCCCAGGGCAACGTCCTGTGCCATAGACTGAGGGAAACCTCTTTTTATCCCTCCTGCTCTGTCACTGACACCCTCCATCCTTTCTTTCAATTCTTTTTGTCTAGTTCTGAAAATCAGCCCTTTATTAATTCTTATTTAACATTGTAAGTCTTAGGGTTATATCAAACGTCCCATAAAGCTATTTTATTTGTTTAATTAGTCAGTTAGAGAAACTAACTGACTGTTGGTTATCAGACCATCTCAGCTCACCATTAGTGTTATTGTATGTTTAAACACTTTTCATAGATAATAGGTACATAACTCATGTGAAATAAGCAACTCAGCTATGATAAACAAATTTTTAGTAATTATATCGTGAACATTTGTGCTACTATCATGTTGACAAAATGTAAGAGTAATCATGATCCTTCATCCATTCACTCATTAACTTGACAGTGAGTGAATATCACAATCAGTTTTCAAACCAATTATGATTGTATCAGTCATTTTAAAAATATCAAAGTCTTCTGTGAACACATGAAAGAATACATTTTTAAAAACGTTTTTTGTTCCTTTGCTGACAGATGTCTGCAAATCCAAAAAGAGATGTGAAGACAGGGAAGATGTTAATTTAGTTTAGTTTTCAGAAGAGAAAAAGTCTGCCTCCAAGTGTCACTTACTCTGCTCACTAATAAGTCCCTACACCTTATCAACATGTTACCGCTCAGACTGACAAGATGACACTCATAGGCTGCAAGTCCACCTGAGCTAATTGCTGCGCTGCCAACTTTTGAGTTCAACTTGGAGTGAGAAATGTCTATGACAAGCGGGGGAAGTAGGGTGATGGTCCATAAAACCTTTGAGGCTCCATCTTAGAAAATGAACTATTCCCCAAGGTATGTGTTTTACAGCATAAAACCAAAAATGGACAGATACCGAATTAGAAAATAACAAAATAAAAATAAATGTTGTTGTTCTGGTATGCCTATATCTCACAGCTAAAAGCCATATAAAGAGCAGGTAGTCAGTCTATTTGAATTAAAAATACAGGCACACATACACACACACACACACACACACACACACACAACCACACTGGTTCTTCTGCTGTAGAAAGAGTTGAAGCAACCATTTTGATATTTTTCCATCTCTGTTCTCCAGTTTGGATGTGATGGGCCTCTTTGCACTGGATGATGTTTGATTCAGGACTCTGAGTCTTAGTCGATGTGAAATATGCTGTTTTAATTGAAAACGCACCAGTCACCTCTTTGAACAGCATTATAGATGTGGTATTTCAAGAATTATTTTATCTCCTCAGAAAACTAAGTAAATGAATAACTCTGCCTCTTATTTAGGAAATGTGGTAATGTAAATTAAGTTAATCTGGTAACTGATGCCAGTCAGTTAATGAATGAGTCTGCGCTCATCTGCTGTGGATAAATCTCTCTTTCTGATTGGTCTGAAAAACCTGCTTCAACTCTGTCTGTAAGCGCTCGCATTTATCTGTAGTCTATGTTGACATAACCAGTTGCAAATTTGTTTGGCAATGCAAAATAAAAGAAATGAACGTGTATAAGTATGGGTTTATGATATGTATATCTACACTCAATGCAAGGAAGACTATATAAAACCATACCAACAAAGTAAAAATTATGTTTCTGACTAAACAAATGAGTAATTTAATTTAGATGGAAATAAAAACATCCATGGAACACAATATGTGGTCAGTCTAAACTTTTAGTAAGAATTCAGATTTGTTCACTTATTTGTTCCCCTTTCATCATCAACTGATTTAGCCTCATTCTCTTTCAGCTGCGCCTCATTTTGTATGTGTATAGATTACATAGTGAGCATGCAGTGAGTAATCTGTTGGTGTTAAAATGGACAACATGACTGTTTGATTTGCACTAGTACAGACTCTAATACTCCAACACAATTCATGGATTTGGGCATTCATCCGCTCGAGCAGCTAATTGTGTTGTTTTATCCCAACCTTAAGGACCAAAATACTGAACTAATACAGTGCATCCAGACTTCTTTAGCCAAGTTAATTTCAGTTTTTTAAATAAAGAGCTTATGTCTGAAGTAGTTCATAATAATAATTGTCAAACAAACTTATGCATGTGCAACTGATAGCTTATTGGCAAAGTTCAGTAATAAACTGCAATGAAAAAACTAAGCTCAAGAAAACCTATCATCTCAAGGTTTCATCAGAGTTTAGGGAGAGATTTAGAATTCATAATGAAAGCAATTTGGAAAAGCAGTCCACCTACGGCAAAACAGAATGGGAATTATAATCCTGTGCATCAGAGCCGAACGTCTCAACTAGTGCAGGCTCTGTGTAAATGGGCTTAATCAAAAGCTTTACATCTGCTGGTGTCATAATTCCAATGGAAGGTCATTACTAGTTTGGGGAGCAGCTGAGTATTTCTCCATTAAAAAAGGGGAAAAAACTAATTAGTTTGCACAACAAAAAAACAAAAGGACTAAAACATGGCTGCACTGCAGGCTATCTTGCAGATAACTCTCTTAGCAAGACATGTTTCGTAATTAGTTTTTCCCCTCCACTGGGATATTCAATAACCTGCAGTTGCAGAGATTGAAGAAGAGATAGGAATACTTATCTCTAATGTTTTCTTGCCACAAAAAATAATTCTGTCATTCAAAAGAAGGATTAAAACTAGAAAGGGCTGTGTGCGCCTTTTAGCTGGTAAACAGGTTTTGAAGGAGGGACGTTCCCATGGGCCCAGTAGAATAACATATTTATTCAACTCGGGCTATTTTTTTAGTTCCCTGTGGTCCTCTTTTATAGAAAAACTTGTTTGGCAGTTAATAAAACTGTGTAATGAACACAAAAAGTTTAACAAATAAGAAAACAATAGTTTCAAGAATAATTAAAGTATTACAACAGGCATTTACTATACAGAGCCGGGATTTTTAACGTACAATCTTTGACTTCAAGACCCCAAATCTTTGACCTGGGGTTGTCACCAGTTTTGTGTGTGTGATTTAACTAACTAACTAACTAACTAACTAACTAACTAACTAACTAACTAACTAAATGACTGACTGACTGACTGACTGACAGAATAACAGAATAAATAAATAAAGGGTTTCTCTCTTGCGCAATATGAAGACAACAGCCTAATCTCTGCCAACTTTCCTGTTGTGTCTGTGATATTTCCCAGGAGTGGAGTGGGGTGGGAGGGGCAGACAATGACCGCTGGCTGTGGACGCTGATGGACAGATATGTTGGTGCATTCACATGTCCATATTCCAGGAGATGTGATTACTTCCGACAGCTTGTTTGTTCTCATTCCAACTGGCTGGAGACAACCCCCAAGCATCACCACAGGACAGAGCCGGTGTGATGCAAGCAGCAAAACATGCAGCTTAAAAACCCTCTCAGGTACTTTATCAACCAAGCCAGTGAAGGGTGGAGACTTTCAACTGTGATAAACACCGTCAAATTACTAGAACACATAGCTCTTTAAATAAAAGACAAATGTCAGGGAGGTGGGTGTTGACGGGAGGACTCAGGTGCGGAGATGAGGGGAACAAGGTTTATTGAACAAAAACAGGGTGAATGTCCAGACAAAGTACAAAACAAAGCTGTGGCAAACTGTGGGCAAAGTATCAAAGCAAGCAAACAAGACTGTGGAAAAACTATGACAAAGTAACAAAATAAAGATTAACAAGACTATGACAAAAACGTAACTATGACTGTGGCTGTGGCAGAACTATGACGAAACAAACCTGGCGTGGGGGTGACGACGGACGAAAGGACAAGAGGCAAGACAAGAAGACAAGAACGGCCCCGCACCAGACAAGGGGAAACGAGGACTATTTAAACACATGAGGGAGGGAAACCCCAGGTGTACACAATAGGTAATCAAGACAAGACATTCCCCCAGACGTGACAACAAAGGCTTCAGATTGTGAATATTCAAAAGTAAATAATTACAACATATACTAACACAACTACATGTGTTCTTCATGATAGTATTTATCTTAATTTAGAAAAAATGAGCAATCTCCGAGCCTCACATTTTAAATTTTTATTATTTTATTATTATTTTATGGAGGTGTTTGATCATATTTTAGCTAAAAGCCTCCCTTTTTATCTTCCTTTTGAATTATTGATTTCTATTACCATTAGTAGTAAATGCAAACATCACACCTCTTCTATTTGTATCTGTTGTCAAGATGTGTTCACCTTAACTGCAGTAAACATTAGTGCTGCTATAGAATAACTCAGTTGCAGATATATGAGAACTAAGGTCTTTTCCAGCTAGCAAGGATCTTTCAAAAAATATTTTTTTTGTAAGATTTACAATTGAAAAAAAAAACATGTCACATGTCTTTCGCACTTAAAATGTCACATTATAATTTGCGACATATATGAAAGCTCAGATAGCATCATGGAAATATATTAGAAAAAACACAATGGAATTATGGGAATGATACAAGTTTGTAAAATGCAAAAAGCAGATTGTATTCAAAGATCTGCATGCCTTTCTCCAGAGGTTTGGATGAGTTTTGGTGAATATAACATTTTTTGCTAGGAGATATTTTCTGTGCAGTGGTGAAGCTCGGTTGAGGGAAGATAATGCCGTGCAAACTTAATCAACATGATAACATGCACATATGAAAGTATGTACATGTGTATGTGGAGCTCTGCTGATCAAAGCCAAAGTAAAGAGGGTAGGCAGACGTTTGAAGATGGCCCCCTGAGTTGCAGGCCACTCTCCACTCATGCACATTCACAAAGCATATCATTAAACATAATAGGGTTTTTATCACCGACTGTCAAGAAATACCGCTGCATTTGCATTCAAATTTAATTTGCCACACTGAAGCTCATGCATCCAAGAAAATTTCCTATATACCCTCCCTCCTGTGTCTCACACATATGCACTCACATATACATCCACATGCTCATAATCTTTAATACTCCCATAAAGGGAGGTTGTTGCATAAAGTCTCTATTTATTAGTTTTGCATTTATGTTATGTTTGGATATTTATTGCAGTTAATTTATACTAATCTATCAATATGATGATCAAAAGCAGTTACAACTTAAAAAAAACATTTTGAACGTATAAGCTAAAATTCTCTTTGCTGTACTAAAAAATCCAGAGTAAATTTGGATATGAGTTCGACACAACTGCTGCCAAATGTGATTTTACATCAGTAAATCACAAACAAAAGTACTCCCTTATTTTGGAGAAACCGAGTTATTCTCAAAGAGTGAAACTGCTCCTCGACTTTTCTGTCCATTTCCCTGTCTCACTTCACCTGGAGTAATGCAGACTCCATTTCACAGACAAAATATCCTCTGTAGAGTCTGTCAAAGTGTTTACCCACAGGCCTGAGTCTCTATCTGTGGCCTGACATCTAATATAAAGAACTGGCCAACAGCTTCCACCACCCTCCTTTCCAAGAAAAAGGATGGGAGATGAGGTGCAACATGCAACAGATCTGTGTGTTTGTGCACTCCTTTTTCTATTTCCACTGGGTCCAAAACCTGAGATATCGCTACTTATTTGAAATTTGCAGGTTCTGAATGATTAGAAGTGAAATGAGAGGGACAAAACGTGGTTTTAGGTTTACCCTGGAAACAGGTGAAGGTAAAGCTAGATATTCATTTCAGGTAAGAGTCAGTGGCTGGTCAACAAAAAAAAGGTTACTATGTGGTGATGTCTGAAGAGGTGAAGGAGGAGGGTGTGTGGTAAAATGAGGAGTAAAAGGATAGGTGACACAATTCCCAATTCCCCAGCAATCTCACATGAGAGGTTAGTGCAGGTAACTTATGTGTTTATGAGCTGAAACATTTGGAGCTCGTTATTTTTAGAATTATCATCGTCAACCTTGTGTTTGAGACTTATAAACATCTTAAAGTTCTTGATGAAACACAGATATTTCCTGAGGTGTTTATGCAATAAACGTGCTACTTTACCATTTTATTGTACCTTTGGAGTGAGGAGGGTAGAGAAGGGCACATGTTTTACAACCTATAAGGAAGACATTCCTATAAAATGGGAGCTGCCTCTCGAGCACCATCGAGTTTTACTGCCATCTTTAGTTGGCGCAGGATGAGAAGAAAGTAAAGGGTGGCTGCCCTTTGCAAAACGCACTTACATATGTTGTCTAATTCAGCCCAAAACTCTCATGTTGAACATATAGCAATCACACACGTGCCTAACACATGCTCGGCACAATGGGGGAGACCTCAATCCAATTAACTTGAATATTAATTAAAGAGCTCTCTGCTGACAGGGCTCTGGACTTTTTGAAGCAGTCGGTGATTTGGCTGCATTGCCAAAAACGTTTATTTATGCTGTCTACACAAATGAAATGTCAATGCAAGTACCAGAGCATGAGTGTATGTTTTCACTGTTTATTTTTCATGCAACCGAGCAAAACATTTCAAACACACTCTCCTTTTGTTCATATTTGTACAGGGCTTGGTACCCATCACCACCATTCAGGAATAGGTACCAGGCTCTGGTTTAGCCCTGATTATGGGGGCAGATGACCTGAAATTGAAAGTCATTGGTAAGCCAGATACCTGGTGCCTTTCCTGGCCCTGTGCCAAGGCTGGAACATAAAGTAAGTCTTCAAAGTCTACAAGAGGATATGAATGCAGCTCTTCATAGTACACCAATCTGAACCATCACAGACTCCAGTAAGGTGATGCACAACTCAGCTTTTGTGAAACGAGAAATGGTTAGCTACAGGAGGAACAGCAAAAGGAGTTGTATGGGGTAATGCCACACATAGAGACGAAAGTTGGAGGGCAAGATCAGGGCAACATGGAGGGAGATTAGCCAGCTATCAGAATATCAGACAAGTGCAATGAAGAGGGATATGCCTGAGAAATACAATAAACTATCAATACCTGGTGCACTGGAGCCTGCTGATCAATAACTCTCAGATCTGGATATCTACCTGAAAAGATACACTAGTGAAGTTGAAAGCTCGCTTACCTTGTTTAGAGACTTTGACGATTACGTTGGCTGTCATTGTATGAAACTGTTACAGAGCTAAATGCAATTCTTGAACAGGAAGTTACGTGTTTAAGAGAATTGCAAAAAGTGGAAAAAAAAATCATTCCGATATCAACTGACTTATCAAGCTCAGAATGTTCAGATTGCAGGTCTTATCTTAAAGATGTTTATTTGTACTCTCTGTGTATAAAGTGCCACTCCTTTTTCATGAGAATATGCAAGCCTGAAAACTGGTGAACAGAGATCAAAACCATGGTTATCGTACCTGTTATCTGAGTGGAGGTTTTGGTTTTGTTGTGCAGCAAACACAAAGAAAGCCTGGCTGTGTTCGACTTGCACATCCATCGGCGACATTGATAACAACATGCCTGTCTCTTTGTAACTGGGTTTACGCTGAAATTTATTGACATCATCAAAGCTTGGTGTACAATCACAATTGAAAGATTACTACCACTACTATTACAACTTATATTTAGCTCTGAGACAGCTTTTTAATGAATGAAAAATGAATATTGTCATTGTCTGATAGGAAAATCCAGCCAACATAGTTATTTTCTAGAATTACACTAAAGACATTCCTAATATTCATGCTGATAAAGTCTGAATATATTTCTGGTTCTGCTTCTTTAAATTATTTTCTTTTGTAATACAGGAATAAATTGTTACTCATGAAAGATGATTTGTGCTGAAAAAGGTTCTTTGTTTTGGTTTGTTTAGTGGTTGTATCTTTTGCTAATGTGCTGCAGAATCAAAAACATTTCTGAGTTTGGATTTCTGAGGAATCAATTATCTATTTACCCTCAAGTCATGAATCTAAAAAAATGGTTCATCTCACCAGGAACTTTTCTTGATTCATGAAAGGTGAACGATTTCCAGGAACAACTCTTTTTTTCCCCCCCATGTCCGCCCTGCTGACTTCAGCTGTACTTTACTCTGCCCACTGAACCAAGTAGGGCTTTGTGGGTGAAGGCCAAGGATGACAGCAGTGTTGACAGAAAAAAATGGTCTGCACTTATATACTGCATTTTAACCTTGACTAGATCCTACAAAGCACTTAACAGTATGTTCCCTATTCACCCATTCCTACACACACACCAATGCCATAAAGGTGCTCTGCTGCCATCAGGGGCAATTTGGGGTTCAGTGAACTTTTTCACAAGTGGAAAGGCTTGGAATCATACAACCAGGCATCAGGTTACTGGATGGCTATTACATTACCTGAGTCATGGCCCTCACGGAGCACAAAATGACACATAAACATGGCACGGAAATGTAAAGCATCAACTGTAGCCTTTCGGGAATAATGTTGATAAAAATCAAAGTTCAATATTCGGTTGTGTAATTCACCACTTAACCATAATCCAAATCATCCAACAAAAAGGGAAGAAAAATGTTTTGAATGAAAGAAATGGATGTGTTCCCTGTTTTATATAAATAGTTTTCATTTTGAGAGACATGTTGTCCAAAATATTAGTTCTATACACTCTTCATTGAATCTTTTTGAGTCCGTATGTTTTATTTTAATTTAAATATGTTTGTCCAGGGTGTACGCTGCCTCTCCCCCGTTAACGACCGGGATAGGCTCCAGTCCACCCGCAACCCATTTGGGAATAAGCGGTTCAGAAAATGGATGGAGGTTTGTTAAATAAGTTTGGATTTTATTTTGATATACATACAAGCACAATGACACACATGACAACCTAAGAATTTTACTTACATTTCATACAGGTAAACTCAACTAAAATGGGCTGAATGCACGTTTTTCAAATTAGTAGTTCTTGACAGTTGAAATTGCTACCTGAGCAACAGAGTGGACAAAAAGTCCACTCTTACATCCAATGAATCACTTGCTTATACTGTATAGAAATGAAGTGTATAAATGAACTGTTTAATGTTGGAATCACACATTTCTTTCGTTGGCGAACATAAAGCTTGTTGCTGCCAGACAGTTTAATGTTACCACACTGATTAATTTTATGATAAAGTCATAGAAACCGCAGATGAAAACACCTCCTTTTTTATATATATTATAAAAATATCTATAAATTATGCATTTATTATACAATAGGAGCCACGATCACCCATACACACACACTTACACAACACATCTTAATCTGTGCGATGTTAAATTCTTTTTTTCGCCTTCACACAAATTCCCACTCCACATCGTAACCTGGGGTTCAGTATCTTGCCCAAAAGCTCTTTTGACATGTGGTTTTTGAGTCAGATGTCAAGCCACTGACCCTCCAGTTACCAGATTAATTGTCTTTCTCCTCAGCTGTCCAATAGATATGCAAAACTCTGCTTATATTGATTACATTTAAATAGTTTAACTTTTATGGTTGAAACTGAGGAGAGAGTGAAAAAACACCAGCTTTACAATCTGAAACAAATCACAGCATTTTGAATGAACTAAAGTGCAAACTTCAGCTGTATCTAGCAAACATTGTGGTGTTATTAAAATTGGAAGTGCACGCATAGTGTTTCAAGACACTGATGGTAGGTTTTTCATGTGTGAAAAGGGCTTAAGTAACTAGCATCATATTCAGTTTCTCAGCTATGAAGAAAAGCAAATTATCTTAAAATCAGTTTGGAGTTAAATGAATTACCTCAGCATATCAGATGTTTTCATGCCATTGAATCAGTTTAGAGCAGATCGAGCCCGATCCAATATGGGGAAACTGATACATCTCCATAGCAATTGTGACATCTGCATTTATAGATTAGTTTATACTAATGACTAGATATATTGTGCCAGAGCAAAATGTGATTGAATTGATTTCTTATTTGTAGAATAAAGAATCTAGAGGAATCTTTGACAGAATGTGTATGCGCGGGGTGTGCCATTTCAAAGTTTCAAAATTCCTGAACTAATGTTTTATTCCTTTTAAATGAACACTCATTCAAAGACCGTCATCCAGTGTTAGATATTGTTACATGAGATGAAGAGGGCGCAATGAAACAAAGCCTTTGAGGTGAAGCTTTTCCCATGGTTTCATTCGCAGTGTAGAATTAATATGTTCTGCTCACCCTTTGACCCGCTGATTTACATTGCATCTCAGACACCGGTTGTAATAAAATGTAGGCCAAACATATCTGCTCTCTCTTGGATATCCAGCTAATGCAATGCAAAGTGAGTGGAGCTCCAACAGGGACATTTAATGAAAATGAGAAAGTAGGGGGAGAAATGAGAGAGAAGCTTTCTGAAATTAATCGAGGACCTCTATTAAAGACACAAAGGTGGAGGGAAAAAAAGATCATAATTGAAATTCCACACAGAGGGCTTCTCTTCTCTTTTTTACCCTTGTGTGGCAGAACTTTTCCATTTGATAACTTTTTGATATGCTCCATCAAGAAGGTAGGAAGGACCTCTCCGTTGCACAGGTACATTTTCCCCTCAGACTGTTTTGAGCTAAGTGAGTGATTTGACAAGACACACGGCAGAGATGGCAGATGCTCATCTCAAAGCATCAGATATGCATTTCAAATGGGAGTGGAGCCAATGAGATCAAAATGAAATGTGCAGCTGCTGGGAAAAAAAACAGCCAGTAAAGTAAACCGATTTCTAAATCCTTATAACAAAATTCAGAGGGAGCCTTGACAAATAAATGCATCATATTTGTCAACATCAGGAACTATTGCTGCAAGGGACAACATGGAAGCTGGCATAATGGGGTGAAGCAAAGTCAGCAACTGCCTGTGGCCCTGCACATTCTCAGGGGATCTTGTCCATGAAATGTTCGGAACGGGTTGTCTACTTTGTTTTGAGAATTACAAACTGTAATTTTTTTTTTTTTTTATAGTTCAGCTCTGAACAATTTCCATTCACCCTATATGCAAAGTTGCTCACAATGTCAGAATGATATGAACTACATCTGGTCTCTTGAGGACCAGACATCTTGGAGCGAATCACTGGCACTTTGAGACATGACACAAAACATAAGAGAAACTTGGTCTGATGGGTTCCTCGGGTCTTTTTCAATTTGTAACAAATAAAAGCCATTCAGATTGCATTATCTAAAATAAAAAAGGCAACATTGCTGTTAGTCGGTTGTATATGTGCATGAAATGCTTGTAAGTTTTATTGATATAACACAATGTAGCTTAGATCAGTCCATTTTGAGTTTGTTTCTAAATGTTCTATTAAGTGAATTAATGGTTAGTTCATTAGCTATTATGGACTGTTAAGGGAGGGATGTACTTGCTCTTTCACCCTGCATTCTCCAAACAACTATGTCAGTTTTCAACTATGTACACACTATTTTTTGTTATCATCATGACAGTAAAAGCAAGAACATAGGTACCACAGAAGACATGTGAAACCCTTAAACCAAGCGTGGTGCAAGACATTGATTGCTTCTGCATTTTTACATGTTTCCTGTCAAAATACATGACATGGAGTCGGAGTTGGCACTCCCCTAACACAAATGCACATTAGTTAGATCCAGATTGATCAGGCAACAGCCACCATTACATGTAAGATGGAGTAATTTGGGTTATTTCAGTTATTTTTCATAGTCCTCTTGATCAGTAATTTCTAAAAACATTGAATGGCATTGATAGACTTAGTTGATCCTTTTCAAAGATGTTGACTTGACAAGTGAAAGACATCTGAGCCTGAAAATCCAAAAGAATCAGCCTCACCCAAACAAGCACGAAATGCATAAAACTGTAAACAAGATAGTATCTTATCAATCATTTTGCTGTCGTTATCACTATTTCTGCTCTAAAAGCAGCCACACAGCATCCCCTCTTATCAGCTATAAGCTGTATTATTTCTGCCTCCCAGATATAACACAAGAAAATAAACAAACAGCATTCTCTGAATGAGTAGGAAATCCCATCACCTCACAGAAGCCAATTATACATATTTTTACAGACTTGCGAGTTTGTATTTCAATGCAAGATCAGATCCCAAACTGCATCGTGGTAATGAATGGATCTTGTAATTCATGCAAAGGACTGACTAGATCACATTTTTGGAGGTATTTGTAAGAAGCTCGACAATAAAGAGGGTTTATAAGTCTGTAAGTGGCTTAGAGGACAAAAGAAGAAAAAACAGCAAAAAAGCAAATATTTTCTCATCCTGTCTGTGTCATAACTTTTAGATCAGAAGCACACAGCTGTGTAGATTGTGTACTACCATGGTATACCATGTTTTTATCAGTTTGATGTAGTCAAAATGATCAAAGTATCATCTGGTACTGAAATTTGAATGGATTTTTTTTTTTCTTGGGCCCTTAAGCTTTTCTAGAGAAAGTGTGTGAAGAGTGAGTTGGTCAGTGGAGGAGTAAATAAGGCTGGATAACAGCGTCTGTCTGTGTGTCTCTTTCACTTTGTAAACGATGTGACTGAAGCTTGGGTGGGAACCCGAATCCCAAGGTTGAGGGGGGTGTCTGTTGATTGGTGTAGACATTTCCTATACAACTCCCACCACCTGCTCCCTTTGTGCACACACATGAGCACACATAGTATATTTACCCGTACATACAGATATGCATTCACAAGCACGCACACGTTAACACACCAACACAGGCACGCATCGCAGTTGCACACTCACACACTCACACACACACACACTCTAACCACAGGGGACAGGTGGCACAGACTATACGTGGGTGATGCGGCGACCACAGAAGTGATTCTTTTACTGCCACCGTCCTATCTGATTCTACAGGGTAACCTTTGTAAAGCAAGGACACAGAAATACACAGACACCGTCTGACAGCACCAACCTCTCCACAAGCCCAGGTGAACAGGGGAGCTTTTCACTGCACCTGAGCTCAGTGATAAAAAATAATTATTTTCCGTTTACTTGAAACACCTTAGTTTATATCTTCTGCCTCAGTGTTTTCTCATTTATCCTTTTTTTGCCGTCGGCGACACAATGTGTCGACATGTGAGCGTATGCTAGTCTGTATGAGGCGGTTATTGATTACTGATAAGAAAATCCAGCAAAGGCTCATACACATTTAGCAGTTATTTGTTCTCCATATCAATCAAATAGTTCTATCTTTAGACAGAGTCGAGTGATGTTTAATGCCCGGTCCCTTTTCAGTATTTCACACATTTAAATGAAGACTGAGTCTGCCAAAAGTGCATAAAGAGTCTGCAGGGGCAGAATGTGAATGGGCAGAGAGGAATGCCATTCAGAAGGAAAATATCACCTTTTAAATGGCATTTGAATAAGAACTGAAAGAACTGCACAACTTCTGAATAATCTCTGTCTCTGAATGTAGGAAAAGTGAAATGACCAAAGCCTTTCGACACATGGCATACCCTCAAATGTTCAATACTTACATTGTACACTGCTGAAGCCTGAGTTGATTGTACCTACAGTAAAAGGCCAAGATATATACAGGGAAGACTTTTGGAGGAGCAAACATTTGAAAAAGAATAAATGTCAGTGGAATTTACATGCTTCAACGTGAGGCAAAAGAATTCTCTTGCCATTTTCTTGGATAGCCTCTGCATTCTGATTTCCACAGAACGCACATCCAGTTGAAATGAATCTATAGATTACTCGATGCTGATGAATTCAATCTCAGAAGAAGAAAGTCACATGGAGGGATAAGGATAATGACAGAACTAAAATACAACCCAAGTCTTTATGATGATTGCTACAGTAGTGAGTGTGCGCTTCAATGTGACAATTATACATAACACAATTGCCGGTAGCATTTATTTCATGCTGTGTTTAATTCTGCTGGAATAATGATAAAAGGAAACATTCAGAATGTGCATGTGAACACAATAAAGGACTTGACGGAATGGGCTATTGCTCTCCCACAGGGAATGATTGAACCCTAACAGGGGGTTGGTGGAATAAATCACCCTCCTATCTAGGGTAACTTATGACCTCCAGAACACCCAGCAGCTTTTCCTCAGAGTTTATGACTATGTGCTGAAAGGGTTAGTGCACAAATTTGCATATATGTGCATTTTTATGCCATATGGTAAGAATTTGGACTTTTTTCAAACATTTTTTTCATCAATAATTTTTATTTCCATCCTACCCTGCTTAAAAAAATGCAAAAATACCTTTTTAACTGTCACCTCTTTCAGTTAGTTATTTTTTTAGATTGAATGAAGTTCTTACATGGCGAGTTTGAGTCAGAGATGCCCAAAAAGGTAAAATAGTGCATCGCATGAGAGTTACCGAGTGCCATGCTAAACTGCCACGTTATGCACAGTTAGTGAGTTACTGCATCGAAAGTGGAGGAAAAAACAACCGATTTCTGCCGAAAGCTCGAGAGGTGACTCGTGTCACTTCAGCTGACAATGAAAGCTTTGAGAAATCTTCCCAAAGTTCCACACCTGCTGCTCTCCTCTAGCAAGCCAGCCTGACTGTTTTCCTCTAACAATCTCTTCTGCATGTGGGGATTCTGATTCAGCCAGCTGATGGCACACTCCAGTCAGAGCTCTACCCAAAGTTACCACCTCCCTGCAGCATTGTCAGCTTTGCATTTTCTTGTCGTTTCACCGAACTAGAGAATGAATATATATGTATATGTATATACCATCTCTTCAGCTTCAAAATTTTAACAAATTCAGAATGCCGGTTGTCACAGTAATCCGAAAAACAGCAATAATAAGAAACTCCTCAAAATACAGGCTCAGGTTTGTCTTGAAATGTACCAGCGTTAAGCTGACAGAAACTAAATGAGCCATGGCATAATTAATGAGCTGATTAATTTGATATCTCGTTCTGTACTAGTTGAGGTTATTTTGCCTTTCATGGCCAGTTCTCTGTTATATCAGCAGACAGGCAAGAGACATTTCTAATGAACAGCTAGTTGTACTGTTTCTCTTCACTGGGATAACGAACACCATACTGCGACCTCACTGAACTTAATGGTATTCTAGCCTATTTTAATGCTATGCTCAGTTTATACTGTTGTCTGGACATCAAACTCAGCAGCCATTAATGCTTGGTACAATTTCTTAATTTTGCCTGTCATTGGCAATAAATTGAGGGGGGAAATACAGTAATCATATATATATACTGTATATATATACTAAACTTTGTACAAGAGGTTGTGTGTTGTCTTAACCAGTATGATAAACAAAACTATTAAATCCATGTATTTTTAAAATGGATGAAATCAACTAGCCTCTCGCCCATTATCAGCTGGTATAGAATCTGGCCCGCCTGCGACCCCATGGGAAAGAGCGGTATAGAAAATGGATATATGGATGAAATAAACCAAATACTCAGTGTCTAATAAGGTGTAAACTTGTTTGCAAAGCTGTTAAGGACACTACTTAACATTTGTTACTCATGCTGATTTGTTTCTCCTGTCTACGGTTGTGAACATAACTTTAGAGATTGCACTGAAAGCAGTGACTGCAATTCAAAGGCAAAATACTTTGACAGAGTACATGGTGTGTTGTGATGCGTGGACTGAAGGGATAGCAGTGTAATCTGTTGTATCAACGACTGATGCAACTTCTGTGACCAAAAGGTAACTAGCAGAGGTGTGCAAGCTATCGAAGCTTGTTCTACATCCTCCCTGTATGAGCTGCAACTTTTTTGATATGCACCCACATAGCAAGTACAGTATATGCATATAACATTTAACATGCTTCTTAAAGAGAACATAATCAATCATACCTTTTGTTTTTAAGACACTATATGGCACGTCTATGTTCACAATGGCAATTAAACCAAGGCATTCCTCCTTTTTCCATTTTGTTCCCTGCTCGCATTAACCTGTGTTTGTCTGTATTTGTAAGTGTGTATTTACACTTGCAATGGTCTGTCTATTTGCTTGTGTCTGTCTGTGTGGCACCTACCCCATTTCTATGGAAATCAAATGTGGCAACAGCCATAAGTTTACACATTCCCCCTGTTTTGACTCCATTCAATCAACTGTGTGCATAATTACCCTGGTGCCGTATGGTAATCTATTGGGACCCAAATATTGCAGTTTGACAAATCCTTCATTTGTATTCAGTTTCTACACAAAGCATCAATCGTGCTTTAGCACACATGCTGCTCACCAACCCCCCACCCTCTCTTCTCACACACACACTCCACTACCCATGCCCCTCCCCACTCCCCAGGAACACAGAGCAGTGTGGAACTGAAAGCTGGCTGATTAGAACAGCAAGACATGCTGGGACCTGGGTTCGCCATTAATATTTCTCTTTTCCAGATGGCGCCTCCTCCAGTCGAAAAAGATACGACCA
>CAJRST010033334.1:16782706-16810173 GCA_907169785.1 Menidia menidia | reverse complement strand
TGAATATAGAGACACAATAAGATCCTCCAAACAGGGTATGGGATAATTCAGATTTTTTAAATCCTCCCAAATTATTGGCAATCAATGCACACACATGCCACAGAACAAATCCCCACAATCCCACATTGCCTGGGGGTGACTGTTTGGACCAGTGACATTTTGAGCCTTATTACACGCTCACAACACAACAAGGCACAACAAACAAGAAGCCCAATTTCAGTTTTTCTTTATCTCTCTCCCTCCTGCTTCTACCCCCTTGCTGTCATTTTTCTTTCATTCTGTTTGGGATTGAGGATGAGGTTTGGGGAGGAGAGCTGCAGTAAACAAGGACAGAAAGAGAAAGAGAGATTAGCACCAGCTAATAATCCCCTCTTTCAACACGTGCAGCTTCATATTTCCAAATTAAAGTCGAGTGTAAGAAAAGGGGCTTATTAAACATTAAAGGTCCTCCGGCTGCATCACACCAAGCACATCCCACCCCCCCCCAGCTCTGCCCCAGAGGCTCGCAGAGCACTGTGCAGTGCTGGGTCTGCAAGCTGGAGTAAACTGAAGCCATACATCACCCAGCCGATCAGGCCTTGGGAGAAGGGTCCGGACCAATCATTTTGAGGTTAAACAATGTAATTTGGATCTTGTAAGTGCAATTTATTTTCTCCGTCAGACAGAGGCATTGAAACATTTTCTCTTTTTTCCCTCCCTCTCTATTAGATAAAAAAGGAGGATGCCGTTTGGAGGAGAGGGAGTTGGTCCCACCAGAGGTGAGACATCAGTGGTCATTTGCTCATTGCGGAGAAAAGAAGGAGGCAAAACAATGACTCAGACTTAAAATGAATTCAGGAATTATCCATCAGGTTAAGATCGGACAGCTAAGCAATTTTTGTTCATATGCTGGTCGTAAACATTCAGTGCTATCTACTCCAACTATACTCACAAGTTGAATGTGGGCAAGGAATGGTCAGCAAGGTTCAGCCTTTGGAGTAAGGGGTTTAGCCCCGAGGGCACTATGCTTTATAGCAGGCCTCTGGATGTACCTTTGAGACAGAAAAGGCAGAAAAGGGAAATCCATGTGCGTATATCAAGATTTACCATGTTTAACACTACAAAGCAGTTCAAAGCAGAAAGGTGTAATGATGACGAATGTCCTATATTTCCCCCACAATGACTGCACCACTGCCTCACCATCATAGTTGCTGTTCTTCAGAAATCTGTGGTGCTGAGAGACAGGTCGAGATTCTTATTATGTGCTCATCTTTTAAAACGCGAAATACATGATAGAACAGTTATCGACTGCCCAGGTAAATATGAGCCTTTTTATGCTGGTCCGTTTTTTTTAACGCTATTTCACAGTCAAAGCCTAAAAGAGTGCAGCATTACTTCTTTTGTTACCAAAAACTAATGTATACTTACAGCAGCTACAAATTATATCAATTACTCCCACAGAGACAGTGATGGTTATAGCAATAACAATAGGATTACTCTCTGCTTGGCTGGGAGATTTTCTGACCGGAAGGCCCCAAAGCCAGTTTAATGTCCTCTCCAGTGAGAGCTGCTGTCCTCTCTTAGTGAATGTACATACATTTTGGGTATGTCTTTAAATGTGTACTGGGGTTGATGCCGGACAGGAAATCTCCTGCAGTTTAGAGGATTAGACGCTACAAAGTGCCGCTGGTGGAAAGAATGAGCTAGCCATACAAGTGAATTAAGAGATTAAGATGGTTTAGAAAGACTGATTACAAAACCACTGGGATTTAGAAATGGAGAGACAAAACCCTGAGATTCAAAAATCCTTTGTACTTTTTCAGAAGGCATTGGCAGTTACACCACAACAGTCTATCAACCAAAAAGCTTTTGAATACAATTGAATTGAATTTTGGCCAAAGATGTGGACAGCAGGGAAAAAAATGGCTTGGTGAAGGTCCATTATCAACATATTTTACTAACAATGTGCCGATTTGATCAAAGCAGAAATTCTGAGCAGCGTTATAGCCAATATCTCTGCATTGATAATGATTTTAAAGCGTTCTATTACAATTATTACATAAACAGGAATATTCCCTCTGGTCATCACTTTTGTACAAATATTTCTGGCTGTATTGAATTGTAAAAATTGTGCACAGACATCTGTTTGACCAACAATTATTCTTGTTGAAAGCTGAGTTTGTATGGAAAATATAAGGGGAAAGGGGAGTGAGGGGGTTCCCTGACAGGAATGACTTTAAATGCAGTGCCAGTTCAATGTTCTGTCAGCACATCTCCATTAGTTTTATTTCGCCTGGGAGATTAAACTTTGAACAGGATGAACCGGGTATAGGAAATTAAAGAATGAATGTTGATTTCATTTTGTACATAGTACACTTGTTCAACTGCTTAATGTCATGGTATAAATCTGATCATCTAATAATCCTTGATACAATCTCTGAAAAAAAGTTGTTAAAAAAATAACATATGTGATTGTGTAGTAAGTCAAGCTTGTGGTAGTCTTAAATTGGCAGATGAAACGCCCTCTTTCAAACAACAACTTTTTACCAGGTCCAATCCATAACCGCATGCCTACTGTGAAACATTGTCGATAGGAAGAGCAACAGTAAACTTCAACCAAAGCTATACTGCCAGAGATTATTCTGGAACAAATCGATCCAAAAGTGGCCTGCCAAGCATTGCAACTGTGTCCTAGGAAAGTGTTAAGGGGAAGAAGAACAAATGGAATGAATAAGAAAATGAAAAAAATGAAGAACAGATAGGGGGAGATAGAAAGTGCTGGCCACTGCAAAGTCTCCAAACAAAGAGGATATGTGAGGCATGTACCTCAAGCCTTTTTCCCTTACAAGAAGAGCCAGTAAGCACTTTTCTCCGTGCTGAAAAGCTAGCTCTCGCTCTTCATGTCACATCAGCAGTTTTTTAGCGAAGCTCACAAGCACCATATCCAGGTGAGGGGTGTATGTTAAGGATTTTTTCCCTTTCCCCCATAAGTCTCTTTCACTTCTACATTCCTCCTCCATACCCCACCCCCTCCTCTCTGTTTCTTTCTTCCGTTGCCAGTGTGTCTCGTCTTTATTCTCCCTCTCTCCTTCTTACACTTTACAATTCTGTTTCTGTCTCCCTCGCGATGTTTCAAAGCCCGTATCACTCCTTACAGTCTTTCTATCTTCTTTTTTTTCAATCATATTTTCCAGACTGCGTGTATACTGTATGTGAGGGCAGATTGCTTCTACATTTGCTCTTTGTCCTTATGCAGTCCCACGTCAGCAGCTCATGCAAAAATTGATTTGGCTATTCAGATATTCAGAGGATATTCTATAAATGACACTGCTCTCTTAAGTTATTTAAAAAAAAATCAACAACCCTGATGAAGGAATGATGAATATTTTGTTACAATTAAGCATATTCGCATCCCTTTCAGTTGTCTCTCTGTTATGCTTTTTTTTTTTTTTTTAAAGCTAAGTGGTGCAAACTTTTGGTTACTGATGAAGGACAAACAGACTTAAAACTGCTATGCAAGTACACATATGCACACAAACATGCAAAGGTCTCTGAGTGGCTGAAAAGCAGGACTATTCATGCGACAGGAACACCCCCAACTGTGAACACCACTTTCCCTGGAAAGTGATGCTGGGGCACAAATCACATTTTCTGCACAATTAAAGCAGGGCTGCGGCTAAGTATATCAGAGCCTTGCTCTCCGCAGGAGCCCTGGGAGTCAGCAGGCCTGTCCCCTCTCCCTCTATAATGGCAATGTGATGAAGATGGTTTCTCTGTAATTAGTTTCTGAAAGTTCTCATTCAGTGAGTGAGGCCAGTGGCAGAGAAAAGACCATTTTGTTCTGCAACCTTGCACTTGCAGCAGAGACCCTCTTTCAAAGCGGAGGGATGAGGAGTCATGTGGGACAGCTGTGTTGGTAAAAAATTAATACAAAATGAATAAAGCACAGTTTCATTTATTCATATTTAAATGAAAAGAGATGAGATAAGATAAGAAAAGATGGCTGTCAACTATAACTCAAATTTCTCCTGAATAAATAATGCTTTTCAGAAAGAGCAAAACATTAAAAAAGACAGTAAAAAAAAGGCAGAGAAAGGGGCATTTGTTTGTAAGTAACCATTTTCTAAGAATGGTGTTATACAACCCAGCATGTTGCTTATTATAATTCGTGCAAAGAGGTGATGGGATTCGTGCTGGTTTCACAAGAACATTTTGTTTTGTTTGTTGTCTGTCAAGTTCTGAGAAATCATTGAGTAGGTAACTCACTGGGCCAAAAGGACTTTTGAGACAGTTTTTTTCTTTCTGAAAGGGTTGCATTAAAGGCTTCTTTGAAACTATTTGTGCTCATTCATAGATAGTGAGGTGAAGAGTCGGAACGCTAACGATACCATTGTGGTTTTTATCATTTTATAATTTGGCTATGGGTTGCATGGTGGTGCCGAGGGCAGCACATTTGGCCCGTTAAGGACCCCGATTCCCTAAAGGGAGCCTTTTTAGATTCCCTAAAGGGAGCCTTCCTTTGTTGAATTAGCATTTTCTATTCTCGTATACGCAGGTTATCTCCTGTCGAAAAGATGCATGTCAGGTGAATTAGTGTTTCTAAATGGCTGGTAGGAGGTGTGCTGATATTTTATTAAAACCATACTTTTGAAATTATGATGTTGCGAATTATCAACCAGCCCACTATTTTTACACATGGCTAAACTCAACCAAGAATGTATGACTGAACAATGGGTGAAATAAAAAGTAATCAGCATGTGAAAACAAAAAAACATTCATTCATCCATCAAAGAATCTATCCCTGTGCTATAGCTGCTTCATTACATTCAGGGTCATGTGGGCCTGGAGTCTATCCTATCTATTACTAGGTGAGAGGTAAAGTAAACCCAGAAAAATAGCCATGCACACACACTCTTAGGGACAATTTGGAATCATCAGTTAACATGACATGCATGTTTTTGAATTATGGGTGGAAGCTGAAATACCCTGAGAGAACCCACAAATATGAAAGGACAAAAACAATTCCACACAGAAAGGCCACGGTCAGGTTAAAAATAAGTGCTAATCACCACAGACAAAAAACAAAAGGTCATACTGTGGTCTTATAATCAGTCTTGTGACTTTCCTAAACATCTCCTCCAGCCAGCTCATGAGAACCTTACTGTTCTCACTCCTGATTGACGTGTTCGGCTGATGAATCAGACAAGTGAGACCAAGAAACACATTTTAACTTGTGGCAAAGAAAGGTGCTCTGTCAAATGATCAGTATTTAATGTCCCTGCAAATAAGAACAAAACTGGTACATCAGAGCCTTTTCAGCCGGGATTAGGAGAGATTCCAGCTTCAGTCTCTGACCTGTTCTTTTTCTATCCAACCATCAATCTGCTCATGTCATCTCTGCCATCTTCCTTTCCTTTGGACATATGAATTAAAAGTATAAAAGAAAATTCTTGAAAAACATTTGGTATTCATACGTTACAGCATGACGATTATTAGAGTAGAGCTGTAAAGAACAACTGTACTGTTCTCATTTGGCTCAGTTTAGCCCTTTGTCACTAATGTGACTTACTTATTTTTTTGCCTACAAAAGTTTAATGGCTGCAGTTTCAGAAATTCAAACAAGTCCAGTTGCTATTTAAAAAATAGATTTTATCTATCGACTTGTACTGGCAGATAAAAGAATAATGGCAAATTTGCATTTCCTTCGATCTTTGATGTTCAGATCAGATGTTTTTCAGTTTTTTCAGCTCTAATGCTGATGGATATAGAAGAGGCAATAAGACAAAATTGGATATGTAGGCACAGAGATCAAGAAAAAGGAGATCGTGGTCTCGTTGATTGTCATCTGTGTGGGCAACTGATACGACATCAAATATTTCAACATTTCTCAGCTTTTGATAAGAATGTCTTAAGGAGCCAAGATAGAGATTCCTATGTGGAGTGGCATTATATCGAAGATTTATTCGGCCCTAATCTGTGGTGAAAAGCACTGTTTAGTGGGCATCACTTGTTGACAAATGAGGATGCAGGTTAAGAGAGCTGCACATAAACCTCCAGACATCCTCCAGCACAGATCATTTAAATCACACACGTGTGCTGCTGGTGGCTGTGCCACCAGCTGTCTGGAGATGGTCTCACAGTGCCAGATGATTGATGATGGGCCATCAAAGCCAACACAAACAATATGCATGATGAGTGTGAGTTACCACGGATGATAAAGACAGCAGAGCTCTTTACGCATGTCTATGGACAAGGTTTCCTGTCAAGCTTATGATGTTGGATCTAAATGGTGAAGTAACAGTTGCTGTTATGTCTTGGGATCTAATTTTTTTTTTAAATGGTCAACGTGAGTTTAAGACGTTCCATGTTTTGCATCTTATTGCTAAGCACAGAAAGACTCATTTACTAGAGAGCTGGTGTTTTATGTGCCAAGACATCCCTCAGTCAGGAAGTCCCATAGGTGTGATTGATAGGGGAATAATGGCAATCCGCAGTGAGGGAAATAATGTTTGTTTTTTTTTCGTCACAAAAGTTGCAGTAACAGGATCTACAGGGAGAACTATACTGATTCCAAAATGTTAATTAAAACAGTTCAGTGACCCACATTTACCATTCAAATAATTTTGATTAAACATTTAAATGGAAAAGATAAAAAAAATGCAATCAATTAAAGTTTTAAAGAGAAATATCTTTTCCATTCAACTGCCCATTTCTTGGATACAATCAAGCTCAAAGTCTATTGTGTAAAAAGCCAGAAACTAGACCTTAAGACAAACGGCACTATTTGGTTCAGCCACCCATAGCCAGCAGGAAAGCCATCTTACTCAGACTGAAGAGCTGAATCAGGACTGGAACCGCTGACCCGCTTTCCGTGAGGAAACAATGCGAACCACCATACTGTCCTTATTTAGTCATTCTAACAGGTCAAATTATTTTCACTATTGCTTTTGCAATTATCTTTGTTATTGTTGTTACTTTATTTCAGATATTTGTTATACAAAAGTTGAACAAAAAGGAGGAAATTAAAGTGCAACTGCACAGGAAGCAAATAAAGCATAAACAAAATAATAAGTTTTGTCTTCAGTTGTAATATTCAGGTTTCACAGAGAAACCTTTACTTCATCCCCACTCTGAGAGAAGGAAAGCTACCACCAAGGATGCATGGTCAAACACCGCACCAATGAATGCATGACTCCAATTTGGTTCTCAATCTGACATGTGTGACAGGGGATATTAGAACGTAAATCACAAATACTTCCTACTGCTTCCAGGGATTGCCCGGAGCAAAACGCACGGGACCCAAGCATGAGGAATTCTCAGGGGCTGTCAACCAAGATCAAATTCATTTGCTTACCACAAGCCTCAGTCTGTAAACACACCACAAACATGAATGCAGCCTCTGAGATAGAACTGTTTCATACCACTCCTGCTCTTATGCTCTCAGTCTTGATTTAGATATTGGCCACGAGATGCATGTGTACAAATCATCTAGAAAATAAAAAGAGAGTGACAAAATCATTCCTCCTTGTGAATGAAATGAATTTGATCAATATTTTTATGTAAAATAAAAGTAGTGCTCAGTAGGTGGCACTCATTTTTCTGCCCACACCTTAATACATTGTTTGTTTTTCTGATGCTAATGTTGAAGTCGTGCAGACTACTTACATCATCATCAGATATATTATAGATTCAAAACCCCATTAATAAGTTAACATTATAAAGAATAGTGGGTCACATTCTTCTTTGACTAAATTGACCCATACAGAAAAATAACAAAGGTTATTACTGTTAAAGGTGGTTCCACGAGCTAGTGAATCATATAAATTTGGCATACACTGTTTCTGATCTTTAGTTTTTTTCTACATGAGTAATGAAACACGCATGTTACGTCCTGGTTGATGACTTTGTGTCCTCTTGATTTTTTCAGTTTGTGCTGTTACATGAAATAATTGAGGAAGAGTTCTGAAGCTGAACAGTCTGAGAAGCATCTGTTTACATGGACATCTATTTGACATTATGACATTAGGAAATGTTCATAAATTGGTATTCGTGCAATGTGAACCAATGCTGACAAATTTTACGATGTTAATTTTCAAATGAATATAACTTTAAAAGTATTCTCTTGAACTCGAGAAGATGTGAGAATGATGTATGATAGCATGTGATGATACAGGCTAATGCTGTTTCCAGGTTTCTCCTAGGATTATGAGAGTGTTTTGCCCTGTTGCCTCATTAAAAGATTTAAAGCATAATGCTGTAAAGAAACTCAATCTACTTTATATTCTCCCTAGGTAGGGTGCAAACTTCATTTGTTTAGGCCTTATCTCCTCCATGCTATGAGCCGCAAAGATCAAAACCTGAGAAGCAAAGACACACAATAATTTGATTTGTATGTATCTGAACTTTTTTCTCCTCAAGGAGAAATTCACTAGATTGTCTACATTTACAAACAGTTCATGTGCATCTACAGTTGTGTTTTTTTCTGCCTTGCAGCTTCAATTGGTCTTTATGGATGTGTTTGCATGACTCCATCATATGCTTTCAAACTCTAAAGGGAGGCCTTAGTTTCTAACCTCTTTACTTTTTAATATTCGACTCATCTCTACCAGGCTAAATCGTGTCCCATATCATCCTTTTCCATGCACAGATAGTACCTACCAGGCAGAGTCTGCCCACAGAGAATATGCGGCTCTGAGCCATGATGGACGGTGTCATAAAGTTATGACTGAGGCTGTTCTTTTTTCGTAACCGGGCCCAAAGTGGAGGTGGCAAGATTCATTTTTGTGTTTTGCAAAATCAAGATGGCAACATTTTAGAGAGATGGGAAACAGCGGTGGAGGGGAAGAAATGGTAAAGTCTGCAAGTTAATCTGAATGCACACTTAGCCCAAAGCGTGAAGCTGGTGGCTCTGGGTTTTGTGCTGCTGCTGCTTTGCCTGTCACGTTTCTGCCACCTCCCAGCAGAAATAACCAGCCCTGGCAGAGCTGGTGGCCGGATGCAAGGAGGTGCCAGTGGCTATAACAGCAGATATATCGCTTATGAGATCAGAGGTCTGCAGGGCGGGAGGAGCCATGAGACACAGTGAATGAGAGGGAGAGAGAGAGAGATGCAAAGCATCAGGAGGAAATTGCTTTGCTGCCACCAGCCCTTCGGTGGTAAACACAGCAAGTTAGTGTGTGTGGCAGAGAGTGGATATAATTGTCTTGACATGGACATTGTTTCGATGGACAGGAGGCAGGGAGGGAGGGAGGGAGAGGAAGGAAGTGAGTCTGTGTGTGTGTGTGTGTGTGTGTGTGTAGGGTTTGGAGGTAGCTGTGAAGTATGGATTCAGGAAATTGGCATAGCGTTCACACAGTGCCTGGGTAAAAGTGGCTCAACAGCAAAGGGAGAAAATTGTTTATGAAGCTTTCCATCCCTGAATCTAAACTAAACAGCAAGGGGTGGATGGTGAGGGAGGCCAGGAGTGGACGGGAGAGAAAGGGAGAAAATTGGATGGGAAGATGTCATGAGGAAAGGGGGTTGAATAAGAAAGCAGCAAGTCAAAAAAATGGATTAGAAATGGAGAAATATGTCCAAATGGACTGTGAATCTGCTGTAACCTTTGGACTAAAACGACACTGTCAGAGGAAAATTCCCTATTCATCTTTTCTCACCTCAGAACCTCTGGTTCCACACTTAACATTATACACTCCCATAATAATTACGACCATAATTCATGGGTTTTACTATACAGGCTGAATTTATGGGACCATCATTTATGATTGCATAAAATCACATTGTATAAAAATGCATCTGTGCAGTATGGGGGCCATTTTGCAGTTTGGGAGCCACTTTGGTGACAAACACAATGCCTCGGTTCGCATGGTTGATAATTTGGAAGCAAAGTATCTGATATGATACTCAAGCAGGAAATCACATACTATATATACAGCAGTGTTGAGCATTGATGAGCATGTGTTGATAAAATTGCATAGTAGATAATATTTTATACACATTGGGGTGTTTACTGTAGATGTATTATAGAAATCCATGTTTTTAATCCTCTTTATCCTGTACAGTCTCTCGGGGAAAGGAGCCAGTTGCAATGGGGAGAGAGGGTAGGGTTTAGGATTAAAGTTAGAGGAAAAGACCTATCTATTTCAAGACATGGATGACTGTCTATTAAGTTTTTAAAAATATTTAGCTGAAATAGAAATGGAGAAATTGATATGTAAGTCGTATATCATTACTTCTGTTTTTTTCAAATAGTATACAGTGTATACAATAAACATCTGAGCCAATAAAATAAAATAAGACCCCTTTTTATAAATATATTTCTATAGACATTTTCTTTTTAATTTTGCTTGCTTTAATACAATTCTAAAAACAGATTCCGTTGGAGTGGAACACCTCAGATCTTATGCAACATTAATAATTCTTAGATGAAGCTGTGAAGGCACTATCATTTTACATTAAAAATCCTATGATTAACAATACCAAATGTCAAAAAAGTTTGGATGACATTCAAAATGTGAACAGAAACAGAATGCAATAATTCCCAACTGCTATGGCTGAAGAGAGTTTTGATTACTTAATGTTGGCTTTAATAAACGAAGACATAAATAAAGATAAAGTTAATGAAAAAATATAATTCTTTGGTAGCAAAAAGAGATATTTGTCCCATTTTTTATAAAGAATGGTCAGATAATTAATTATATCTTAACGGAAGCATGAAGCTTCTCTCCATAACGTCTAAATAATTCAAACAGCTTCTACTACTGCTGTTGCTCAGAAACGTTTTGGTCATTTCACTCAATTAGGAAGTATCTTTTCCAAGATTGCATATTCAAGCAGACCAACAGAGTCCGTAAAAGGATGACGATGGGGAATAACGTACAGTGCTTCCTATCATGAAAAAAATCTGAGAATATGAATATATCTCTTTGAACAATGGATGTGGTTGAATATCAATATTACATGCCTGCGATCTTTGGGCTCTGCGTTAAAAACAATCATGATTCTGTCATGTAAATCACTGCATGGTCCAAAGAACAATTCCAGGACTCAGAAGAAAAGGCCGGATATAAAGAATAGAACATTTAAAAAAAAATAAAAAATCTTCAGAACTGTCTTCCCCTTGGCTTTTTGGAAATCTGTTCTGTTTTCTGACAAATTTGAAATTCTCTGTGGATATCCTGAGCGCTCTGACCTCCACACAGGAGGGGAGAGGATCATTTTTCTGATCCTGAGCGCCCTGTTTAAAAGCTTACCTTTCTGAGGGTGGAGCTTTATCGCTTTCCAAACTGGCCACTTGCATTTCTAGAAAGGAACACTTACTACTGAAAGGTAGATTCAGGTTTTAGAGCAGTTCCCAGAGTTTCATAGACTGTTGTTAAAAGGAGAGATGCTACACAGTAGGAGACCTAGACCTCTCCCATCCTTATTGAGTCATCTCACTGACATCCAATTCAGGATGGGCTAATAGAATTAGATTCTTTTTATGAAACAATGAAATGTCCAAATAAAATGATACATTTTCTATGTTCTCTTGTAAAAATTTTACACAGCATCCCAAAGTATTTTTGATTGGTTTGTCATTCTTTTTAAAGGCGGTAGACGCTGCATTCAACCTAAAACACTTATAATTTCTACCGTTATTAATTTGCATGTGTGAATACTAAATGCATTTGAATAAATTCAAAATGATACATGACCAATTCATGCAGACTTGTGAAACAGTTATTGACACAAGTCTGTGTCAGTTATTTCTGTCCATAATCTAATCACAGTCAATATTCCCCTTATGGTTGTTGAAGGTCAGCTATCTCATTCATTTTATAAAGCATAAACCCTGATTGATGTGTTTACAATTAAGCTCCGATGAGCCATACTCACCTTTTAGTTTATTCATGAATATGGGGCCTTGAACTGGCAAAAAGTAACATATTTTAGTCAGATATTCATGCGGTATATAAATAAAAGGGAGTTTTGGAAAAGATGATGGAGTATTTAAAATGTGTCATGCTTAACTCCATGAGAGTAAAATGTTGCCAACAGTGGGATGGTTTTCTTTTCAATTTTTAAACATCTAAAAAGATATTGGATCATTGGATATTTTTGGTGGAATGTTTTGGCCTATTACACTACAGCTTGTTTGGTAATCAAAATCATATGGATATCATACCTGCGTGGGACTCTACTGTATGTGCAATTACCTGTAAGAGTTACGTTTTTTTCTTAGATATGGCATCGGCCTGTTGGGGCTCAATGGAGATAATGCTGGGTACCTCTGAGAAAAGCAGACATCAGGAATACGGGGAAGAGTGGATTAGAGAGTTGGGGTTGGGGGTGAGAGTGGGGGTTTGTAGTCTCTGGCCTAGATAAGAACAGTTGGTGGAGGACTACATAAGGGGGTAAGACGGGATAAGGAGGAGACTTATAGGAAAGTAGCAAGATGAAAGTAGGTGATGCGGATCAAGTCAAAAGATTCAGAGCGTGGTGGGATAGATTTCATGTAAAATAAAACGTTATGCCTGTGGCATGAAAGAGTATGTTTCTATTTGTTTTAATTTCACAACCAGTTGAAAAAATATAAAGATCAGCATAACTTAAAATCAGACAGCTTGGTAAGGCACCACAGTGCAGTTGCATAGGAAAGTATTAAAGCTTCACAGAAATTATGATACATTCTCATTGGTCGCCTGGTTTGTGTGTTCAGTTTATACATTTTGTGCGCTTTTAGGTCAGGTGGTGGACTAATGCAGCCACTAATGATGGTAAAAGATACAGTGATAACGGCCATGATCCCCTCTACCTGCCTTCTCAATCTTAGAAGTAAAAATCTGAATAGCCAACCTGAGCTATCGTGTTTTCAATACCTATCATCAACCAAGTAAGTCGTAAAATATAAAACAGCAATAGAAAAGTGTGTCATTTCAAAAGTATTTTTTTATGAGCAGTAAATGGAAAAATAACATTTGAAAGTCGTATCACTCAAAGGCTACAGTGATCAAGACAGAGCTCAATCCTAGTGCTTCTCTTTGTGTTCTCCCTGTTCTCCCTTAAAATGGGATGCCACTGTCAATGTGACAATTTCACAAATTGTGTTTCTCTATTTTTTCATGTTCAGAGATTCCAAATAATTTAAGATTGTGTCTGTAGACATGAATGAATGGATTTTATGTCCATGATTATCTATTTTTCTATTTGCCATGAGATTAATTTAGTTGTTAAAAGGAGAGATGCTACACGGTAGGAGACGTAGACCTCTCCCAACCTTACGGAGTCATGTGACTGCCATCCAATTCAGGATGGGCTGATGTAATATACAACTAATGAACATCATTTTCAGCATTTTGTATTTGAAAATCCTATAGCCATTTATCTTAAAGTTAAATTAAAGTTAAGATTATCATCCCTCGTCACCCTACTGCAAGCTGTGTTTTTAAGATCGAAAGTAATTCTAAATGAGCGATTCAGGTGTGGATATTACTGCATTTTGACTCCATTTATTTATTTAATGAAATAATAGTTCAACTAAATGTAAGATTCCATTTGTTTTTCAATTGTTTATCACCACCATGACACTATGACAATGATATTCATGCTCCCTTCAGCTGATATGCTGAGAAGTGAGTCAACACTAGATTTAGGATGTTTTTCTTTGATTTTCCAAGTATAAGCTATTTACAAGGTTGAGGACAAAAAGAACAGAGAGTGTTCATTCTGTCTTCATTGGCAAGATACTGGGGTTAATTTGCAGTATGGAGTTAACCTAAACCCCTCATGCCACTTTATACAACATTGATCTTTTCACACTAATTAAAGCATAGCCAGGACTATTTAACCAAGCTAACGAGAACGGGCAAACTCAGCCCTCCTATTAATGGAAGACTATTGCAATGAAGTGCTCCTAACCTGCAATTTATAACAAAGAAAAGAAGAGTGTGTGTATTTGTGCTGGTCCATTTTATTGTGTGTGTATGCGTGCTAGTGAGGAATTACAATCAAGTTGTGCACATTAAACCGAAATTTCAAGCCTAAACCCAATTAAATGTCAAGTAACAAACACAATAATTAAATTATTCAAATAAGCTGATTTAAATAAATATATATTAATTTAATGTATTTATTGGATCACTACAGGAACAGCAAAGCACACTTCATTATGGAATGGCAGATTTTTCTCCAATCTCTTGCTCAAATGCAAAAACATATGGGTTTGATGTGGCCACAGGGAGCATAGTGGATCAACTGAAAGGCAATCGGTCTGAAAACAGTTAGAGGTGGTCATGCTGGCTTATCCCGTACATGGACCCAAACTCTTGGCTGTCTGCTTAATAAACTTTTTTGCCTGCAAAAAAAAATTCAGTTCTACTCAGATCTGATGTATCTGGCCTTTTTTTTAAGTCAACTTGTTAGTCAGTTGTACTGGTGACAAAACAAGCACCTTTAATGAGTAGAAGTGCATTTAGAAGTAGTGAATACCATTTTGCTGGTTGTGTTGTGTTTCCCTATAAACATCTTGTCACATAGGAAATGAGTTACTTCCTGGTTGGGTTTAGGCAACTTAGCTATGGTTTAAAATCTGCTTGGTGAGCGATTGAAAGTTATTTAGGCTAAATCACGATTTTTTTTAGCATGACTGTTGCCGACATAGACATTATTTTCACACTTCCCATGCAGTTGCTCTCATACAAAATGTATTTTGTACGACATCTGGCTATATATTGATTCAGATTCAGATTTTTTAAAACTGCCACATATCTTAGCCATTGCTTCCGTTTACTCAGTTATTCTTAATCAGTTAGGAACTTAAAGCACCACTCAAAGCTAATCTGGTGATGCTCACTGTGGGGAATCTGCTAGCTTGAGTAAAATCCCCATACTATGAGAAGTCACGATCAATAATGCATCGGCGTGGATGTGAGGGACGCTGCTCAAAGGCATTTGCTTATCTCAGATGCCAGTTACTGCTTTCATCCCGGCAACATGCCGTGCTTGTGTGTGGGAGAGTGTGTGTGGGGAGGTCGAGAGAATGCAGTATTTACACACTTCCCATCATGTCTTATTTATTTCACACCTTGATGTGTTCATCTATTCCCTGTCTCCAAGGAAATCATCATAAAACAAGAAGCAGCACAGGACTTTTAAGTTGTTAATGCAACTGTCTGTAGTTTTTTTTTCTTTAATCTCCTGAACAAGTTGCAGCATCTAATTACACTGAGCGCTCGCTAAACTGAATGTCCCACTTGCCCAAAGAGGTCAAATAGAAAAGTAAAACATTGGTTTTGACAAAAGAATAATCAGGATACGTCACTATACCCTGTAGAAGAAAACAATAGGTCATAAAGGGACAATAGGACAGTGGCTGTTAGTAGCTGCAACCCACTTTTCTCTCATTATCTGAGCTGATTTGGTCCTTTGGTACAAGCTCATTTTAATAAAGAAGTGTTACAAGTACTGTACAGAGACAGCTGGTGAAATAAACACACTGTCTTCAAATGCAAAGCCTGGGCCAAACTGTAGCAGTTGGGAATGCCCAGCTGCTTAATGTAATAGACTGACTAGTCTAATTGCTTACCGCATAGGTTGTCACACAGTGTTTCATAAATGATGACAATAATCTTTCCAGCAACTTCAGAATATGAAATATCCATACCTTATTGTTCAAGAACTTGTGTGCATTTGGCTTCAGCTGCTGTAACTCCAGAAATGAAAGACACGTTTATAAAAGTGAGACCCACGCTGCTAAAAAAGTGACACAAAAAGTAAATAATATTTTCTTTAAGGGTGTTGACCAGGGTCTTTGCAATGTCCTTGTGAAAGTTGTATAAGTGTGCCTCCCAAACAACTCATGCTTGAATCACAAAAACAAACAATTCATCAGACCAGCCACTGTGTGAAGTGCCAGAGGAGCAATCAGAGAACAGATGAGGAAACTCTTGACAACATTTTCAATACGGACAGAAAATTGCTACCGCGGTGAGAGCAGTGCTGTGGGAGTGGCCAGTAGGGCTGGGAAGGTGGACTGGTCGCTGTATATGTACAACAATTCAGAAACAATATCCAATCACTTATATGTCCCTTTTCCTATGCAATTTATTAGGCTGTTTTGATTTCTAACTTTTCAACAGAATTAAGATAAAAAAACAGAAATCATGCTGATTGAAATTCATATCACATTAAATTCCATTCTTTATCTCAGCCAGATGTTAATAGGTTCATACACGTTTTGGTCACAGAGAGTAAGACAGAGGCATGGATTTAGGGATGATTATTATTATTACTATTCTACTACAACGTAGAATCCAGAACAGGATTATACAAGTATGACAATCAGTAATATCTCATAGTTTGTTAAGCTTTGTACAGGTCCAAAGAGAGGTTGTTGGAATGATTAAGTCAGAGATTTTGAAGGTGTTTATTGAGGACTGGATACGCTATTTATAATTACTTGCCAGCATATATTTGTATTTTCTATTGCTAAATGCATTTGTTTATTTTGTTCAATGTTCTACGTGATTATTGGCAGATCACAGTAATACATTTACAGTCACCTGGACTAGTGAAGGTAAAAAGAAAAGAAGAAAAAGATTACGGGCTCTTTACAGTAAGCTATAATATTTTTTCAGCCGCGCCCCATGCATGACAATATAGATTAGGTTTGGCTGATGTGTGTGTTGTTCCTCCTGCCTGACACTCTTCTAACACAGCAGCTCACATAGCAGTCGGCTCCATTCACTCTATCTGTTCATGTTACACATTTCTACAGGTTGTGGGTGTTTGTTTGTGCCTAAGAGTGTAATGCCAATGAAACAAAAGGAGAAACATCTTACTACATTGATTCAATTCCTTTTCAGTGCCTGACCACACATTCATTTGATCTTGGCCCACCATTTCTGCTTTTTGTGCTTCACGTGTCTGATAGCTGTTTGAAGTGGGTGTAAATTTCTGAGTGTAAATGTGTTTACAGTGGCTCACATTGAATGGATAGTGGGAGCTTTTCTTTGTGCTTTAGAATGCAACTGCCGTCATAAAGTCAGAAACTGACGGCTCAGATAAATTCACCTTTCCGTCGTTTATTGTAAAGCTCACTGTACGATCGCTGCCATAAAGCAACATCTTTTTAGCTCTTTTGAACAAAGACATTTGGATGCCATGTTCACAAACGGAAAAAATGACTGCTGCCTGAAAATCTAAAGTGAACAGATTTTTTGTAGGTAACGTGGATATCAAAGGAGGGATAACTGTGACAGAAAGGTGACCCAAAAGACCTGGAGTGCCTAATCTGTTCTCCACTGCGAGCCTGACCTCCAAAATTCAGTTCTGGTTGACCTCAAAGTGCTGCTTACTTAAAGGTGCCTTTTTTTGGATTAAAATTTCTCCTCTGGAACTCTATTTAGCACCCAGTTCCAGTGCTTTTAATGTGTCTTTAGTCGTTCAGAAGTTAGTGTTGTGATAACTTTTTTTTATAGCCACTTGATTAGCTATAACTCATTTGTCTTTGCATGAGATATGATTATTTTTCATTGTAAATAGACAATTGAGGAGTAATGAGTGCATGCTGTACAGTAAATTATTTACACTACAGCTGATTAAGTTTAATATATTAATTGATAACAATGCCATTTTCCCTTCCCTCAGCTTGAAGAAGAAAAATAAAAGCAAAAATGAAGAAAATAACTGAGGACAAATCAAAGAAATAAAGAAGGGAAAAATGAATTTAATGACGGATACATTTATGGCAATGCAGTTGTCAAAATAAGTTTTTTTAAATTATTTTACTCTGCTGATACTATTTTGAATCACACACTAATGTACTAAAGTACAGATATTTGGTGTTGAAAAAAACAGATGAATTAAATGTAAATGTCTGTAGGCCCCTAAACCAGGCAGTCTAGCACTTTGCCCCAGGTTTTCTGTACTGCAGTGTTGCACTCAATATATGGATCTAGAAAAAACTCAACTTTGTTTGTAATATTCTTTCAATTTAATCCAAAAAGCCTTTTTTTATATTTGCATCTCAAAAGCACTGGATTGGTGATGGTGACTTGACCCTGGTTGCAGGCCAGTTAATGGCAGAAAATAGGAAATAATACTACTTAAAGTTTATTGTATAAAAAATAAAAATGTATTAAGCATAACTGGAACACACTCTACGGTCCCCCTTTTTAAATAGGGGGGCCGCCACCCCAGTCTGCCAATCCAACGGAACTGCCCTGATGTCCACTCGATATTGCAGAGTCGCGTCACAATAAAAGCAAAACTTCTCAAAATTTGGAAAACACAGAACAAAAACCAAAAAGCCACCACTTGTGGAACTTTGTTTTACTTTCAAAAGGTGCAATACGTCCATAAAAACTTTGAAGTGCAACCTGCTGTGAGAAACACACTCAAAATAGGATTTCATCTACATCTTGCATTATTTACTCATGTAATTCAGACATGTTGCTGTTATAAATAAATCTAATTTGAATCTCCAGAAAAGACACTTTTGGGTAGCACCCCTGTTGGATCAGCTCCCTGGTGCTTCCCTCTCACTTCTCACTTCACCTCACTCTGAACTGGTTAATCGCATCTCTTAAATCCAGGCCCAATGAGCCCAGTAGGCAGTCTCTGGGGTCTTGCCCACAGTTCAGTGAATAGTGTACACACAGGCCATGTGTGTGTATGCGCTAAGCTGCTCTGAACAGGATGTGTGGCAGGACGTCGTACTTTCGTTTGCCTTAGCCAATGGATAACCTTGCTGGCTGCTACACACGAATTTGCACAAGCGTTTACACACACACAGACACACGCACGTGAATTCGTTGCATCCCCTTGGCAATGTCTGTTGAATCAAAACTAAGGTCAAACATAGTTCAGCGTGTATACATGCAAAAAGCATATTCATACAAAATTGAACTGACACGTATATTTCTTGCCTGTTATTTTCCCATTTCCTCTCGGTACAGTGTAGTCCATTGCACATTTCGTGCATTGTTATGAGAACAGAGTTTTCACTCTGTTAACTATACTTGCTATTCAAAGAAATACATGGAGCGGAGATGACGACTCAACTAATGCTCACAACCACCAGAAACAAAAAGGATATAAAATATTCATGCAGCTAAAACAAGGATGGGAAGTACAGTGTAAGCAAATCACACTTTATGTGCTTTAAGGCTTGGCTCTGCAAGGGTTTAGCTTGATTAGTTATTTTTATCCACACTTAATTGCACAGATTAAGTTGTGTTCAGTGAAAGTAAAGTTTCTGGCACGCTGAAAAATGTAGCACAATAGAGAGGAAACTATCTGTATGTTAGATGAAAGAAAATGCTAATTCAGCAAAGTATAAAAAAAATTCTAGAAGAAATGTGAGGTCAGGGAAACTTTCTTTTTAGAAAAAGAGCAGCAAAGGAACAGGATGCAAAAGGTACATTGATCGGCATGGATTTGAGAGCAAACTGGCCTGCCGACTCAGTGTGACACAGGCCCAGGTCCAAATCAGCCTGACAACACCTTTGAAATTCTCAATAGCTTCCTTGTGAATCAGCTGTCCCCTTTCACGGCTGCCTGAAGCAGATAACAGGCTCAACCCTGTTAACAATCTCACCTAATAGACTTCTCCCTGTCAATCACGTTTCAAAATACCAATACAGCCCAAGAGCACCCTCCCGCCTTCATGCATGCATGCGCAAGCTCACGTCTTCACCATGTGGGTCAGTACAACACATCTCAATATCCATTTATACCGATTGAGATCAAGCGCGTGTACAAGAGTTTTGTGCACTCTTTATCTTAAAATCAAATATATGCATGGATGTTCTGTTGCTTCTCTCTGAGACTTCCTGCCACAATATCAAATTGTGCCCAGACGTGCTAAACTATAATAGAATACCATGGAAATGTTTTCCCAAAAAATGCAAGACTAAAATAATATATGATGAAATTATGTGCAATATCTTACAGTAACACGATGAGATATGATATAATTAGCCACAATATAGTACGGTCCAAAATTAGATCAGATCTATAGGATCTGCATACACCAGCAGAAGCGGTAATCTCATTTAATTTGTGTGTGCATTCATATGTCCAAGCCTCTAAACAAGATGAGGTCCTGACTTCACGCTGTAAGAGATCCACACAGGCCATGCCTCCCTCTGCTCTGCCAAACTGCAGAGCAGCTGCTGTAACAAGGAAATGCAACCTAAATCTTTGCAGTAATCAGGCCACTTCATCGCATTGTGCCTCTTGAATTTTGTTTGCTTAAAGTTTTTTTTCCTGAATAAATGATGTTGCCTAGCAGATAAACAAGACTGACAGTGTTGTTTTAATGTTTTAATCATGGCATCGTAGTGAAAATCATACATGTTGAAAAAGTTAAAGTAGCACTGTGTTTCCTGCATTCAAATGTGAAAATACTAATGGAAAACTAACTTTTAAATGCACTTTTTCCTGTTCTGTAACCGTAACTTAACATGAAAAAGTTGGTGGTTGATCTCTTTTCATAGCTCCTGTCTTGCAAAACACAGGAGGTCATTGTATTGATTGTGAAGCTGTTTTCTTAGTGCTCAGTGAAGCTTGAATGGAAGGATTGGGAAATTTATCTTTCAGCTTTGAAAAGAATTCTTTAAGGAAATCTTGACATGTCTTGGATATTTCAGGATTTCCTTCACCCAACTGCTAGTGTTTGCCTCACGTTAGGCCACACAAATAAAAGTAATGAAAACACAAAGTTGGACGATCTGAGAAAGCCTTTTTCATAGGTAAAGGGCACCTGTTCTGTTACTATTAACAGTGTAAACATTCCCCAAGAATTGAGCCACTGTTAAACAGCAATCACGGTCATTCAAACATTCTGTTTTGTCTCATTGCTGTTTTGTTGTGTTAATTTATTCAGATTTTACTCTCTACGTCATTGTTTTCATTCTACATAGCTTAAACTACTTAGTTTGTGTTCATGATAGTAAAAATGTAATGTACAACATGTAATTATTACCAAGGTAACATAAAAGATTTCTGTCACGTTTTATAGGGAGGAAAAGTTTTAAATTCTGAAGCTGCCTGAATTCTGAAAACTTTTGCTACATATGTGTCTTAAGTCATCTGCTTCATCCAATATGAAACATAAGCGGCTTGCCTCTTCCTCCTGATAAAAGACTGTTTACTTTCAGAAGCCGGCGGAAGGGCATCATCATGACAGTGTGCGGGGGAATACCGTCGGACAGCTTCATTTGGTGAGGAAGCAGAGCAGTCTTCCGCTAAAGAGCTAGGTAGCTCATTTCCTGGTTTCCCAGTTCAATTATGTCAAAGTGCCCTTGGGCAATGTTCTGAAGCCGTTATTGCTCTGAAATGTTAATTGTTGTACCAGTGTGTATGACACAGTAAATAGAATAAGTCCTGATTAAGAAGTGTTGTACGTCTAAATGTAACTAGTAGTGAAACACTTTGAGAAGTCAACAAGACTAGACAGGCGCTACATAGATTCACTTGATTCACTTATTGAACTTTTTTCCACGCAAGTCATGCAAGTAGAAATTGGAGCTGGTGGATTGCTGTGCAAGTTCTGTGACATTCAGAGGAAACAGAGAACAATCTGTGGAGCTATGTGCAGTGACTTCATTCAATCTCGACTGAGCTGGATCTCATAAAGTCTCTGCCATGTCTTCTGCTGTTCTGCAATATTTTTGCCTCGCACACGCACAATGATGCATTTTCATACACTGACAGACAGGAATACTATACACGCGTAAGGAGAACTCTGCCTTCGAGATTAACACACCGACCCGCTCACAATCGCTCACACACACACACACACACACACACTCGCTCTCCCTCTTCTAGCAGTTTTGCGTCAGTGCTAAGACCACAGGGACGGTTGACATTTCACTCTGGCTCCGTTTCCATTCCCTGTGATCACAGCCATGCTGCCTCGCCTCCCTTAAAGGTCACTGTTGTTGTTTGTCAAAATTCCAACAAAAACACACCATGCAATGCTCTTTGCATGTGAGCGTGTGTGTGTGTGTGTGTGTGTGTGTGTGCGTGTTTCTGTTTGCGTCTGTGCGCGCGCAAGAGAGAGAGAGACAGAGAGACGAAGACATGTAACGAAATTGAGGTAAAGTCTGGGGGTCTTAAAACAAGAGCTGTCAGTCATGTCAAATCAGTTTCCTGCCAACTTGACCCAGATCTATATATTCATGTATACACACACACACGTGTGTATCTATACAGGTATATATATATATATTTATATATGTGTGCATCTGGCTTGGAGTTGGCCCCTGAGGTTATTCTCCTCAGTTGCAGTAAGACCCAACTGAAGGCACTCATTGTGATGTTGATATCGTGGAGCTCCAGAGACTCCAGTACCCGTTCACGCAGCATTGAGTTATCTTTTTTGTTGTCAATGTAGGCTGTGCAAACTTTTGTATGTATGATCTCACATTCTTCAGTGACCGTTCTGCTGATCAGCGGCTGGTGTTGAGCTCTTCTGTGCCCCGCACACGCTCTAAGTCATGTGATTACTCATCTGGCACAGAGACAGTATCGGCTGCCAGTGGGATGGAACTACTCCCTTTTAGGGGTCTTTCAAGATTTGAACTATCCAACCTCATGTTAAAACCATTTTGGGATGGATCACTTGTGCTGCTAGATGGTCTTGGAGTGTGTATCATGTCAGGCCCGGGTGCAGTCCAGCACTTTCTACCTGAAATGTCTGGATGTTTACCACTGTGATGGTTACTTGATCTTGTTCTTGGGGATTGCAGTGGTCGGCTCTCAGATGACGTTATGTTATGCTTCTTTCTCCCATATGCTCTTTTCGTATTTGCATCAGCCTTTTCAAAGCTTCCAGTGCATACGTATGTTATTAGTTCACAATATGAGGAGGCATTGGTAAAGAGAAATCTGTTCACTGCTCAAAATAAGTGTTGATATTGGTCTTTGACTTGTTTGGATCCTGGTGCAATGTAGTCTGGAAATGTATTTCCCTAATAAAACCTAATCCCGGTGAGTGCATTGTCAGTGCAATGACAAATATTTGAGCTCCCAGCTGTTTGTCTCAGAAATTTGAGGTTGGGTAACACACAGCACTGGGAGTGATGAAAATTACGCAACACAAGCCAAGTACAAAGTGCACATGGAAAGCACATTTTTAGAGCAGGCTTGTTCAGCTAATGGCCTTAGGGACAGAAATGTCTACAGATCAGGTTGGTCTGTTGGGATATGATGTATAAATTCAACCTTTTAAACACTTGAAGTATATGGTGCATGACATGTCTTTCTAACATGTCTGTGAATACTTTACCCACCCGGAACTCCTTTAACCTTAGCCTCACAGAAAGACACACTATTTTTTTGTTGTTGATGCAAGTGCTTAACAAAATGTCTGTTATAAACTTCAGTCAAAATACCATAGGGAGACTACAGTTATAACAGCAGTACAGCAGTAGAGGGTTACACGTGCTACTCTTTATCTAAATAGATATCTTATGTAGAACTGTCAGGCCCTAGATATATCAGTCATTTATAAAGTCTAGTGTAACTGAAAAAAAGAAAAGAAAATTGAAAACAAAAATGTTTTCATTATGAATGTGAATAAGAAAAAGATAATTATATAAACAAATATAAATAAAGTATGTCATTTTATTTTTATTTCAGTTTGGATTGAAACTGAATTCATTTTTTCCTTCTATTTTAATTTCAGATTTTTAGAATTTCAATGTTCTGGATCCAGTTCAAAAACCTTTTTTTCCCCCATTTTCATTCCACCTGGTTGCCCCATGATATGTTAAGTATATGTTAAGTCTCCTTGTTATGTAACAGAAAAGTAAACATCTGTATGCAAGGGTTCTCTTTAGTAGTACTTTTAATGTAGTGTCTTCAAAAAATATATTACATCCCTCCAAAAATGAACAGTGTTTGTAGCCTTCAAATCACAAAACCCTCCATGCTCTGGGCACTCTGATGCTACATTTCTGAACAACACTTCAGATGATGGTGTGATTATTTCAGAAGGAATCGCTAAATGCAACTACTGGTTTGTATAATTAAGTTCTATCCATCCTTATTATTGGTATGAACATGGTGTATGAATGTGCTAATGTGGTTCTCCATCTCCCAAGCAGGCTGCAAGAGAAAGATTGAGCTAGAACAATAGCGCAATAGCAAATGAGTAAAACTCTTCTGTTCACTGGTCTGACATCATCACTCAGGAACGCAGCATTTATGCCATCTTTGTGACAGTACAGCCAAAATGTATGTTGGCAGTTTCTCGGAAATTAAATGGACGGATTAAGTAAATTAGCAAATCCGTAATAGCAATCTTTCTCAACTGTCCTGGGGGAAATGATGTTCCACTCCCAATAATGTCCACATTTCCCCGATATTTAATCTACAGTACATTATTACATGTCAAATTAAGAATTTCAGGAAATATCAGATGTAAAGAAAGGACTCATCAAATATGTTTGAGAAAGGATCAAAATACTGATACTGTCAGCATTATTAGAATTGCAACATATTGTCACGTTTTCCTAAAATTCTATGATGTGCAGCCGTGGATGATTGCTCACAGTTATTTCTTGGAGAGAGAGAGAGAGACAGAGAGAGAGAGAGGGAGAGAGAGAGAGAGTGAAAGAAAAATATAACTTGTCTAAATTGCCTTGAAAAAAAAGGAGATGAAAAAAGAACAATACAGATGAGTGATTGGCACACCATCCTATTCATCACAATGAGGGATGGTAGAAAGTATCTACAACCAAAAACACAGTTGGAAGGTAAACATGCACACGCCGTGCTTGTACAGAGACACTGACAGAAACACACACACGCGAGAAACACACAGGCATGAATAGTTCAATAGCTATTACGGTGTAGCTTTGTAGAAATTTTGTATCAAATGATTGGTATGATCTGCTGCAAGCAACAAAAAAAAAAAAAAAAAAAGAATAAAAAGAGTTGCAGCTGTTGTGTTTGTGTGTGCCGGTGTGCTTTGTGGAGATGTTTGTGCGTGTTTTGTGTCTCCCCCGCATCTTTCCTCCCCCTCTGTCGCTCACGTCCACAGCCATTAGTGAGGCGGCCGTTGAGGCTGCCTTGTTTTGACAGATGCTCACTCTGTCCAAATGCATCTCTGAGGACGTTATGGCGCTTGTCACACTCACCCTCCCTTTCTCTCCATTTCCTCCCTCCTCTTCTTCACTCTCACTTTTCCAGCTCGCATTGGCCTTGTGCAAAAACCCGCTTCAGCAGATCTCATGCACTCTCCGTTTTTTTGCTGTTTTAATTATCGCTGTCCTTCTACCACAGAAACACGTGTTGCTCGGATGCCCCTCGTGTACTAAAATAAATAATGTGATGCTTGTTCTCGTCATACAGTTTGTTCATAAAACCAACAAGTCAAAGGCTGACAGTGTGGGTGCACTGCGCTGCTCCCAGAGCCTCCAGGCTCAGATGTGGATGAACCAGCGTGAACTTTGAGGAGGGTCAGCCTTTCTTTGTGTCCTCCCACTGGGTATCTCCGGGGCAGAGTTTTTATGTCATGAAGGGGGGGGGTTGTATATAATGCCAAGCAGAGAAGGTCTCCTGGCCTCACAAGCAGCCCACAGCCACGGCATTGGCATGATACTAATCACCTGGACACAATGAGGGCAATTGCACGGGACAGAACAGGACTTGATGTAGCAGGCTCTTCAGCTGTCTATGAAATGGGGAAAAGAAAAAGAAGCATGTGGTACAGATTCTGGTTAGTAAAATCAGCTAAAAGCTGCCTGAATTAGATGAAAATCCATTTGAGCGCAATGTAGATTTTAGTCGGAGTTTGTGATTCCTCGCTATTCAACCCTGATTCAAAGCTGATGCTGCCGATAAACTTGGATGTTTTTATTTAAATCTGGATCTTGAGAGCTAAAATTTTAATAAAGTAAGATATTGTGTGTTAAAAATTGTCTTTAGATGCCATACTAGTTCCAGATAACCTTCATTTTTGCTCCATACCATTCTGAATGGGAGTTTTTTTTCATCACATCCCCAGGATGATATTTGCTTGGAGGCTCATGCAATCATACAAATGCACAAGTATCCAAGTCGAAGTCCCAGTGGTTTATAGATTCATGCTTATGACCCTTTCAATCATTCAGTCCTCTCTCCCACTAAATCATGCATGCAATTCTAAAAAACATGCCAACTGCCCATACATGTACATCAATTTATGTGTTTGCCCTGAAGGGAATTGGATCTGTTTTGAGGGCAGTTTGTTAGAAGCCAGACTTCACCTGTACACTCCTTAGTCCTCATATCACTCCGGCATCCCTCTATCCGGGGGAAGGTGACCTCGCCCTGAGGATTTAGAGCTGCAAAGCTGCCCTTCTTCACCTCTTCTCCTTGCCACTACTCACTGTGGTGACTTAAGAGGAGGGAGGATGTCTGTGACTTTCTCTTCGAGTGCATTTGAGTGAGTGTATCTGTGTGTATGTATCTGTGTGTGTGTGTGTGTATGACTGTGTATGAGTAAGAGTTGGCCAGGCTTCAGGACGGCTGAATCACACCGTCTGGGCTCTGCGTTGGATGGACAAGACTTGGCTTAGGGCTGAGAGGGCCCTTTACGCCTCAACACACATTCTCCCTGGTCCGTACACTCTCCTCAATCCTCCTCACAAATGGTGGGTTGATGAGAGGAGACATGCCAATGCATCCGAAGATTTCAGCCACTGCTGGAGAGGAGAAGTCGGGAGTAAAGGCGAAAGCAGAACAAGAGATGGGGTAGATGAAGGTATAAAATGTAAGACTAAGCATAGCTGTGAATCAGGTTGCACGTGTAGAAATAGGTGGGAAGTACAAACACTTTACTCAATACAGGAAGTAAGAGGGAACATTGAATCCCAGTGAATAAAGTTGGCAAAAATAAAGAGAGACAGAAGCTGAAATGATTCCATACTCACAGTGGACAGTATATTTTTTCTCAACCTTACCAAAGAGGCGGCTGCTTGTCAGAGACAGAGAGAAGACGGGTCAACTTCATATTTTTGCTCATATTCTCCTGTCCTTCTGATCTCAATCTGGCCAGTACAGACTCTGCCCTGCCTCAGAAAGTTTTCCCATTCAGATTATAGAAAACCAATTTGGCGAACTCCATTTCCGCTCCTGCTAGCTGACCATGGCCAGTACTTGTGTGCAGCTGAATTCAGTCTTGAGACAGTTTTTACAATAGCCCCTGGAAAGATTTTAGCTGTCAAATAAACTGACTTTCTTAGCGCACTCTCCGATGAAACATGGAATGTCATTTCAAATCACACCTTTAGATATAATGTTTTGTTATTATGGTGTTATGGTTTGTGTTCCAGCAAATAAGACTATGGAAGTTGAATCACACACAGTAAACAGTAACCAAACCCAAACTAAAGCAGATGTCAAAACAGCACCCCCACAAAAAATAAAAATCTGAATGAAACAAACATTGAGAAAAAGAAAACACATATATGTCACGCCTGGGGGAATGTCTCGTCTTGATTACCTATTGTGTACAC
>CAJRST010033334.1:16746064-16777127 GCA_907169785.1 Menidia menidia | reverse complement strand
TAGATAGATAGATAGATAGATAGATAGATAGATAGATAGATAGATAGGTAGGTAGATAAGAGTGATTTTAAAGTGAACCACATTGACATTCCTTTTCCTAAAAAGTCAGTGCCTCTATTGCAGAGCAGCATTAAAATGCACTTCATAAAAGCACCTACCTTAAAGTACTCCAAGAAAGAAGAAGAAAGCTTTGGACTCTCCACTTTCCAGCAATAAAATCATCTCCTGCCTCAAGTCATTTCATAAAATGGCAGCGATAAAGAGATAGACTGCTCTTTATTGTTTTTAGATTACGGGCACTTTGCGAACTCTCCTCGCCTGTGTCTAGAATAATGTAAATATTTCACCAGCTATGTGCCTGCTAATACATAAAACAGATATATAAGTCCAATAAAGCTTCATAACTGTTTGTGTCTGGCTGCCCCTGAGGGGCCAAACACTTTAGCAAGAGGGAATATTCCCCACTCAGTTGAAAAAGGGGACACTGAGACTTCCCTGATTAATGGCACACACCCTCTGGGCAGAGAGAGCATGCGGCGCCACCACTGTCTTTTTGAAAGGTGGCATCAAGTACTTCAGAAGTTCACAGTCTTTAACTGAAGTGTTAGTCTCACAAGAATTTGAGACCGTGTGTGGCTATTTTCCTGTGCCTCAAGACCTTGTTAAAAGTTTAAACTCAAGGAAAAGATTAGAAGATTAGAAACTCATTATCTATTTGAAAAAAGGATTTTAAATCTGTAATCCTTTAAACTCTTGTAAGGCCAAGAATAACAACACTTATTGTTTTAAAAAGTGGAAAGGGGCTATTTGGCAAATGTGAATGGCTGTTGTACTTAATAATTTCTTTTGGTCACATTTTTTATAAGATTGCTACAAATACATATAAACCTGGTACCTTCATACATAGAAAGCACTTAAGTAGAATATATTTTGTGGTGGGCAAAAAGGATGACCTTCCAGTCATTTGCAAAATGTAATGTAAAGTGTGTTAAACTATTATATAACGTAAAGTAGGGTTACAGTGATATCAAAGTTATCTTTTCATAGTCTTTCAAAATCAGCAGCAGTACAAAACATAAACTAGATCCACAGTAAACTCAATTTAAATCCAATTAATGAATGATTTCTATCATAAAGTGTAACAGATAAATGAAAAGCTGAATGCACATGTATGGGATCCATAAGTATACGGCCTCCCTACCACTGGGAATCTGTGTGACCCTAAAATTCCCAGTACTAAAGCACAGTAGGGTGGGAAAGGATCAAGGCTGGGGGACAAGAGATAGCTACAATTGTTTTCTGTTCTTTGCCTCGGAGAGACAGAGAAGGGGAAAAAATCATAATCTCACACTGTCTGATGCAACCTTAAATGCTCTATTGCTTTACCAATCACGTTGCACTCCCATCATCTTTCCCTGGCATCTCCAACACAAATCTGGGATGTTGCCATGCACACACACACAAAGCCCCTTGCACAGGAACGACAGTAGCTGAGGCGTGATGAATGACGCTCTCGTCCCGACGGATCCCTGTCGATGCATGTTCAAGTGGACGGGATTGAATTTAACCATAGAAATGACAGGCCATTCTTTTTTTTAGGGCATGGGGCAGGCAACATGAATGGTTTGTGGCGATGAGGGGCTCAGTGATTGATGCTCCTTGAGTGGGAGCCAGGGAATCTGTGGAAGAAGACAAGGGAAAACCACCTTTGTCATAAATGTGAATCCATGGGTTGTGATTCCTTTCCTGAACCCAGCCACTCCTTATCCTCTTTACCACCTGATCCCTGTTTGAAGGAGCTTATACCTCTCCTCACCCAACTTAAATGGTCCTATTTATCACCCCCTTACATTTCTGTCATCAGTGGCCTACAATGATGTTGGATGAGACACTTGAGTTAAGCTCCAGGGAGCTGCTGGGTAGACACGACCTCTTTGTGAGCCTACTGTGAAAAACAGGATGTACTTTGGACATATTTCTGTTCATAATTTCGTTTTTTGCCAGCAAAGCCTTTGTATTACCTCTGAGAGTAAGTTGATCTTACTGTCAAGAAAAAAAAAGCTGTGGGTTTACTGCTTTACATTGTGTCTTTTTTTTGTTTCTAGCTTTAACACTTGGAATTTTTCTTTAGATAAAAAAAAACTTGTTTCATGAATTGGTCTTTTGCTGTTTAAAACCTTGTGATGGTACAAAAAAAGAAAAGAAAAAAAGACAAAAAAGCAGATGTATTTTCAGCCTGAGCCTTTTGATGTTGGTATGACCAAGCATTATCCACAGTAATCAAACTTTTATTTTACTATTTTAGATGGCATAGGCAAGATTATATTCTATGGCCTATACTGCATTTACATACAATACTTTTTTTTTTTACTCCAAAGTGTTCAAGAACAGCATTTATTTTTATTTGAAGTACTTTTTACAGGTGTTAGGTATTTTTCAGAGGACTGCAAACAGATGATGTATAGTACAATGCTTTGAAATATATAGGGACTGCAAACAGATGATTGGTGGTAAAGTTATTCCACACTTTCTAGCATTACCTTTTTTAAATCCTTGCCATAGCAGGACTAAACAGAACAAAAATGATTATGTTTGAACCTCCGCATTGTACAGTATGTAGCATTTCCCTGGAAAAACCCTCTTATGCTTTTGAACATTCTAAACCTATAATTAATCCCTTATTCCGCATTCAGGGAACTTGTTAATGTGAATCTGTTAATAATACGTGCTTCTGTAACATACTCTTGTGTTGTCTAGCCTAGTCCAAAAATACCATTAAATCCAGAACTGTTAACCTTTTTGCCATGAAGTGGCAGTGTTCATTACGTTTTGTATCATCTTGCATAATATGCTGAAGCCATTTCTATCCCATGACTATTCCCAGTAACAATTTGAAGAGGTGAAGATGGGTTTTATGCCTTGTCAAAAAATGCATGTCAATCTTTAAAACCATTGTCCAATTGTATTCTTAAAAGACTTGGACCCATCACCAGTTACAAGTGGACTGATATCCCAGCACAGGGACTTCTGCACGCTCTAGGAAATGCTGTAGCCTGGAGAACAATGGAGAGGTTAAGAGGGTGAGACCCCAGAAAGAATTAGTAACATGTTTTCTGCTATCTTCACTTCTGCAGAAATCTCCGCAGACCTCACTTGGGCCACTCCGCCTGCTCAGGCTCAGCTTCATCTCCTTATCCACTGTAGTTGGGAAGGCAAGCAGAAGCATCCTGTCCTCCAGTTGCTAAATCAGCTGGGGTAGCAATCACACACGTGCACGGACACACATGCGCTTACACCAAGTGAAAGACATTCTTGCTAATTTGCTAACATCATTTCAGGGACGAAGAACGCAATTAAACTGCTCTTGATAATTAATCTAAATCCATCTCTTACCCCATCACTGTTGATTGTTCAAATGGTTATTACCACCGGGCTATGAATATTCATCACTCTGGATTGGTGTTAAAGATGGTGGTAATTTTACCTTTGACCAGATTGAGTGGAAATAGGGTGTAGGAAAGGGGTTGATGGTTTTGGTCTGTGACTGATTTGCACACAGTTAGGGAAAGTGCAACCTCAAAGCAATTTGTGTCTTGATAAGCATTTTGTAGTTATCTATTGGCTGCTACGTTGCCCTTTTCATAGTTTTTTTTGCATTGTGGATTTATTTTGAGGTTTTAGGGTTAACCACACAGATTCCCCCGAATATGTTGTGTAGACAGGTTACAGGATTTCCCACAAACTTCCTTTACTCATAGCAATAGTTTTTCTCTGAACAACAAGACTCTGTCAAGCTCAAAGTTAACCGGTTAGAGATGACAGAAATAGGTCTCAGTACATTAGAAATTTGGGGAATTGTGAATTGTGACCACGTTGGGATTTTGCCATAAGACTTCAGATGCAGCAAACAGAGCAGGACAGAGAGGGGAACAAAGGACATTTAGAGCCAAAGAGTGGGAGTGGAAGAGTGAAAGAGGCAGAGAGAAACCTTTCATGATAAAAACTGCCCGCTCGCAGTGCGATAAATTGGAAGATGACACAAGTCACAGCACAACAAAAGAGAAGAACATTGGATGGGGCCCCTTCACTGAGAAGTTGATTAAATCAAGCTTGAAAGAATTGTCTCTTTGAGCCAACATTTAGGCTTATCCCCCAAAACACTCTAGGATTAGGACATCATTTCATTGGAGGTGGAGTTGGCATGAGTCCATTAGTCTCTCATGATTTAGCTTATAGTTTAAAGGTGCTATTACCTTGTCATATTCTTGGCATAGCTCTCTTAATATTGTGAGAAAGTCAACACGATGAAAAATGCTGCAGCCACCTCACAAAATAGTTAGAAAATCTAATATGCTTCAATATCAGTTGTGTGTTTTTCTTTATATTTACACTAACTGGCTCCCCTGGCTTAGCATCCGAAAAGCTCAGCTCATCAATTCAGCAATCTCTATTTGATAAAACACTGACCTATGTTGACCTACTTAAAATTCAATCTCTTAATTTGCTTTACGGTGACTTTAAGCAACACAACAGTTACTACCATCAGCACTACTTCTTTTGTCCACTTCGCAAAGCTATTATAACCAAAAAGTACATTCTATTTTAATTAAAATAGTTTAATTAATTTTTTACTTAAATAAGATGGTGATAAAGCAGGTAACATGACATTTGACTGTATTTTAATTTAGGAATTCAAACTGAGAAGATATCAGATGTGACACATTCAGAGACATTGAGTGTTTCTATCCACTGCTATTAAAACATGCTTCCACTGACAAAGTTTTACTCACAAGGGTTTAAGTGATGTGATGCAGCCAGGAGATATAGAATAACACATGTGTCCGGTTGTATTGTTGTCATTTTTGCATTGATCTGTGAAGATTTTATTCACTGTATTAAGCAAAATTGGGTTTTTCTTTTTTAAATTTCCACAGAACTTTATTATGAATGCTTAAACAAAAATACATTTTACAAAGAGGTGCTCTGTTGGCTTCAAAGTGAATATTGCTGTTTGTGCACAGTTGGGTATTTGTGTTTGTGTGTCAGATTGGCCTTTAATGTGTGTTTCCAAGTGCACTGGGATAGAGCATAAAGCCCTATGTTTTATGTTTTCTATAAATGTCACAGACTTGAAATAATATGGTGACTTATGATGGCACTTTTAGGTCTCAGCGTTTAAACCTCTCTGAGAGAGAGGGAGAGAGAGAGAGAGCACAGTCTCTTTCCAGTACAATCTTCAGGCCGTGGAATCCTAGGATCTGGTTATAGAAACATTTTAGAAACAAATGAAGCGTTGGATTCACAGCTGTGTACAGAGAGGCGCTGTTAAGAGGTCAGTTTCTCCAGCAGATCATGGAGTCTCACACACATCACATGAACAGAACACCATCTGGAGTGAAAAGTAAGATTTAGCCTCAAAAATGTATTTAGCTTCCCCATAAAATCCCTTCAATTAAGCAAGCTTTAGGATTTTTTTTCTATTACAACAAAAGTAATTCACATTTCAAGGTTTTGGTGAATCTCAGTTTCTGTCTGCTTTTAAAATCTCTGTTCAGAATGCTAAAAGATAGAACAGACCAAATAAGTGAAGTCAGGACGTGACAACAGGTGGAATAGATTAAAAAAAGACATATTAAATGAAGAGACAAATGACTGGTATGCTAACTCAAATAACTAATGGAAACAAAATTAACATTCAAGAAACTGATAGGAAGGGGAAAAAAAACAATTATGATTAAGGAAAACCCGGACTGGAAGTAATCGCAAATGCAGAATGGGTGTGACAGAAGACGGGAAGTCAAATTCAACTGAATAAATAAGGTGGAAGTATAAAAATCACTCCAACATTCATAAAACAAAACGTAATGTTCAAATTTAATTAAATTTTCAGTTAGTGATACTAAAGGAAACCAAAATGTCATTAACAATCTGGCCAAACACAAAACTGATAACAAAATAAAAAAAATGGCATGTATTATAATCTTTAAAATGAAGCTTTAAAATGATGAGAAAAAAAACACACATAATGGCGTGTGGCAGGATATGAATAGCATTTCCTGCCATGATCAACGTGTGTGTAGATGAAGTAATTGGTGGCGAATTGATTGTTTTTTAAGAATATTTGTAATTTTTCTAAGACTTGTAAAACTATTAGGTAAAGAAATTAAGCACAGTGATCCTCAACATAGTTCTCAGGATCCACAGACACCATTCAGCCTTGTGTCCTGACATGCTAGTTTGATTCATAATTCTGTCTGATACCCAAATTATGCTCCCGGCATTTCATTTTGTGATACAAATTTTAGGCTTTCATCCAGTTTGTTTGACTATATGTGAAATTATTTTGGCAGAATTATATTAAATCAGTTTCTTTTAGTTTAAATCAACATATCACCGTAAAGCTTTTTCTTAAATATCGTAAATGACACCTAGTCTGTTTCCTCCTTTTTTGTCTTTCCTTCTGGCATAAAGTGCAGCCTTTCTCTTAAACCATTCAAATTTCAGGGTGGAAATAAATAAAATATATATGCATTTCTGTATTGGATTATAAGTATACAATTGCTATATTAGCCTTTCACTTATAGATTTATATCACTATTCAAGAAATGAATTTAGAACTGATTCATATTATATATTTGAGTTTAAGTACGATGGCAGTTTGGTAGGAAAGCTGCCTTTCTGTGATGAAGCCAGTTTAATTAGTTTTCTAAGTACATCAGTATTGTGAGGTGGCAAAGGTTTTTATTCTGTATGGCCTCACAATGTTAGACTAGCCTAAGATTTGTATTGTATTAAAAACTAATTCACTGTACCATAGAGCCTTAAATTCAAGCCAATTGTAAAAAATCCTGAATAGAAAATTGATTAAAAGCAGTGTCATTCCACCATTCAGCACAACTGAGTTCTCTCTCTTCTGATGTGATTTAGTCATGTAACATGTTCCTATACAAACCTTTGCATCTTCAGTACTTTGGATTACTTGAACAGACGTATATTTCAAACTACTATAGATTTGACATGACAGCAGAATAAGTGCTCCATTGTTATGTATTAATGATCACAGGAGGGTTTGTACCATAAACTCTCTACAATGTTATATAGAATGACTTGAATCAGCACAAAACACCAAGCCTCATTAATGTGTTGGCTGATTTATGATCCATCAGACACTTAATTAATTTGATGAGACACAGCAGAGTGTCACTATCAAGGAGGGTCATTTGAATTAGAGGACTACATTTTTTTTCTCTCAAGGATAAAATTGTGAAAGCTTTGTATGTGTGAATGTTATCGATTTTGTGCAAAGAATAACGATGGAAAGTATGGAAAGACTTAAAAGAACAATGAAAAGGTTGGAATAGTTATTCAAATGCTGTTGTTTTTATTCTTTCAAAACCTTTGCATTAAAATGATAAGCTATAAGGAAATTAAGATGGAGGTAAACTTTTTAATTTGAGTGGCCTCTACTGCAAGTTTGACTATTTTCTTACCCGATAGAGAATATCAGTCATTCCGTTTTTATAAGAAAATGATCTAAGAGTAAAACCATCTTTATGCTCAGTAAACACACAACTAGTAAATGAATGACATATGGAAAAGCAACTAAACCCATAACCTTACCACACTTAGTTGGTTTGCATTTGCCTTCATTCTTGTCTCACTGTGTCACTCTGTGTTTGATTTAGCCATCAGTCTGTTGTAGGATTGACTATCTGCTGTGCAGCAAGCCATTAAAGCCTGAGGGAGATTCACCTTGCCAGGCAGCTGGCTCAAATGAAAAGCTAAAAGAGCACATTAACTCATCAATATGAGGGCATGAAGATGAAAACAGTTGTCAAAAGCCTGCCAGAAGTAACTGATCACATAATGCTGCTCCATTGTATGCAAGTGAGGTCAACAGCAGATAGACCACAAGGAAGTGAGAACACAGAGTCTAGAGACACTTTCATTTTAAAAAACAAGCAAACATATAATCTTCAAAACAAGCTATTGATGTCAAAAAGTAGATTGAGATTGGAGCAGTACTTTTATAAAGTCGTCAATGCTTGTAAAATCCATAAACACCAGTATCAGCCACCATTCAGACAGTTTTAATTTGCAGTGAAAAACATTGTTATTATCACTTAAAATTCAATCCAGCATTATACCAAACAGCACATATGACAGAAATTGTGTCAAAGCTCACAAACATTTATGTTTTCATGCTTTCCATTTCTTGGGGTGCCGAGCAACAACAAAGATACCTTATGAATGATACTATGTCACCATACCGCATGAAACACTGCGTGCAGGACACATTTGCATTGGGTATCTTAGAACAGTACGTCACTCTGTACCAGACACAACCGTTTACCACATAGTGAGGGAAGCTTCTACCAAAGCAGAGTCCCTCACACTGTCTCAAGTGTTGTTGCATGACTGGCCATGCACTGCTACAAGGAACTGCTGGAGGATGGGTCAGTTTCCTCATTTGTGTTGGATTCAATCTTCTTATGCTGAGCTTAAGCTGTGCTGTGCATCATTTGAGCTGAGAGCTATCCCAGAGTCAATAAACTTTGTTAATTGCATTTCATTTAGAGAGATCAAATCTGCAACACAAAAATTGGATTTTGTACAGGATCACATGTTTGTTTTAGTTATAATTACATTTAATTTATTTGGTAGAAATGTTGCAAAGCTCTACACTGTTATATTCAGCATTTGAGCAGTTCACATCTTGTTCCTACCCTGGGATTTTATTATAAGCTCAACACACTGTTTATCCCACATTTCTTCACAATGTAGTGGATCTTTGATTATTTATCTTATATGGCTAGTTCTTGCTCTATGATTTAACTTAAATGCTTTGAAACTTTTACTGTAAATTACTTTGAACTTGGAATGATACAAATAGAATACGCTGATGTCTAGATAGACAATACTTCACATGCTCCTTCAAAGTTATATATTAGATCAACAAAAAATTAAATGTGTCAAAAGATCTGCAACTGAAAAAGGCTAGCTTGAAAGCTAGAAAATTGGCCTTGTTTCTATCTAAGGAAAGATTTAGCTCAAACTCAACCTTTTTAGCTCCCTAAAAATATCATATATTTTCATTAATCCATTTTATGTTGGATCTTTTCCATATGAGCAAAGAGGTTCTCGCTTTTTAATCAGTGAGCATGCTGTTGTAATGTATTTGATTAATCATGATTTCTAAACTGCAGACTTTACATTCCACTTCAGACAAATCATGTGTAATGCAGTGAGGGTTCAGTTCTTTTGTTTGCAATCTCACACTTAACAACTTAGATCCTCTCAGTTAGTCATGACCAAAGCTTAAGCATGGCAGACTCCCATTGTCCAAAAACATGCACACTAGATGAACTGGTGATTCCATATCAACCCTGGGAGCGAATGTGAGTATGTTGGCTGTTTGTTTCATTTGCCTCTATGTTGTCTCTGTGTTGGTCTGGTTTCCTGTCAACATTACGGCCTTTTACTCTGGGCCTGGTTCTGCTAGTTTTCAGCCACGTGAAAATCTGAAAAGATTAAAGAACGCATGGAAAGCAGATGGAGATATTTATGCACCAGCAATAGAATCTAAGCTCAAGAAGGTGTTGCAATCTGTTTCTTAGCCATGAAACTTTTTATCGAGTGGTTTATTTATGAATTGGGCAGTTTTGCATTTTTAATGAAATGCAATTGATTAGATTATAATTTTACTGCAATACATTGGATTGTAGCCCCAAAATGCATAGAGATTTCATTTGTTGTGATTTGGTGCTATATAACTGAAATGTTGAATTTGTTGAAATGCTATAATATTTAGCTCCTGATGTGCACATTGCACTACAAGTTCCCTGCCAAAGGTGGTTAAATGTTTTGCTCCATCCATATCACTTAAGCTTCCATTTTTTCCTTTACACCCAATGTCAAATAAATTCTGATAATGTTCCAACCAAAGATTATTTCTCTATTTCATTTGAAGTGGAGGTAATTTCTGTGAACACTTTAATCAGAAATTAAGTAGACGGGGAGGGAAAAATTATTCGTTATGTAAATCATTCTCCTATTTCTCCCTGAGTATATAATGGATTGTGTAACCTTTATAATCCTGTTAAACAATCCCTAAGAACATGGGGACAAAAGAGACTTCAGATAAGGGTTGTTTTAGGAATCTCTTCCACCAGAAAATCCTTTGCTGGGACTGAGGAGTGAGGGGGGAATCATAATGAGTTGATAAATAAATAAGAAGGCTTGAAATTTTGCCAGTACCCCCACTCAAATAGACAGAGAAAGTATAGGAGGGAGAAAATGTGAGAGGGATGGAGAAAGAGAACTGGATGTAAAGGCAGAGGAAAGCCTGAGGCTAGGATTCGTCTTGTCAGAGTAAGACTTTTAACTGGGTCCTGAATTCTGTCAACAAGCTTCTTTCACACTCTTACACCATTTCCATCTGGGACCTGTTTCAGTGAGGAAGATAGCTTATGGCTGGAGGAGGGTGATGGGAGACCTGCGGTCTTCAGATGCTGACACCGACATTGGCTGCAGACCCACACATCTGAGCCAGAAATATGGAGCAGCAGATGTGGTGAAACCATTTTATAGACCTGGTAGTTTGCCTGTTTTGAATTATGCTGTCTGATAAAAGATGAGGGTGAAAAAAAAGAAAAAGAAAAGGTTAGTACACTATGTACTGGGAGGAATGATTAAGACGTACATGTATTTGGAGTAAAAGCTCGAAGAAGATGTTTCCTAACCACAGGCCCTCGTTTGAGTGATTCCAGGATTATTCTCAACCCAAACTCAAGCATGAAAGGAGCATGCATGAGGCCCGTGAAACATATGTGGTCATATATGCATTCAAAATTCCTTTGGGAAAATAGGAGCAGAGGAACAACATGGACACCTCCTGTGTCAGGGTGTCACCGTTATTTATCTTTACAGTGCACCGTAAGCCAATTATGTGAATGTGCATTTTCAGGGCAGCTAAACCAAAACATAAAGGGAACCCATGTGGGTAAGTGGATGCACATGGATACTGATACCGTGTATCCAGCCTTAGGCATACACATACAGACCAAAGATTGCTGAGATTGTATGCACCTGGCATTTCGGAATTGAGATGAGATAAGCAAGTAAAAGGTATGTTATGGTTTTATAGACTGGGTTCTGCATAAAGTGTGGATGCACCAGAACTGGTCCATGTTTCCAAATACGGTTGCAGCCTCGATTCTATTGCAACAACCACAGACTCTGTTGCAACATAGATGTCCTGTGATTTACAAAATGCAATGACAAAGTAAACTGTCTAATGTCGAAGATGTATTCCTCAAGTAAAACCTCTACATGTTAACTGATGTTAGTTTTACTATAAGATTTTTTGGCAATAAGAGAAACATTGAATGTCATCTCACATCAGTGAGACTGTTCTCATAAGATGTTCATTGTTGATGCCCCCTCGGTGAAACAACTCCATTAAAGCTATATATTTGTTTCTCCACACTGCATGAGGCTGCTAAATCTTAAACAAATATATCAGGCTCTCAACTCAAAGTATTTTTTAAGAGGAACGGAAGAGTAGAGCCTGGCAAGTTGTGATAAGGTTTTGTAATAGTAATAACATTTTCATAAAGCTCATTAATTGAGAGTGGGAGGTAATTGCTGTGTTTGCTTCAGGCTGACTATGTTGGTAATGCTGACGACTGTCAAACTGACAAACAACAAGTTGTGGAATATGGATTTCCTTCCCTCTCAGCATGTGTTAATAACCTACCATCTGAACATTGCCAAGGGAGACTGTCAAGATGGCATCAGTGATAAAATGTTAACATGTGACAAAACGCACCTGCCCGCGAGAAGAACCATTCAATTTGAAATTGAATTTGTACAACTATCAGGAAAACCTTTCTCTTAATCCTCCCCAGAGGGAAAGTAATATTGATTAAGAAGAAAAGAAAGGAGAGAAAGTTTTTTTTTCTTCTCTCAGTTTCTGCTCGGTGAACTGCCACACACAGTCACAGTGAGGGGACTCACATTGGTTTAACCAAACGCTACAATGGCAATTCTCTCAATTCACAAATCTTTCTCGTGGGATGGCAGTTGCCGTATGTGTTTTAGAGGAGGGCATATGTTACATTTCGAATTAAAAACCGTGATCCAACACAAGCTGTGCACAGGTGCAAATTCAAATGAAAAACAAGAAAAAAATAGATTGAACAGATGAGGGTGGAACATAGCACACCTCTAAACCTGCCACACACCACCAAATCTGATTATGGTTCACAGTTCACAGGCAAAACAAAAGCTTACCAGCCATGTCTGCTCTACAGATAGCTGTAATTAAAATGAGGTGAAAACTAGAGAAACCTGTAATTCTGTGCATCTTTATGTATAACCTATTCGGAGTGCACTGGAGTGGAGGTCCAAAGAGACGAGTCACAAGCAAGTTTGACTGCTCTCATCAAATAACCCAAATTTGAGGCATATGAAAAGTTCAAATCAGCGTGACAGGAGCAGTGGAATCTCTGGCTTTGGCATCACTTTTATTTAGATGTTCTGTCGCACCGCAGGACTGCTCAATTTGTGTTCTTTTTTGTCAGAGGTTTTGTCATATCTGTGTAAGCATACTTTATAGACACGGTGTGGAAGGCTGCCGGGCTATGAATTAAATGTCCCATGGAGTAAACATGTGCTGTGAAGCTGGCAGCCTCACAGACACCCTCTTGGCTGCCTCTCACCAACCAAGAGAGACAATAAGTTTCCCCATGTATGCTCTGAAGCTTATGTGGATGTCAGAGGTACTGTGACAAACAGAACAGAACGGAAAGCCAAGCAGTAAAAACAGGAAATCTTACTTTATCGTCCAAAGCTCAAAGGCAAAACGTGAATGATAAAATATTGTGTATTTGAAGCAAAACAAGCTAAGCTGTCCATTATCATCGCTTTTGCTCCCTTTGTACCCCTCTCCAATACAATTTTGACAAACAATCCACTAATTAGGTCATCATCAGGGTCATCACTGCCATCTCATAGAGAGTCGCCTTCATCTTCATCATTCCACAACCACCGGCTGTCAGCGGCTAATGCGGCAGGCATCGGGAAATGGGCGGCAACTCTGCCGCTTCCACAATGTCTGAAGTGTGCAGATGAGTGATGCCGTCTGATGGTTGATGTTGGGTGAAGCATACAGTAATGGGGAGACAGAGGTCAGAGAAACCATTACTACATTGAGGAAGGAGGGGCAGGGGGAAAGGAAAGTGGGACGTACATTGTTGTCTTCTCCAGATGTGAGGCAGGGCCGCTGTCCTTCCGTCATGACTGAGCGTCTGCACGCCGGCTTTGCATTCATTATGGCGGAAGACCGTCGCGACACTCATCATAAATACATGACAGGGGTGACATACCATAAAATGTTGCTGTCTGCACTTGAAGCAAAGGGGAAGGGTACTTATGAGGATATTTCATTTTGTTTGTCTCTTTGTCCTTCCTTCCTTTAATGTTTGCTCTGTGCTGTCAGGGGTGAGGTGGGCTAGCCTAGAAAAGACAAGACATGTCTAGCATTACATTAGCACGATCAAACAGTAAAAAAAGAAGAAAAAAACACAACTATTTTTAAGATGGCACACATTCACCACAATCCTTTTTTCCACTTGGAAGACCTGCCTAAATACTGGTCTAATTTTACATTCATTTTCTCAACTGACTATTGAGACACGAGTTGACCCCAATCCTGTCATGCAAATAACTCCAGCAAGGGAATGATAATAGCTCTTCAGATGAGGTGGCATGTAATTACTATGCCTGACCTCTCCTAGCAGTTACTGACTACCCACAACATTCATGAAACCATTTAGTGCGTTCCATCTATCAACATGTGTCACTTTTCTGTCCTCATGACAAGGTTACCATAGCATTACGCCGGCGCTCGTTGGCTAAGATGCCACGTATTGTTGCAAGGTTATAACTCAATGACAGTTGACGCCAATGGATCCCTCTTATTATGATGAGTTTGAACACCTTGATATCCACTGCAACATTAGCGCACCATCTGGAAGGGTAATGTGACATCCTCTGGAGTCATGGTTTGGGCCCTTGCTGCGTACAACCTTGTTGACTAATATTTCTTTCTCAAAAACAAAGAACAAAGGCATAGACATGTGAAGGACATGGAGGTGTAGCGGAGGAAGGGAAAAGGAGGAAAGAGACCTCTCGGTCTGGAAAAAACGAACGACAAGGTGGGCAGATTCATCACACAGCCGGGATGTCTTGTACCGACACTAATTTTGGGCCAAAGCTGTGGGTAATGAACATATCCTGTGACAAATGGGAGAATCGTAACAGTTGAGGCATTGTTGAGGACACATTTGCATGCCAGCAGACCGCCGTGACACCACCTGGTGTCTGGAGAGTGAGGAACGTGCCAGGGAAGAGAGCATGTCCCCAGAAGAGTGAATCACCCCTGGCTCCATCAGCTGAACCTCACAAGTTGGTGGTTTTGCAGCTTTGGATGAAAGCTTTATTTGTGAAACTGTACCCATGATTCATGAATCATACCATAAGAGCTTCAGTATAGACTTGTATGATTAGAGAGCACCAACACGTAATCAGACTTGGTCGTCACTTTCATAACTGTTGTTCTGTCACGCTTTCTGTGACTAAGCCTCAGACACCTACTTCAAATTAGCTTGATTTTTCCTTCCCTGCTTCATTAAATCTGTTTTTATGGAACTGTTTTTTTTAAGGAGAGTGTATGAGAACTACATGAAGATTTTTTATTATATCATACAAGCCTGTAAAGACATACATTCTATTGCTTCCTGAGAGACAGATAAACATACAAAAGCAACCTTAGGTTAGACCTCTTTTTTAGGTAAGTGAAGGTTTAGAAAGTCATTATCTGATTACCACACCATGTTCCCCTGTCCCTTATTTCTTAATAAAATACCATAAATTAATAAACACATTGCAGTTTTTCGATCTAATTATCCATAAATTAATTCAGTTCTTAAGGTTTAGGTCCATGGTCTAAGAGGACAGTTGACAAAACACTAAAGTGAGAATCTGAATTTCAAACTCATCACAGACCAACTGGATGGTTGGCATATCATTAGTTCATCATCCAGAACCTTTTGTTCTTGTAAAGACAAAGGGATGAATTTGGCTGAGCATGTCTTGTTCAAACCTTTGGGCTATAAAGATGATTTCTTAGTAAAGGCAATGCTCTAAAGTCTTTGCTCATTACAGCTCATGAAATCCAGAGTGAAAACAACTGTTAGTGTTTCTATATTGTTTCAGTATTAGACCTGTTTGTCGTGGACATTTTACATCACCCTCTTCCCACAGTTAATAGTCTGGCCCATGATTTTTATTCACGGTCATGTTGTTATATTGTAATATTATAAACCGATCACAACAAATGCCTTTGAGATAGAGCTAATACCAGTTTCTGCTCTCCACTCCTTGGTATTGTGATTACACTGTTGCTGGTGGTCACATGTTGAGATTACCTCCATGCACAGTTCTGTCATTTCATTCTTTTGAGACCAATGGCACGCTTGATCCAAGTCCTTTTCATTTGCTCTCACAGATCCCCTTTTCTCACCCATTCAACCTTGATGGCTCCTTTCACACCACTGTCTGCAACCTCCCCTGGAAGCACAATGAATACCAGTCTGTCACCCTGTCTGCCAGACAGACTTTTATCTGTTGAGAAACCCACAGCTCATGGAAAGCCTTTTGTTACCTATCTAGGTGGCTGAATGACTCCTTCCTTTGATTTGTACCTTGCCATTTTTCCCTCGCACTGGATATGTCTCTCTCACACTTTTGAGATGTGACAAAATAGACCTATGTCTTGGCTCCTGGATACTTTACTCATTTCTATACTTTCTTTCAGGTCCAAAATTCTTTTTGCCTTAGAAGCCCTTATAAAAGTAAGTGTGTATAAGGGTGTCAGGAGTGGCACACTCATTTACTGTAAAGACATTCAGTCTTACTAAAGTTGCTTATGGGAGCCGATCTGTAGTAAATTAGATTTTGGGTCAGGATAACCTGTCCATAAACTACTAAAATCGACCAGCTGGAAGAACTATGCTGTATTTAAGAAACAGTAGTTGTGTACCGCAAAAAAAAAGGCTCTGAATCCTTCATCCCTTTTAAAGTCTCTCTCTTCTTACTTTACTGTTAAGAGAAAGCCAACAACAATCTTCTCTCGGCAGCGTGAGTGGCAGTGTCGGGCAGGAATCAGCCTTTATATAGATTGTAATTGTTTCTCCCTGGTCATGCATCTCTCTTCCCATCCATCTCTCTTCTTTCCTCTGTTTCGGGCAGGTTTCAGTTGCACAAGGTCATTGCTCTTAGGCAGCCGCAACTCGGCTTTATTGTTCTAGCAGGTCAGTGGGTCCGACACACATCACAGCTATTATTCCTCAGGAACAAATGGCCGTCCCACACTTTGATCTATGGCCTTCTATCTCGGACACTTCCATAATACCCTTGACAGGATTTCTCTTTTTTCATGTTTGCTCTTTTGGTGATGATCCATCTCTTTTGAACACTTCATACTCTTTGAGCAGCACATGATTTCTAAAAATGGTTTTATATTCTACTTTGGATGGAATATTTCAACAAACACATACCTCTATGTGACAAATATGGGTTACTGTAATTGGTAAAAAATAGGTATAATATGAGTAATTCTATAAGTGGTTGTGTTAAAAGGAACTGAAGTAATGTTAAAGAAAGCTCTCATTAAATAAAAAACACCAGAGGATGTGGACTTTACTATCTGGTCTGACAAAAGCTTGCTAAAACCTACACATTTCACCTTTGTTGAAGGTTTAAACTGGTGCTTTTATACATTACCATTTAGGCTATCATCAGGAGTTGAAATAGTTAGCTCTACAAAGCTATTTTAAAACTCACCATTTTATGTACTACTCTAAATGTTTCAATGTCACAGTTGAGACTGAGACAAGAAAATACAACTGCTGCACTGTCCTCAGTTTATTCTTTACATAAAAACATATTTGGTTATGATTGTCAATACTTTCAATATCTTTTCAAATGTGCCATTCTTTTTCTTCTTTAAGCATGCAAATGTGTAAACCTAAGACTCAAAAGTACACGTTTGTGTTCGACTAATTGAACATCTTCATCCTAAATAAAGCACACATGCATGCATGAATGCTCATTCAATCTCCAGTCAGGACTTGATGAATTCATTTTCATATGTCATTTTGAGCTACTCTCATCAAAAGTCCAAGAGTAGTATGACTTTGGCAACCCCCCAGCGCCTGTTTAACAAATGAATAGGGAGCTTATCATGTGTTAAAACTGGTGCAAGAAAATGGTCTTGTGCATGAGTGTGGGCAGCTTTGATGCCCACAAGTGCTATTTCTTTTTCTAATTTCTTCCTCTCCATTGTGGATTCCACGGTTGGAGCCATGCTAAAAAGTACCGAATGCCTTCTGTCACAAGTTTGGTACTCATCATTAAAATCCCCTCAAAACATACCTACACCATGCATAATTTATGGAGGTTTAGGGATCTCTCACTCAGCAGTGGTGTTTGTTTGGGCTTAATTGCGCAGATCTTGCCAGGACCAGTGATGAATGTAGTGACAGGTGGGCTTATTGACCGAAAAAGAAAAAGTCTTGCTTTTACTTTCAATCGCAATCCTATAGATACATCAGTCAGAAACGACTATTGTAATAAAACTAGACAAGGACGGTGATTTAGAAAAACTTGCATTTACGGCTACATGTAAGTAAAACATTTCATTTAGTTTGAATGAAAAGCAAGTTTAAAGAAAGCAGATGGGAGAATAAGTAAATATAAAATGAAGAGGTTTAAATATGTAAGAGCATGTGTGTGTTTCATCACAGGAATATTGAATATTCAAGTTCCCCTGTGCCATATGGGCATTTGTGTTGTTGTAAGACATACAAACCCACTATCATTCCCCTAGTATTATCTAGTCACACCTGAATTCCCTGCAGCCCGTCCACATGCATAGTAATTCCAGGAAATGTCAGCTGTTAGGCCTGAGGGAAAGGCGTGCCATTTGTTTAAGCTCTGGCTTGTGATGCAGCCTACTGCCATTGATGTTTGGATAGAAGTAAATGAATAAAGAATGCCGGCACCCGCATGTCAATCAGGAGTTTACAGGACCCTGAACATGGCGAGCCTTAAGCCAACATATGTTGCTGATATCCATTAAGCCATGCGTCCACCCCACAGACCCACACAAAAAAGTCATTCAGACAGATGCTGAGTCTTTTTGATCAATGCCTCTCCCATCATCTCAGCACTCGCACATAATGTATGTTCACAGATCTGTCACATCAACATGTCACAGCAGACACTGATTAGCAATTTCATCAACGGAAGCAATTGAGCAGAAGAAACCACACTAATACAGCATTATCAACATGTCCGTGTGCAAAACAAAAGGGAGCCATTTGAATATAGCTCGGCTGTGAAGTGAGTGTTGATGCTGTTATTTATGCTTAAAATCATAACAGCTTTGGTGTTTTCATAGACTTTCTGTTTAGCATCTGACAGCATATTGAAAGAGCACTTCCAAGCTTTTTTCCCTCTGTCCGACTGACTGACTGTGGGTTTTTAGTTGCAGACTCCTGGAGGCCCAGAAGTTTCCGCTGGGTTGTTTTTCATTCTCACAATCCCTTTCCCTACTAGCCAAATCACTGAGCTATGACTATAGGCCTGGTTGGGAGTCCTTATCTGCTATCATTAAAGATTCATTTATTCCATTGCCTCAGGTGCTTGTGGGTGTTTGTGTGTGCCCGTGTGTATGCGTGCGCTTTCAAATGCTGTTTCCTTGTTTGCATGTGCACACGGTTGATGTACGTGTGTGAAAATAGAGAATGAGAAAAATAAATGATGGGGGTATAAATGTTTGTGGGTATACATGGAGGGATGCTTCAGGGGGGTCCTGTGTGTGGATGCGGATAAGACTTTGTGTTTTTCTATGCATCTGCCTGTGATTTGTGTCTATTCTCCAAGGTTAACACTCTCCTCCCACACTAAGCTGATCTAAATAGAGACAGAGATAGGGTAAATGGGGATCAGAAGTCAAGCGCTGGCAACCATGCTAAATTATCGGCGGAAATCAACGCTGTCCTCATTAATTACTCAAAAGGCCGTTAGTCATTTCCACCCTCCCCCACCAACACGCCCTCCCAATGCCTCTCAAACCAAATGACACTTCTCCAGCGATTCCTCCTGCTTTGGAACACATGCAGTGGATCCACAAAATTCTGACGTATTTTATACACCCGCACACACAAGAAAACTGAAACAAGGGCATAGATGAAAGGAGAACCTGTCTTTGCCGCTGACATTGGAACAGAGCAACCAATAGATAATGCAGTCTGTGAGTCATGCTCACCTTGAGTCCTCTCTCCCTTTCATTTCAGCTTTTGTCTTCCACCAAAGGTAGCTATTTTATTCTTTCCAAACAATCATTTCAGGAATTTCTGACAATGAAACTAAAAGACGTGTGTTCCCATGTTGTTGTTGATAAGAGAAGAAGTGTCTTTATTCACCCCTATAAAGAGTTGTGACTATATTTTAAAGTGGGTTCTTTTTTTCTTTTAAGAAACAAAGACAGCGTGCTCCTGGGAAATACATGAATCCTAACAGTTGCTTCATTTGCAGTTGAAAATAACTTTTTCAATTAATTTTAAAAGCTCCAGTACCACGCTTTTTCTAACTTATGGTTAAATACTTTGCATGTGCATGATTTGAAAAAGCTCAAAGTTGGAGCTTTGAGGTATTTTCTTATGTGACAGGAGTTAGAGAAAATAGTAGAGCCTGTTTACAAAAGTTATATTATAACCACTTTTCTTCCATAAAGAGCCATGAATAAATACATGTTTTGGACGCGGATAATGTTGTAGCTCTAACTTCTCTCAGCTGATTCCTTAATATTGCCAGTGGAAGAACAGCTTTCTGCCATGCTGAGCTGCCAGCACGCTAAAGAGGATTTCTTTTGCAGCCCATTAAGTGGAACTTATTAATCAAAATGTTAACCTTTCTTCAAATGTTTGCAATCACATCTTACAAAAGAAAGTTTTTTTATCGTAAAGTGAAATTTGTATTTTAGCTGAATGATAATGATTGAAGTTTACGGCGCTTGTTGTCAGTTATAGCATGGCTATTTTTTCTTATTGGGATTATTTTCTTTTAGGTTAAATCAAAGAAACCAGTGGTACATTGACATGAAACAAAGACAGTGAATAGTAGATTTTTTTTATTTCCCTCTGGCTGTCTACCAGTAGGCAAGAAAAAAGTTATGAATAGGTAAGGATACTTCTTTTCTGATGAAACTCTTGACCATTGTGGCAATACCTTTTTAAGGCTAGAGTTCCAAAAGTCCACCTTTAAACAAACAAGATTCCATTTCTTTATGAATATTATTTAAAGGTGTTTGAACATAGAAAAGGATCATGCAAGTTCCTAATTGCTCATGCAAATTACAGCTATTGTCTTATGGTCAACAAACTAAATATACTAACAGGCTATTTTTATTTAACCTATTGTTGAGAAGGCAATCGGTTACTTTGGCAAATGTTAGCTTAGTCATTCAATTAAGTCACTGTCATCATAATCAATGGTACTTGTGAATGAACTTGAAGTACTTATTTTTCCAGAATTTGTTTTATTGTAGGTTTGTTTACTGTGAATTAGAAAGATTAAAATAGGGGTGAAGTTTTCTGTGAACTGTTATTTCCACAAGCTGAAAATTCAGTTCTCCCAGTCATGACGTGTCCTGTCATAGTTTTCCTTGACTGTTGAAGTTAAACTTTTTACTGCGAGATCAAAGGAAACGCAGAAGAGGCAGAAATAAACCTAACTAACCTCAATGCCGGTTTCTCAATTTGAAAGAGTTAGCCAAGGTCTTAAAGAAAGCCGTTCATTATTGCCCAGCTGAGGTGGATTACCCATCAACGGGTGCTGACATTTACCATATGCATTTCATTATTGGAACTGACCTGGAAATTAACGGCAGCTTCTCAGCTCCAACGCAACCCTTTCCCCCTCCCCGGCATGTGAAACTCACCAAAGCATTGACCCTCTACTCGTTTCCCTCCTGACCTTTCAGTACTGCATTATTTAACACACACAAATCCCACACAGACTGCCACTGAATGCTAGGAAAAGGTATTGACAGAGACATATGGCTGCTGTTGGATAACATGCATAATTGAGGGGAAGGAAAACAGGTTATATCCCTGGCTGATGTGTGCGTATGTCTGTGTGTGTGTGTGTGTGTGTGTGTGTGTGTGTGTGTGTGTGTGTGTGTGTGTGTGTGTGCGTGTGTGTGAGAGAGTCAAAGACACCGACCTTGGTCCTCTGTGCCCACTGCTGTGGAAATAGAACCCTGTTTAAACATCCAGTACTAATTATTTAATCATATCAAACTACACACTGAAAAAAGTCTGAATATTGACTATATTTCATCTTGATATCTGACAATTACTAAACTGTGGTGGGTCACAACAAAAAGAATCTGGAAATTCTGTACTACATTTTGGAAATGTTAAACATCATATTGGCTGCATTTGCATATATATCTCGTATTTAGATTCATGATGATAAATCAAGATGAAATAATACATCCTTCTTATTTGGTTGCTTAGAGGCCACTGTTTCAGAGCAGAGGACAACTTCCTCTCAATGACAGCACATGGATGACTATCTGAAAAGTGTCACAAGGGGTCTAAAAAGCAATTTAATAATTAACAAGAGTTTACAAGAAGACCAAAGAAAATAAATGATAGCGAGGTGGAGGAGGACAATGAGTCGACATTAACAATCAGGTCTGCCTGTGAATAACGAGCTCGCCCCCAACATTTTAATTAGCAGCCTGCTGGACGGTACAGTGATTAATGAACACTATTTGATTTCAGCGGTGCTCTGAATTAATAACAAATTGACATTTAATGAAAATTACTTACTGCAATTGGAATTAAAGCTGTTTTTTGCTCCTTTATGCACCACAGAATAATAATAATTGCAAATGTTGTTATCCCCAATTGATCATAAACATGTTAAAAGAGATATCAAAGGTGATCAGATTGGATTATGCAAGGACTTTACAAACACAATTCTCAGCAATAATTCTTTTTCAAAGCCACAGCTCTGGTAAAAAGCAGGAATTGTTTTTCTTTCCATTATTTAGTGTCTCTGCTGAAAGCAATGTTCAAAGAAGGCATTAAGAAACTGGGGAGTTCACCCTGTGAGCACCTCAACAGAAGTCCAAACTCCAGTTTTTGTCACATAGTATTTCTGATTTTCCCCTAACTAACAACCAGTGTTAAGTCAGTCTTACCTGTTAAAGTTTTCCTGTTATATCACCTTTTTAATATATAATGCTAAACTTAAAGTCGAGTGAGGGGTTTAACTGTTTTTGTAACCTTCTCAAGTGAAAACATAGCATGAAAGACAGTCAAAACTGCTCAAAATCCAAACGTATGTCTCTTTAAGCACACATCAGGCATCAAAATGCAGCTATAAGACCTTTTTCTCTATATTGAACTGATTTGTGGTTACATATTTGAATTTTGGTCTTAACTTTTTGGAAAGTCACAGGCAAAGAGAAAGGAAAGCTTTCTGACATAAACATTTTGTCATTAGTTTTTTTTTTTTATCTTTGGAGTCTCACAACATCATATTCTCTGGCTTTGCTGATAGCTCATTCGACATTCCTCTGCTTGGAAGCTTCTCAGTTTTAATCAAATGTAAACCGTTTATGGTCGGGGAAACCTAAAAAAGGTAATGTGATGGACTGTGTTTGAAAAATCAGTACAGTTTCATATAATTAACGAAAAGTTAATTATATGAAACTGTACTGATTTTTCAAACAAGGTCTTTAGAAATAATTGTTAGTTAACCCTTAAAGTGGAATTGACTGTGATAACCTTGCTTGTTAATTTGGCTTTTGTTATTTGAAATGTGTTAATTATGCATCTGTGAGACTGATCAGTTTACTACATCTTGCATGAATGATGTCATCACCCTATCCGTAAAATATAAAAATCTCAGTTCTAAGATGCACTTGGAAGAGTGCATCTGTTTGGTTGCTCTGAGTGTCTGTATTCCCCCCATGGCTTCTAGCAACAGATCAAACGCGTTTGTTTTGGTGGGGGTTTGACTCCTGCATCCACCAGGTGAGTAGATGTCCCGAAGCATCATGGCCACCTGTTGGCACATCAGTCCGTGATGCCTTGGACACAGACACAGTAGCCTAAGGTTTATTTAGTTAGCTCCCTCCCCCCCCAAAAAAAAACAACACACTTTTTTCTGAATGCATAACCTAACTGACCACATAGAGCTCAAATCAATATGTTTCTTCTCTAAAGATCAGAAAGGGCTTTGTTTATCTGCATAAACCCGGTTCTGTTGGAGGATACACTCTGGGATTATTGCTGCAGCATGGTCCACCCCTCTTCATTTGTCAGTGTAAATTCCTCTCTTCTTTATTACTATGTTCTGGGATTCATAAAATGTATGTATTTGCTGAACATCAAGTCGACATGAATGCCTGTATTTGTGCTGAAATGTCTATTTGAGATCCATTCCGAATTCTGGGCTCCCTCTGTCCATTGAAAGCAGGGACACTGACTCATTTAATCTGCACTCTATATTTCATGGAGTCATGCTGTTAATACGTTCCACAACAAATTCCTGTCATTCCATTAATGGGATGAAAAAAACAGCTAAGATTTGTACGACTCATCAATAATTGATGAGGGCTGCACAGCAGAGGTCTGTTTTTTTTTTTTTTTTTTTTTTAAAGTAAGGCTTGCCTTCTCTCTTTGTTTCCATGACTTTCACCCCAGATGATTTATTGCATTTTAAATTGACATCTTAAATTTGATTTGTCTTTCAGTTTGTGGTACTTGCTTGCTTATGACATTAAAAGCGATGGTGAGTGAGGTAATATGATTAGAAAACATTTACCAATGATGCTTCCATCGTGAGATAGATTCTGCTTCACAACAGCGTCCCACTGGTTTAATACAGAGACGTGCAACTTGCTGGTATTTCTTTCAAGTTTCGACGTTTCGTTTATTCTTTTCTTTTAAGGTGGCCTGTGCTTGTTTTTCACTATCTACCTGATCTTTATACACACATTTAGCATGATTGCAAACTCAGTTTCATGAATAATCAAAGCCACTGCAGAGGAACTGAATCATATTGACACAATTGTGTTTAAATCATACAAGAAAATTACATTTCCACAATATTCCCAAGACATTCCCTGGGGAGATGTATTGGACAAATGGGGATGGCTCACATCGAGATGTTTCAAATGGCTCCAGGAACAGAAATGTTTGGCGCAATAACAAATTAGACAATGAAAAAGCACTCATAAGCACAGCAGACAATTTGTATGAGCCAAGCAGTGCTCATTATTTCTAACTATGGACTCCCTAAACTGCATTGATCATGTAGTCTCTATATCCCCCATAAATGGTGAAGGAGTGATTGATATAATATATGAAGATGTCTCCAGTTTTCACTTTTTGCATAAAACTGGGTCACCAATGAATATGAATTTTTAACTACTGTATACAGCAGGCGATGTTTACCACATCATTTATATTTATTCCTGCCACAAACCAGGGTGGAGTGAAATCACTTACGCAAGTTGTTCTCTTTCACATCATTTCTAATCAAGCTGGAAAGGTGTAAACAGCAGGGGTGGAGCCAGTGAGAAACTATGCCCGAACATGTCCACAGTCATCAGATCCAAGCACAGAATAATGAATGCAGGCGAGGAGTTGTTAATATGGAAGTGGAACCCAGCAGTCAGCCTTCAGAAAGTTAATAGAAAGTTATGAGTATATCCAGATAAGGCTGATGTCTGAGTTCAGCAAGAGAGAAGTCAATGATCATTCAGTGCTGATGACAGCAATCACAAGGGAAGAGCTCCCAGTGGTGGTGGAGCTCATCAGTACCAATGGAGACTGGAGAACTGACTAGGTTTAATCACTATCAGCCCCTGAGCAGCAACAACATTGTTCTGACTTGATATGCACGAAACAAAAAGCTGTTTGAGAACCACCCAAGCTACAGGAAGCCTCGCTTGCCTTTGAGGCATACATGTATTTTAAACGGCACCGAGCCAACAGGGGTTTTTCCATGAATGTCGAAAAATCTCTCTATTGAATCTTTTAAATAATGAACTAAGTTTTGATAGCACTTTTACTAAGATTTTGTCTGAAGACGTTAAAGCGGGAGACAGATCCCATATCAGGGCATGTTGTACTGGCATCACTGTATCACTCTGCATTCTGTTATTGCAGCTCGGCATTAAGTCAGTTATATAGTATATTTATTTTGTGACTATGATTTTTCCACTCATTTCACTTTATGATCATGAAGACAATGCTCACTTTTTATTACAACTCATATGTTCACCATACAGTTGACCTATATGATGACATTTCGATATAATCTGTCCAGCGAAAGCGAGGAGATGGATGGTGTTACTCTGTAGACTCTAATGCAAAGCACCACTAGTTTGGATCTTATACTGCCCTTTTTCATAAGTCCCTTTTATTTTTCAACTTTTTTCTCATGAATGGTTATTCTAGCCATGACTTCATAGTAAACGTTTATTTTTGGATTTAATACAACCAGTTTGGTCAAGAGGCAATGAAATAAATGATTTTAGTAGATACCCTATCTACTAAAATCATTCATAACAACCACATTTTTATGAGTTATATTTCTTTAACTCATAAAGGTTATGGTTCCAGTCATGCACAAATTACCATCTCATGGTTAGATTGTGACATTATTACATTGGAGCAAAAAACTAACTATGAGTGTTTGGATTGTTTCTAATCCAGAAAAATGGTTTGGGTCTGGTCCATTGTTTACTTAATCACAAAAGTCCAGAAAATGATGGAGGACTGTCTGTTAACTCAACCAGTTCCAAGTCAAAATTAGAATTTCTGGTGCAAATGCATCTTTTGAGTTGTGGTCAAAGATTCAATTTTCACTTCTCTGGGCTTCAGCAAACAGCAATAATATCAGATTAATAGTGTCACCGCATTTTGTGATATTTTCAAATATTTACTTTGAATTAATCAAATTTGATAGACAAATAGTCAACAAAGTTGTCTGAGTGTTTGGAGCATGGTGCAGCACACTCTGTCAACAAACGGGAGCATCGGGATAAAATCTTCTCTTGTCCTCAAATAATTTCCTTTAAAAATGCTGTTTTGCATTCACTTTCTTTTTCCACTTATTTCCACTTGTTTTCAATGTTCCCACGGTTTTGTTGCTGTCTTACCATTTACAAATGTCTTAATAAAGCTCAAGTATTGAAAAGTACATGGTTAGGGTTAGGAAAGCACTATGGGCTTGGAATGGATTTTTTTTAGTATTGATGTGTCAAGAAAACCTTCTAGACACACGTACAGACATCTCATTCTTCAGCTTATGTTCTGGGGAACTGAGCTCAACTGAAGAGGGTTTTTATTAAGCACTGATAGTATTTTTACTGTTCCCACCTACAAAATGAAAACCTTATTTTTTTAAATGAAAGTTTGCCAATTATTAGACAAAATGATTTAAAGATCATATTATAAATAGTACTGTCTTGTTTACAGCTGCGAGAAATAAAAAATAAAAAATAAAGCAGTTATTTGCAGCATTTAAAGTAACTATGTTATGCACTCATTTTATCAGCTGTAGATGTTTATTGCTTGACATATATCACAGTTTTTAAAGGTAGCATGTGCTTTGTCATTTACAATATATCTGGGATTTGGGGGTTTTGGTAGAGGATGCCCATAATTGAAATGTAACTATCATTTATACCAAAGGTAACACTGCTTGACTTTTTGTATTTTTTCTAATTTTATTGTGATTGAATTATTTTCTTTATTTCTTATTAGGTTTTTCTATTTAGAAAAAATGTTACCGGAGCACATGTACAGTATGTTAAAAAGATGAACTGTGAATAGTATTCAATTACATTCAGAATTGGTCTACCATATGATTTTATTGGAAGGCTTAACCTTACAGTGTTTCTTGACCAGTGGTGGTTGTTCCATGTAAACTGACTGAATTTCCTGAAGAAAGAAAAATCAATTTTCAGAAGTGTGAATTTAACTTGCCAAAACAGTGTTAATGTATACAAAAGTAAATAAACTAAGAGAGCTCTGTACGAGGCCATTTTTAAAGACTTACAAATACTTAAAACGTGCATCATTTTAACAATACAGATGCTGCACGGCCACAAAGAATATTAATAGAAGACCATGGATCCAAAAACTCATAATTTCCAAGCATACATGTTTGTAGAAGGAGTGCACTGAAGTCTTCTGGAAGGTCTTTACTGACCTTTGCGTGGTGATATGCTGTAGTAGATAATATGTACGATGTAGTAGAAAACATCCTGGGGCTTTTTCTGTGAGTTTCTGTTAAATTCAGAGTTTTTACCAATCATGGTTGCAGACCCATCAGTGTAGCACGCAGCAATGTTGTCATGAGGCCATTTGCTGGATGAGAGATAAGATTTCACAGCCATAGAAAATATCTTGGCTTGTTGTTGTTGTCACTAGATTGTTGGACATGAGGATTTCTTGTTTCAAGTAATCGCCTTCAATATATTCCACATAAATGAAAAACATGGATTTTCCAACTGCACTGCAAATGTAGCATTCCCAAGCTTCTAGTTCTCCAGATTTCGACAGTCCACGGCCATTTTATTGAGTTTTTGAGTGGGGTGGTTTCCACATTTTGTGGCTCTATTCAGATTATCATCTGGTCTTTCAAATATTCTTTTTAAGTGTCCCAAGTGCTTTGTTCATATATAAACTCCTGACTTTCATTAAGATGTTTTGTTTAAATACTATTGTATCCTTTTTCCAAGGCTTCATGCTTAAATGAGCTCGCTTCTTGTCCCAAATGAGATATGAGCTACTGTATAAAAAAAGCTCCACTAACATGCTGAACTCATGAACGCATACCGAACGTGGATGGAAACTGATCATAAATCACTGAGGTGTGTTCTACTATGTTGCTTCTCTATTTTGACTGAGGAGAGGTTTCAAAATGTTGTTGTTTAGCAGTATTTGATTATGAAGTTGTTACGAATTATAGAATTTGACAGAGTTTTATAAATTAATCGAATAATTACTTATTCACTGTTAACAATCACAAAGTCAAAACACATCAGAACCCCCAGAACACTGTCAGTTTAGTGACTGCATTTATGATCACATTTTGGCATAGACTGTTTGCAGCTGCTGTTTATTACAAGTGCAAAGTTAACTGCATCTACATACACATAAATTGTGGTTCTTTTGCACTGAAAGTATAGCAAAATATCCAACAATAGGTTCTAAGATAATTCCTTTAATAAAGTCTTATCACATTGTTACACAGAGACTATCTCTTATATATTAAAATAGTATTATATTTTACCTATTATTAACGTTTGTAATTAAAAGAACGGTGAAAAAGAAGCTAAATTAAAAGATACTGCTGCCACAGACTGCCCACCCTCCAGTGATCAGATTTATCTACTTGAAGCACAGTCAGTACAACTGGATGAAAATAATTGTGTGTCATTCCAAGGGTTTTGGCCGCAAGGAATTGTGGGATGGAAGGATTTATTTTATATTATGAAGCGTGGTCCAAGGTTTTCTTAGCTAAAGGAGATAGAAAGGAAGCACTGAAGCTCATTTTCTTAGCATGTAAAGAATTTGAACAGCTTTTATCATGGCCATGTAGAAACTGTCCCAAACATAAAAGATTGTACAACCACTGCAATGTCTTAGTGCATGAACTAGCAACCTATCCGAAGTCTATTGTTGTTCACTGGCGACTGTATTTTTTTTCTAAAACTAAAATGCAGCGATTGTGTATTTCTGCTATTGTATTTTACTTAGTGTGAACCGTAAAATCACTTTCTGCTTCATGAATTTTCCTTATGGTTTATAATGCAGGCAATAACAAGAGATGTAAGAGTGATATTGGTAGAAAAAGATGTGAGTGGCAAGAAAGCAGATGGAATCGAGACAATAAAAGATAACATACAGACAGGTCCGCCTCACAGGGACTGGATTTAGTAACAAAAAGAGAGAAGCCAGAGAGCAGCTTTAATGGACTAGTGTAGTGAAAAAAGCTGAATGTTGGTGTGATGTTAAATCTTGTTGCATTCATAATGTCCCACATGGAATCCTCAATGCTGTACTAATTTCCCTCTTACTCGTCCTCTTTTTCTTTACAGTAAGGAGAGTAAATACAGAATAATGAATTAGACATTACCTAGTTTATATTTTAAAACAGCATCCCTGATGGGGAACAAAAAAGGAAATAGAAAAAATGATTATTTTCCAAAATCTCATACGTTGTCATACTTAATTAACAAAAGGATGTGTGTATCGTCCTGTTCTTTTGTTTTTTATGTTTTTCAAGAAATGTAATTTAATCCTTTTTCCTTTTAAAGTGTTTTGTTTTCATGAGTTTCTTCATTCTTTATAAGAAAACATGCATGCAAATGTCCACATTTGCATGCCTTTATGAAATCTATCAACCAGCTATTAGAATTAAATAATTTATGAAGTTTTTGAACAGCATCAATGTTCTTTTTTCAGTTCCCATGAAATGTCATCCATTATAAATGTGGTTTTGTGCATCTTTTTGAAAAGTAAAAACCTGTGAAGGAATGTAGGAGATTTAAAAAGATCTTATTGGTTCAAAAGAATGAAATAACAAGGGACTGAGATGTCAATCTTCACGGATTAAAAAAGTCTGTTTATCCTGATGTACGCGCTACAGATTCCATTGTGGCTCAGAAATAATCTTCTCAATACTAACTAAATAATATATTCATCTACTAAGGTTCCCAAAATCATCTTCTTAATCTCTTAATGATTTTTATTTTTAATTATTACTTAAAAAAAAAAATCTATTAAAAAAATGTGTGGAAAATAACCGAGAGGGAGGAGAGTCTCTTGATCATTCATATTATCACTTACTTCTGTACCACAAATGTGAAATAGCAATATATCTACTCTAAACCCCTAATGACTTAGCGGTTATTTGTTTAAAGGATACCATCCATTTATAGCTCAATCATTGTAAACTTGCACTCTGTTACTAACAATAACCAGTCTTGTGGAACACTGTTCGTCCTCTTATTGTCTCAAGATATAATATGAACTCCAGAATTTACATTTGTATCTCATGGGGGAATGTTGGTACAGGCATTTCTGTTATTACCTAAGGCAAGATCAGTTGTAAGAGTTAGTAGAACATTGTTAATTCATTAATGAGGAAAACGCCTCTGAAACAGCATAATATAGGAAGAAGACTGCCAGCCATTGGCTCTGTCAATGGTGGTCACATGCTCTAGTGTTAAAGCACACAGGATATTGTTTACACAAAACTCAGGGGGTCATGTTGGGTGTGAGAATGACTGGGCAGATACAAATCAGTAGTAAAGATGTTTATATAAAAATTATTGTAAGGGGGGAGGAGGTAGCCCTTTTAATGTTTAGCTGGGTTATTTCTCCATATTAGTTTTTCCTTGAAAGAAACTAGATCATTTGCTGTCATTGTCTGTGTAAATAATGGTGCTTGAGGTAAGAAGTTTTAGCTTCAGAAGCTAAGGCTCCATGTCGTTTTTATAGGAGCTGTAAACTGGGGTCATCATCGACATTACTAAGGTAAGTGGAATGATATTTAAGGCAAACAAGCTGATTTAAACAGAAAAAATGCTACTTAAAAAAATCCTGATTCGATGGTATATTTCTTAAAAGGTCAAATTTCATTCTGTCTTGACATTTAAATGACAAAACAGTGAAAGTTTTCACAACGAATGTGTGATTTTTGGTAACAGGGCCAAAGCATGAAAAATTATACTTTTGCTATGCATCCATTCTTTCTTTTTTACTTCTCATTTAAAACAATGTTGCAGGAGCAGACGGATCAGGAAACCCATTTTTCTTTTTTCAACTCATTAGGGATGCATACTTTATTCTATTCTATTCTATTCTATTCTATTCTATTCTATTCTATTCTA
>CAJRST010033334.1:16661979-16746054 GCA_907169785.1 Menidia menidia | reverse complement strand
TATTCTATTCTATTCTATTCTATTCTATTCTATTCTATTCTATTCTATTCTATTCTATTCTATTCTCCGTCCTCCTCCTTGTAACCCTAACCCTTCTGGCTCTTCCAGAGAAACACCAAGGCATTCCCAAGACGGCTGAGGGAGATAATCTTTTCCCCGACTCATGGGTCTGCCCGGGGCCTCCTCTTGGTAAGACATCCAAACACCTCTCCTGGGATAGGTCCAGAAGGTGTCCTGACCAGTATTCTGAACCACCACTCCACCTTTTCTATGCAGAAGAGCAGCATATCGACACTGAATCCCCTTCTTTATGACAGAACATCTCATGCTGTACTTGAAAGTGAGGAAAGAAACCTTCAGACGAAACACTTTTCAGCCACTTGTGTTCAGGGTGTCATTCTTTAGAAGGAATGAGTGGGAATTTCCTCACTAATTTCCTTAATAATGAGATATATCAGATTGCATTTCTTTTAGTGATTTTACTAATCATATTTTAGATTAAGTAAATGTATTTATCTATATATACAGACATATGCATAATATATATGAAATAATAGGCCATTTGTTTATTTCATATATATTTTAAGTTTTACATTAGGAAAAATAGACTAAGTTTAGTCCATTATGTAATCTACTATAGTGTAGCAACTAAAGTTGAAATATATTCTTTATCCAGAAAGCATTGCTATTAGAAAATGATGACTATGCTGAAATGTAAGAAAATGTGCACCAATTGTTTCTCAATATTTTCTGCCCTGTTTGGCGGATAGCACCAATACACACTATTCAGAGAAAACTGAACACAGAATGCAGTTCATTGCAGTAAAGCACAGTCTTGAATTTGATTTAACAATACATTTGCACACAAGAATTGTGATATCCCAGTTGTACAAATCTTGGAACGCTGTCAAAAATAAAAATAAGAGTGCACAAAAAGGCATTTCGAAGGAGGAAAACATGAATGAATCGATATAGATAGTAAAAAGTGGGCAGATAGCACCAGTCAAAAACATTTCATCCACTTTTCCATACATTTTTAAATGTCGATGCATCCTTAACTGGTAGTGTGGTTCACAGTGGCATCACCAAACGGAGATTAAAACTCCATCACGCCTTGCAAAATCCTATTGTGAACTTTATACAGAAATGTCATTGCCTTCCTTGGGCCAAATTGAATTCAAAAGTAATTGAGGCAAAGTTGAAAGCAGTGCTGTGGTCAGTTAAATTGAAATTGAATTCAAATGATTTTGCAAATCATGGACACTTCATTCCATTCCCTAAAGAAGAGAGGGATCATTCACCTTGCTTTAGTCTTAAAACTCTGCATTTATATCTGGAGTCCAGATGTTGGAGTGACTTGCCTGTATTTTAGGCCTTTAACATGCTGAAAATATTTGAATTGTCATGAAAATCTTAAATCAATCTATAATCATTCTCACCCTTTCACAGACCTTTTTCAGATGGTAAAACGGTAAAACTTGCATGATAAGCATTTTAATAAAACAATAGAAACAAACTAATGCTAACTCTTGCCCATACCTTCTACACCTCTTTCTGCACTTCCCTCTATTTCTTTTCAGTCACCACTGATTTTGACCAGGGATTTTCTTCTAGGGATCTTACTGTCAAATTGATGATAACCGTAACACTGTCTACTTTGTAAGTAGTTTTGGATAAAAGCGTCTGCCAAATGCATAAACATAAATATATGAGATTATTAATCCAAAGTACCAGAGTAAATAAATGGAGGGATGATTTGACAGATGTTATGTTACTTAAAAAGCAAGTTGATCTTTACATCCAGCAATGAAAACCACCATTATACCTTTAAGTATTGCATATATAAAAGAAAAGAGCTGTGCAAAATTAAGAAAACGTACTTGAAATATCAATTCTTGACTTGTAGAATAAGATTCTACAAGCCAGGTACAACTGAGTGTGTATCATGAACAGGAAGAGAGCATGAAAATAATTCAGCTGTGGTATGAAGTACAGTGGTCTGAAGACCTTTCCCCTATACAGTGTTTTCACTTTGGGAAATCCAATTTCTAACATAACCAAGTTGAGTTTTCTGCTTCACTGGCATGAACAGCCCTCGCCACTCACCTGCAGTGTAATTAAAGCAAAACAAACTCCATCAATCAGCTGCCATTACCCAAAAGAGGAAGGAGAAAGGGAGGGGGTGGAAAGTAGCAGAAGGAGGGAAAAGTCCTCAGGAGGGATTCAGATAGAGGGCTGCTTTAGAAAAGAGATGGAAACAAAGAAGATGGACGATAGAAATAAAAGATGGAAGGAGAAAAAGGTGAGATTGGGGAGGGTCGTATCCGGGAAACAGAAAAAGAAACAATCTGGCCAAATCAAGTTTAGAGTGGAGGGTAGCGAGCAGAGTGATTACAGCAACTAGACTGACTCACCCAGAGAGAGGGCCCAGGGGAACACACACACACACACACACACACACACACACGCACACACACACACACTACTTTATACTTTATAATACCCCAGCCATACTCCCCCCTCTGTAAAAATTCAGAAAACACTCGATTAAAGTCGAAAGAATTTTGAATTTGTAAGAGCAATGTGTCAGTTCTGCAGGCTTTACATCGAACCTCACAAACACATGCACAGTGCACGCAACACACCGGTGGGTTTTGTTCGGTTTAGCGTGTGTGTTTGATGTTTTTCTGGTCTCCCCCCTTGATGCATCTGCTGCCACTGTGATGCACGTCACTAACTCTGTCAGTGGTCCTTGCCTCTTTTCCCTCTGAAGTGTCAAGCATCATCTGTGCTCAGGTGCTCCACAGTTTATCTTCTGCCTCTCCCCGGCACCCTGCTGGGAGATGCTATCTGCGCTGTTATTACCCCTCCAGTAATAAAGCAACACTTTTTCTTCCTGTTTCAGTGCTGTCAGGCGTTATTTCCCTGCACTGTTTTTTTGTTTTTTTCTGATCAACAGTCGACAGTGACTCAAATTTGCCCAAACAGACAGCATGGAAGGGAAGGTTCTGCATCAAGAAAGGATTTGAATGGAAGTCAAAGTTTTTATGCCAAATTTGAAAGGATTAAAGCAAAAGCTGGTATATTACCTATGACTTTACCTGGCACTGTTAGGTTTACCGGCTCATTTTCAGTCATTTACTTAGTTTCCTCAGCCTTTGAATCTTTTCCATGTTAGGTTACTTTATGTGAATAATACTCCAATAGGTTTTTCAGATCCAACTGAAGCTTATGAATTATATTTCAGCAACAAAGCCAATACATAAAACATGGATGAGCATGAGCCTGAGACATTAATGTATACACACGATATGAAAGAAACCTAAGGCATTCTCCAAAGATGCAGTAATGTTTTTTAAAAATTTGGCAAAAAGTATGCTGGAATAAGATGAGACTTATTATACAAGCTGGTAAAAACTACCGTGAGGCAGAGTACACTGAAAGATATGAATAAATCCTCACAATTTATTTGGATGAAAGGCAGTAACAAATGGAGTAGTCTTAAATCCTGACCTGAAAGAACTGAGAAACGACTAAGACATGAGTTTTTTCAAAATATGCTGTGAAAGAAAAATGCTGCATGCCAGATTTTGCTAATACTTTTATGAGAGGATGCATAAGAATTACCATCTTTGAATCATTGTATAAATGGGGCATTCCAAACTTCCTAACTAAGTACTGATTTCTGGCTCGATTTATTGTTGTTATTTGCTCTGTTGATGTCAAACAGACGATGATCAGGATCACATGAAACTTCACATAATTTTCTAACCTAATTAATGAGCCTGGCAGGTGCATGTTTACTGAAAAATAGTCTTTTCTAGTTTAATAGTTAAGTTCTTGACACATACATTAGTAATTTATCAATTATCGCAGGAAATTCAGAGGCACCTGTATTTAAAATATAGATTAGGAAGTCACAGAGTCAGCAAGATAAATTAATAAAAGGGTCATACTTACCAAACTTTTATGTTATTTAAAAGACTGTCAGGAATTACAAAGGACAAGAGTTTGGCCCCTCAGTTTCTTATTTCGTGGAACAGTAAGAATGTATTTCTTGGTGTTGTCCAATAGTTGTTGAGGAAGAGAACTTTTCAGGTTGGAATGGTTTGTGCTTGTCATGAATGAGAAGGCTGTTGACAGGAAAGGACACCCTGACTAGAAATAAAAAGTGTACTCCTTGGGTTCGCTGGTCATATTATGCACCCTTTAGCTTTTCTCTGCTGACGAAAAGTACTTTCTTTTTTATAAAGTGATGTTAAGAATGAACACAAGAAAGCATTGTTTTAGTTGTTCTGTTTCTTCTTTTTTGCTTCCTCGTCTGTGTGATGAAATCTGTTCTTGACAGCCCCTCTTGGCTGATGTTAACCTTTAACCAATCAGTATTTGGCCTAAATGCAGCATCTCTTAGCACTGTGTGTTATTAGGCTGTTGGTAAATGGCACGCAAGTTCAATACCCAAAATCCTTTACTCTGCGTGGAGTAAGTTCTTTGTTGAACAACTGAAAGCAAGAATACATAATTACTTCATGTTTTCATGAGCTGTGGGTCCTATTGCAGGGAGTTTACAGTCTGTATTTCATCTGCAGTTATCCTGGATGCAAACTTGCTCAAGTGAACAGTAGAGGGGTGTACGATACTTATTCGAGTTTCAGGCACTGGCAATTTTCCTGAATATTTATACCGCATTTTTTCGTGTTTTCTATTAATTAGAGGGAGTTATTTTCTAACTTTTTCATCTCAAACTATTAATACTGTAAATGAGCAAACTGCTGATTAAGTAATTCTTAGTCAGCCATCTAACATTTCTTAAATTATGTAAAAAATCGATAAGCTTTGCCTGCTCCCGCTATATTTTCCTGATTATAGTAACTATTTATTTAGAATAATTAGACAAACCACAACGAAAACTGAAACTGATTTGCCCTTCTTAGTATAGAATGTGGTTGTATTGGTATATATGTTATTATTTAGGTCCCAGCTTATGTGAATGGTGATAAGAGTGACAGAGGCACTTTAAAAAAAAAAGGCTTTTGTACCATTCTTTAGAGAAAACCTGAACATTCTCTTGGCACTTCTTGCCTTTCACTACACCCTTTCACGAGGTAAATAAGTTGACTTCTCTCACACTGGTGCTCAGTGTGTCAGATTGGTGGGTGAGAAGATGGATGCTATGTTTGTACCAAGAACAAGCCTGGTTCGTCAGGACATGAGGGCAGTGACGCCAGCATTATGGGCCCTGTGACAGTTAGCCTTGACGGTTTGCCATAATGACCTGAGTTTCTGCGCTCTCGGCAGGGTGAAGTTTCGGGGGGGGGGTGGGGGAGAGCGCGCGGGGAGTGAGGAGCGGTGACTGTGGGTGAGGCGTATAAAGGGGACAGATGCCAGCTGAAACTGTGGGAGGGGAACGAGTTTCTCTCCAGCCCTCGGGCAGCTAACACTCAAACTACATTACTGTCATATAAGAGTCCATTCTGGCCAAACATTGGCCCGTCATCCACTTTGACTCCCTGCTGTCTGTTCAGTCAGCCAGTGACAGCATTTAAACAGCTCCCACTTGAGGCACTTTTCCAGACTTAAATGTGGCAACTTCTGTCTCAAACTTGTGTTGCCAAGCACAGCCCCGACATGTAATTTATGATGGTCATGGTGCAAATGTTTATGTATTTCTAGAAATTAAAAAAACAAGATGTAGATATCTGTATAGCCACAAAATAGTCAGTCCAAACGCAGCTTTATTCGTTTCACCTGAAATCTGTGGTGTGTTGGATTTCAACAAAGAGTGGCAGAGAAACAAAATGAGCAGAGGCAAATGGCCAAAGAAAAAAGGAGGATGTGGAGTAAACAAGCAGCAGAGGAAACAGAGACAAAATGAGGGAAAGGGGAATCAATGCCTGAGCGCCTGATAGATGCTGTCTACGGGTCATTATTGGCCATTGTGTGTCTTTGGCAAGGGATAGGAGAAAATGTGACAGATAATTAGGAGGTGGTGATTTAAGGGAGAAAAGCAAGGCTTGGCTATGGGGAACACAGTCAATGGACAGAACAAATAAGTCAATAGAATAAACAAAGCCGCCGTGCTCAGTGTACATATGTGCCACTAACTCAGCGGCACAGCGTGCGTAGTGTCCAGTCTTGTGAGTCACCCCTGCATATGCATGCACCACTTATGAGCTAAGCGCAGTTGGGATTGTGCATAATGAACCATTCCACCTGTGTGTGTAAATGCTTTGCATTTAGAACAAGCCTTTCAGTAGTTTCTGTATTCTCAAAGGCAAACGTTTTTTGGTCATTGTTATAATTATTTATGCTTATCAGTGTAATGTGACAGATATTTTTTAAAGAGCCCTTGATGTGTTTACAGATGTTTCTACCTTGGCCTTGAAAAATAAGCTTTCCAATATTCAGAATGCACCGCAGTACAGTACACGGTGGAATAAATTTGTATATCAAAGCAGAGTGCAAATAATGTTAAGACAGAAATGGATGACTGCCTGTCATTTCCGATCAACCTCTCCCATATCTGGCCCAGTGCAGGTTTGGGATGTTTGTCTGTCTATCTGTTTATCTTTCTGTGCAATGGAGTGTCTTTTTGCCTCAGTGTCTGTCTGTCTTTTTTCCATTTAGACAGACCTGGCACATTGCTTGCCCTCTGCCACATGATTAGCCTGGAAGCGGCTGGGGTGAAATTGATTTGAAGTGGCCTCAAAGCATATGAAAGATTGATGCTTCGCATCATCTGCAGGCACTTGAATAGTCCCTTCCCACCTCTCAAATGTCCCACTTGTTCCTGTTCTGCTCCAAACTTCCTGATCTGAACAATGATACATCTGAGAAAGAACTGTCAGACTCTTAATGTGCAGTTCTGATTGGAATGCTGTTGCAGCCAGAAGCAGGAAGCCACCGATGTTCTTGTTAAAAACAAGTACCAGCGTGTTGTTTCCAGTGATGATTTCTTACCTTATTTGTGATAAATCAGACACAGTCAAGACATTTCTTTAGTCCAAACATATTGGTGACATCTGTTATTTTCTTAAGCTGTTTATTCTGGAGTTAAAGTTGCAGATGTGATTCTTACTGTATCTTTTCAAGCCTCATGTCTCTACCAGTCGGGGTATTGCTTGATGACAAGTCCATCACAGAGATTGAAGACAATTCCACAAAGAAATGCCCAAGACAATCGAAGGCTTCAGACTGAGCTTTTTCATTGTGATGTGACAGCAATTAACGCTGCTTCATCAGTATTTTCATTTTATCCCTGATGGATTTAACTGTCGCTAATTTGTTTTGTAAAACATCCCCCTTCAAAACGGTTCTGTAAAGGAGTGTAAAGAGACTACTTAGACTACTGAGAAGTCAACAGACGCACTATCCTTGAAGAAAACTAGCTGCTGATCAGGCCAGTGATAGACTACTGCTATTAACTTAAGAACCAGCGTTGGGTAAAGAGACTGTGTTCTTTTATTTGAGCTGGTTAGTAAATCAGAGCCAGTTGTTGGCTCAATATATTTTCAAATTTTTACTAGTTAATGTATAGATAGTCTCCCTTTACACCCCCTCATGCTTTTAAAACATTGATACGCCTGGCTATTGACCAAGCAGCAGTATTTGACAAGTTAGGAATAACAGCCTGTTTTCCACACTGTGGCCCTCTCACACTGATCAGTCACAACAACAAAACCACTGACAGGTGACATCCCAAACCTCTTATCTTGTTACAATGCAATATCATGCTGGGGGAGGTATCTATCCTACCTCCGGACGTGCCCAGAGCAGCAGGTTGCAGGCCTAGTTCCGGTTATAACTCCATTAACTGACAGTTAATGGCTGGCTTGGCCAGCCTCCGTGTGCCTCAAAGTGTTTTCATACTTCATAATATTCTGATTTGGTCAGAGTATAAAGGGTCACCACAGTGGACCCACAAATCAGCCAATGTTCCTATTCATTCCTATAAGGTTGATGACTGTCTGGAATCGGTTTTAACATTTAGCCATATCTCTATTAGTCTGGGAGTCTAAACCTTTTGCCAATTCCCCAATTGGGCTAAGTTAAAGAGTTGAAACGAGGAGGTGGGCCTATGTGTAATTCATCACCCTGTACATTTATAGAACATTTTCATTCATCAGCTAGTGTCTGTTCCATAACCCCAAAAATAGCAGCTTATGGGCTTTTAACTTCTTAGCTGTTTGATTGTTGACACTGATGGATAATTGCTTAAAGATAAGGGTAAAGCTATGAGTCACATAAAAATTGTGCATTTGGAGAGTTTGTACATGACAAAAACTTCCTTTTTCTTTTTTTTTTTCAACACTTGCACATAATACCATGTTGACATTCAAGAAATTTCCCAGCAATCTCTGTGTTTATTGCATTAGGGAAATAATCACAGATTCCTGCCTTACCACAATGCAATCAAACACACTCAAAAATGACATTTCAGTCTGGGCTCCAATCTTTGCTTCAATCATCTCACCCAGAATATAACAATCAGCACGCCTTGTTTCAGCGCAAACTAATGGGACACAGGGAAATTATCTCCAAGGGAATTAGACTTGGAATTGGGAGGGCAGAAAAAGAAACAAACAACAAATGTTAGTTATTTCTGACAAGGACACTGATGGTTCCAATTTTCCAAATGTAACAATGCCTGTCAAACCTCAGATTGCAGCCTGGAAAAAGAAGCAGATAGTTTTGTTCGAGCATTTGAGGAGCACTTTGCTTTGACACTTTGCACCATCTTCCCATTAGCCAAAGAAATGCCCTTCACTGGAACTTTGAAGATAATTAAACACATAATGGATATCACTGTCACTCTCTGACTTGTTTGCTCATTTGTCTGAGTGCGGCTGCTGCAATTGAGACCCTATTAAAAGGGAATAAATCGCCTGGTTACTAAGTCATTTCAGTATCTAGGAAATAGTGCGTGTGCGAGTGCGTATCTGACTATCACGTATTAAGTAGCTCGCTATATCATGAATAATTGATTCCTTTTCTTCTTCAATAGTTGCTATTTGGACAATTTGCTTAAATGCCTATTTGATTTGACAAGACAAAACAACATGGTGTGAGCCTCTATTGTTCATCCCCCGAAATTCTTTGTATAAACGCTGTCATTGCAGTTTTGCTCCCTTCCCACTTCTGTGCTCTGTGTCCATCAGGATTTACGATCTTTTCCAGCCCCTGCTCTGTCACCTCTCATGTTTTTTGGTTTTTGTTTGTGTGGTTTGGCCATCAGTTGCTTTCTGTTTTCTGTTTGGATTTTTTCCATCCATAGAATGGCAGAAACTGCAAACTTCATCTGTCAGAGGCTAATGGAAGAAATAAATCCTCAGGTTATTCTTAGTCTGTTTTCAGTGTCTATATCACCAAGTAAGTAGCTGTGTGTAAAATCCTTTCGTGAATGCTTCTGTATAATTTACAAGGGCAATCTTTATGACTACTGTGCTCATTTGTTTAACATATAACTGGAAAGGAGACACTTTGCCCAGAACGTAATGATCTTGGAGCCTACTTGTAAAATGTTACTACTGCCATTATGTGCACTTAAACAATGGAAGGGGGTGCTGCTAGTAGTTTTCAAAGGGCGATTTGTTTAGGAAAATGCAGCTAAAGTAAAATGTGTCAGAACAAATTCAGATGATCCTAGGTGGGGTGTTATTTTATTAATCCAGTTTAGATTTTTTAAATCATTGATGATCTACTAAATGAAGTGAAGCAGAATCTGTTATGCAGGTAAACACCAAGCTTTTGTGTCTGTGTGCTTAATCCTGAATGATATTGACGGCCTTTTGCACGAAAAATTTAGTTTCTGTCGGTTGCATGTCAGTCTTAGAATGATGATAACACGCACGCATACAACTGAAATTGTGTTTATGGTTTTACCCAGAAGAACCACTGAAGAGGGACTGGTATTATCAATTCACCCTCTGAGCCAGTCCTGTTTGATTTCTTATTTTTTAATGTTTTTTGTTCCCCCAGTGTTTTTGGCAGGACAAAGTACGTTGTCTTTCAGTGAACTTTACTGACTATACTTTCCCTTCAGTTTGGTTGACTGGTTAACTCGGTTAACTGTATTCACAGGTAATTGTTGTGTTTATAAGGTAAGGGGATATACACTACATGCCAATGGCTCAGTTGGTTTGTATCTGCAACAGTCCAGACCCCAGCAATTATGAAAGATGGCATTTCACTATTTTATTATTTTCTTGACAGTATCTGAGAAGTATGACTTACATGGAAAGAGTCTAATTATTTTGATGGGACTAAGATTGTTTGATGTCAGCTTCTTTGCATACCCTGCAATCTGATCCACATCATATCTGCCTCTATATTAGATGCTGTACATGGAAATTCTGAATTTGATGCTAGAGTTGCTCTTGCAGATATGCACAGGTTTTAGGTTTCCATGATTGCACGACAAAAATATATTCAGAGCTGAACAGTTATTTGATATTTTATGTGATACTGAATACTGATTGTGCCCACCTCTAATGAATTAGCCTTTTTCTTGTTAAGTAGCCTATTTTTTTTCATGAGTTTTTCTCTTTTTCTGTTACAGTGTCCTGATGGTCATGCAAAGTTGATGTATGTTAGGTAAATGTATCTTCACTGTCTGATAGCTTACCTATCAAGGGCATACGTACAATACAGTATCCACTCAAACCTAAAACTCACATTTCACTCGGCACTTCATTATGAAATACAATTTTAACCCAAAACTAAAGAAATAATCATGATTCATTTGAAGTTCAAATAAAAAGAGGGAACAAAGATGCAGGCATGGTGAAAATAACAGTTTTTTAAAAAAAGTCACAACAAAAAAAGAAATGCTGAACTGAAACCATTATGTTGGATAGATTGTTTGCTATAATCTATTTGGAGAAAAGACTCATTTGCTTCTCTTTTTGCAATGATAGACGAGGAGTTCTACATAAGTGGTAGGCAAAAACACAACTCAAGCCAGGCACATAGCGTGTAATTTAAAGGCTTTCAACTGTCCCTCTGTTCTAGCCATACTCGGTTTTCCCTGAAATCTATTTTAATATCCTGTTTTCTTTTCAGCCCAGAACCAACCCCCCACCCCTTTGTTCTTCCTGTTGTACAAATGATCATGTTGATATGAACAAGAAGCCTTCAGATTTTTTTCAAGCATTTTTCTGCCCTCCTCATCGTCACTTTCAACTCACCTTCTCCTTCATAACCAGCCCCCTCCTACATTCCTCCCTCTCTAGTCTTGGCCTTCCAAGCTTGGATGAACAGCGTGAAGCGGCATGGTCTCCATGCGGCTGACTGATTATTGTAATTCATACACTTTAATTAGCTGCACAAACCATTAGCCACAATTAGACTATTACAGAACGTTTCGTGGCAGGAGCCGGCCTCAAGATTGGCTTTATCTGCTGGAGCGAGCGAGGACGAAGTGTAAAAGAGAGAAAATGTGACAGAGAAAGGGGCAGAAGGGCAATATGTATTTTGCTGTTAATGTTTATTTGTATTTACACTACAGAAATCTAATCAAGTGTGTTTTGCAAACCAAAAGTTTGCTTTAGATGCCATGCATCAACAAAGGGTGTGAATTACAGGCAAGTGAAATAAACTCTTTTTCTTTGTTTCCTCTTTTTTACAATCTGAAAAAACCCAGAAAGACGACTGTTTTCAGTCTAAGATCTAAATCTGTTGAACGGAAAATTATTAATGAAGGACAGTTCACAGCTTTTCTTGTGAAAAAGAATATTGCTTATCCTTGAAAAGACCTAAAACAAAACACGCAGTCACACAATTCCTCTGCCACTGTATGTATGAATCATGAGATCATTTGTGCCATATTTGTGGCTGAAATGACAGGGTGAGTTGTGTTGTAAGACCTCTGAAACCATTACGGTACGCTTGACATATCAACTTGATCCTGCAGTAAAGATTACAAAATATATACATCACTCTCATGACAGTTGACATTACATGGCTGAGTGGATGGCGGTCCATATGAAAAAGATGCACTGGGCCCTGATTTATACGTACATGCATTAAAACCATTATGTTCAAATGAGAATGTGCAGGTAATTATCACGATTCAGGGTATATGGAAGTGTTATTAATGTTGCTGAGGATGATAATGATAATGTTGCACCAACTTCTATAGGTTACACATGAGTTCAGATGTAAATTGGATGCACAAAATGTAATTTTCTAACAAGCTTTATGAAAAGGATCTTTATCCACTGTGATAAGCATTTCCTTTTCTGTCTTTGTTTCCTCTCGGTTTTCTTTTGCTTTGTCAGATAAGCAAAACACAAACTGTATTCCCTCTGCATTGAAATCTTTTTACTATATTACTGTTCAGTATCTACTGGGATACTTCAGATGAAAAAAATCATATAGGTGTTTTTTTCAGACTGGATAGCTTGGTTCATAACAGCATCCTGTAAAGATATATATAAATAGCAGAAGGGAAATGTGAACATCATGTGAACATTTCCACATAGACGATTGTGTCAGAGGGAAGTTTTCGAATCTCAGATGGAAGATACAGGCAGTTGAGTGTGTGTGTTGTTGTTTTGGTGATGGGCAAATGAAACATTTTATGACAATGTGTTGTCTTAGTTTGCTTTGAAAATTGAACTTGGCAATTGTAAGGAATCAGAAACAATTTGGTTAAAGATGGAAAATGATACTGCTTAAGACTGAAAACATTACTTTACAGTCCAATTGTACAGGCATGGAAATTATTTTTGATCCACCTGATTTGGCTTTGTATCTGTGCTTGACTTTATATAAACATGAGCGCAAAGGTTTTGAGTCAGCTAGTTAAAAAAACTTTTAAAAAAAACTTTATTGTAATATGTGCAGATATAAAATGTATTACGCAAAAACAGAGTTTTCACTAATGCAATAAGCTTAAAAGTTAATAATTGATATGGACGTTTTCTGGCCTTTCCTGTTATTTCCTGAAGTAGTCTTCTGAAATGAAGGACATTTCCAAGTTCTTCTTCGGATGTTGCCATTTCTTCTGTTCTCTGCCAAAATGATCCCACACACCTTCAATAATGCCGAGGTCTGGACCAGGGAGAGGATTTATCATTCCATAAGACTTATTGTTGCTGATTTTCAGCACAGCTTTGTGTCATTTGACACACCTCAGCCTTTTCTCCCTGTTTACCTTCTTTAAGAATGGCTTCTTGACAGCCACGCTTCCACAGAGACCGTTTCTGATGAGGCTTCTGTGAGCAGTCGGGGGATCACTGAGGGACCAGATGCATCTCTCAGGTTCTGTGCCAGGTCTTTGCTGGATGTATTCCTGTTTTGTAAGGATGTCACATGTGTCCACAATGCAAACCATATTGAAAAATCCTTCATTTTTGGCAAATAGCTGTGTGGCATCTGTTATAGATTAAGCCAAAGGAATTAGAAATTGACAAATCCTTGTGACAAGTTGCCTGAAACAAAACGCTTTTATATGGATTCTCTGCTAAGTTGTGTGTTATGTGGACACAAGTAATTTCTTGGAAAATGCTTGAATGATTCATATGTAAGTGTTTAATAATTTAATAGGAAAAAATGGTCATAAAAAAGAAAATGGTCAACTATGTTGACTAGAATCAGCAACAATTGTTTTTTAAAAAGGTCCAAAAATTGTGGAAAATAGTTATCACTTAGAACCATTTTCAAATATTGTTTAAAAAACTGAACAACTATATATATATATATATGTGTGTGTGTGTGTGTATTTTTTTCTTTCTTTTTTGCAGCAATGACACGCGCGCCTGTCAGGGGAAATTAGGGGCTCAGTCGGGATCAAACCTCTGACCTTGTGCTTCTAGGATCACTTTACTTATTGAGCTATGGCCACATTAGGTCCAATCCCACCAATAAGCTCTGCCATGTGAGAGAAATCAGTCAGTCACCAATGACAGCATGGCTCACTGTCTCTTCATTGGGTCTGCACCCGATAAGGTCAGAAGTCCTCAGGGAAAAAACTAACAATAACAATTAAATTAAAAGTATTTTGATTTAGATACACTCATTTGGATAAGACCACGTCTTTGTAATGTGATCGCTGTTTTTCAGTTTTGCTCAAGTGAATAAAAAGCCTGAAGGTATTAATATTTCATATATGGGATTAATATATTATACATCATTATGTGGTCCCATGGTGCTGTAAAAATATACAATGACACTACTTTAGTTTCCTGTTGACCAGATTGCTAAAGAAGGTTGAGTTTATTTGTTGGAAAAGCTCAGATGAAAAGCCAATATGGCGCTGGTGAGACGGTTATATTTATTCAGCAGTGAGCTCATCTATCATTCATGCTCATTAATGTTTACATGCACCCACGCACACTGATGCATGCGGCACACATGCTCACACACACACAGGTTTGATGAAATTTTAGCAGCACACAGCATCCCCCGACAGGCAGAGGGGAGCCTTGGTGGAGACTTTGTTAATGTTTGTCCAGCCTTTGGCAGAGTGTCTTCCTCTATCAAAATTGTTGGCGTTTCTTTGAGCCGTCAGCAAAAGTGACTCCATCTTGCCCTGTTCTCACATGGCTACATTGCAATTGTCTGCTCCAGTGAAGCCTTTTGCCATGTGGGAAAGGTCTGCTCTTTCATGGACACACACATTCACATGCACTTACACACACATACTTTTGCATCTGGCTGATTCACTTTGCTGCAGCCTACAGACCTCCAACTGCATGATTTATCTAAGCCAGCAAGTTGCACCATTGAAAATGTTGTATTATCGTTCTAGCTCACCCAGAATTCTAGTCTATAAAAAGCCTTTCAAAGGTAAGTATTAGAGTTTATTTTTTGGTTCATATAGTGTTTTGTAAAACCCATGTATATTTGTGAAACAGCGTTCACTCAGTTGATATTACATCTTCATTAAATTATTATATCGAAATTTCTGTTTTTGTCATACTACAAAAATCAAGTAACTATGTCGTAAATTTTAGAACAGCAGGAAACTGCATAAAACAACATATGAAGGCATGTTTTTTTAAAATGTGAATCTTTATCATACTGTTAACTGTTGCTACACATTGCATTTTGTAATGGATTTAGTGTTATATAGTTTGATCATCATATAGAATCTGTATATCTTCACATGTTCTTGTGTTTTTCTCCAGAAATTTGTTTTGTGTTGTGTGCAGCTGGTGGAACAGCTGGAGGGAGTTTTAAAGATCAACATGAAGGTAGTGAACTGCTTCATTGCTTCTTAAAAAGGATTTTGCCCTGAGTCTTGAGTAAGAAAAGTGACCACCCTAGTGACTGAAACACTGGGCTCTCCTGTACCTGCGTGGCCCCACTGGACAGGCAAAAATCTATCATTGAACCATTAAACAACTTTTTAAAGACAAAGGTCAATACATTCATAATATGCTTGTTATATATAATATTCTCAAACCCCGTAGGTGTTAAAATGCATGAAAGGATGATGAAACTGCCCCAGTTAACAATAGATATTAAACTAAAGCACTGTCTCACCTTGAAATACTCATCATATATTGGGGATTCCAGCTGCTTTCCATACATTGAGTTTGAGATTCCCAGCCAACGGTGGGCTTGCCACACATTAGCTTTGCGGTCATGGGAAGGGCAGATGCTACTGAAGGGGAGATAATTGGTGGCGAACTGTCTGAAATGTATAATTAGACAGGACAGGACACGCCCTCTCTCTTTTTTCTCCCTTACTTTTTTCTTTTCACTGAGTGATCTGAGTGTCTTAGCTTTAGCTTTGATCCGGGCTAAGGTTCTTTAAGCCTTTTTTAGATCAGTTCAACTTGTTTCAACATGCAACAGCCTTTTGCCTTCTCATCTGGCACAATGCTGCTGTTTTGCAACATGTCGGATGGCATGCAAAACTGCAGGAGGTGTTGTTTAACGTCATTATTATTCCTGTGCGCACCATGGCACATAAACTCAGACACAGACAGAGTGCCCGGACTCCTCAGTTTTACATTATGCCTTCATTATATCCATAGTTTCAAGCCTCGAAATGTGCCTCAAACGCAGAACTTAATACATTAGTATGAAAAGCGGGGTTGTAAAACAGCCCATCTGTTGATTTGTTTATTGACAAAGGAAAAAAAATGGTCGGTCTTGGTGATTACTTTTCAGTCTCAGGAATGTGGATGGATTTTTAATAGCAAATGGTTACCTATTTAAGGCTTTAAGACTTTAATGAGCTCGCAAGGGTTTGATGTGAGGGTATAATGTCAACAGTTGAACCCCTTGTGCCATGCCTCATACCACTAGAGCCTCTCCCCTCCCCAATAACCTGCAGCTTCAGTGTAATGAAGGAGATTTAGGAGAACTAGGGGTCATTTGACCTATTACTCGTGGCCGCAAATAGGCAGAAGGGACAGGTTGGATGAGGGACAAAAACTGAAATCATTCACTCTGGAAAAAATGGCTCAACATTATAGGATAAACATTGATTTGCATTTCCTGTGTGTTTTCTGTTAAAAAATAATGTTGTAATGTCTTGTGAGGTTAAAAGGAGGGAGACAGCTTAAAAAAACTTACCATACAACAAAGTGTAGTTTGATCCTAGCAATGCTTTTTTCAGGTGGTGATAGTTTGAATTAATTTTAAAGTCAATTTTATAATAATTATGATAACAATGTATATTTGTAGGGTTATGACTAGGTTTAAACACACATAGACCAATGAGACAAACAAATCACCATTTAAGGTTATGTAGAATCACATTTTCTTTTATTTATACATATAATTTATTTGAAAACAGAAGCTTCTCCATGTGGTTTTTAGACTTAACTCACCATTTGGAGGACTATATGTCATACAAAGTTTAGATTTTAAAAAATCAACACAATTTATGTCGATCGTATTTGTTTTATCAGTACAATAAAAACTGTTTATATTGGTAATAGAAACAAGTCGATAGTTACATTTTAAGACACCAAACTAGGGGTAACAATTATTTTCTTTTTTTTTTCAAAGCAACTTTTTAGTTGACAAATGATGTTTGTCATAATTTGTAAAGAGGTCAGGTCTTTTATTGGATCAACAAAATCTGGCAAAAACCTTTTAATAGTTTCATATTAAGCAAATCTTACAGGCTGACACTTCTGCTACCCAAAAGACTGCTGAGCTGATTTCCTCATCAAACTCTCAGTGAGTGTTAGAGTGATTTCGCTTTCCAAAAAGCTGTTCTGTTTCTTCAAGCAGGAAGTGGAAAGTTGAACAACCCTGCTGTACTTCTACATCTCTGCCTTCTCATTCTCCATCAACCTCAACAAATCTCTACCACGCTAACTTGTGTTGTGTGTACAGTAAACTAACAGTCACCACTCATACATAATGCTCGTGCCAGGTTCTGAAAAAGGAGCTATTTCCCTCCCTCTCCTCGTTTGCTCTCCTCTCTCCATCTGTGTCTGGGCTGAGGCCGGGTGAGGAGCCAGGGAGGGCTACGAGCTGGAACAAGTCTATCTGCAGCAGCAGGCCTGGCCTCAGCAGCCACAGAGGGGCTCAGCCTGAATGCAAGAGCCCCTCTCTTCATCCATCCAGATGCAGATGACTTCGAGTTTCCTCCGCCTCTCTACCACACAATAATACCCTTTTGTAGCACAAGGGCAGAATCCCAGCTTTGTCCAGTCAACCTTAATTTATGGCATACATATTCTGGACGCACATATTGTTGCAGCCGCTACAAAGGCATAAGCTTTCAAAGAGGGCGAGAGGAAATGCTGGCAGGAGGATTCTAGCACTTTCTTTGTTTGAGAAATGGTATAAATCATTCACCAGAACATGCCATTCGCAGATTCACCAGTGCATTGATTTTCAGAACTTCAAACACAGAGGGAGTCAGCCGTATTTTTTTTCCCTTCCCTTCATCTTATTACATATCTATAAGCCCCTGTTTTTCCGTAGGCAGGCTGCTGATCATGTTTTTGGTGTAGCCATAGATGCTCATTCTTGCACTCAAATGATCTTTAACGGACTGTATCTATGATAAAAGTTTGATATCCACAGAAGGCAAACACCACTTTTTCTGTATTTTGATAAAGATAGCTTTTTTATATACAACCGTTATCTGTACAACATTCAACACCTAGTTTGTTAAAATCGTGTTAGGTTCTTCTTGCCATCAGAGTTTTCAGCATTTTATCACATGGCCTTCCCCGTCACGTGATGAGGTGTGATGAAAGAGTCGCTTTCCTCTATTTCTCCTGCAGAGACAGTATTTTGTTCTCCTTCCTTCCTGCCATCCATAGTCTAATCTAAATGGACTGAATGCCCCACAATGCAGAGAGCACACTGTTAGACCTTTCCGAATTCTTCTTTTACCACAAACATGAAAACAGAAACAAAAGGTTCCTGGGGAGGAAGTGAAATCCGCTCACAAACTGACATCACCTGCGATATCCAAGTCAAACCTGAAAAGGCTGTTGACCATCCAACAGAAGACATGCACCTCACCGAACTACAGAATGGAACGGCTTGTGGCAAAACTTTGCAGTGCGTAAGTGCCCAGGTCTGGATAATAGCCTGTAGATAAAAGATGGGTATGACTTTGCCCTTACATTAATTTTGCATCCAATACCATTTTTGAGGCCTTTGTTCATTTGACCATGTTTTAATTTTTTTTTTTTCAAGCTGGGTCAGACTTAAAGATTCAAGTCCCTCTGAGGGCTTTGTAGAATGGCCATTCAGCTGTTAAAACAATCTTTATCTTTGTGAATCAAGCATGTCACTCCCAAAATTCGCACTTATTGACTCCATGTGAAAAACAGGGATAGGTTGGGAAAGACTGCAGTTCAGCCCAATTCCTTTTAATTTGTTTCAAAAAGCATAAAATACATAGAAGAAAGAAGAAATGTGTGGTTTTTAGCTGAAAGATCACTTAGACACCAGTGATTTGCAGATAGTAAATCATTTTATAGCTTTGTTAATAACTTTTTTTTTTTTTTTTAATGAATCGGTGAAAGAAAATACTTTACCAAAGCAGCTTTTATTCTTGTTTCTTTTTAGGTCCACTCACATTTGACGACTGCCTAAAGGGGCCATTCTTTGAATCACAGTTTCAGCCACTTCAAGCTTGGTTTCACTCATCTCAGCCCTGAAAGTTACTTCTGTGCACAAATTGATGGACATTTGGAGGTTTACGGGTTTGCTGATGTGACATGACTCTTATTCTAAACATCTGTTTTTAAAACATGTTCATGAAGCCTTGTGAGTTAACCTCAATCAAATATGTTCATATCTCATTCAGTTAGAAGAATGTCAGATATGTTGTTTTTTTAAAAGGCAGAGATGAGCTAAGAAGGCTAATAAGAAGAGTTCGGGCTGACAACAGTTGCACAGAGAGAATATTCAACATTAAACTCAACCCAGAACGCAGCACAATAAGTATGTGAATTGAAAACACTGCTCAGCACTGCTTACAAGATTTTATTTTCAGTCACAATTGGCTTTTTGCTGGAAACTTAAAATCAATGTTAGCCTTCAAACCAAACTGTATACATTAAATGATTCATGCTAGATCAAGTAGCTCTGTGAGAGAGCTGTAAAAGTGTGCTTTTAGTTGAGCAAAAACATATTGGATTACAGTGCCAGTGGAGACCCTCATCCTGAAGCTCATCTGTGGAACGTTACCGCTATTTGGCAGACAGCTTTATCAAGATAACCCTGTGCCAGAGACTTTCACACATTGCACAGTCTACATAATGAATTTGAACCAAATAGCAGTATGAATTATCAACATATCTTATTCTCATTCACTGGCTGTATAATTGCAGGACCTGAAATTACTTATTAAACAACTATGTGGCTGAGGCCCTTTTCTAAGTGTTTCAAATGATTCATTTAATAAGATGCCCTGGAAAAAAACAATCTCCAGATTGGAATTTGAAGAGACAAATAGTATGTGAATGATGCCATGCATTATCATGTCATCTCCATAGTGATCTAATGGCTACCTAGCATTAATAAAGGGAGGGAATTATACTCGAGCAGATGGTGAGGGTACATAACTGGCTCAGGAGCTATTTATTAAATGCATTATTAATTATTTTCAACATGATGAGCTCAGCTGGCTTCCTTCTGGATCGACTCTGAAAAAGGGTTCTCTAACCCCCAGTCTCATTAGGTAGCCTTTACACAAACTATCATCAACCTGCTGTCAAGTTACTGACACATGTGCAAGGTCATATGCTGCATTCAACCATTTTTCATTTGTTAAAGCATTTTCTGGGCAATAGTTGGACATTTATGATATCTGTCCATTAGAAAGCCGTCATTACCTAATGCGAGTTGGATTGTGTTGCTAAATGAGCCCCATGGGCTATGTTGTCGGGCAAAACTAGCTTGTCATAATATTTATACACACTAAGATAGTATTCTAGTGCAGGCTAATGAAAAGGGTTCCATAACTATCAAAACCACTATTTTCCACACCACCTAAAACAAACTCAGAAACAGAAGAAACTATCTGCATTCATGAGTAAAAACTAGACAACAGTACATCACCAAAGGAAGGTTTTGTCTTTGTTTAGAAAGAAATCCATGCTGAAAATATATTCACCAGTTATATTACGCTCACCCATCGTTTAGATACAGAGCTGACTGAAGATATCAGGAGAAGGTACTCCCATGACATCACCTACAACTCCCCCAAAGTGGCAAGGTTGTGTCTGTAAAGTAAAGTTGTAAAGTTTTCTCTGCACAGGCTTGAAGTCAGAAATGTTTCAAAGTTTTGGGGAATTTGGGGAATGCCAATTTTTATAACAATGCGGCATGGCAGTGATGTTGAAAAATTGAAATGCTCTCACTTTCGAAAAACTGTTTTGAAATGCAAATATCGAAGTTAGAATATGTAAAAACCATAGCATATAACCTGAGAGGCTATTCTTTTTCATGATTAAGGCAAGAAAACAGTTACACGGCACAAGGCTGACTAGACAATTGATTAACTGTGATTAATACTGAAAATACAGCACCTCCTGACTGCCTCTTCCTCTCTTTCACTCTCCCACCCAGCCTGAACTGTAGCTGAACTGAGTCTCTCGGGTTGTTTGGTTGGCTGGATCGTTAGCTGGATGACCCATCGGGGAAGAGGAGGAGCGAAGGGTTAGCGCTGAGAAGACTAGGAATAAAGGGAGCCAGGGGTGAGGGATGATGAGGGGAGGTGTATGGAGATGCACCGTGCTTTCCGTAGAGCAGCGTGACTGTGGTATTGCATGCCGAATTACATACCAAGACAGAGCGAGCATTGACCCCCCGGTGCATGCAGACTACAGCATAATAAAATTCATCTGCTCACTCAGTGCTTCACCTCATTTCTCTGTGCTCTGCACTTCTTCAAACTCATAAATAAATAGTCAATTGGCTGGGATCACCAATGCCCAAAGAGGCTCTATGCATATGCCTGCTTCTCCACACGGCTGTGATCAGATTACACAAGCAGCACTTTTACCATGATTCCCAAAATTGTCTGGCCCTGCCACTGAATCATCCTGAATTGATACATCTCCTACAAAGGCACCATGTCATCAATCAAATCTGTCTTTAATTTGTGCTTCCATTGGGATAACACAAAGGGGCTGATCAGTCGAATGCAGCTTCCCACCCACTCAACCTGCAAGCTGTTGAATGGCTCCTCGGAGTATAACAGCTAATGGTGCATGATGATTTTTTTTAGCAATGCTTTTGTCAGGCTCCTCTGAGAGTGTGTTGTGCCCTCATTCCAGTTATAAACAATCTTGAGCAGTCAAAAACTTATTCACACCTTTATGACTTCTGCTTTTCTCCCCAGCAATGCACTGTATATCGTTCTAGATGAGCTTTTTTCTTTGCCGTTTACAAATCGTCCAGTTCACGTCAGCTCACCACATGGCTCTGGCCTTAGCAATCCATCTCTGTGTTCCTGTTCACTTCAGCATTGATTTGAACATTTTACCACTTTCTTTTGAAGTTGTAAAAGGATTGCCTTCATTTTATTTAACAGACTAGGCTAACATCCCACCCTTGTACGAGCAATGTGATCAACCACCCAGTTTGCTCCAAGATATAGATTAAACCACAGAGATTTTGCAGTGGCTGCTCTAAATATGTGGGATACTTCTGTATTTTTTTCTAGTATGCATTGCTCAGGCTGTAGATATTTTCAGATATTCTTTGGGTTTATTCATATTTATATTTCATAATGCATTTATTTCCTTTAATTCAATTTATTGTGCTTTTACATTTTATTGTCTGTATATTTCATTATATCCAATCAAGTTCTTGTTTGGCTGGATCTTTTACTGGACTGTAAATCAAACTGTCATATAAATTCATTTAACTTTGACCTTCAATCTGAGATAAGTTGTACTGTATTTGTGTCATAGGGTAAAAATGGACATTGAAATGGTCTGGAAAAAGGCTCTTTGTTTTTAACATGTTTTGAAACTTAAAAAAACTAATCAAGGCAGATTCTGGTAGTTTACATTTTTGAAGCAGCCTTTTTTAGAAGTAGAAATAGCAAAAGGAGTGAACAAAATGCAAAGTGGGTTCAACATTTTGTAAGCGTGATTGTGCTTTAAGAGCATGGATCTCTGCCTTTAACTATGTGATGGGATTAAAAATAAGAGTTGCCAGGGCCCCAGTAGTGTATTCCAATCAGTCTTATTTATTCTAGATAATATTCTGATGAATAAACCAATTATTTTTTTGTGGCGTCACATAACTGAAAATGTTTTGTCTAAATTGAAAAAAAGTTAAACAGTTTTGAAATAAAGTGGGAAAAAAAGGTAAACAAGGTGGTTTCATGTTTCTCAGGAAATTGCGTCATGTTTTATTGGTTGTGTTACTTCCTTCCATGTTCCTTAAAGCTGCATCATGAGGATCTTGTCACTTCACAAGCACTTCAGAATAAAGTTGGCAGCAGTGCTGCTTTAAATGCTTTAGGAACCAGAAGCAACCTTTTTTTTAAAACAAAATAAAGGTTGACTTTTTCAGAATGACAATGAGAAAGGCTATTTTTTTTCAATGTGCTGTTTGAATTTCTTCAAAGATGTCTCACACCTGATGCTGGTGTGTTTTATAGCCGAACCTATAACTTTATGAGCAACACTGCATCTTAAAATCATGCAGAATTAGTTCCTATATGTCTAGCTAATCTAATATAAATACATTTTTCATAGACACCATTTAACAAAGTATTAATTTACCCTCTCTTCACTCCTAATAAGTCAAAGTGACTTGATAAGGAAACCGTTATTTCTTAAACAGTACTATGATGTGCTTTCTATTGTCTAAGCCTAGAGCTGGATGTCCAACATTTTTTAGGATATTTTGGATATTATTTTCACATGTTAACTAGCTTAAGACTTGTATATCTAATATTAACAATATGATAACTTCATACTTCTGACAGAGAGTAATAAGTAAGGATTTTGTGTCATTTCTATGCATATAATTCTGTTTTGTGCATTAAGTTAAGCTTTGTGTAGTTTTCATTTGGGTACACAACTGTCAGCATTAGCCATTTGTTTCATACAAGAGGTCTATTTGTTTTTCCCACAGTCTGCTCATGTGTTTGTCCTGTAATTCCCAAATGCCAGCCTGGGGGGGTTTGCTTTTGTACTTGACTTGATACATTTTTTTCACATCCAGCCATTTTCTGGTTTCCTCATGTTGAGATTTGCAGGGTAACATTAATTTTGTCTGATACCTCACCGCTCTCCTTTGCCATCTAGAACGGATCTGGGGAAAGAATTGACCAAGAGGATGCCAGGAGGATTTTTTCCAAGATTTGTCTGTGGGCAGAGTATTTCTTCAGAAGAGATTGTCTTGGATTTCAGTCAATGTTTTCTGTTGCCATTTCACCGAATTACCAGCAGAGTCATATTGTTAAACCATAACCCACAACATGAAGATACAAAAAAATATGCATCTTAGATACTGTGTATTTTTTAAGGGCACTGTGTAAAAATAACTATAAAAAACTATTGCATCCTTCTTTTGAGATGAATTGCAAAATAGGATATGTGTATCATTTACATTTACGTTTGAATCTAAGCATCATTTCAGACTTAACTGTGTCACATTTCAGGATTGGGGCATCTAATTCCCATGGATTGGCAGTAGATTTTGAGAGTGTGCTCATCATCCATTCTGTCAGCACATTTACATGAAATAATTTCAGGTTATTCATTTAATTTTGCGTTTGTTGAATTGCTGTGTCCGTACTTCTTCAGGCAGCAGAAACAGGAATATTTGAAACACAACATTCATAAGGGGTTGTTTAATCAAACCATCTTGCATCTATTTTTATAACGTAAACAAAGTTCCTGATAGTAAATTCACATGAGAGTATAATGCTGACTCTAAACATTGAGCAAATGCCGACTGTATGTGCTATAATGTGAATTCTGCTCAGACAGATACAACACTGTCATAGCTCGGGGGTGGGTTCACATTTCACTCCTCCACATCGTCTCAGTCACAAATTCTTCATTTTACCTCTCGGCTCACCTGCCTGTCCATGAAGGCTGAGATATGAATCATCCTAATGAAAAGATCAGAACCTAAATACCCATTCATTTAAATTTGGTGGGAGACCTGAACAGTCTCTTTACCTGCACAGCTGTGTCCAACAATTATGTGCCACTTCCTCTTTTGTTTAAATGCTGCCAGGTTTGTGCATTCTTAAGTTTCCACTGCTGCTGTGATTTAATAGCACACTGTGAAGGAAATCATTTTTATCCATTTTAGTTTCTGTGCCATAGCTAGATGCCTGTCAGTCAAAAGAATGCAGAGAGATTTTTTTTGCAAATATAATCTAATGCAGTTTCTTTATACTTGTATGCTGTTTTCTTGCTTGTCCGAGCTCTTGAGTTATCTCAGCTCCCTGATGAGGATCATTAAACACAAGGGGAACATTTAGAAAGAAAAATGATAGTTAACCCATTCTCCCTTGTTAACCATTTATCTGTCAATGGTACCTGTGGACAAACACAACCAGTAACATGTCTATTAGCAGGTGCACTGACTGATGTCCACAACTCAAGAAGTCTGTGGTAACAGACAGCACTGAACAATAAAAGGTATCCACAGTAACATCCCACCCTTGTAAGAGCAATGTGATCAACCACCCAGTTTGCTCCAGGACATAGATTAAAAAAAGAGAAGCAGGCAAACAAATTGAGGGGGACAAAGATGAAGATGGTCACATTTTTCAGTTAACTGCATCAACACCAAAAATGTCCGAACAGAGAGCACACTTTTGTTTTGAACAAACGTTATACTTATGTTGTCACTCCTTAAGGTGTATAAAACACCTGCTTTTATGCGCTACAAATTCAGAGAATCTAGTTTATGCAATGGTCCTGTCTTGATGTGTTTTTTAATTGAAACAGTGCTTTTGTTGCATTTAAAGTAATTTAACAAGTACACTAGAATACACATATCGAAATAAAAGGGGAACCTCCCTACAAACACAGCTTAGTACCATCTATAACAACATGGATCACTCTCACACTGCGATTTGTGCTAACATCTGTCTTTTGTTCACAAGATATCACGTTAAGGACATGCATGGGAGACGCAAAATAAGTTGCTTCAGTCCCCAGTTGTTGTAAGCACAGCATGGCCCAGCAATGCCCTCCACCAACTATCACTCATCATTCTACACCCCTGTAAGGGAGAGAAAACCGGACTGAAAAAATATTTACAAAAGGTACGAAAGGATCTCAAGGTTAACAAAACTACATAGGAAAGGTAATTTTTTAAACCGTAACAATCTGAAAAAAGAATTAAAACACTTCAATTGATTTTAAATACAATTTATTGACTTCTCAAGGTTCTAACTAAAACTTTCAGTTTATTTGAAATAATTGTTTTGAAAGAACATCATGGCCATACAATGACTCTATAGATACATGATGTTACTGGTTTCCATTAAATATGGCTTATTTAGCTATTAACCGGGATTATACCGCTGGGTACTGAATTGAAAAAACACACCCACTGAAAGTGATGAAATGTTACTCCTGGGGTCAAAGAAGGGAATAAAATAAATGAACTCAAAGTTAAAAAAAAAAAACAGACAAGGGACAAACATAACCATAGTGGAAGTTTACAGGTAATAATGTCAGCGGGGAGGGCAGCAATCCAAAAGATTCTTGTGATAAACAAGTATGATGAGGAAGACATCACAGGACAGTAGAGAGATGTGGAGAGGAGCGTGTGAGTCACATCAAGGGAAATGGAGGAAGATGGATAAAATGTGTCCTGCTCAGGATGTATTCAAGGGTGTGGAGGTAAGTTAAGAAGAGGAGAGGGATCAATTAGGTTAACTGCTGAGGACGTTTGAAGAATTTCAAATTTACTACCAATTTTTTTCTTGCTTTTCCTCTGTGTTCTCTGTACAGTATCTCTCCTGCCTTGTTCAGATTCCCCTTACTATTGCCATTGTTCCCCCCTCGCCCCCCCCCCCCCCCCCTGGCAGAGTGCTCAGGGAGCACACTCCTCCTCTGTCAACCCCCCGCGCCCCCATCTTCTGCTTCACAGGTAATTAAATGGATTTCCTGTCTTGTAGTCGGTGAGAGAACATGACCCTGCACTCTGCCAGAGCGTGTCCAAAGGCACTCCAGGGCCGGCTCGCTGCACCATCTGCATCTCAGTGTCCGAGCGGAGCAGTGGCCCTAAACAAACACACTCCACCCAGGGGACTGTCAAGCCACCGGCTTCCAAACTAAACACACTCCGCAGGTTACAGTGAGTGGTAATGAACTATGGGGGAAATTGAGCTGTAAGTACCAAAGACCTAAACTGCAGCAACACAGAACTGTAAAAACTAAAGACCATCTCAGATGCAGTTATTGCACAAGTCAGGACAGTTAATGGCCTTAGGACCTATAGTCCGCAGGAAGCTAAATCTCTTATTAAAGCTATAACAATATCAACATGAACACAAAGAATTGACGTGTGTTTTCTGAACAAATATTTTAGCTTGTTTTGTTTTAATCAATTATGATACCGTAGCAGACAGGTAATTGTATAAAAGCAGGAAACTTCCAGGGGCCGTGACTTATTGTCCTAGCTCACACTGTGAGGTACTTATTTCATCAGCAGGGTCTCAGTTCACTTCAGATACACAACAAAAGATTATTGGCATGGGAGCAGATCGTTCTTTTACTCTCCTCCAGTTCAAGCATCTCAACACAAGACTTCAAAGTTCTGTCATAAAGACGAATTACACCTGACAGCCTGCTTACAGGCATGGGGAAATATGTATGTGTGTGCAGGAGCCTGTCAAAATCAATGCCATCAATGCAAAGAGCACCAAATGTCTACTTGTGAGCTTCACTAACGATTTAACTGGCATCAGGAATAAACTTTGCCAGTTGTGCTCCAGGTTAATACGTAGACTCAAATCTTGAAGTCTATGAAAAGAAAATTCATAAATTTGCCCCTAAACATGTCAGAAAATAAAAGTTGAAAGAAGTATTCGTTGTACTGACTCAGCAAACCAGACAAATTCCAACAGAATTGTGTCAGATAAGATCATCTGTCCACGCTAAATGTAGCAGTCTTACAGTTGATTTTGAAATGTGAGATGAGCATCAGGTAGGACGGTACCATGATTTGGGATGTGTCTATTTAAATAGCAAGTCTTGACCAAAGAGAATTCAACTCTAATCATACAGTTTTGTGTTCCAGTATTTTTAAGCATAGAAAGAAAACCATGTACGTTCATTTTAACTCTAACCATAAAATCTCGCCCCTAATATTGACTTTTAGCAGGTTGGGTTTGGTGCAGGTCAGGATTTGTTTAAGCTTTCTCCTCACATGTACAACTTTTAATATTTGAGTATTTAATATTATCACAAAAGAGCGCATAGTTGTGTTGTTCCAAGAGTTTAGTCAAATCTTAGATTCTACTTTTGGTTAAGACAAGCTTGTCACAACTTGTTGCATTACATAAAAAAAGTAACTTAAAGGAACGTGCTTATGTTGATACCAGATCCAATATATATGCAAAAACAGTAGTTGTTAACCATCTCAACAGGTCAGTGCTCAAAGTGTTGGTTTGCAGGAACCACCCCTGGAGACTCGAGGTGGACTTTGCAATTTCTCTGGCCCAATGACCCTGCCATTAACAGGCAATTGAGATGAACCAATAGAAATCAGAGCTCGCGCTCAGAATTCATTAACTGCAAAAGCGTGACAAGTCACAAGAAGCGCACTGATGTGAAGCAAGACAGCACTGCTTGGCAGTTTTTTCCCCACCATGACCGCTGAACATAAATCAGACAACGAGACTCTGTCATCGAGAAACAGCACCCTTGGAGTCTCTCTACTACTGAGGAAAGAGTATGCAAATGAAGACCTTGACCCAAATCAAATTCCCGAGCCCGTTCGTTAATTGCAAATTACAGACCCCGACACCCCAATCAACACCCTTTTAAGGGAATGATTTCAGACTCATTTTTGCAATCCTCCAAAAAAATATGAAAGGGCAAGAGGAAAATGCAAATGTCCTGATTATGTGATGCATACATCACAGTCACTGAAGAGGTAATTCAACCAAAACATTGCCAATCAGTCCAGTGTGGTATATAACCACTGACAGTGACAGTGATCATGCCATGAATCTGACCATTATAAAGACCCATAAATAAAGATGTTTTTCTAACCTAACGGAATGAATAGAAACACCATCCTCCTCCTCCTACTCAGATAACCAGCGAATCAAAGGACGGCTATGTGGGGGCAGTCTTATTACCGTATTAGAAGCAACCAGGATGTGGCAATCTTCCTCTAGCATTAATATAACATGACAGGCCAGGAGACATCAGTTTGTTCAATGCAAATCACCCCAGTGTTACTCCATGTCTCCATCATTGTTTTGTCAAGTGCCCTGCAGGGCCCGAGACAGTCAGTAAACCCTGATTCATATTTTATTTTCTAGTTTTTCACACCTCAGCTGTTTGCTAACGGGCAGCAAATGAGGGAACACAATATGCACAATTTGCATATTTTGAAATGTTGAAAGTGCATTTTGTTTCCTGGCACCTGAGTTGTGTGCCTGGTCGCCTAAGTGATTGTGACAGGTATTTTGCTTTCATTATATTGACTATCTGTTAAATCAGCAAAATGGTTTCTTGGAGCCTCGTAATTCAACTAGTATGAGAAATAACTAATGGTGTCACAGTGCCTATGGCAACCAAACTTTTCTGAGCATCCAGAGACCACACACAAACAAGCTTCTGCTGACACTCCCACTAACACACATACATGCACCCACTTCTCAACAAATGCTCTCGCTTCTCTCTGAACAAACCTCCAAACACACCCACAAACACATACATTGCTGAAAATCAGGCAGTTGGGAGCTGTGAATGAAGCGATATTGTAACCTCAACCTATGCAGCACTTTCCCACTGTGAGTTCTGCCAAAGAATTATCCCCTCCAATAAATCCTGTTTGGAGGATAATCCTTTTCCCATCTTCTGGACAGACACTTTCTGTAATGAAATGGCCCCAGGTCCTTCCCTGTAACCCAGTCCCATACCAGCCCCCTAACTCTGCCTGTCTCAGAGGAAAGAAGGACTTACGGTGTGGTTTCAACCCTGCTCAACCTCTGCTCAGCCTCAATGGCTTTGTCACCTTCCACCTGCCCCCACACCTAACCCATCTACACGTTTCTCCTTCCGTCGCTCCGGGTGCAACTTCATTTCTTGCAGAATCCCTCTCCAGTAGGCACGGATCTGCTGCAGATCTCTTCCAGCTCTGCTGTTTTCTTACACTCATCCAAGCATCCCTTCTTTCTCATTCAGAAACCCCCCTTCCAAGATTTAACTGCGGACCCCCCCATATACACACACACACATACACACACAGACCTCCTCCTGTTCACCAAAGATCTAGCAAAGGCTCAAGTCATCTCTCCTCCTCTGATGATGTACGTCAAGGCAAACAGGCGCAGAAAGCCTTCTACTACTGTAATGAGATGTCTTGCTGCGTCATACGCTCTGTCTTTTATTTTTCTAGTAACCTACTTTTGCTTTGTGTATTGTGTGTTTTTGATCAGCGGGGGGGCTCTAGTTGGCGGCATACAGCAGCAAGAAGGCAACCTAAGCCAGGGGTGGAGATGGAGGTGTAAATGACTTTGTGGAAAGCGGAGAGGAAGCTCTCTGGGGTCTGAGACGAATGCAGGATGCAGCGCAGAACTCTGGGAAAACTAAGCCAGGGTTTTACTCAGTAATTGGGTTGGTTGGAGCAGCTGGCAAGCTGGGCGAAAAAAGATTCGTAAACAATGCTGCAATAGAACACACAAGCAATGGTGGAATATGGTATTTCTTTTTACCAAACTTTTATTTATTTCAGTGTATATCACAACAAAACATGACAAATCAAAACTGTATGTTGTCAATTATACAAAGACATTTTCGGTACATTAGCCAGCAGCACTCAAGGGAAAATTGATTCTATTGTTTTGTTTCGATCTGTTGTGAAATGTCCAAGATCTCCAGATAGCTTTCTATTTAAGGAAAGCTCTTCTCTTTACTTCTATCCACTGCCCATGTTTAGAGTGGAAATTTAATGAAACAGTCATATTATTTATTTATTTCCTTTGATTGACCATTGTTTTTAATTTATATAGGTTTACCACAATTTTAATAAACTGACCTCAAACATATTTATTGGATTAAAAAGGACTTGGATCAAATGTGTTTATTTTTTCTGCAAAGTGTCCTGACATGTGAATCAGTGCTATTAAGATAACATAAATGCAAATACATTTTGCAAAATGAGACACCAATATACATATTAGTACTTTTTTTTCATTAAACACACTGACATTAACAGTTATTTGTTATTTCTTTAAATATGAATTTACAATACTTTCCTATGGACACTGAATTGCGACATGGCTTTTTAGGTTGTATTGTCATCTCCTCCACTACAGGATCCTTCTTGGGCTCAGAAAGTCCCCCTCCCAGCCTGCAACAGCATCACCACTGTACCTTCATGGACACTGGCGATACAGAACCTTAGAGACTGGAAACTTCCCTTGCAATCATCATCTCTGTCTGTCTGGCAGGCGTGCGACACACCCCCGGACCTGAGAGTGAGCCCGCGGCCCAGCTCTGCTGCTGGAGCACCAGCCGTGTAAAATGAGCAAAGGCGGGCATGTAATTTGAAATAATCTTTGAGAATCTTTAGGAGACTAGAAATTCATTTCCGTCCTGGAGAGGCAAATTGTATTTTAGAGTATTGGGGGACTGATAAACCCCAAGTGGCTGGAGCCAAAAGTACTAAAGTAAAAGAAAGGGTACAAAGTGCAACCCCCCCCCCCCCCCCCATCCCCACCCAGCCACACACAGAAAAAAAGTTGTACATCCTTTTTTATATAACAACTAAAAGATAAACATTTTCCCAGAATATTCCCATAATCTCTGTCAAATATACATGTTAAATGTCTAAAATATGCAACAGATCAATGGTCATTTAGACTGCATTGTTGTTCCTACTTCCCTGTCCTTTACAAGTAACAATATCCTCCAAGCCATCAGATGTCTTTGATCATATCACTGTACATTCGGATTCTCCTCTATTTAACCCGTGTTCGTCATTAATCACTTGAAGCCAAACTATGCACCAGATGTTTAGGCTTCGATATCTATGGCAAAGCATCTCACCCTCACCCCTCCTCTTTTCACTTGGTTGTGAATGTTAATCTCTGAGATGCACGAATGTTTTCAATTAATTGGCATCATTAGTAAAACAGTCGACCCACGATGCGGGGACGCATGATAAATGGGCAGGTGGAAGGGTGTTTGCAAGCAATAGTGAACCTTTGTAATTTAGCGTGTGGACGTGTGTCAGAACATGTTTGGTATCATTATCCTGTGTTTAGCAAAGCCCTCAGTGCAATGTGTTTGACATCTTAAGACAGGATGTTCATTTGTCAAACAGAATTCACATTCATCCAACAGCAAGCTTTAAGATTCCCTTTTTTAGCCGACTGCAAAGCTTTTCGAGCTTTTTATTGGAACCTTTATGTATTTTTACAATTGCCATACGGATAAACATGAGTAATTTCTGTTCCATGCCATGTCATTTCAAACACAAAAGTACTGAATGCTTTATTGCAATATTTGTAGAGATTATTGTTAATTCAGTTAACTGCTGAAGTCAGGCATCAGTCATGCCCTCGGGTTGAGATAAGGGGTCATTTAAAAGAGCCACTTATTCAATAAATAGTGATTATTTTAAACAAAGACTTTGGAGAAAAGTCAACAGAAGTTGCAAACCTAACCCTACAAACAATTTTAGTGGAGAGGTCATTTGAACTTCAAACTAAGTATGTGACTGTAGATGGCAAGGGAGTGTATATCAGGAAGACTACGTTTCTACCTGTTGTGCAGGGGGAGTTTAACCGGGGCTCGCTTGGGAATTAAGGATCTTTTAAGGATCCCTTAAACACCTTGGCTGCGCCTGGAAATTCTGTCCATAAAAGTTCTGAACAGAATCAGTGACAAAGGGCAATCTTGGCGGAGTTCAACTCTCACCAGAAAGGAAGAAGTGAAGTGGACCAAGCTCTGACATCAGTCATGCAGGGACCTAATAGCCCCTATTAACGGGCCTGGTATACCGTACTGCCAAAGTACCTCCCACAGCATTTCCCGAAGGACACGGCTGAACGCCTTCTCCAAATCCACAAAGCGCATAAAGACTGGTTGGGCGAACTCCCACATACCCCCCAGGACTCTGCTGAGGGTATAGATCTGGTCCAGCATTCTACACCCAGAGCCAAAGCCAGTCTGCTCTTCCTAGATCCGAGGTACCTTCCTGATGTGATAAACCCTAACCCATTTCAAAACATGTCCAGTTGCACTAGATAGGTTGTTGCATCCATGTTTATATACTGAATCTGTCCAGAAATGTAAAAAAATAAACTTAATAAGTAGTTTGTATCGTTAACTGAAACTGCAATGCACATAGCTAAGTTGGAGAGCATTCCTGTTCACTTCCATAACCTTGAATGATTAAACTAATTACTTTTATCCATTAAAATGTATGCATGTGTAAAATTATTCATTAATGAAACATCAGAGTTGAACTGAAATATTTTCTTGGTTTCATCTTGACATGAAAGTGTTTTGACAACCCTACCCCCACAATTTTTTTTTTAATTTGGAGACCTACATAAGAATATTGACTGGAGTCTGGAAGACTGTCAATTTACACTGAATTATTTCAGCACATAAAGTATGTACAACTCTGAAATGATGATGCAAACTTTAGGGAGTGATCATAACCTGAGCACATATCTTTTGGCGAACATCTGAGCTCAATTTTTCATCATTTTCATTTATGGTGCATGTGATTATTAAAGGGCAGATGGTTCCTCTCATCAGATTCTGTACTTTTTTTTGCTGTTAACCAAATTAAAACCTGAGGAGGTATTATTTTCAGAAATCAGCTATCATTTGGCCAGTTATTTCTCAGCACTTTTGAACTAACAAGGACCTACCAGTACCCTGCAGCAACTTCAGAAACATACTTTTTGATCGAGTTTTGTGGCTCATCAGAGTACATGATGAGAGCATATAGTAATTAATATCTTATCTCCTTTCTGACTTTTAGATCTTTCCTCACTAATGTTGTCCTGCTGGCCTGATCTGAGGAACATTAGATGTTTTGTTTTGAAATGTGTCAAGCATGAAGAAGCCATTAACAGCAAAACCCCACTGGCTGCCCTCTGGCAATCTGTTGTGCTTCACTGCTATTTCTGTTGAATTCTTTCTCTTTTTTGTTTTTAACATTGTCTTCCTAAGGATAGCTCTCTTTTGTATATACACCTCATTGCTCAGTGAGGGATGACAACAAACAACATGGCCATTTTAATGATTTAAAAGCAAAAGTGTTCTGAAAACAATTGTTCAATTATCAATGTTGTTATTGTTTTTTGCTCCATCTCCAAAAGCTTGAAATTAAAAATGTTTTCTACATCTCCATTAATGTTTAAACAAACCACTGATATTAGAATATTACTAAATCATCATGATAATCTGCCTCTTTCTTTTGTCAAATGTGTAATCAGATGTTAATGACATAGCAATAATACACCACTTATTGGTTTTATCTTTGTGTATCTACTTTCTTTGTCTGAAGCTCCTGAGAGCCTGTGTCCTCATATGAGGACTTTGCATTTCTGCCTCTCTTTACCGTGACTTTTTTTCTTTTGACTTTGACCTCTTGGCCTCATAGTAGACGCTATCAGACATTACTATGAAATCTAAAGTAAAATGGTTTTATACATTTTCAACCAATCATTTTCTTATCTTGTAATAATAAATGTGTAAATAAAATAAAAAAATGCACACCAAATAAAAGTATGGGTCTCAAGATGTTAAACCCAACTCGGGAGTTGACCTCAGCCAAACGAAACTAGAAAAACACTTATTTTCTTATTTAATCACTACCAGCACTATCCAAAGCATATGTGGAGCACATTTGTGTTTTTTGATGTTGTTTATGCAATCTTTCAGTCAGTTTTGTAAACACAGAACAGACAACTATGGAGCCTGTTGTTTATTGAGGCATTGACAGCCTGGTATCTGATCTAATCAAGAAAAATGATTAAGGGAAGCTAAAACAGGAGCCAATACTGAGAGGATGTCTGCGCATGGAGGCAGAAACAGAGATGTATTCCTCTGTGCATAAAACTAAAATGGTAACTTGGTATTTCTCTGGTTAGATCCATTTCAGTGAGTTAAAAAAGGTAAAGAACAAAAGCTTCAGGGCAAGGTCATCATTTCTGCACGTGTGGAAGCCACAGAGTATATCTGTGGAATGGTCTCAGCTGGCAACTGGTGTGTGCCTTTAAGTGCGAACCCACATGGTGTGTGTGTGTGTGTGTGTGTGTGATTCAGGGGAGAGACAAAGCATCAGTGCAAATATGAGAGCAAAAGAGAAGGAAAGAGATTCTTGGGAGTCATTTATAATGTGGCAGTGACTCTTTCCATTTCCCGGGGTGTGTGGCTCCTTGACGATGTGTGTAGCCTTGGGGAAAACACCAGACAAGGACAGAACTGTGGTGGCTGCTGACGCTTTGGCAGGAGAGATACATCTTGTAACACAGCATGCTAAATGACAAAAAAATATCTCATCAGAGGGCCACCTCTTATGTGTGTGTGTACGTGTTTGTGTGTGCATTTCAGAGGGGAAAGTCCCCAGATGCCTCAATGTGTATATGCTTTCATGGAGAAGCGCTGTAGCATGCTGTTTGTAGAGTAAGCTTTGAAACATAGCGCCTGGCTGCTAACGTTGTACTCCACTGGCAGAGTGGAAACATTGCAGGGCGTCTGTTCTGCAGCGACTAACTGTCACATATTGCAACATCTGGATAAGCTCTAAAGTATTCCTGAGGACACAGTCACACAGCGTATGCAGTTCTACTACTGTAAGCTTTTGTTTGGGTTGCCAATCAACATCGAAACTAATCCCCTGAATATCTCCGAGAAGAAACATACCAAATGCTGCGCATTAAACCAAGCAAACAGCTTGCAAGATACTGGTTTTTATTCTATTTTTCCCCGTTGTAAGATTCCACGCCATGCTACGTAAATGAATTTAAGCTGCCACTGGTCATGCTGCCATTCATCCCTTGAAATAGTAACACAAGCAACATGGTGGCACCTAAAAGATCCACAGAGCAACCAATGCAAAGGTGCATGTGCAGCGGACAAAGCCCAAATAAATCTTTTAATGCGCAAGCTATTGATCCCTCACTGGAATAAACTCGGGAGTATTGGCAGGCCCAGAATCCCACTTTGAAGGGACTCCATAATGAAGCTGGTCAATGCTAAGCTGCCCGCAATCAATCCCCCACATAACAGTTAATTACAAGTGAGGCTGCCATCAAGCAAAGAGGGGGGGGCAAGTTGAAGGGAAAGACGGGGAGAGCTGAAGAAGTGTTGGATGAGCTTAGTTAAGGCAAGGAAGATGCAGAAAGAATATTGAGTGTCTCCGGAGCACAAGTTATTAAAATATCATATATATAAATCTATCTATCTATATATATATATATATCCATTAATTACCATAACCGCTTATTCCCTGGTGGGGGGACTGGAGCCTATCCCAGTAGTCAATGGGCGAGAGGCGGGGTACCTCTTGGCTGGTCTGCCAGTCAAATGCAGTATATTCATATCTTTTTTACATTTATTTAGATATATTTATTTATATATACATATATATTCATATATATATATAGTAGACGGTATAACAGACAGCATAACACCCCATTCCTCACGTTCATACACCTGTTAATGAAGTAAAACAAAAAGTATGTTTGCTCTAATGTCGCCTTCATCTCGTGTCATTTGAATGATAGATGCACAGTTTTGGAGTAGCACTGAATAGTCTTAAATGCTTCCTGAGCTTACACAGCACAAGATGCAACATTTCTTAAAGAGTAATGTAGCAGAAAGCTGTGGAGCTGTGGTAAATGATACTTGTCTGATGTATTTCTGAGGGATTAGTGGACTGGAGCCCTATATGATGGTTATATGTTGACCTTTGTTGAATCGGGTCTTTTATTGTTCTATCTCTGAATCTTGCCTCGATAGAGCATATAGCCCCTTATTAAAAAGAAGTGTTATGTGCATGCATGTGCTATGAATGCCATATTCATCCATGACAACATGATGTTATCAGCGGCATTTGGCATATGATGTTGTTCCAGTATCTGACAGCATACAGTCGGTTCAGACTATATAAACAATTGGTGTCAGGGAGAGCGACAGAGAGCTATCTGTGAAACCAGGGGTCCAAACACTGAGATTTCCTAATGACTGCATGTGTTGTATGAGTCTCCCAGGCTAATGGATTTACTGGAGATGGCGTTGGGTATTTATTACCATGTGTAATTGAATGCAATGATTATCGTTGTTGTGTAATGTGATTTTAATGTGGCAGCAATGGTTATGTATAAGGCCTAATGACTGTGCCTCCAAGGGGGTACAGTTCCCAATTAAAAAAAATAAAAATAAAACTGGAGAAAAAATGAATTAGAGTGTGATTCTATTTCTTCTCCTTGTCTCTTTTTTAAATCTTTTTTCAAATAAATGTTATCATTTAATCTGTGCCACTGGCTTAATCAGAGTGTCTCCTCAGTAACGAGCTTGCCCTTTTTGAGACTTTGTTTACATCGGTGGTCATTAAGTCAAAGGTCTGGGAGCATCTCTGTGTTTGTATTCTAAAGGTGTAAAACAGATATCAAGCTAGCTCCACTTATCACAATTGCTGATGTTTTCTTCAAATCTTCTGAATTTGCATATCATTTTGAATACAATATAATTGCAGCAACATTTCTGAGCCCAAGGAATTCAGTGTCTTGTTGGAGGTACTCCACAGCTGCTCTTTCAAATATTCTGTGTTTTAGAACAGCACCACCTATTTCATATCCTAATGTGAAGGCAGAACGACGAAGGGTCAATCTTAAGACTACTGTGCTATCTTTCTAGTCCCTTCCACTTCCTTTTAAACATGGCACAAAAGTCATTAAACAAATGGACTCTTTTTTTCTAAAGAAAAACATATAGAGGACAAAACCCATGAAAACTGACAACAAACATGACTTTTCCATTGATACTGGGTTGACATTTGATAAGCATACCTTGTGGATGTCAAGGGGCTCATGTATTGTTGAATGTAAGGACTTATAAAATATGTTATCATATTCTGTCTTACTGTAGGTTTATATTAATGACAAAATTCAACCTAGCATAGCTCTGAATATACGGCGCCTGAATTGAGTGGTGCCATTACTTGTTCGTTTATTGACTCTCACTCTTGCTTAGTGCAGGTGGAAATACAAAGTATTTCAAGTGAAAAGCAACAGAAGATGTTGAAATCACAAAATACTAAAGTCTGTCTTTACGTATTCATACACAGACTTGAAATTCTACAAAACATCTTCACCTTTCTGCACACATTCTGCTCACTTTCACTTCCTTGTAAATCTTTTGTACAGCACATGATCACCAGATGTGACACACACACACACACACTCACTTGCACATGTGCTTATACAATACGTGCACGCTCACACCACACAAAGCTGGGCTTTGCCTGACATTATTAGTTTTGCATTTGGGCGCTCTGCCCAGAGTAACAGTATGGATTTTTGCCTTGGCTCCCTATAATTGGATGAGTTAAATTTCTCCATTCATTACATGTGCATCTGACCTCTGGACCCCAGCAGCTCCTGTGTTTTATTAGCACTCTCATCCCCTGGTAATAGGGAAGCCTTTCCCTCTCACACATTTCCTTCTCCTCAACAAATTAACTCTTTGTGCTTAGTGTCCATGTTAGACACAAGAGAGACCCAGAAATCACTTTTGACCATTTCAAAGTCTCTCTTTGGATTTTAATGCTGAACCCTGCAGAAGGAAAAGAGTATTTTTGCGTTAAAGTGCAAAGACAAAATATAATTTTGATGTTAGAAAATGTATTTTAAGGAACCCAGGCAAATATGAATAATTGAACCATCAGCAAGTGCAATATAAAAAATTAGGTTTCACAAATAATGTGAAAAATAATCACAGCCTTCTTCTCTGAGATGCATGGGCAGCATCTTCTTAGGATGTATCATGACAGATTTCAGTTTAGATTAAAATAACTGCTTTGTAAGAGCAAACTGATCTTTTCTTTAATTCATTCATTGTCTATATTCTTTGTGTCTTGTAGGATTGCAGGGCAGATCTGAATCCTTTAAATCCTACCAAATGACTAAGATGTGAAATCCTTTTGCAATATGAGCACTAAAGGAAGTGAAGTTGTAAATTGTTTCAGCAATAAATACGATTAGCTCAACTGTTTCCGTGGAATGTAAAAATACTAGTTGAAAATTAAGGTGGGTGCTGGCAAAGTCCCCAAATATAACATGGCTTTTTTGCACATCAACCCTCTTAGCAGAACGTTGATATTGGGCTATTTAGAGACCTTACATATTTTCAAACACCTTGCCAATAAATAGCGACATTTACAGTGTGTTCATTTATATCCTTGCTTCCTCGAAAATATCTAACCCGTTCATGTTCCCTGAAAGGAGATGAAAAATATGAAGACAGACACAGATATTAGCATTGTAGTATAGTGGGACACAGGTGAAATCCAGCTTTCCAATAATTTCTTTTGCACCCACAGGCTTTGCATTCATACCGAGGTCATGTATATTTCATGGGTGCATGTATATTTTAACACGGCCATGTATACCATATGTGGGCATGATGTATGGCCACTGACAACAGTCCTTGACATTATATGCACAATTACTCTTTGCCCCTGCAGTAAATCCTGAGGTTCAGTGTTGTAAACAAAAAGAGAGGGAGTGTGTCTGGGGGTTTGAGCATGACACAAGGTCAAAGCCATTGTGGACTTAATCTGTGGCTTTATACAAATAGCCCAGATTGAGTATCCATTTGTCACTGAATATTTCACAGAGATAATGTATGCAGCAACAAATGTCCACATACAGTACACCAGCAGTGCGTGGCACAGAAATCAGGAGACAGGAGGGCTTCTATTTTTTTTTTTTTTACCAGGAATTCAGGCTCTCACATTCAGATCTTCCTCTGCACTAAATGACCAGGTGACACCTTATTGATCGCAACCATCTTTCAAGGCCAAGAACTTAAAGCCTTGTGTGGCACATTCAATGACCTTTGTAGACAGTAATGTTGTTGGCAATGGCTCTCCGAGGATGTGATGAACAAGTGCCCGTCTGGCCACAGGCTTTTGGATAAGAGTTTCTGACAGCTGCACAACAATGCTAATGGCCGCTCTTTTGTAGCAGCCAGTGTGTAATCAGCTCAGCGCTCTGCTGTTAAACTTTACAACAATAATGTATGCAAACATGAATTCCATTTATTCCCCACCAGGTCCCCACAGGCAGGCCTTAAAGTTGCACACTGTCTGACATCACAAATGACTCTGCTGGCACTTAATGCATTTTACATCACTCATAATCCTGATGTTCCACACTAATTAGCAGGAGTTGCCAACACATATTTTTCCTCATTATTTGGTGGCATCAAACTTTTCTACCCAGTTTCTACATTTTCGGGTGGAATACCTTTTTCATTGGTTATTTTCACTACCTTTTTATTTCTCTATGGGACTAATCTGACATTACAGTCTTGACTGGTGGCATATTTTTCTTAAATCATCCTGAGTGTGTAATTCCTACATGAAACAGTTACGTGCAGCATGATGATTTTGGATTGGAATATACAAATGTAATAAACTTCCTTTAAAGCAGACACAATTTTTACTAAGTCTCTGTACCTTTTTTTTATTCAAGAAGCAGCCGTCAGCAGTCGTTTCCAGTAAAAACCAAATGCTTATGATGATACAAGTTAAACAATGATAAAGACTGGTGTTGATATTCAGAGCAGGCAGAGTTTTTGTTAGACCAAGGAGGTTTTGTTTTTTGTTTTTTAATATACAAAGAGGTTTTACCAGTACACCACCAAGGTGTGAAAAAGAGAATATCCCCATTTTATTGGACAACCACCACAGGTTCTGTCATACTGTTCAGATGTTTCCCCATTAGTCAGTGTCTGTAGAAACAGTCTGATGTTTTTTTCAGGGCACCTCATCAAAAGACTTCCTGACAGCGCTACAGTTTGTCTCACAAGCAGAAATGCTCTGACTTTGTGACTACAGGATAACTGAAAAGGAATGCTGTACATACTGTAGAGTATCAGGTATTATAAGTTTTCATTCACAGTGTCGCATCATTTGAATTCATATTGCTTCTCTTTAATGCCAGAACGAAATCCTTTTACCTTGTCTTGTGAATGATTTGATCATGCCGTCATAGTGTGGTTCACCTAAGGAAAGAATTTTGAGAGAAAGTCACTTTTATCCCAAAATTCTTTTCATGTGCAGCAAAAATAGTTTTTTTTTAATAGATCATTTTCTATAGCCCACTGGCTTAAGGTAAATGTGACAAATTGAGATCAAATTAGTCCTTTAAGTTTAGACTAAAATTGAAACGCTGTAAAAGGTTGCAGTAGCTTCCTTGCAAAGTTCAAAGGCACTAGCTTTAAATCAGGTTGGTTACAGTGGATTACAGTTGTGTGAAGATGTCATTGCAGAAAATGCATCAATACCTCACTCGTATTTTTGGCAAAATAGAACTAAAGAGATTTATGAACAATTCTGTTTAGCTCATGAGTAGGATTTTTCGTTGATTTGTACACATAAGGGTTAGGTAAAAAAAAGAATGAGTTCTTCCCCATTTTGTCCCTTGCAAAATGTCCCTGTTTAAATGTGAAGTGTGGAAAGCTTATATTTCATGGTAAACTGTATCCAAACTGTTTCTTGTCACAACTGGATTTATTGGAATGGCTATTGATCTGAGATCTACTCCATATGATGGTGATGACATTAACTTAAAAATTGTATTTCAGAATCCTCCAGGAGATCTGAAAAAGACCCCTGAAGAAATTTGGTGTGAAACTTGCCTTGAACGGACACCCCACCGCCACCGGTGGAATGTCAATTAACGTCAGTGTGCCATCATCAATTCAAAGGTACCTATTTTGACTGACAGAAACAAATAGTCAGGGGATGTCATGGATCTTAGTTCAAGAAAATGCCAGTTGAATACAGTCTGGCTGAAGAGCAGGGCTGATTTAGATACTGACCTTGGAGCTGCTGTAGATGCCCGGATGTCTCACAAGTGCTCATTGACATTCAGCTTATACCACCAACAGAGCACACATGATATGTGATGAGAATGTAATATTGCACAATATCAATATCTGAAATACGCTCAAAAGTGTCTTTGCTTTTGTATATGCGTTTACATCTACTCATTTGTACCACATTTGCTATACGGGCATAAACAATGAAAAACAGTTGATGGTTTTCTGTGGATGGTATAAATAGTCTTAGAATAAACTATTTGCAAAAAAGCATACACAAAAAATTTACATATTTTCCACAGTTACATCTCTGTCTTGATCTAAAACACTCAAGGTATTGATAAAAAGGAAACTCTTAGTTATACAGTTACATAACTGTGCATTGTTAAAGAAACACTGTTGGGTTCCATTTGAATGACAAACTGCAGATGTGATCTGTTACTGACTATTAATTGTTATTATTATCTTATGTAACTTTGATTAGCACTGAGGGAAAAAAAACATTTGTAGAATGGGTGACACAATTATTCACAAATTACACTGAGCTCTTTAAGGTTGTTGTGTATATTAGTGTAGCTCTTTATCAAAATGTTCAAAATACTCTTTCCCTCTCAGTCACTTTGCTACAAAGCCACAAATAAGTGTAGGGCCGGTCGGAGTCCTGTTGTGTGCAACAACCTACATCTGATGGAAACCATCTAGCTTCTTTGACAGATGTGACTTTGCTACCTGACTTATGTGACTCAGCAACAGAGCCGAATCGGAATCCAAATGTCTTGACATTTAATTGCCACTTGTAGGTCACTGGCTTAGCTATCCAAAACCCAGCAGTAGATCAGCTCATCAGAGTGCTGACAGATTCCCAGCTTCTCTCTCAGGGCAGGTTCTCTCTCCTTTCCCTGGCACCTGATCTCAGTGTGAGTTGCTGTGCAGGCAGTGATGACCTGGTCAATAATCAGTAATAAAGATGGTGTGCTGAGCATGATTGTGGAATGATTGGTCTGTCAATAGTGTATTGAGCAGACACACCAAGAGCCAGACAGATGCGCATTTTGGAAGCAAGTGAAAGGCAGCACACCATGGACTGAAATATGGCAGTTACAATTAGGGCAATAACAACACCGAAAAATAGGGGATTACGGCTATAGACCAAGGATGTGCCAGAAATTGAAAACAGACTATCACTAATGTGGAAAAGTTCATGTTAGGGTTCAGGAAAAAAAACAGGATGCACAGCTAACAACAGAACTTTACACAGTATCTACTTGTGTGAAAACTCACAGATTCAGCTTTCTTTTTCTGGGAATCCTGCATTACTCTTAGATTTAACACTTGTATAATCACTCTTTATACAGCGATACATTTACTTCTAATGTCAGAATAATGTCATGTGTGGTTCATACTATTGTCATTCACTTTTAGTGAGTAAACAGACCCGGATTTAGACACAATACTGATGCATCTACTGTTATCACAAATGTGTGCATCCCACAAAGTGGTTGTTATAACTGAAGAACACGTGCATAGATTAATCTCAAACCTGTTTCAAGCGATATAATTTATTATCACTGGTAGTATTGAAACTGAACACAACAGCTAATTGAAATGGAAAGAAATAGTATGGGTGTACTGTTAAACTTCTTTAAAAATGTGTCACTAATTCAAATGCACTGCTATAATCCATTTACCTCTTTAGTTATCTCATAATCTTAAAAGAATATGTACTTATCCCTCAATCAGCATTGACTACAGGAAGATAAGACACAAATGAAGCTTATGTAGAATGTAGAGGATAAGAGTTTACACAGTTAATCAATTAACACAACCCGAGAATCCTTATGACTTTTTTTACTATTTAAATTAGCTGCATCTACTAAGAACCTAAGCACCTGAGTTATGACTGGCACCTAAAAAAAGGTTTATGACTTTCAAATATATCCCATGAACAATGAACAATCCGTTTCCTCTGTTGGAGTTTAAAACGGTTGGATGAGTAAATAAGCTCCAGTGCACCCCAGAAGCACCACTTTGATCAAGTACACAGATGTCACACTTCAAAACATAATTAATATTCAAGTCCAAATCAGATGCATCACACTGCTCTCTGGTTTGTTTATGTCAGGAACAATGGAAGTGGTATGCAGTGACACGAAGAGTAATGTTTCAACCCAGCTGGTGGCATCCCTCAAACTGCTGAGTACCAGTCCTTCACAGGTGGAGACTTTAAACCCCGAGAGACATTTAGCTCAAAACTCCCTATTATACACAACATTTCAGATCCATATGTCAATAAGTAACAGCACGCATCATCATCATCATTAACATTTTCATCAATTTGTTAAGAAGCTTATTCCAACACAAGTATTTGTCTCTGAGAGTAAAGCTGAAGAATGATAGAGAGCACATAATAAGATCAAGTTCACAAAATGATTAATACATGCACAAGACACACCAATGCTATATATAGGTATGTTGTACTGAGAGAAGTTGTAAGAGGAACATTGCAAATAATGCATTTAATGTATTTAAAGTTATATTAACTTAATTGATTCATTGGTTTAAAGTTATATTAACTTAAACTTAACTAGTAAATTGAAAAACTGTCTGTCTATCTTTTGTTGCACCTCTGAATACAAATATACTTTCTCTCTATGGCAGTGCATATTTGAAAGCAACCAAAAAGCGGCTTTCTTTCTTTTTCTGGTATCTGTCATAAAAGTCTGTATTAGAAGATTGTGTCACAGCGTTACCAAATCGAACCACTCAATTCAAATGAGACAAAGCTTTAGCTCTGAGGAATGTCGGCACTGTCGTTAATGGTACTTAAATGAGCCACAGGGTTGCAAATTTTCCCCACTGCACTCCATATTCCCCAGAGGAAATTGAACATTGTCATGGATGGATTAGCTCTGTAATGGTGAGACACATAGCTTGAGCAGAGGAGACCAGCTAAAAAACGTTGAGCAAATGAGCGAGGGGAAAAAGGTATGAAATTCATTTCATACCTCTTCAGGCAAACTCGCTTGAGGAGTGCCTTTCAGCAATGCTAAGCCAATAAATAAGCAACTTTTGAACAGTTTTCTGGCTGTGCCAGAAAACTGGCACAACTTTCAAGTCAGAATGGAGGCATCTTTCAATTCCAACTTTTAAGTCCGACTGATCTGTCTTTCTTCTCTGGTAACAAAAAACTTTTTTTCTGCTTAGCTTTATAATGCAGATATCATGCATTCATTTCTGATCATTGCAATACACAGTGACTTCACTTTTTCCACTTTTTAAATCCTTAAGAATTAATGATGATGACCATAAGCAAAATGTAAAATCCAAATCTGAAACCATTGTAAATTATACTCTGTAATGTAGGCAATTGTACAGCGGAAATATTTCCATTTTTTCTATTCTACTCGTGACAGGCTTTCCATTTTGCAGCTGACATGTGTACGATATGTTTAAATGTAAAAGATTAAAGGTGATGACTAACATAATCTTTTGTTTTAATAAGTCACAGCTGTGACATGAGCACTGTGTTGAAGCCTCTGCAGAATGGTTGCCATATTCTACTGGGGCAAGTGTTTGTTTTTTAGATCATGAAGAAAAAGACAAGGGTGTCATGCTCAACTGATTTATTGCTCATGTGGCAACTGTTTTCAGGACAGTACCTCAGCGGTTCAAAACCCATTATTTGTGTCATGTTCTATGTTGACACGACTGTAACAGAAAATTGGGAAAAACAGGGTTAGTTTGAAACACACAGATGTGTTGCTACCTCACTTTATTCTGTACACAGGGTTCTCTATATTCAAGTATTTGGAAAACTGGCATTTATTAGCTCACAAGCTTTTTTTCCATATAAAAACAAAAATATTGTTAAGAATCGAACTTGATATTGCAATCTCCAACTCCAATGAACATGTGGACAAATTTGGAGAGATTTAGCTGATGAGGCAGAAACAGCATCATTGAGAATACATTTGTGATGGTGGCTAATATCATGCAAAGTCCAAACATTACCAACCTACAAGTTTTACAAATGACATGTAAATCAACAGGTCGGCACATTGCTCATTGGTTGATAGTCTCCGATATAACTTTTAACAGTGTTTTGTAATGTTCTTCCTGCTGCAAGCGGAAGGATGGAATTGTAAGTCACATTAGTGTTTCTACAGAGCAAGCATCATTCTATAGCTCTTTTTATTCAAAAAAGCACCCAGGCTTCTAAATAAGGGTGAAGCTAAATGCACAGTTTCATCTGCGTACCCGTGTGTGACATGAGATGAAATCCAAAAACAATCTCAGTCAATGACATGAAAGCCCTACAATACATACAAATAATAACATTGTTATTGAAAGAAAACTATGCTGAAAAAGCTAAAGTACATTATATTTACTACACAATACAACAGTCCTAAACAGCCCTCCCTCTGCTCTTGAGCCTGTATTGTGGTGCCCACCTTGATCCCTTTGGGCAGAAAAATGTAAACACTCTTGCTGGCTTTGGAAATTAATTATTTGGTTAAAATTACAAATGACACACATTAGTAAATTGTAGTGAAAGGTGTTTGTGTTCTGCTCTTGCACACCATAGTGAGCTTCCTTTCTTTGTGTGGCTTCTGGTTCAGAACATGGCAAACCATGAGATGTTACAAACAGTAGGTGCCAGAAGTTGAACTTTTTCAGGCTTGCCTCTATCTAATTCATTTACCGCAAAGTCTGGTTTTCTGGCAGGGTGGTCAGAGATAATGCTAATCTTGGTCAGCAGCAATGGGAAGTCATGCTGTTCAACACAACACAAGGGATTGGAATGATAACAGAAGTATAGGCAGAAGCAGAGACAGGGGACTTATCAGCACACTGAAAAGTTTGTGAGTGGCCATGTGTGACGATGCAATTCTTGGGTTGACCTGATATGTTGATTTCATTGCATGTTATATCCCGATGCAAAACAACAAAACAAGGCAGCAGAGTCAATTTACCTCATATCTCCTCTTATTGTCATGTTCTCATTATTAACTGGCTTTATCTAATTAAATTAAAGACACACAGGTAGAGTGAGCAAAGGTTGACAGGTCATGGTTACCGCAGAGTTAAAGAGAGCAGGATAATCACTAACCTTCTCTTTTTTCAAATTTCAGAACAGGGATCATTCAAGTTTCTAATTGACAACACATCAGACTCCCTGCTATTATGACTTCATTATATCTGCAGAGATAAAAATTAATGAGAAGCAGAGACACTAGATGGATATGCCAAACTTAGAATTCATTTACATTAAAGAGGGAAACTCTCACTTGGCTGGAAGCATATCTGTAATGACTTTAATCTATGAAAACTTATAATTTAATGCCATAGTTCATCCACTGTTATTATTCTTTATGACCTTGTATATTTATTAAGTATTAAGTTGCCAACATCTAATTCTAGATCCCTTGTTACATGCATTTCTCCTTACTGTTTATTCAATACTTTCTTGACCAACTTGGAATGCTGTATTCCAATCTCCTCTTTTGCTCTGTCTCCTTCTCCTCAGATAGGGATAGTTTTCATTACTGTAGTCAATCTGGGCCCAGTGGACAGCTCCTCTGCAGCTCTGTGCACCTCAATATAATCCTTTTAATTAAAGGCCTGCCCCCCACCACTGTTGCCCTACTCCCGCCTCTGCCCTTTTCTCACATGGCGCCAGCCTTTTGTTCACCCAGGCACTCACCCACTCACTTCATGTCAAGCCACGCTCTTGCCATTTCAAAAGAGAAGACGTCACCTTTGTCTCTGCCTCTTTCATGTGGCTTTAATCTCAGGTGCAATATTGCAGAAAGTGTTTTGTGTGAGAGAAAGAGTGTGTGTGTGTGTGTGTGTGTGTGTGTGTGTGTATGTGTAGGCGTGTGTGTGTGTGTGTGTGTGCATGCATGTTGGGTTCATCCAGCACAGGGCTCATCAGGGTTAAATCACCCTTTAAAAGAGCTTGATTGCGTGTGATTGGGCCCTGATAAGAGGCCAAAGGGTGGGGTGGCATTTAGGCTGAACTGTGCTGTAGATTCTCTATATTGATTTGCCATTATAAAAGCTTTTGCCGCCTGTTATTCTTCTCCGTGGTTCTTTGGACGGAAGGAATCATTTTCAATCATGTTGATCAAAGTCCCTGGTTCAGTGGCTCACAAGGTTCTATCAAGCAATGATGTCACCAGGAAAACTGTTGAGATAATATGCAAAAACACCAAAAATATACAATATCAGTGTCTGTTTTCCAAGCTTACACGAGATGATCTTTGCTGAAATAACAAAAGAGGCTTTGTTGGTACCTTCCTGTATGTAAGAAAAAGGTAAGATCTCGGTTACTGACCATAATCTCTTTTGCACTGAAAACAAACAGAAGGGCCTCAAATGTTGCATTTAGATAGTTCTGATGTTTCCTCCCCTTTGAAAATAGATTACCCTTTGTAAGGCTAACAAAACATGACACCAGTGACATAGACCTAAAGGGTTCACTACTCCGAAGAAATTACTATTACTATGTCATAATACCTTTCCCATCTCTCTGCATCTGTTTCTCCATTTCACAGCCATCAAAGAGGCTTTATCCCCTGACTACAAACCCCAAAACCCCATCATGCCCGGCTCAGTGTTTGTCTTATTGCCTTCCCTCAGTGACTAGCTGATTGATATGAAAAACTCCTTAGCCCACCATTCACACATCTGACCTTGACCCATCTCCATGCACTATTCATTGGAGTTTTTAAAAGTCACATTGGGCTTGCTTGGACTGTCTGCTGTTTGAAGCAGGAGGTGTTATCAATCTCTCGGCAGAGTATCTCTCCACTCCCCAGCCCCAGAACCCTTGGGTTTTATGCATGCATGCAGGTTTGCGAGAGTGAGTGCACCCTGTCCCAAGAAGACAGGGCATTTATTCACTCAACTCTCCCAGTCAGTCGGTGGTTGGCGGCCGTAGCTACAATAGTCTCGGACTTGGTCCGTCTCCCCCACTCTCTTGTTTTATGCTCTATCTTTGAGACTGGGATGTTAGAATGGGCAACAAGCAACCAAGACTTTGGCCCCTCTGACAGGCAGGCTGTAGGGAATAAGACGAGTGAGTAGAGAAAGACAAAGAAGAAAGAGAAGCAAGTCGGAGTGGTGCCCTCAAAGGGTCAGCTCAGCCTCTGCCACTGCCTCATTGAGAATCACGCAGCGTTGAGCTTAATGAACATGCATGGATGAGTGACGGGGGTCAGAGTGATTCCACACAGGGGACATTATCATGAAGAAGAAAGCAGGAAAATCAAGTGCATAGGATAAAAAAAAACAAGTGATTTGGCAAAGGAAGACCCACAGCATTGAACATGTGTTTTGACCTTCTGCGTTACTTACAAATCACGTCATCCTTTTCCGTCCATCTTGTCTCTCATTGTGTTGTGATCGATTGGGGGAGACAACTGGTTATTCACGAGCACCACCGCAGGTCAATACGCTTCTTACTATCTATCTTCAATGAAAGACTGTTTTATTCTCTCATTAAATGGGGTTCAACACTACCATCCCATTCGCATTTAGAGTTATCTCTCCATGACAACCAATTAATGCATGTTTGGGCGCCTCCAGGCAAAGCCTCCTACAGTAACCAAGACAAAAGATACAAAGGCATTCAGAGAAACATAAGAGCGTATAATGGCGTCTTCTTTTCCCCCCCCACCACACTACCAAGCCACGAAGGGTTAACTTTCTATAGCCACATTTTCATTTCCTGCAGTGGGCTGTTCATATTGGTTGGAGGTGTTTATGTGGAACTCTCTTTCTGTGTTTATTACACTGCAAATGACAGATCAGGCTCTCTGACCCCGCTGGCTAGCTTTAAATAAAAGCAGTTTATTCCAAGGCAGCAGCCCCACTGTAGACCGATGACATGGAAGCGCCTGAAGGTGCCAGAAAAGCAAAAGGCCAGTTAAAGGGAAATTATATTCCTAAACACGGTTTGACAATAAAAGCATGACTGGGACAGATAAACAAAAGGTACTGTACCTCCTCTTATTGCTTTTCAACAAAGTGTATGAAAAGACAGAGGATTCGGTGAGTTTACTGCGCTATCTTCACGGCCTTACGCAATGTTGCTTTGCTCTGCTACATCAGACTCCACAATATGTGATTTAACAGCCGGCCTTACAGTGCTTACAAACTTATTAGATATCCTACTGACGAAAACCAAAGTTGGTATGAGGACATGATTGAGATTTTAACCAAATGCAGCCACCTTGAATTATTTTAGGTATACAATTAAAGAGGCAACTGAACCAACATTATAATATCTAGTGACTGCTAGAATTAAATTCTATTACTTATCAACTACAAATCTCCTTATTAGTGAGTGAATTAATCCAATGAGTGAATGTCACAACAGAGAATGTTCTTAACTGATTTTAAAATGTCCATCTAATGGATGGGATTTACTGTACTACCTTGGGCAATAAAAGAATTCTAAACACTGACATTCTCTACATACTAACATATTAGATGCTTAGATAACAAAAACTCAATACTCTGTAGATTTAAAAATGCTAGACAATTATGTATTAACAGTGATAGTAGGATCTACCAGAGCTTTTTTCATTTAATGGCTACTTGATCAGGCAAAACTGAGCATGCTCCGAGCTGGCCAGTGGTCCATCGGGGGGCGTTGTTATCTCTTCCCAGAGTCGTTTCACTCTCCGTGTTCCCCCAAAGAGTCAATGTTGCGGCACATCAGAAAGAGCCCTCGCCTCATTAAGCCATTGATATTCTGTAATGCCGGCGTCCTGCTGAACACCATATATAGGGACAGCAGTGCCAGGAGAAGGACACAGTGTGTGTTTTATAGAGAAACTCCACTAATACTGAGTAAAATGGCATTATCATGTGGATATGGCTGTTGTGTGGTATGAAAATGCGTCTGTGTGTATGTGTGCTGTGCGATTAGTGTGTTCGGCAGAGTGTGAGAGACAAGGGTGTGTTTGGAAGGGGTACTCAGTATCACAGCCACAGCCCGGGGCAAACCCACTGTTATAAATACAGCATTCTAATGGTGACTTTATGATGTTGCTGGTGTAAGACGATGGCCCCCCGGGGACCACTTCCCCACAGCCCTTCTCTTCCCTCATCTCCCTCCCCTGCCTTCCCTTTTCTCCTCTTCCATAATATATTCTCCAGTTTCCCCACATTCAGAATTTACAACCTGACTGAGTAAGACGGGAGCTGTAAATTCTCCACCCCCCCCTCTGTTGAATTATTTATCTGCAGGCCCTGTGACACGAGCAGCAGATGAGAACACTGGTTAAGGAGATAAAAGGTGGAGAAAGTTGGGGCCTAATTGACCATGATGATCGAGTAATGAAGAAATATTCCAAGCATGTTAGGGTGGACCGCTTTTACTACATGCAAATGTGGAGACAGCAGCGTTTAAGTAAATAAAAGCAGACTAATAATGATTTTGTTCTCTTGCATTTGCTTGTGTGCACTGTGAGATGTGATTAACACATGAATCTTTTCAGAGTTAAAGGCTTATGACAACTTTAGCTATGTGTGAGTGAGCAGTAAGGTCAATGAGCCATTTGCTTTCCATCCCCTTAAAAAAAACATGCAAAAAGAGATGTAAAAAGACAGTTTTTAGTACAATCTCCCATGCTTCTAGTTTCATTTTCACCCCCGACTGTGTAACATCTCTATCTTGCTTTTGTTTTCCCTCTACCAATAGAAGCACTTCCTGTATATTACACTGTTCAAATGATGAATGGAGATAAGAGTGGGCCATTAATACACTGCACAGCAGAAGTCAAAGGGGACGGGACAGAAAAGTGTATGTGATGTCCCCCTCTCCCGTCTTTGATCTTGTTGTTCTAATAGCACTGCCGCTGCCACGAGGAGAGCCAGATTTCTAAGCCTTCAGTGCACCGTATTAAGCAATGACATGGCTTGATCATGTTGACCTCAGGGTGTCAACCAGCCAATTGTGATGACTTCCACATTTCCCTCCACCGAATGCCTCTGGCACAGGGCCAGGGGCATCTATAGAGTTGAGTTGTGTGACAAGAAAAGTGAGAGGCAGAGGAGGAATTCAGGGAAAGAGAGGTAAGGAGCAGGATATCTGCAATACTAATAGATTGTTATCTGCACCGCCCTCATCACTGGTCTCGGAAAACACCAGAAGCAGCATGTCCACTGAGATAAATAAAAGAAAGCCTTTAGATCGATCCTCTCCACCCTCCTGGTTTCAGAGGGCCTTGCGGTGACCTTTCCGCAAGATAAGGTGGTCAAGGAGGTCATCGCATCACAAATCCCCACCCCCACCCCCACCCGTTCCCAACTTCCAAAGGCCATTTTTCTGAGGCTAACCAAGAGTGGGTGGTGGAGAATGAGGATAGGCACATTTGTTCGCAAACTTTTCACCACCTGCCTCCGAAAGGGGTCCCAAAGAAGACTGTCAGGGTGGTGAGAGTGGACTGAGGAGATGACGACTGTCAGTCTGACCTTTTCTGAAATGCATCAGGGGGTCAAAAGATGGCACGTCCCCCCCGCTCGATGCAGAGGTAAGCAGCACCACATCCCAGGCGTCACTGTCTTATTTGCGTCAAGCAAGAGCAAGGGAGCAATCTAAAGAGCAGTGGTGCTGGGATCACGTCTCTGTTATTCCTCAGTTGAGAAAGGTTACAGAAACAATCTATAGGAATTTAGATTCACTGCCTGTCATCAGCATTCCTCACAACAAGCCCCGTCTCTCCTGAGGAAGAATCCGCATTCATTCTCAGAATGAAGGCGATGTGCTGCCACAGTAAGGCCATCCGAGTTCATGCTTATTTTTACCTGGGAAAATGTATATTCCTGCTGACAGCTGTTCCCTTGATGGTTATTTATTGTGTCAAGATGAACACAAGAAGATCATTTGGTATTTGAGCAAAGATTCATCAAAAGCCTATTTGCGTATGACTTTCTCTTACAGTCTTGCTGAAAAAACATCGGATTCATTCACATTATTTTACTAGGGAATCTGGCCCCAGCAGCATGTCCTTATCATGCATTCCCCTTGCTTCCACTTTGCTAGCATCAATAACCTGCATTATGGGGCTTCTCCAAAACCAAGCAGCGTGTATCTATTTGTTTTCTTAAGAGGTGATCTAAATATGCTCTCATCTGATATATGAGGCTTTTTTTCTGTTTATCCAGCTTGTGTTGCCAGGTTTGATTGATCAGGGAAAGCATGTTCGGTGGCTCATAACCTTGCCACAAGTAAATAAAGACATAACCAAGAGTCCAGATTAGGTCCTATCTCGAGTAGAGGTGCTGCGTGGTGTCAGGTGCAGGAACTTACTGATGAAGATAATAACCTTTTTTTCCCAGATGGGAGAGGACACCTTTAATTCCTTCCATGCGGCCATGAAAAGAGAGTATTCCTCAATGTCTTATCTCTGCATCAACCTTCTCTCTCGCCGAGAAAAGAGCCTGGATACATCTTTGAGATAGTGAAGCAGTAACTATAGATCGCAAGCCAGCAACTCATATCCCATTACCAACCGTGGCCACAACGACCAATAAATGCAGGGACAAAAAAACGAAAATCAGTGAATTAGACCTGCTAATATTTAAAGATGGCACTAAACTGTTTTTTTTTAAATAATTTTTATGCAGCACGTGCTATGGATGATGTAAGTTGTGTAAACCTGTCCTCAGCTATGGTCTCTGAATGCCCACCTTGCCACTGACAAGAGCTAAACACTTAGTGTAATTGAAGAAGGCAATGTGCAGAAATCAAGACGGATTGGTGCTGCAAACGGGGGCCACCTCCCTGGAGCCTCAGTCTATTAACACTGTCTCTCTGCTCATCAGCCCGGCACCTGCCTGCTCCCCTTCCTCACCGACTTTAATCAAGCTTGCTAATAAAAGCCATCATATAGAAAAACTACAGTAACTTCTATGGTAAAGTACCTGCGGTTAACAAGCTGGACACATAAGCAGCTTTCACAGGAATCCTCACGCTGTAAAACCCAGTGGGTAAACTTGATATACTTGCTGACTTTGGACCAATGGGATAACTCTGGTGAGACGATTAACTTTAGTCATGGGGGCCAGTATTTGGCTATCATTCTACCTGTCCGAGAGGGAAAGATAGCCCATGCGGATGTTTCAAATGACTGTCTGCAATAAAGATGAATAGCTCCTTCTCGGTCTTTATGACTTGGTGTGGGCTTGTTGTCAGAGCAAATATAGCGGAGATGGTAAACAGACACAGGTGCATTTGTTTATCACTAATGGGAGCTAGTAAAGCTACAATGCTAATGTCCTCTTGAGTTGCAGACTCTGCGCATCTGCTTTGTGGTTGTCAACATGCATCAGTAAATAAACAAAGCAGTTACAGCAACTAATATGCATCTTTAAGCATACAAAAGATGCATTGCAATAACCAATTTGTCAATAGTACATAGACTACCAGGTCTAGATTAGACTCATTATGGGGACAACAAAATATTGTACTCTTTAACAGTTGTGTTGTAAAAAACTATTTAGTTTGGGGAATTGACATGCCATTCCTTCTTTTAAGTTGAACTTTAAAGTGAACTGATTCAACACCTACGGCACAATGCTATTTCCATGAACTTGCTTTACTTACAAACCATTGTGTGAAAGTACATTTTACCCTCTAACTTTTTCAGCCTGTTATTATGTGTCAGTGACCTCATCCAGACCCTCTGATAAATGTGCAAATGGTTATTTTAAACATTTAAACATTTTAAACACAACACCTTGAAAAGATGTGTTCATTACAAAACATAAAATCCAGAAGAGCTTGATGCAATGGCTCAGACGAAGTACAGACAAGATGTGTGTTGATTAATGTGGTTCCCATGGCAACATGGAAAATCTAGCTGTAAATCATTTTAAACAGATATGACATAGTAAAGTACATAGTTCTAGGAGGTATTTTTCACTTTTATAATATAGTTATTATTCTTTACCTTCTAAATGCAAATCGGGAAGGCCCTTTTTCTTCATTCAAAATGTGTCCATTAATTCTATCTGGACACTGGACAAGTTCAACATCTGTTAGGAGAATCTGATTTTTTTTTTTTCTGTCTCGTCAAAAGGATTACGGCAGTCTCAGTTTTGCCACATAACGGCACGTCTCAAAATATTTGCAGGAGTAGCTGCTGCGCACAGACGTGCATCCACATAATGAGTTGTGTGAGATATCCTCTGACAGGGAATATTATCGAGCATTTTCCCTACAGTGCCATGCTTCAAGTTAGAATAAAAGAATTTAAAAAAAATATATATATATATATAGAGAGAGAGAGAGAGAGGAACAGAGAAGCATGGACTATTTCCATGGCCACAAATCTTTTGTTCTAATATGAGTCAGATTTGTAAAAGACCATCTTCAGACAAAGCCTTTATAAGAGGACTTTTTGTTTTCAAATGTATCTTGAAACAAATCCTACATCATTGACACTGAAGTCATTTTGAGAGACAGTCACAAAACAAATCTGTAATTGTTATTCTATTTTCCTCGTGACACTGATCAGCACAGCTGGCTGGACTCCAAGGTTTGTGCTTGGGAACAACTCACAGTGGTCTGGACCCGTCAGCATTCCAGATGGCTCAGTGTTACAAATTATTGGCACTATTAACAATTAAATGAATAAAGTATGGCTCAAAAACAGGGGTCCTCGCAACCATTTTAATGAGAAAAGATTTTTGCTTTACACCTTGATAGAATATGATAAACTTCCAATCATCCATTCATTCATCCATCTATTTTCGGAACCGCTTATTCCCAAGTGGGTTCATGGGGGGACTGGAGCCTATCCCAGTAGTCAATGGGCGAGAGGCAGGGTACATCCTGCATGGTGTGCTAGTCCATAACAGAACTTCCAATCAGTGCCAAATATATAATATAGCACACATATATAACAATCATAACAGCCTTGTCTTTTACTTGGAATAATGAATGGTAAGCTTGGGGTTTTTCTCTGCAGTTGGAAATAAAATTCATATCGAGGCTCAAAAAACATTTTTCTTCTCCATGACCTAACTAAAAGAAAAAGTTTACAGTTATTTGTGTGTTGTCTGGGGAAATGATTCGCCAGTGCCTAAGGTTGACTAAGAGCCAAATGCCCAACACAGGCCAGTGCCGCTTTGATGGATGTTGAGAAGCACACGGCAAAGAAAATGGTACAGGGAATCTACCCTCATGCCACTGCACCTCTAAGTCACAAATTTTCCATAATGGAGTGCTCTCAGGAAGAGTGACACCACGGCGTGACGTCGGCATTGGGTCTCTGGGATGAAACAAAAAGTCAGGAGACAGAAACAGAGAAAAAATAGAAAAGAAGCAAAAGAATGAAGCAGAATGAGCTGCCAGTGAAGTAGGTTGGTCATGGTTCAACCAGAGGCCTCAGATGCAGCACAGTAAAGGGGCAGGGGGTGGAAGGATAACAGTGGAGACTGGAAAACAGAAAAAAGAAGGGAGGGAAGAAATCAATATTTCTGCAACGTGGCCACTCTTGCCTCTGCCAATGACAGCAAACATCATGAAAAGATATGAGAGCATGGAGGGGGGAAGAAATGAAAGAGATAAGAAGAGAACTGTAAAGTAAATGACATCTGAAGCTATTTCCTCCAGGGTCCTGCCTAGTGTGGAGCCTCGAGGACTCGGCGGAGTTATGACTAGAGTTAAATTTCTATTAGCTCTGAGGGGAAATTTAAGTCTCCAGCCTCTAGAGGAAGACTCAAGTGCACAAAGTACCCCCATTGTTATGTGACAGATGACACAGACAACCTTAAAACGAGCAAAGAGGTTCACCCATTAATTACTTATGTTAGTGGAAATGGTTTCAAGTAGGAGCAAGACATGGAAGATCATGATGTGGTCATTCCCAGCCGTGAACTCCCTGATGCACATGAGTCAGTGCATGGCCTCTGCTGATGGAAAATATAGTTTCCCTGTCATGGTCATAACAATGACTATAATTACTTTGTTCCTTTTACTGCCAATCGTTACACAGCTTTCATTTATACACATTTTTAAGTTTTTTTAGTTTTCTTTTCATTGACACTGTGGCTGAGGGTCAAAATGACTTTACTGAGTTGAGATTACTTGATGGAGGAACTTTTCCATTCAAGATTTAAAAATTACAAGGCATTTCATTCCATGCATCATTTCTAAATTCACAATCACCAGCTGTAACCAAACCACTTTTCTCACTATAACAGCAGCCGGGTTTCAAAACTATTTTTGGAGAATACATTGTTGTTGATGGCACAAGGCCTATGCATCTCCTTCCTCCTACCCCTGTTGCGTTGCCCACAGGCATTCCAGAAAAAGATAAAACATCTTGACTTAAAACAGAAGCTGCAAAAGGAGCTTATAAATGTTGCATGCTGTAGAATGTTGCTTGACGCATGATAATAAGCATGTATATCTCAGTTGGTTAATAGATTGTGTATGCTTTGTTATTCATTTATGTGGAACTTAAATATGTACATATTCATATGCATTTCTGGATTGTTTATGTCTGAAATTGTTGAGTTCCTTTCTTTGGATATTGCTTTAAGATTAACCTGATTAAGCAGAACTGAATTAACGGATCTATGTGCAAAGAACCCTGCATTGCCTTTCTACAATATGGTTTATGATTTGTTTTATTTTTCCTCTAATGTTTTGTGTACTTAATTGGTACTATAGGAATTCTGCTCATGTGTTATCATCAGTTTGACAGGGCTCCCAGGAGCACACATAAACATGGGCTCTGCAGATTTGTGCATAACAGTGTGTGTGTGCTTGCTCTGAGATCTCTTCGGCTGGCTTTGTTGTTTTCTTACCTTTGTTTCTATGTTTACTTGATATAAATTAAATGCATTTGTTCATGTTACTTATTTGGATTCTTCCTTTAGTCCTTCATCTCAATAGATATTTACTTCTCTTTTGTATATATCAGATACAATGCTAAAGGATTTTACATGGACTTCAAAAGTCCGGGTTCCCCGGACTATGGTCCTTTTCCTTATATACTGGATACACTATATTAATTTTCCACTGTTTAAATATATTCATTTTTGCATGTTTAACCTAACTCTTTTATTGTTTGTTAACAGCATTCTTTTCCATTTGGCTGCTCACATGATGGAAACCATGGTGCCTTGGGATACACCATAGTGGCAGTGCTAATTAGGCTATTCCAACAAATCTTCGATCATTGGGGTGATAATGAATTTAATTAGTTCCTTGGCTTAAATGTTTTGTAATTTCATTGATTTCTGTAACGTAATAACTTAGTTTTTTGTTGATTATTAATTTGAGTGAACTGTTTAACTCCTAATTTTGTTTCTTTGTTGTAAGATTATTTGTCAGCATTTAGTTTCCTCCTCCGGTGTGAGACTGGTATGATCAGCCAGAATTTTAATCCTCTTTGCTTGTTGTATGTCAGTTTGTTTCCGTTGAATAACTAATTTGGAGTTATTTTGTTAAATAGCAGTTGGGGTTTTTTGAAGATTGTTAGCATTTTCTAGGTAAATAAAAGACATTATTTTCCTCAAGAAATACTGCTGTCTTCATGCCTAATCAGCGTGGTCCCTCACAATGATCAAAACTGGAATTCAGTTTCTCCGTCAAACATCAACAACTGTCTAAAGCCATGAATAATTTCAATTCTAATGAAAACATATCAATGAACATCCTGTATGCCGATTCATACAGCTTTTTAACAGCCAAACAAAATGACTTACAATTAATTTGATTGCAATTGTTAACATCACTGAACAAACTGAAACAAATAACTCAATAAATACATTGGTAATTAAAATCACAGATAAATATTGCACGTAGCCTATTGAGCAAATGAAAAAAAAATTGTTAATTTATCTTAAACTGCTAACTCTTATTTGTTAGTCGCAAACACAAACCTTATACACACTCCTTTGATTTACCAGGAAACTCACAATTAATAGAAAGCAACGACCAAGCAATCAACCCGCTTAATTTGCGTATTTAGAATGTTTTTTAAGTGGAGCTGAAAGCAGGATAGATTCAGGGGCATAAAGACTCTGTAAAGTATATTAGCTGACTCGGTTTGTTGTAACTTTTGTTTCCTACTCTTTTTGTTGGTCACTTCTTCAACAGCCTGCCCGACAGCTCTTACCTTTTCATATTTCTGCTATAGAAATCTGCTACACTTGCTTCAGATGCCTAAATCTCCTGTAGAAAATATCCCCACTGCCCTACAATGCCGTTCAAATTAAATCTAACCTAATTTTTCTGAATAACCAAAGGACTATAGGGATGAAGCCAACAGATAAAGCTTCATAAAACAATGAGCAATACAAAAATCAAGTACATCAATGCTTGTGAAATATTCTACTCTCCCACAACCACCTGCTTTGCACTGAGCTTCCCAATTCACCGGCTAAATGGAGCTAATGTCTCCCTGCAAATAATAAAGAACACACACACACAAAGTCTTATTGTTTCCCCTGCTGTTTTCCTGGTGCATTTTATGTTGTCGAAGGGGGTCTGACTTTGATGGAGCAGGTGATTTTAGGCAGTGCCGTTAGCAGCAGAGAGATAGAATATCTTCCTAAGGCCTACGGATAGCACTTTTTATGAGCTGCTCATTGCTGGAACTACATCAACCTGTCCAAGGCCACTGGTGCACCAGAGTCTTTAACACCCTGCCTCCATTACCCACCTCTATCATTCCTTCTATCATACAGGCTCAGCTCTTTTCTTTTTTTCTTCCGTGTATGTATTTTTTCTTGGGACTAAAAAGACATTTATTAAAAGAGACAAATGAGATAAATCGGAAAGTACTGCTCGTAATTGTTTTCCATTTTAAGCTAAAAGGGATCACCCTAGCAAATGGCCTTTGTAAAACAAATGAGCCAGTCCTCATAATAACACACAGACATGACGTATAATCACACACTTGCAAATGCACTCCCAAACACATATTGATATGACATCAAACAAGAGGATAAGACAACCGCTTAAATAGCTTGTGTGCACTCTGGTCAGCCTGTGCAGCTTCACACTCACACACATTCATCAGCACGCACAAAGACGCTCACCTTTTAGCTGGAGATCAGTAATCAGTTTTGCCATTTAACATTACCATCAACTCTTCCTGCTGCTTTTAACCCAATTCCATCCTCAGAACTAACCACTTGGCATGATCACACTGCTCTTTTCACTGACCTCAGATCACTATATTAGTCATTTTTCACCCCTCTATCAGCACATCGCCGATAAGGTGTGGAGGGAGAAGTGGTGAGAGGGTGGCTGAAGGAAGAAAAGATGTGCAGGATGGAATGCTGTATCAACAGCAAAGCCAAATTATTGCCAATCAGATTTTATTCACAGCTCAACTACCAGACAAATTGCAGCTCATGCCGTTTGCCATGGGTCAGGGCACTGCGTAATTTCATTTTAATAAGTCATTTTCCAGGGTAGGATGACACTGCAACACACCCAAATACACATGCTTGAGCACACACATACGCACTCGCACATGGTCTAACACTCAGACGTATCACCTCCCCCCCCCAGACAAACAAAACTGTGACCATGTCTTTAGGGCTGATATTTTATGGAGTGAAAGAATTGGATACACCACCAGTGATCTTGAGAGTGACTTTAGTCTGGAAGGAGGACACTGTACAGGAAATGGAGGCCCAATTCAAAAGGGTTGCTTTCTGTTTTGTTTTCGTCTTCTCAGTATTTGTATAATTTGATCACCAAGATGCCGATTTTCTATAATATGCAGACATTTTTACACATTCCTTTTTTTCCTGTCAATTCCTGTCTCCTTTTTTATATTTATCTCAAATTTAGGTGTTTGATTGACTCAATTATTTATTTCATAAAGATACAATGATGTTTTGGACCATCTTGATCATTTTCATTGCATTTGCATTTCAGCAACATAGAAAATCAAATGAATTTCATCATGAAGCATCATGCAGGTGGTCTGCTGAATACATAAATATCAAATTATGCCTTTATTAGTCTTGCCAACATTCTGTCTTGAAAAAATTTGGAATTTTTTCTCACTACTTTACTCTTACATCAGCTCCATTACAATTCTCCACAAGGTGTGAGTTGAGGCAAATTGATTGGATTAATATATATCTGGGCAAATAAACAACTTGTGCCTTGGGGGGCTTTCTTAGCAGCATTTCTTCAGAACTCTTCGGGAATCAAAGGCTCTAATATCAACAGCTGCCATGTGGAATAACATCAGGCTCTCATGAAAATGCAAGTCCCATATATATCAACATGAAGAAGAGACCTGTGAGTTACTGTGTCAGCGAAGGAATGTACGGTCGAATCAAATTCCTGGTGCTGAGAAAGAAAAAAAAAATCTCTCCTAAATAGACCATAAATTCTTGATAGAAATGTGCACTGGATTCAAAGGCTGCCTGTCATGTTCATAGCGGGGTCTTTGAAGTCTGCTGTCAGTAGTCGATGCTAAACCATCTTCAGGGGTGCTCTCCCTCCTGTTCTTTCAAGTTCCCCTCCAGCGGCCAGTTTGCAGGGTGATGTTCATTCTGAATGTGCAGTTGCTGCTCTGGAGATAGGGCTGGTCAATCCCCCCGTCAGAAACATCATCCACCTAACAAGACGTGTTTTAGTCAAGTCTAGGCAGCCTCAAAGAGAAAGAAATTCCGGAGGCATATTCAGCGGGGTGCAAAACACAAAGTTTCCAAACAATGTGTTTTAATGTACTATATCCTTGTTTGTGTAGTCCAGATTGAAGAAAAACTTGAAAAAATATTTTTCAAAAAGTCATTTTTGTCCACTTTGGGGAAAGCAGTCCACCAAAGCTCATCAGACATACAGAAAGTAAACCTATATTCCTGCACTGTGCTTTATAAATTCAGCCTCTATTCGCTTCCAGAAGTATACAGTGAGACGTATGGACAGTGAGAAAATAAATGGGGTATTTGATCTTTAAGTGAATAGTGGGTCAGCACATTCAAGCATGACGGCCAACAGAAATACCACCAAGACAGGACAATATAGTCTGAGGTGAGGGAGTGGAGATATGCAGGGGAACTACAGATATAGTCCCCATGTAGGGCGCACTGGTCCTCAACAGATAGGGAGACCCAAGCCTAGAAGATAGGCCCCCAGCAGTAGAAACATTTGTGACAAAATAGCTGACATTATCTTTTAATTAGATTCACACTGTTTACTAGCTTGTTTGTGCTCTCAATTATACATTACTCGATAGGACTTTCGTTTATCTCATATCAGGGTTGTGAGGGCCGACGATAATGGCAGTATTTTTTTTGTGATTTAGTGAACAGGCAGTGCTACAGTTCCATAACATAATTGTCACTTTCAACATAATTTGCTTCTATTTCATTCTCAAAATAACCAACTGAGTGACAAGAACTAACAAACGTGTAATTCTCAACAAAATGTTCAAAAACATGAAATGCAAGCAACAGGCAGAGGTGGACCAGTTTGATTTTTCAGCCTTAGTTTATGTGTGACTTAGAACTTCACAAAGTTATTCCTCAAGCTGTAATTTTCAATAATGTGATGTATGCATATATACATCAGTTTAATGGAAAATGCAAATGTCCTCATTAAAGACGCTAGCATAACTCCTTCTTACACACAATCTATCCCTGATTAGCTTGTTCGTCAAACCGGCCCTGAAGCATTTATTATAAAACTGTCTGAGGCCACAAGCTCTGTTAGCCTCAGTATCAGTGTCCACACTGTATGAGACAAAGTTGGACAGTTTCATTTCCTGGAATGATGTATAGCAGGTTACATTTTTTATTCCATTACACAGGGAAAAGCACATTTGGAAGCGGATTAGTATGTTAATGAAATGATACAAACTGATTGTAACAAAAAAAGATTTAAACTGAAAGAGGATAAAACTCAAGGAAGCAAACTAAATCTATCAATTATTGGCTTAATCGTATAAGTGAGTTTGTATGTTCTCCCCGTGTGTGTGTGTGGGTTCTCTCCCAGCTTCCTACCACCGTTCAAAAATTTTCATGTTAGGCTTTTGGAGATTCTAAATTGCCCCTTAAATCTGAGTGAGCGGACATAGAAATTGAATGGATAGATGCTTTAAGTAAAGAATTTTTGTGTCTAAATTAATTGTCCGTTGATTAACAATTCAACAGCCCTTAACAACCAATTAAGTGTTTTTTGGAATCACTTACCATTTATATTCATTCCAGTCTCAGACTAACTTTGACATTGTTCTTTTTTGGCATTGCAGAATTACGATAACAGATCAAACATTGCACTATCGCCATGTTTTCCACCCTGGTTTCCCTGTCTTAATGGAGCAGAAGTCTATATGATTATGATGAAACAGTCACCCATGTCAGGAAGAGGAAACTTCCTGACATAAATGCCACTGTCCTGCAGGTTTTGGATGCGTTCCTTATTCAACACACTAGATTAAAAAGAGTACAATGTTAGCAGATCTGTGTAGAACTTTAAAATCTTTTAAAAGATCATCCTAATCTTAATCCTAATTTTCCATGTCAATATCAAAAAATTTCACATCCTGAAGGTAGCACCAGTTTGCAGAAGCACTCTTCATCTTTTTTTTGTTGCAGGTGCAATGCATGATCTAAGTTTCTAAGTGTAGTGTCAAGTTGTATAAAGTGCTTTGCGTATGTCGGGCATGATGAGTTTTCTATGCACTTAATTGTGAATGAAAAATGGATGCTATTTAATGGAGGGAAAAGTGATCGAGTGAATACTTGGAAAAGCCGCAGAGACAAGGGCAGGCAGTGCCATCTGTTGAAGGGCAGACTGGCTCCCTTAAATCCCCATTCTCATAATGAGCAAATAAATTCCTTTTAAAAGACAGATTTACACTCAGTTTTTGAGGCCATGAGAATTTTTTTGTTTTCTTTTTCATTTATGACAACACCTTGCATTTGAAATGTCCAGTTTAGATGTAACAGTTGGATTTAGATTTAGATTCATGACATAAGACATATTTCATATTTAAGCTTTTTTTAGGTGACTTCTCTCTGTAACCAGTGTTTATAGCAGTGAACTAGTGTTGCTACATACTAAGGGATCAGTTTTAGGCTAAATTTATAGTGAAGAAATTGTTCAAAATTGTGAAAATATGCTAATAATTTTTGTATTGATATGATTATGAGAGTTGAGCCAGAGGAAAGTAAGCTGAGAAAAGATTTGTACTGCACACTAAGCACAGCTCTGCCCACAGAGAAAAAGAAAAAAATACATCTCCTAATAACACAAACTATAACCTGTTCATTATCAAGTCTTTTATGCTGATTATGGATAGACTGTGAGTATGACAGACTTATGCTTTCATGTTTAATAAGGGGATTATCATCTTCCATTAAACTCATTTAAGTGTGCATATATCACATTAGTGAATATTACATATGAGTTGGAGGAACACATTTGTGAAGTTTTATCCTCTCCACAAATATAATGTTGCAGCCAGCAGGTGGTTAGCTTAAAGCTCTGTAATTATGAGGTGTGAGAGTTGTATCAAACGCTTTTATCTAATCTGATCCAGGAATCTTTCATGCCTTTGAGATCAGATTCAGTTATCCATCATTTCAATATTTCCTTTTTTGTTTTAATGTGGTTGCCTTGAAATATTGCATTGCCTGAAGAATAGATGTAAATCAGATGAGAATGGTTTGTCATGATACATGTTTCTAAAAGTCACACAATGTTATTTTCAGTATTAAAACATTTAGAAGTCCATTTTTACAAATATTTGTCTATAATGTCAGTAGAGACATTCTTCCTGGCTGTTGACTGATTAAAATAAGCACAAAATAGTTTTTAACTGCATGACACCTCAGAAAAATGGTGCATTTATGTTGTCCAGCCAGTAGAAGACATTTTCACCGTAGACCAACCACTGCAGGGTATTACATGTAAATATCTTCCAAATTTTATGATCCAAGGACAAAATTTTACCCTCATTTTGGATCTGTGCCACTGAAAAAAACTAAACAAAAAAAAATCACCTGGGAAAGAAAATGCAAACAGATGGTTTATTGCAGCAGTTTTAAACAAGAGGCCTCCTATTACAGACTATCATTATGGGCAATTCACATGTCTTACATTTTTACACTGATTACACCTGCCTTGCAGTTGGCTGCTTAGTATGTATCCCCACAAGCTGTTGTGTGATTGGGGTGAATGCTCATCTGCTCAGATGCTCTAGACCTCTCAGTGACAATATCCTTGGAGCTCTGCCGTTTCCCCACTCCCATTCAGTTTCTCCTCCCACTTTAAACACACATTTGCTTTCTTATGTAAGCATATGCTACATTGCTGTTGGCCACTACATTAACACTATACTTAAAATGCTTCTATCTCTTCTGTGCTGATACTTCCCTTTTATATTGTAATTCCTTTCACACTGCTTAAGTACAGTGGTCATAGTCATATGTCTACATACTTGTCAGTATACAACGATCCATGCATTATGTAAAATAAAGGTTGCAGAATAATGAAGATGACTCAGTGTGCAGGACAGAGGTTGTTTTGCTGATTGTATTTTATTACCACCTTAATAGCTTTCGGCGCAGAGACATAAGAATGTTATACTTTGCTTTTCTTGCAGTGATAAGAGAGTGCTCAAACTATGCTTTTCAGTGCCTATATCAAAGATTCTTGTTTTCTCTAAGCATTATGGGTTCAAGTGAGGACATTGTGTGCCCTTGTAGAGGTCAGTTTTTTTTCACAGCTCACAGGTGGAAATTCCATTTAAATTTTCTGCCTTTTTATCTTGGTCAATCTAGGATTCTTTAGTGCTATTAAATAATGCATGCGTCTGCTTGTGGTGGAAGGATAAAGTGGCTTTTAACATGAGCTACCACCCAATACGGGGCTCTCCCTGTCAGGGGCCAGGTGAGCTGCCTCTGAGCATTCCTCCGTTGCTGTGGAGGTAACTTTCATGCTCCGCTGGGCAAACATTTTCCAGGTCACATTTTTCAATTACACTGAGAGGCAGGTCCCACAGGCATCCCCCCCCCACCCACCCCCACCCCAACCCCCGGCAGCAGCCACCCAAGTGCACACACATACACACACACGCTTCCCCCACATGCACTCATATAAACAGAGTAACCCCTCACCCTTCCCCCTCACTATACCATCCCCACATGCAATCTTTCATCCTGTGCTTAGCAGCACAGCATCTTCCCCTGCCCCACCCCGTATCTTGCAAACACACAAACAAGGCTTAAGTCTTGGGAGAAAAAAGGGCAAAGTAAGCTTACATGATAGACTTATAATGTTACCGTTTTAACAAATAAAGGTTAATGTCCAATAAAGTTCATGCATATTTAGCTATCTACCTATCATAATCAATCACTTGTTGGCCTCATTAAGCTGTGGGCAAACTGCCCTGTCCACACGGGACACTACTTCTTTAAAACTGCCAAGGTCCCTCAAGTTCAGCAGGAGGTGTATATCTCCTCATCTGCAGACTTTGAAGTCTCTCGCTCTGTGTGTTGCCTCAGGCGTATGGTGAGATATGAGGGGAGCCCGCCTCATCTGCCTAATGCTGCTTGCGTAGCTAATAGTCCAGAAAACACTGCTTTGTATGGCCTCAAACGAGCACTTTAAATGATTCATTTTTTGGCTGTCAAGTGATGGAGCTGGCTATGCTCTGGCTCACTGTCACTCGCAATTTCAAACAATGCTAGGGTGTTAGTAGTCTTAGCAGAGTTTACAGGTTAGTGAAAGCTTGTATCCATTCTAACCAAGGTATATGCTACCTTTTGTCAAACCAGCTTTACTGCTAAAAATGTTTGGCAGTTAAAAGATTGCCATGATTAACAGAGCATCTGAAAAAAAAACATAAAATCACAACAAAAAAAAGTCCAGTGCTAAGCTACAACCAAGACAGCAGAACTGGGAGTTTGGAACCATGCTTAAAGCCCTGTGTGGGTATCTTTTGGCACAACTGTGCACTAAGCAAAATACCAATGTGCCCACAGTTGCAGTGAGAACATACTTAGCAGGTGTAATTCTCTATATTGATATTATTCACATAATAGTTCTGTGTTGTAGAAAAGTAAGATGAAACCCAAAGCAGCACTTCAACTGCTGGAAGTCTCATGCATTTTTGTCGTCACATTCTCATTATCAATAGTGAATACTGCCACTTTGTACAAGGTCCTGGTGTTTCTGCGCAACTCATGCACCAGCTATGGTAATATTAGCAACTGCTGCAAATGTCAAACTGCAATAGTTACCTATAAACAATCAACTTTTTGTCACAAGTAGAAGGAAACTCAAACATGAAATTTGAACTACTACTTATACTACTAGTAGGCAACTTCCTTGGTTTAGTTTAATTGTATTTTACTTCAGTGCATGCTACACGTGATATAATTTGAGTGTTAAAAATCAGGTTTAAAATACACACTTTCATTAAAAATAGTGGATCCTCATGTTGAAATACTCTACTCCAGATGTTCATATGCAGCATTTTGCTTACCATATAGGTTACATGCATAGACAAACAATCTGAAGTGGCTTTTACATATTGTGGGGGTGGTGCATATTGGTTATGCATCTCTGCCTATGTATATGTTACACCAAATATATTTATATGTATGAATGAACATATATACTGTATGTACATACAATTATTGTCAACTTTTGTCAGGTTTTGTCAGTTAATTTACTTGTAATCACTTAGCAACCGTGAAGATAACTCTGTGTCCCTTATGCATCCAGTTGTAATGTTATCTCTGTTTGAATTCCAAAATGCTTGTTATTGTCACGTGCCTTATACAATCTAACTCTTCTTCCTCTCGCATTTAGAGCATCATATTTTTCTCTTTTGCTTTTCTTTATTTGCAACAACAACACTGCACTAAGCAAATACCAGAAACAGCATAATTATGCAGTAAAGACTTTTACGTTTAACTGGCTTCAAGAATCTCAAAGCAAAGCCTGCAGAAAAACGGTTTGAGTGGAAACACAATCTGTTAGCTTTGAAAATCCTGGAGGCTTCAGTTTCCACATATAACACCGTAAAAGCCATATTTGTCAGAAGTAATGTGCCTGCATGAATAAAATGTTTATATGTTTAATGTATGTGTGTAAATAAAAGATAGACTGGGGAAATCTTTAATTCATGAAGTCGTCTTGGTGTGTATTGCTTTAATATCATACATAAGATGAAAAGTTTAACCATATAATCATACCCAATAACTTATTTTCATTATCATAAAGAATGCAGTTACAAAAGAACCCCCTAAACTGTCAGTTTCTCTGCTTAATCCCTTATTTGAGCAGGAAATCTGAATCATGTCTCAGCTCCTTAATAAGAAACTCTGCTTCTAAAACTTAGCAGAAACCCGGTTCCACATCGTGCGAACAATGACAATCTATTAACCAGGTTTGACAAGAGGTCAGTGTGGAATACCCTGAGAATGAAAATCTGCCTAAATTTAGATGGTGCAAAGAGTTTTTTTTTTTTTTTAAGTTTTTAAAAAATACCATTGAGCTGTGAGTTGTGTTGTTATGTGAAACTATACAAGGTGCAGCAGGCTGCCTGGAACAGAGCCAGGTACGTTGTGTCAGTGGGGTCAAAGCAAGCTGGCTGGGAAAGGTACACAACAGAGCACACCAGCATGCAAAAAAATAGAGAAATGAAAAAAGTTGCCATTAAAATGCATAACTGTGTAACAGAGGTGCACACGCAGAACATCATTGTACTCTCACTGAAAACCTAGTCAGCAGCATGATAAGTGTGGTCAATCATATTGTAAAGTATAAATGCAAATTCACAAGAACCTTCTCTGAAAAACATATTGGTGAGAATGTATTATGATAGTCTTTCAGCAGACAAAGAGGAACACTTTTAAAATAAATCACATTAAATAGCAGACAGACATTTCATTTCTGTCAGCTGCCAGGCTTTGTCATACTCTAATCCATCTGTTTCTGTGTAAGATTATGCATGTGGACCCATCAACACGAGCAGGACCCCTGGGCATGAATGTGTCATACCTGCTGAGTCTTCCTGAAACACCTGCTGCTTCTCATTTTCCAACACCAACAATACAAATAGCGATCTTCAAAATAACCAAGTAAGTGATGGAATATCAATAAAAAATGTATCTTTTATAAAAGGTCTAGTGACATTATATGTTTGCCACGGGAGAGGTGTTGTAGTACAAGTGGTGTGTAGCATCAGCGCCACACAGGAGTGTTAATTAGACACACCAACAGAAGCATCAGGGGTGCTGTGACTGACGCATGAAACCCCCACCATGATTAGTAAACAACAAAAAGATTTCACTCTTACAGGCTCTCTGACTCCCCGAGCTTTGTTTTGAGGGATTAACAATCTGAATGGACTGTAATAAATATGATTTACACCGACGGAAATTCAAGCTGGTTTTTGACGACATCAGACAAGTGTCAGTTAGAGCAGAGAGTTTATTTAAACTGGAAGGGAATCTTAAATCTTCCACTGAAAGCTGTGACACGGTGAGAAGTTATATTCCTAATCCAGGTGATAATGTGTAATAAATGTAGGCAACAAACCAGTGACGCGCTGATTCATCCCTCATGTCAAGAGAGGGAAGAATGCACAAGAGGGTAATATAAGCAAGTACGTGCTCATTTTCTTTGCTTAAGAAAGCAGGGAAGGCACACCACACTATCTTCCCTAGATGGATAACAGGGATTTCTCACTGCTGATTTAATATGAAAAATCTTAAACTTAAAAAGCTACAAACAAACACTCGAGCAAATGGCCTTTATTCGTTAAGGAAAAGGTACACTTACGCATGCATTTAATTGCATCATTGCAGTTCTGCATGTCTGCAGTTTGTGCACAGTTCAACTCGTTCACTATCTACTGTTCCCAGACTGACACACATTGTCTATCAAATGTATCTAAAGAAAAATTTTAAATATCCAAATCAAACAAGTGTTGCTGTGTGGCAACATCCAACATCAATCCAGACAGATCCAACAGCTGCTAATTGGTTGCAATATGTGAGTAGCCAGAGGAGGGAGGATATTTTTAATTACGCACCACGTCTCCATGGCTACATGAGGCGGGAGGACCAGAGTCACGCCAACAGGTTGAGACAGAGAGTGAAATAGAGAGAGAAGGCATTCTCATCTGCTTCTTTTTTTGCTGAACTGATGTTTGCGCTTTGGTGAACAATTATGCCGCCACGACGATCACACACATGCCAAGACACACACACATGTCGTCCTCAGGGACTACACTGAGCACAGAATCATGTCGTTCAGGTTGTGATGGTGGCTGGTTTCAGATACTAAAGTGTTCCTGCAGTCTTTTTTTACATGCTCTGGCAGAAATAACTGCAGCCCTGCTGTTTTTTTTTTTACACTGACTGAGTGTCATGGAAAATAAACCGTACACCCCATGACTGCTTAATCACAGAAAATAATTTTTGTACCCATGCACTTTAATGGGATGTGAGGCATGACTGCCTTTTGTTTGTTTTGCGTATGTGTGTGTGTGAGAGAGAGAGGAAGAGGAAGGAGACAGTGTGTGTGTGCCTTTTAAAGTGTCTCCAGATTAGGTAGCAGGAACACTAATCCAGTCAGTTAGTTCATCTGTATTTACTAATCCATTAACGCTGCAACCAAATGTGTGAAATGTATTGCCGTAAATATACTTATTTTTCTCTGTGTGCTATGGGGCTTTCAGAGTAGGGAGGGGTTGTATCCCGTCTCTCTATTTTTCTATTTTTCTGCTAAAATATCACATCAGGAGAGAAACGTTCAGGAGGCAGGTTTGCTGTGATCTCTAGCCCATATGTGATGAATTCTCAAATTCTGCTTATCCATAAAATTGAATCTATCAAGTCTGCCGTGCACCACCTGCCCCCAACATTTCTCACTTCAAACCTCTCCCCCCTTCACTTCGATCATTTTACACATTTTATTCCTTCCCATCAGCCTTGAGGTGGGACAGTGCGATTATCTATTGGGGAGATTAGGACCTAAAATGACCCTGGTTATTGCCGGTTTACTTTTTCAAATCTACTCATTTAAAACAAGTATGGACTATTCGAGTGGAGGTGGTACTTTACAAGGATGTCTTATCTGAGATGTAAGCTTGCTGTACCCTGCCTTGACAGATCCAGCTCACGTCTACCCAGCCTGCTTATAAACTAAGACTGGCAGCACAGTGCAAGGCTAAAACTGCCTTTCAGTCACAGCAGGGCCAAGAACAGCTTGGCAGGGTTAGCTCTAATTGCAAAATCTGCAGTGCTATTTCTATATGATGTTGTCTTGCAGGTATTAAAAGTTGCACATTTGAATGGTGTATGCAAAATCTGCAGTGCTATGTCTATAAGATGTTGTCTTGCAGGTATTAAAAGTTGCACATTTGAATGGTGTATGCTTTCCGTTCTCAGAACTTAGGTCATTTAAACTTGATATCAGCTGGCTGGCATCAACTGACCAATGGCCTGTGCTCAGAATAGATAAGCTATAAAATGATTTCTGAGCCATTTGTTGAGCACTATCAAATCTCAAATACTGAAGTCTATTACTTTTTTTTGTTAGAGCATGAATATTACATTAAATCTAGTGACTAATTGTTTAATTGAATATTTTGGAGTACTGCTCTACTCTGTAGGCCTTGAATGCTGAAAGACATCAATCACACATAGGTAAGAAGTCTTACTTATTTTAAATGGCATTTCACGCGTGTCTCTCTCTCTTTTCAGGTTCTCCCTTGTACATGTTAACTCTGATCATCAACCTGGTTCCCGGTCTTTCTTCATAGCTTAAAATAAATACAATGAAGATGCCTTGGGCTTCAAACTTTGATCCATTTAAAACTAAATAAAACATAAGATTAAAAAATAATAATAACTTTGAGCTTGATGTCTTCACCTCTGTGTGCCAAATGATATTGAACTTCATTTTAAACATAGTATACAAAAAAAAATCACAACACCCAAATGATTTGGGACACATTTTATACACACCTCTCTTTTTTTCTTCCAGCCATCATCTTTCATGTTCGTCCACAGAAATCAGCAAAAATCCATCAAACTTCCTTAAGCTACAAGTGCCCCGAAAGCATCAGCTAATTATCAGGGGAGATGTGTCTTGGCTCCTGTAGGCTGGGGATTAGCCAGATGCTATAATAGAATCCATACTTGTGATAAAGAACAATCTGACATGTGTTTCAGAGGATACTGACATCTGCATCAGCATGAAGGAGATTATGATCATGAAGGATGGCAATCTGTTTCTCGCGTCTGTTCTCATTTAGTCCAAAGCACATTCAAATATTCTACTTGACGAATCACTTCAGCTACATAAACAAAAAAAATGAGTTTAAAAGTTCTTCAGATAAAGTTTTTTAATGAGGCTTTTCAGGTTAGCATATCATCAAAGAGTTTAGCCTGCACTCTTTGGACTCTGTGTGTACCGAGGGACTCATTATACAACTGGTGATGTGACTCAGCCCCATAAAGATAAATGGCTCCATAGAGTTTCAGGTGGTTGATCAAATTAAAGGTGGACGAATAAATATTTTTACTTGAAGATAATGAATGTGTTGTACACAATGACAAATCTACAAATTAATTATGATCCAGCTCTGCTGCATCCCTCAGCTCTGCGGGGCTCCATTGCCTGCAGTTATTTTCAAAGAAAAATCTACAACCCTTCTGGGCACCAAACATCAGGAAACCTTAGTGATTGTAAATACACGATGTTGGAGACCTGGAGACGAATCTAGTGTGAACACTGCCTTTCGTCCAATGACAGCCAGGATAAGCTTTGCTAGGTTTGGGCTTGTGTTTTTAAAGAATTCCATTGATGGTTTTAGGCTGCTGTAAAAACAAGACACACTTTTGGTGAGAGAGGCAAAGACTTCAGTGGTAAACTGAATTAGGACTGTGGTAATATGAAAGCTTTGGATGGATGTAAACACTGCATTTCAAGAGAAAGGCATGCCACTGGTACTTCCACAAGAAAAAAACAATTACTCCCAAGTCATTCTAATATCATCTTGACTGTAAAATAATTATGTTAGGACCTTAATTATTCAAACAAAATAAGGAAAGGTCTAATTTATTTTACCTCTTCTGGCTGTACCCAGGTTTAATCTCAGGTCAGTATCTAAATAAATATATTTCACTCGTTTACTGTATTATAAATAGTATTATAAACAGTTTTTCACTTATGGCTAAAGGTTGAGAAGTAATAAAGGGGTGAATGCAATGGCAACTCAGTTAATATCCCCCACAGCCTTTTAGTCAGTGTATACTGGAAGCTACAATGCTACCCCAGAGGAAAAGTTTTCTTTTACTCTTTCCTTAGGCTTCTTCATTTTATTCTTTAATTCAAATCTCACATTCTCCAGTATTTCTCAATATCGCTGCTCCTCCACTCACCCAGAATTCTTAAATTCTTGCAGTTAGTTTCTCTGTCTCAGGGCATTGTTAGGCATTGCTTTCTAAACATCCAGAAAGTGGAAACTTTCCGGTGAACACTGTCTTGGCAGTCAAGCATAGCGAAGCAATATCAAAATATCCTTCCGTTTCCCACAGTGGCGTTCTGCACTGCCTTTGAGCTGACATGTTCAAATCAATAATTCACATCCAATGACTGCTAGTGTTTTCTGTGTGTGTGTGTGTTTGTATGTGTGTGATAGAAGGAGTTGGTCCACATGCATGTGATTATTTTTGAGACCTGTATTGGCCATCAGAAAGGTGTCTGTGTCTGACAGACATTCGGGTTTATCAGGCAGATGCTTCTTTCCGATAGTTTTCTTTTTTCTTTTTTAACAGCCAGTTCAAGTCTGCAGCAGGTGCGGGATCTCAGCTAACAAGGATTTGTGTGCTGAATGTCTGTGAAGTTATATGACAGAAAAACAGGGGGAAAAAAACCTTAAGAGCTAAAGATCACAAATAAAAGCTAAAAATGCTTCTCTCAGTGGGATGGCTTTTGAATATTCTTCACATGGTCTTCCGTGTGGGATAGGGCCACAGACTTTAATATTCTCATCATGTAAGTTGGTTTGCCACTGGCAATATTATCTTTGGAGAAAAACAAAATGACCAGCACAGTCCATTTGCACAATGGACTCGGCATGGTGCAGAGGATAATAATATAATTTGCAGATTTAATTGGAAATATAAATCCCAATGTGCAAACCATTACCGGCAGCTTTGATATACACCTGGCCGATTGATGCATGATGACACCTCGCAAATGTGGAGGGTCACCCATGTCACTTTTAAATATCACAGCCCCCTGGGAAACCTGATTGGAGTGCCAACAACACATTTAAATAGCTGTCCTTGCATATTGCAGAGCGAAATTACCTTCTGAACCGTCTCTGTCTGAGGATGAGATCGGCTGTTTTTTTTCCTAAGTTCATTAACTCCATTTGACAGAGCACTGCACGGCTCATGTTTGTTTGTTTGTTTTTGTTTTGTTTTGTTTTTCCCATAAGATTTAACTCATATAGTTGGCATGCGTTATTCTGGCATTTCAGTCTTGTTTTATATGGGGTATATGACAGGGCTATTACAGCATCATGATATTTCATCTGGCAGTGAGGGACTTTGTGCTATGTCCACCTGAAAAGGCTGCAGGCTCTGTGTACTTTGCCATACAGTATTGCAGCAGAGTGTAATGCTTTATCAATAAACCACTGGACCGTTCGTTGTTTTCATAATGGAGTCGTGAAAGCCCGCTCTGGTTCCTAATTACCGAGGCAAACAGGGCTTGGCAGCAATTCAGAGGAGAAAGTGGAGAAGAAAAAGATAGGGAGAAGAAAATGGGAAGGACACAAGGAGAAAGACTATAAAAGAACACTATTTGTCAGTTCATCCGCAACTCAAAGCTAATTATATCTACTGGAGCTGGAGGAAGGTCTAGTCATACCCAATGGACCAACCTCAGAGTTTGTACCAAGATCCCTATCAATGTCCAGTGTCTGCAGGCCTGATAACATTAATACCGTTCACATCTGCCCTCTAAACTTTTCCTCCTCCCTGATGGTGACTTTTTCCATTATCTTTTTCCTATCAATGAATGGAATTGCCTTTGAGTCATAAATGCACTGTTAGTTGGCATCATTGGAATTATCTTTGAATTTTATCAACATCAGACATCTAAATAATAAACAATGCTCTGACTGTTTATGTTTGGGTAAGGAGTTTTGAACCAAATGGAAGTGAATGTCTATCAAATGACACTAACATAATTAATTCCTCAACAATAAGCTCAGTATCCATTACTCAATCACTCCATTTTCTATACTCACTTATTCCTTGGGTCACATGGAGGCTGGAGCCCATCCCACTTGCCAGTCACCACAAAGCAGTTGTTAAGCTCAATAGCACATTCTTTATAATGAATCAGAGATTTGTATACATCCTTTGTTGCTTTTACCACACAACATATGCCATATGAAGAATATGACAGAACATAATGGCAGCAAAAGACATCTGTCTTCATAAGGTAATTAAATGAATACATTTCCATAATAAATATCAAGACACAAATACACTTTTACTGCAAAAGCCAACTAGAGCCAAACATAAAATTACAGTTGTTCTATTGTAACTAAATGGCTTCATTTCATGGTGTTTCTGTCACCAGGTTTTGAAAATTTAGTAAATAAACACAGCTGAGAATATGAAATATTTCTTTACTGTCATTGTCATGAATGAAACAGTCATATGGATGATAGCTTTTCAGCAAGCAGTTGTGCATGTACACATTCTGTTAAATGGTACACAACATCACATATATAGGATGATCAAAGTTTTAGTCTGAAAGACTGTGTATACCAACTTTCATTGAATCCAACAGTTAAGTTATTCCAAAATCCAAAACCTGATTAATGTGTTTACATTATGAAGTTTGGGACAAGCTAAAAAAATGTATGTGTGTTTCGTAAGATCGTGTATTCCCAAATAACTCAGTACTAATTGTGTATTACTTAGTTGTCCTGACAGACAGTTGCATGTAAATGTCTCATCACAAAGCATCAGAAAGCTTTGTGCACTCTTGTATTCTCTTCATCCCAGAAGCTGGGACAGATCTGAGTAGTAAAAAAAGCAGTGTTCATATGGTATCGAGCCTGACAGCAGAGTAGGACAGGTCCTAACCCAAGGCCAGTGGAAAGCTCTAATGAGTATTGACAACAACCTGAGCCTCTTTGACTTTCAACCTAATTCACTCTTGGAAAGAAGGAATCACTGCCTTAAGCAAACAATGAATGAAGATGGAACAACAAAGTTTGATTTTGGAATGGTAAACTTGGATGTTGAATCAGACTGAAAACTGTCTCATAGGTTTGAAAAAAATATCCCTCCTCACAGCAACTATTTTACCCTTCGGGAGTCTTGAAAAAGCATGCCATGCTTTTCTGGTTGACTATACTTGAGTAACACCTCCGTTACTGACCATTCTCTTCTGTGAATATGGACTTTGTGTAAAGAGTATATTGATTGAAGAGTTCAAAGGATGGCACTTCACCACATAACAACAAAAACTTCAGTATACTTACAAGCTAAACCCCAACAGCAAACCAGAATAATTACTTAATATAAGACTAAAATGTGCTTTTATTTCTTTACTAGAAATGTTGTTAAAGGACAGTGTTAGACATTCTATCTACAACAAGCTTTGGCATTCATAAGCCAGATCATCAAAAAGATTAGTCATTCTTGATTTTTAGATATGTGAAGTACAGCACCATGCCAGTCAGTATGTGTCCTGGTTCTAACAAGGCTGAAATGTTACAAAAGACAATAAAAGTTTGAATATAATGAGTTTAATGAGCTAGATGATTGCTTGGCTGACTTTTTATCACTATCATCAACTTTAATTTGTAACGACTGCCATCACTTGTACAACTCACTTTCCAGATCTTCCGGGATGGTAACCTCCCTAAATTCTTATTTTGAGTCATCACTAGTTCACAAATTAAAGTACCTCAACACTGTTCTTATAGCCGCTAAATAAATGGCTTCCCCATTAGTCAGCTATGTGTGATATGATTATGGTTAATGAGAAAATGGTATGCATAGTACTAATGTAGGTTTGTCAGCCTGTTAGCTCATGGCCCAGATTTGCTAAACTTGTCTAATTAGCATGTGGCCGCAAATCGTTAAACAGCCCCCATGGGAATGTCTCGTACTGTGAGTGAGATCCTGAGAGGTCCTGAAACTGTGTTGATATACAAATTATGCATTATGCAACAGGCGGGGTTCACCATGGACAGGTCGCTATTGCATCACAGGGCCATATAGAGACAAACAACCTCACACACACACACACACACACTCACTCCGATTGGCAAATTAGAGTCTTTAATTAACCCAATGTTCATATTTGTGGTTTGCGGGTGAAAGCTAGAGTACTGGGAGAAAACCTCTGTGAGAGAACATGCAAACTCCACACAGAAAGGCCCCAATCCGCAGGGGATTCGAATTTGGAGGCGAAATCTAAATCTGCAGTCTTTACAAACGGGTTTGTCCAATTAAAGAGGTTGCTACTTGGGTATCTTAGCTGGAACCTCTGGTGAGAACAATAAAATAGAACTGTGCAACATGAATGATAATATGAATGAGTGAGTTTGACAAGATGAATTAAACTATTTTGAATGGTCAGTTGGACTAAAATTGCTATATAAATGTGTTCCGTTTAACTTTAATATAACACCATGGGATCTCTATCATATATTTGTTGTTTATATTTCAGACATTAATTAAAGGAAGCAGGTTGTTACAAAGTAAATAAGAAAAGGAACGAAAAAGAAGGAAAACCGGGGGCAGAGTGCAGCAGAGAATTTGGAATCTCAGATAATCAGAAGACGGGAAGTTACAGACAGACCAGGATACAAGTAGAAACCAGCTAATACACATCCTGACTTAAAGTAGTAGCTCGCAGCTAGCAGCCCATTTCCTCAATGATGAGATCAGTGTTTGGTCTCCTCCAACACAAGGGGATGCAGCGGCTTTGTGACAGACATAATTAAAGTTGCCTCAAGCCCAACTTTCCTCTTATTTCTTTACAAATTATTACTCTCTGAGCGAGGTCAACTCCCTGAGGTCCTCTCCTTTGTTCCAACCATTCCATACACTGAAACTCCTGAAGTAAGTCTTTTTTATCCAAAAATTGATATTACCATAATTTCTGAATAAACAAAGGCTTGATCAAATTACTCTGAAACTGTGCTGAATATTTGACTTTGAAAAGGTTGATAATAGTTTCCCATTGCAGAGCAGATGTAAAGTAGATTCGATTTTCTTGAGTTCCAAGAGACAGAAAAATTCCACAAAATATACCTATAGTGAAAAAGCACCAAACAATAAACGGAATTCTTATGTGTTATATGTAATATTTTGTCTACTACAACATAAACATAGGGACTTATTGGAGTCATGCCATCCTTTTACCAGTTAAAGCCAAAATTCTTTGAGAATAGATTTAAGAGGTGGAGCAGCACTTTAAACGTACAAAAAGTGCTAAAGGTTTAGGTCAAAATTGTGCGACATACAGAACTTCCAATTTAAATCACATCAGAACTTTAACATCTACGTTAAATTGGTAATCAAAGAAAAAAAACACTCCTTGCAATAACCCCTGTTTGGGACAAAACTCAATATTCAGAAATAATCTATTGCATTTTCAAAATAGGTTTTATATAAAAAACATTCTTCAAAAAAACACCAGAAACAAAAAGGACAATTGTTGTCAAATTGAAACAGGCTCTTATCTTTATATGCTTGTATTTACACTTTAAAATAACTGGAGATGTGGTTTTGGGAGAGGGATTGACTGCAGGATATTGAAGGCTTGGTCAGTTCATAGAAAACACTTGCTGTGTGGAGAAACTGGACAGGGAAATAAACAAATGCTCACTCTTACTGCTGAACAACACTAAGAAAAGCATTATTACTCCGGAGTCCAGACATTTGTAATTCATGATGATAGTTCTTATAATATCATAATATCAAATTTCATGTCCATGTTTTTTGCGCAGTTGTGAAAGTTATATTAAAGTTAGTGAGCGACTAATTTAATAGTGACTGTCAGAAAGTATATGTTTAATCTAATAGCTGCTAGATCAAAGAGTTTGTTTCTGTCCTAATAATATGTACATTACTAAGCAGAGAATGTATGTGTGTGCGTGTTTTTTCCCCCCATCGTCGGGGTGATGAAGGATGACACTTTCCCATTTTTAATTGCTGTGGTTCCTGTTGCCTGGTTGCCTGTGGGGCACAAGAAGGGTGCAGACACAAATATTCTCTAATGAGTATTAATCTAATCACTGTCTGATATAAACAAGGGCTCTGTAATGATGTCAGACCCCCACTGCCGTCTAAATCTGGCATTCAGGTTAAGGGTATTTGCATTATCAAAAAAAAAAAAAAAAGGAAAAGAGAAAATAAAGTCTTGACAAATTGAAGGACATTGTTAAGACGAAGAGGGCGGCAGAGGGGATAATTACAAGCAAAGAAATGATCTTTCTTACTTACACAGTGTTTGACTCACAACAGTATTTAACAGAACGTCTTCTCACTTCTTACTATGTGTTTGCTTTCCTTTGGGATCTGAATTATTACAAGCACGTGACTTTGTCAAACATTATCCCTTTCAGATAGTCTGTGTAAGTCATAATAAAGTTAGGGCACATACAGCTCAAGGCAAATGTGTATGATGTGTGTGTCTGTGTGTTTGAAACGATATTGGCATTGAGAGGGAAGATCACTTATCTGTTGTTCTCGCGCACACTTGCAAGGACTTTCTTACACCAGTGGGAAATATAGCTTCTTGTGTACTCACCTTAACAAAGAAAACCGTGAAATCTGCACCCTTGTCTGTCTTGTTTACCTCATTTGATTGAGAGGGTTACCTCCAAGGGCAGAGGGACATGAATAATGCCTACCACCTGCACCTGTTTCCTCTGGATGCCGTGGCTTTAATTACCTCAATTAGCATTTGGGAGATTGTTTGTAAGGATCTGTATCTACAGTGATGGAGCATACGCTCAGAGGGGATGCTAACTCATTGGAAAACACAGACAAATTGTCTTCCACTATAACCTTCTGCGGTAGTTGTGTCTCTGAGCGCACTCAGAATGAGTTCTGTGCTCCGCTCAGATGGAGAGTTAGCAATAATGCGTTGACACATGATCAAATAAGATGTCATGCTGCTATACGTTTGCGTGACATGTCGAAGATGACAGTGTTGAGAAAAAAAGCTCAGGCGGGAGCTGCAATCTTTGATCATCAGAACAACAAAATAGCATCATTTGTAGATGCACAATGACACAATTGTACGATAATGGAATTCTCAGGTTGTCATCTTCCTCGATGTGCAAGTTTATTAGAAGTCTTCAGAAGGAACTGCGCAGGTTCCTGCCTTCTTTTGTCGAATCATACCCTCCAAAGTGTACTGCACCATGATTTTGTTCCCTCTTTGCCCAGTGATCTGTAACATGTGATTTGTCCCTTTTCATTTCCATAATGGCTTCTTGAGCTCCTTCATGGAAACGTATGGAGACCCTTCTCACTGTATAGGATTTGTCCTGCACTAATGGAGCTGAGATTGGATTCTGGCACTTATGTGTGCTGAGATGATTCCTTCTTTTTAGTGCCGTTCTCTTTCACCTCATACATAATACATAGGTTTAAAGCAGTATTGCTTTGCAGAAGATCTCATTTATTAACATAGAAGTCTCAGGGGGATCAAAGAGCTCAGCATCAAGGTTTATTTGAGCACTGCTCTCATCATTACCAGCAGGCACATGGGATTTCCGTCAACAGGTGAGTCTAGAATAATTATTAGCATTTGATCACTGTGTACAATTATACTAGATGTACTAGTCTGGGTGGGAAATAACATTTTAAAATGTAAAATCTTTTCAATTACATGTAATTATGTCTGCATTTTCTATATTAAATAGCTTTCTGCTTAATTTGAGTGCTGTCCTTACTTTAATGGGTGCTGTGCTCTTCTATAAACAGTGTAGCCCTTAGGCCAAAATTACAATGACATGAAGTGAAGTAAGTGTGAGATGTATTTGATCTAGATTTCAGATAGCGTAATCTCCTCTATTTTTGTAAGTGTGTGACTGGCCGTTTGTCACTCTGAGTCCATTGTGTGTATGCTTGTAACAATGACTGATACTCAAGTCTCATAATTACACGAATCACTAGCTCCATGCTTCATGTTAACACCACATTAATGCAAGGCTGTGCCTACCAATCAGACAAGAGATTATGTAATGATGTAACTTAGATTAATACAATATCCTTATTTCCTTCAAACATTTATTTCATTGAAAGGAACATTGCATCCTCACATTCTGCTTCACCTGTCAGTCAAGTTAGTTTCATCATTTCAACCTTATCATTTTTCCTCACAACAAGAGGGTTCTGGGTTCGAGTCCCCAGAGGAACCAGGACCTTTCTGGGTGGAGTCTTCATGTTCTCCATGTGTCTGCGTGGGTTCTATCCGGGTTCTCCGGCTTGCTCCAACAGTCCAGGTTGATTGGACATTCCAAATTGCCCTTAGGAGTGAGTGTGAGTGTGCGTGGTTGTTTGTCCTTGTGTGTCTCTGTGTGGCCCTGCGATGGACTGGCAGACCGTCGAGGCTGTACCTAGCTTCTCGCCCATTGACTACTGGGATAGGCTCCATTCCTTCCGCATAACCCCGAATAAGCGGTTACAAGCAGTTCTTATTGCAAATTTTGCCTAAATATTACAGTGAACACTCATATTATTCAATTTTGAAAAGGTCAACAGTGGCTGAAATCATTTGTTAGAAATTGTAAAACATTTTTTTTTAACTTAAGCTTTTTAGCCAACAGAATACTAATATTGGGGTATATTGGTTAAGCCCAAATGATTATGCTGTTCATCGTCTGAGCTTTAGGTCTAAAAGTCCTTGTTTAGAACAACGCGACTTGAAGGAGACCACTTACTGCAGCACTAAAGCTGCAGAGAAAGCTTAACTTATTCTAAAGCACAAATGAACAGCTCTGAGTGAACTTGTTCGATCTCTTGCTCATAATTAGATCGAGTCTGTGACACAAACTCAATAAATCAGCTGAAGCAGAAAATTCATAACTCAATCCTTAAGGTGATGATGCCTCCATCGTATCTATGTTTCTACTAGCCTGTGTCCAGCAGGAGGAGGTTCCTATAGAACATCCCTCTTCCCCAGTCTGATCTAAACTCAAGGAAGTATGTGCCCAGAGCAATCACCTCTCTGTTTATATACCTTCACTCAGTCTGTAAGGGGGGAACACATCTCTATAAGTTATTTCATTATCTCACTAGCTTCCATCTCCCCCTGCGAGTATCCCTTCCTTTGGGAGGTCAAACAAAAGGATTATCTACTAAATGGAGGGCATTCTAAAAACGATTTTTCAGTCACAATGTCAGATGTGAAATTCACATCTGCCACATGTCTGCAGCATTTATTGACTATTTCCCAAATGATTTTCTTGTTATCACTCCTTAACCTCGCCCACAGTGTTGCTTTTGTTTCTAAATGTTTATCCAAATTCATACTCAATCAGAACCCTACATTTTCACTGATGAAGTTCATTCAAAGATATTGCTTCTGCTTATGAAATGACTGAACACCATCTAGGAAACTGTTGGGAGAGTTAAAAATGCCAATGACACAACTGGAGCTTCACTGGGAATATTCATTAAATCCCAACAAGGCCTCATATATTTGGCTTCTGTGTTATTTCATAGCAAAATAATCCACAGGACTCTTTGGTGGGAGATGTGTAATGGCTTTCGAATGTCGTTAGGATGCAAACAGTACACATTACGAGGAACTGTTGAATGCGAGGAGCTGCACAAAATCATCTTTTGATTGTCTTCTAATGTTGTGTAGGCAGTTGTGTGGTAATTAGAGGTACTTAGTAATCTGTGATAGACAAAACTGTTTTGGAAGCATCTCTTGATACTGCCTCATTGGGCATTGCTGTGGTAAACAACAGTTTAGGAGGTGTTTCACTAAAATGATTTATGCAGCTGAAGCTTACTTCTAATCATTCAAATAGAGATTTGGCAGATAGTAAAAACCATTTATTACATAGTCTTTTCTCAATTGACTGATTTTCTTATGGCTTTTCTTGTGTTATCCACATAGTCTTCTGGCTTTGATCATACCAATTAAAATAGCATTCTAGAGGCTGCCAAAAAAGCAATGGATTTGTTTAGTGTTTTTGAAAGTACATGTGCATATTGGATGACCATAAGTGTGTGTTCCTGCTTGTCTCTGTCCCCTCCTGGTCCGGCTCTGTAGTGCTTTGATTTCGGCGCGGTGATCCAGCTAAGACTCGGAGCAAATACACGGATTAGGCCGCAGCAGTGCAGATAACACTCTGATCAAAGTGGCCCCGCTGCTCCGACAGGCACAGAGAGGAAAATAAGTTAAAAGAAGAGGCTCTGCACTCACACAGCCTGAGTCACACACTTTCTATCTCCCCCAGCAGACAGACAGACGGACAGGAGGACACTGTCCTGTTATATTTTCCTATTTCTAACAGTTCTGCTGTCAACAGCAGGGGATGCGAATTCACTCCAGTTAGTCCCGACAGGGTCCAACTGGGTCACTGAGACTAAGAACAAAATTCTTTTCCCTAATGGGGCAAATCTCATTCACTCCCTGGCATTTCTTTACTATTTTCTTCATTTTACAGTCCTCCTACTTTATCACTGACTGACATGCACAATGTACGGAAAAAAATAAATAACTCCAGGCACTGTGCTGATAAAACCCATAATACAACATGTCACTTTATCTTTCCTGGACTGCAGCGTATATTGTCCACCTCTAACAAAACCGTTTTAAACACAAGTTACCCCATGGAATTTCAAATCTACTTCATCTTCAAATCAACTGTTAAGAATACAAAATGTATTGAGCACGTACAACATGCCTATAAGCGTGTGTCACAACATGTTTTCATTGCCTTTTTTTTTTAAGAAACGATTCTTAAAAATAAAAAAAACGAAGGCCACGTGAAATCGAAATTGTTTGTAATTCCCTCCCTAAAAGTAAAAAAATTATGACTGATTCTGCACCCGGAAACACTCATCAATTAGCTCAATAATGCTTTCTTGGGTTTGGAATGTCAGCTGGTTTGATGCAGAGTGGTGGGTGGTGTCTGCTCAGGTCACCAGACCTGTCCATTTAGATTAGAGTGTCTTTGTCTGGAGGGGGGCAACCTTTCCCATTTCACTCTCTCAGGAAGCCCAACAAGAGCAAGTCTGGTTGAGTACATACTTTCTTTCAATCGTGTATTCATGCATTTATGATTGCTACCCGAGATAATTGTCACGTCTGGTGTCTCGTCATGTCCTGATTACCAATTGTGTGCAC
>CAJRST010033334.1:16648699-16661969 GCA_907169785.1 Menidia menidia | reverse complement strand
CCTTCATTCCGCGACTGAGTCCTCCCTCAAGACCCACCTCCCTGACAATAATAACAGTCTGAATGTCAGGTCACACTTAAAAGCAGAATTTTCCAGCCAAGAAAGACTGTGGAAGAACTTAATCAACATTCTGCTTGTGTATGGACAGGTTCATATTAACATCTTTTATTTCATGCATTTTTGTAATGAGATCTTTAAATATGGACTAAATTACAAAAGAATCCACATGCAGCTTATGTTACTTTATCAACAAAGTCTTAGGACAGCTCAAATGTTCTTGGATCACAGTCGAACTGCTTTACTATTTATATTCTGCTCAGTCTTTTCTGCACTTACTCCCTCAGAGCATAATCTAAGTTAACATGTGACTTATGAACATGTGAATCAGCATTAGAGGGCCAGGTCTGAAGGATGAATCAGTCATATGTCAAAACGATAATAATTAAAGGTAATTCGAAATTATTTGGACCTCATGTGAAAAGTCAAGGGATTTTCAGAATGAGTTATTTCTTTAAAGTTATAACGCCTAGTCAGCATGAAGCACAATGCAGAGCAAAAGGAGCTTCATTTAAAAGTTTTTTTGAGCATAAAGGGAAAAAAAAGTTGTGTGAAACTCTGAGGACTGAAACGGAGGCAGCAAAACATAATTCTGTGTCCATTATTCTGATTATCACAGTAAATGTATTTAGTATGACATTTAGAAGTTAGAATTTCTCGCCAATTAACTCAATGTTGTTCAGGCTGATCATTATTTGCTTTAGACCTTGGTGTAAATTTTCTTTCTGTTTCAATAATTAATAGGTCTTTTCTCCCTACAAATTCCTTAGAGTGTGAAAAAAAACACATAAATCCAGATATTGTAACGATGGCATTGCCTTCTTGTGGGTGCACTTATTTTACTTGGAATCACTCAGCCAACAGCCAACATGTTTGTGTTATATTTGGAGGCTATTTTTCAGAATAGGTAGGTTAGGTGAACAGGGATGTAGGTACAAATGATGACAGAAGGCTTTAACTTGATTCAGTCAAGGATTTAGCTGGAAAAAGCACAGCCACGCCAACATCAAACTAAACACAACAGCCGGAGAACTAGCTAAACCTTACCTTGACAAAGAAGCATGAACTTGAACTGGAAATATCATAGAGTGGTAACCATGGGGAATTGACGAGGACAGTGAACAACCAGGAAGATGAAATAGTGTGGGGAACCGATTGGTGACTGACTTCAGCCGTGACAGACAGAGTGGAGACAGAGTGCAGATGAACTGAAAACCAAAATCAGGTGAACTGAGGATAACCGTGCAATGTAAAATACGTGAAATACAAAAAAGTTAGGACACAACTAAATATGACTGTCAGGATTGTCTTGGGTGTGGAGATCCAAATGCAGGGCAGGTAAAGAAAACAGGGGACCTGAGGATTTCCAACAAGCTACGTTTCATTATGAGGAACAAACAAAATGCATGGCAGTGCCAGATTTAAAAGAGGGAAAGTCAGTAACAAGGCAAAGACACGTGGAGATGATGTAGAGGCCCTGACAAAGAATGACAGAAACAGAGATGCATGCATAAAGGGGAGAGTGATCACTGGAATGAAGAGAGACTAAACTCTGATAATACAAACATACAGAGAACTCAAACTGGAGATAACTATAAAACAGAATACACAAAGTAAACTCTAAACCAAGAACAAGTAAACAAAGATACACAAATGACAAAGAAATACTACAACAACCCCTAAAGTTAGTTTAAAATGAATTGTTTCACTATTCATGTAAAAGGAAATAGATTAATAGTAAAACGTTAGTTCTCAGGAAAGACTGTGATGAGGTCAGCACAGTGGGTTTAAGGGTCAAATGAAACTACTGTACATGAAGTATGTGCTTCATATTTGTGTAAAAGACGTATTTTTCTCTTCACACTAAAGAAATCCAGAGAAAATATGTCCACCTAAATATGTTGACAATTCCAATCTCTTGTTGGATTCTAACTGGAGCATATACCCAAAGGTCTTTGAGACAGTTGCACTTCTTCAACTTCCTCAGTGACCAGCAAATGAAGCCTTGGCCAGGTATCAAAAGGACTTTATAAAAAGAATAATTAAGATCATATCAAATACACTTGTGGTTTTCTAAATCAGGAGCAAAGCCACGTTTAGACCGCTGTTGTCTCAGACGGATGCTGCTGTTAATGCAGTCTTTCTATTTAAGCCACTGGAAAATGACACACTTTTTATAGCAGAATGCTACAGCCAAGATTTTGACGGCAAAAACATGCATGTATCGTACAACAGTCACTGACTGTTCATGAAGCTGTAAAGTTAACACTGTTGTGTTTTTTCCCTATTATCTCAGTTACATAATTGGCGTAGCTATTAACTATCGTACATTTTGCAACTTCATTACTTTTACTTGACGCACATTTTCACGCACTCGGTGCTTCTTTTGACAGTTTTTTTTTTCTGAACTCGTGGGAGGGTTATCGTTCTATAAGTGGAAACATTGCCTCTATCTATGCTGTGTCTGCAGCATACAGGTGATTATTAAAGTAATGATTTGTCACATAAAGCATTCATGTAGGCATCCCATAACCACTTTACTGTTGCGCTCATTCAGCGGCTGTATACGGCAGCAATCGCCATAGAAACCCCCCCGTAGGAGTCTTGCTGCAGTCCAGCAGCAGCAGAGCTGAAGAGTTTAAGGGTTGAGGTGCTCTCCGTCTGTCGGCAGCAGCTCATTACTTATCCATGAAGGACTGTTAACCACACTGAAATAGAATCAGATCTATTCACAACAATGGTTTTAATTAGATCTCTTCGTGTGTGTGTGTGTGTGTGTGTGTGTGTACAATACAGTGTGTTTGTGTGTGTGTAGGACCACATGCTTGTCAGTGGACGGCAGCAACCTTGAAATCCGGGAGTCCCATGTGAAACGTGATGATGTGTATTGTGTGTTTATCACCTAAGACTAATTGATTAATGTGTTTCTGATGTCGTCTGGAAAACAAATGGCTTTTACCACACACTCTTGAACACACGTACACACACACATAGTTGAACTTTATGTAATTAACGCCTGAATGGACCATGTTTTTCAGCTGCACCAGTGCCGATGTGGAAAATAAGAGGGGATTAATGCAGCCCTCTGTTAATTCCACGGCCCACTTCAACACAAGAGGCCGGCCTGATATAAGCAGTGAATCCTATGTAGTTAATAGGGTAATTAATACTTAAGTCCTCTTAACACTGTACAGTTTTCAACGGTACTGTGACACAACACCTTGAGTCCAGGCAAGGCATCAAGGAAATTTGACATAAACTTCCTCCTCACCATCTTGTTGAAGAGTTCATAGACACTTTTATAGAGAACATTTTCTCCGCTCAGTGTGGCAACATGTTGATTTCTGATAAGACTTTAATTAAAAATGATAGAAACATCATAAAAACATTTACTTTAGTACCGTCTCATGTCATACTCTGAAGTATGACGTCCACTCCGTCTGAGCTTAAAAAAGGCTTAAAGTTACATGTCAAAAACCCCCATGAGGGAGAAAGACACTAAAAGTCCCCCTGATCAGAGGGATGGGTGGCAGATAAAAAAGGGTGTAGGAGAAGAGATGAGAGACAAAGAGTGTGAAGAAGAGAAGGTGAAAGGCAGAGAGAGAGAGGGCAGGGTGTTATTTGCTGTGCGACAGAGCCCCACAGCAGACACACAGGGAATAGCAGGTAACCAGCAAAGTGAAGACAAGCTGAGTGCTGTTACTGTCTTTTCCCATCACTTCGCTCAGCAAAGCTGCCTTTGTGCGAATTTCACGGTTTGAAAATGAGAAAACCAGTTATTGGTAAACTCTTATAACTCAGGTGTTGTACTACATAGGATGTATTGTAATGATCACATCACATTTGGACATATTTTTCTTCCCAATCCCCACACATTAATGAGTAAATATTATTTTCTGCACACTGTCTATACTGGATAGCCGCATGGATGTTTAATAATATTTAATCGTTTTTGGGTTTAATATTAATTGTGGTGGGATTTGGTGATTGAGTGTCCTCAGTTCAAATTGTGGCTGGGGGCCTTTTTTGTGTGGAGCTGACATGTTCTTGATATGAATCCCATAGTCCAAAAATATTCATAGGAATGAGTGTGAGTCTGCATGGTTTTTTTTCTTTTTATGGTGTTTTGGCGAACTGGTGACCTGTCCAGGGTGTCCAGGGTGTCCAGGGTGTCCAGGGTGTACCCCTATATCCACCCAAAGAAAGCTGAATTTGGGCCACTATCCTCCCAATAAACAGGTATAGAAAATTAACTGAAATATACCATGTGATTTGAGTGCAAAGTATTAAATTAAGGCTATGAAGGCCTCTATTATGTTACTCCGGTATTGGAAAAGAGTCAAAATCCTGTCTGCGTAATTCCTCTTTAGCCTTGCTTGTGAATAGAGTTGTACATGCAAATACCTCTGCTAGTCACTGCATCAAGAGGAGCGTTTTGTTGCTGGAGGCAAGTCAAGGATGGGCAGCAGAGTTAACAGCTGAAGGTTCAAGATGAGGATAATATGTCCAATTTGTACTAATGAAAAAGTCAATAGACCAGTTATCAAAAGCATTGCTAACCTCAGTAGCTTTTTTACTTATACTGTAGATGTGGGGGAAAAATCCTGTCCTTGGACATACCAAAAGTTTCTACATAAAAGAATCAGCCTTGTTTGTCTCACCATTATCACGCATGAAGCATGGTTCCTTTCAGAATGGTGTATGAATGGGTAAATGAGACAAACAATGCAAAGTGCTACATAATTGCAACTATGCCAATCAGTCTCTCCAGTAGTCTTTTTGCAAGAAATATCACATCACTTTCCACTCAGGTAATTAGAAGAGTCACATTAATTTGTCTGAGGATGACACATAGTTTTTCATCAAACAATGTCAAGAATGGTCTGTGGCCTGTGTTTTCTGGATGAATGTTATTGATGTCAGTTCTGTTTATTGATGTCTGTCAGGCCTGTTTGTTTTTGTGTTTATATGTAGATAATACACTGATATTTTCATTTAAATTTGACTAATTGAGCAAGGTTTCGAAAAAAGAAGTAAAAAAAGTAAATCTTGCATTAGGCAAACATGCATTCAGAATATATTACAACTATCGGGACAACCACAGCGCACAGATCATTCTAAAGATTAGAGGCACCTGGTTAATATTTTGCAAATAAGACATGTACTGCAGCTCTGATGTGACGGTGACTGGATCGGGACATCAGGGGATGATTGGGGGTGGAGCATTGGTTCTGTGTCCTTTAAGTTTCGTGGGTTGCAAGTGTGGGCCCCGGCGGATCTGGTTTGCTCTGGCACATTCCGCAGATGCTCGATTGGATTGGGATCTTGGGAGTTTAGAGGTCGGGTTAAAGCCTTGGGCTCTCAGATGTGTTCCTTTTCTGAGCAGTTTGGCAACTCGTGTTGCCCTGCTGGGGAAGGTTAGAACCATTAGAGAGGGCCACTGCCATGAGGTCATGTGTCTGATCTGCAACAATGTCCATTCAAGTGTATATATCCATTTAAGGATGAGTTTATTGCACCATGATTATCAGAGCTCTTTGTTTATGCCATTGGACAGAGAAATTGCCTCCATCTCTTAACCAGTGCTTGTCATAAGTTTGAAATAAACAGGATGTAAAAGGATGTATATAGGTATTTGAACATATTACACTTAAACAGTTTTCTAGACTTCTGTTTTTCTTTTGTCTGTGAGTGTACTATGGGTATGCCTTGTGGATAAAAAATTACAAAAAGAGTTTGAACAAAAAGTTACAATCAAAATTGCAGTAAAAAGAAAAAAACATATACATTATGGCAATTCAAATGGAAACTTTTTGAGTGAATGTCATTTTATTTTGTCAGAAAAAAATCTAAATGTGCTGTGTATTAAAAATAAACTTTCTTTTAAATCTCATCTTAAATTTGAGCTCTCTAATCAGGGTTCTTGATTTCTAAATCTCTGGCATGTTTTAAGCTGTTTCCCTTCTTCATCACCTGGCCAGAATACATGATCATAAACAGGCTCCTGCACAGTTTGATGGTGTGCTGGTAAGGTGATCCATTCGACTGATTCTGATACCTTACAGCAGGGAATTACCTTGAAAAATCTAGGGTGGTAAATCTTAAGAATTTGGAAACACTCTCTCAGATGGCAACAGTTCTCAGTGACAAGGTGAGGTTGACATTTAATCTGACACAATAAGGAAACTGAAAGTCCAGAGTCTTTGAAATTGGCAAAAAAAAAAACCCTATTCAACAATGATTACAATGTGTCTGGGGAACAAGAGCGTTTAAATATGACACATGCCATGATAAGCCTATGAAACAAGTGTGACTGCTCTCTATTGTGTGTTTCCTCTAAATGTGATAGCTACACACCACAATGCCGCACAATAGTAAGTGGCATAGCTGGGTCCAAATAATGAGTGCATTTTTCAGACCCCATTATTCGGATTTGGAGATGCAAGTACAACAAACGTACCCCACAACAACCGAAGCATCTGGAGGAGGGGAAAAAAAGTTCTTTTCACTGAGCAGGCATGATAAGAGCGTCTGTATTTCCACTCCCTTTATCACTTCCCGTCCCAGACAATGGATTGAATTTCAAAAGCCAATAAACAAGGGAGATGTCCATTCTGCATGGCAGTTATCACAAGTCAGCGTCCTACTCTCATTTGCTCTCTCTACCCTCCCCCCTTCTTTTCCTTCCTCTTTTTACTGAAATGGGCAGGAAAAGAGAGATGAAAATTAAAAGTGGCGAGGGGGGGGGCCGTGAAAGAAGAAAAGAAGCCGAGGAGATGAGACGCCTTCATGCTCCAGCTCTTCTTTCACCGGACTGATAAAGGAAAGCATCAAGGCCAGGGGTGGATGTGTTTTTTTTTTTTTTCCTGCTAACTGAATGAGGCTTTTGAGGGTGATAGCGAGAAGCCGCTCCCCCGAGAGATGTTTGCAGGAACGGGGAGTGGTGAGCCAACATAATAAATATTCTTATCTGTTATTGTCATTGTAATGGGACGGGGCAGAGGAAGGGAGGGTGCGACAGTGGATAGCTCTGTCGGTGCCAAGGGACCTGACAGTGTTGACATGCAGAGCTGAGAAAATCAAAGGAGAGATGGAAAGTGAGAGGAGAAGGAGAGAACAAAAAAGATTTTTGAGCCAGAGGGAATTTGAGTGTAATTATCGATGGGTTGTCCTGGTAGGGAGAGAAGATATAAACAAGGAAAGGTGAAAGTAAAGCTTTTCTCCCTCAGCCTATTGCTGCACTGTATCGCTCACAGCCAGGTGTTCTCAGCGGGCATTAGGAAGTGTCGTTAACTTCTAAGGCACGTCATAAATGTGCAATCATGCAAGCTTTCTCATGGCATCACTTTGAGGAAACTTGTAAAAGACTGAAACATTAGCACACTTTTAATGGCAGTATAATGGGAAAAAATTGCATCATAAATACCATTTTGTCAGTTCTTTCAAGAACATCATTAACATGGGGTGCGTATTCTAATTTATTTGAACCAGAAAAAATCATTGTGACACTACCGACCTCGTGCTATGAACCGATTCAGACTTTCCATTTTTACGAATTTAATTAGTGATCTTTGACAGTGGTTAGAATTTTTAAGGGTTAATAGCTTGTTTTGGAATTTGTGGTTCATGTTAGAATTACTTCACAGTAAAGGCCAGTGGCCTCCATAACCACATTTACAGTGAAGTAAATTAATCGGGTTGAGGAAGTGATTAGGATCACGGTTGGTTTATTTAAATAATAAGTCTTCTCAAACCTGCTTAAAAAAACTTATTTTATGGAAATTTCTAAAAATCTTTCAATCCTGTTTTCTAAAGGCTCTATAATGCTAGATAAAAAGTTTTGTTTTTAGTTAACTCAATATGAAAAAAAACATTATTAAGATATTAATGTATGATTTTTTATGTTGAGATCATAATACATTTGGTGAGTTTTTGGAATGTAAACTCATACAATTAAAAGGTAAAGAAATCTGTAAAAGTTTAGTTATGATTTTATCATGATAGAAATCCTGAGTAATCAGGGACTGTTCAGGATCAAGATGTCACTTCACACAGAACCTCTATGACTCATTAAAAATATTTTTACTGAAAGGCCATTTAAGAAAGACTGTGACTCTTGCTCCGACAGCGTGGACCCTTTATCTTATTTTCAGAGTGCATGGATTAGTCAGGAGGTTATGCTTTTGCATATATGGATCCTTGATATTGAATTCATATGCTCCCGAGCATATAAAATTTTCAGTGCAAGCAGCAATACGGAAAACAACCCAGTGTGTGAATCTGATTTATGGCACTGACCACATGAATCAGGAAGTCCAATGGAAAACATTTTTTGTGAAAATCAAGCCTATTGTTGGCTGATCAGTCTAGTTCTTACTCTCAGTGTGTCACATATTGCCTTTCGTTCACAGTCCCTTGGCTTCACACTGTGGTGTAATTCTAAACTTTGACATTAAAGAACAATAGACAAGCAATATTTTAATCAGACGGGCTGAAGGCACTGATTCATCTGAACTTAACGGTTCCAGTTTCTCCTTCCTGGGAGAGACTGTACTGATGCCCCCCTAATGGGGCGTCATTCTGCACACATCTCCTCCCCTTCATATATTATCATCCAATGTATTGATTCATCATCTATATACACCACTCCCCAGGACAGTGCTCTCACTCCTCTTGTTAAATGGTCAGTCATAGATAGTTAACGTGAGTTATCTGGATAGGGTTCCACCCATAGACTCAACGGACGAGGGTCTCCAAAGCCCAGTGGACAATTACGGTGTCCCACGTGCAACAATGTATTCTCAGCTAAATGGACTTGCAGCAACATATCACTTTAGCCCTGGGACTTGTATGTACATGCTCTTAACAAGTTCTTGATGTATGTGATGTATATTCCATTTAAAGCACCCCTTAACTCTTTTCTTTATAGACAAAACGTCAAATGGAGCTTTTAAAACACGAAATAGCCTGTGTTCTGCAGGTCCCAGACAAATACACTGACATCGCAAAGCTCCACAAAGGGACTGCTTTCCTTCGTTTTTCATCAAGATCACTATACATGGTGAGTATGTGAGTGTGCGTGTTACCAGACGGGGGGGGGGAGTGAAATCATTTATTTTTGTGTATGTTTTGGATGTATTTTTCATACATGCATGTTGCTTTCAAAATTTGCATTGCAAGAGTATACCTTGTTTATGGCAAAGCCTCAAAAAGAACAAATAAACTCATGCATTCTCTGTCGTTTCGGTATACAAGTAAACATTGAAATGCTGTGTTCTCTACCTCATTGTGATTTCCTTGTAGTTTAGGCAAGCTGGCTGCCAGGCTTCATGCTCAATCTGATCAATTATTCAGGCTACCTTGAGGTTTGTGGGTTTTCCCAAGATTTATTAGGTCCAGCTGCTGGAAATGTGGCACAGTGAGAAACTTGATACATGGTGAAAGAGACTAACAGCGCCCAGACTAGACAGTTACATGCCACTAAATGCCAAGTTAAGAGCATGGGAATTGAAATCAGACTTTCAAAGCTAGGTTTAGCATGATGTCTTTGCTTCTTAACAAAGAGTTTCCCGGTGAAAGGTTTAGACCTTGGTTCTGCTTTGTATGATGGTGGATAGGACGTAATAGGACATTGCACCTGAGACGTGCTGCTTGAAAGAGGAAAGAATTAAATATGGAGAGAGACAGTCTTTGTGTGTGTTTGTTTGCCGGAGCACAGTGTCAAAGAATTCATGAGAGCAGAAGTTGCTGAGTGCTTGCATGTGTGCGTCTGTGTGTCCATGTTTTCCACCATGCAGTGGCAGCCTGTAGCAGTAATGAATGGGGCCTGGGGATAGCTGAGAGGATGGGAGGTGGCAGATCATAAATAATCATTTATCCCACCGTTTCCCTTGCTTCGCTGCCTGACAGACCACTGGGTGCAGGCAGGGAAGAGCCAGCAATACGAACTGAGGCACAGCTGCACCACCCGAGACACAGATGCGGCCTCACGGCTTTGGGGCAGATTTTCTTCACAGCAGGTTCATTTCCCAATACTCCAGCGAAAAAGCTAGAGCAGCGGAAACTATTACATAGTGAGGATGAGTTGTAGTCTGTGGAAAACACAAATGATGTTTGCATGGGGGAGGGAACAACATATCCAACAAAAGAGACCTCCAAAAACGTCCACACAATATGAAGTATAGAAAAGATAGATGAAAATTAAACACTGGCCTATATTGTTATGTATGTTATTTATCTTAAAATCAATAGTCTTCTCACCCGTTAACTTTTAATGTGTACTTCCAATTGGAGCCTGAAATTAAACAGTGCTGGAGGAAATCAGTAGCACATAATGGCAGAGCCCTGGGGGGAAATTCTCTCATAAACAAAGGTTTGCAGTTCCTGCAGGGGAGGAGTATTGGCTAGTGAGTGGCAAAAATTCATTCAGAGCACAGAGGTGATAAACCTCAGATCTGTGATACTCTTAAGACCAACATTAAAGTGCATTGTTATTTGTCCAGCAACAATAAGCTTTCACAGCCGTTTCACAGATGAAATTCGATGGCCATTGCGTCACATCAGCAAGAACAAAAATAAATAAAAAGAGATGTTGCAAACCTGTATTCTGAACTTTCTGTTGCATTCACATCTCATGAGAATTTTTCTCTGTTCATGTGTGAATAAATAAGAAAAGACAAGAGCTTTAGCAGAAAGCCACATTAATTCTCCTCTGTAAAAGGTTAATGTGATACAAATTTGTTGTTTTTCAGTTTTGTATGAGGATTTGATCTTTCTTTCTTTGTTTTCCTTTTATCTTGTGTGAGTCTGATTGCACGCAAGTGAGAGCTCTAACTAAGACCATGACTGGCCTCAACACTCAAAGTGAAACATTAATCAGCACTCTAACACCTTGGTGTTCTCCAGTCAAGCGGAGTAAATAAGGACCAAGTTGAACAGACAAAAGTGGGGAATTGGTTTTGATCTAATTTATGGTCTGTGCTTTCAGGTTGCCACATGCCTAACTAAGTGTCAAAATGGCATTTATGATGAATGAAATTAAATTACAGAGAAAAACCACCACACATAAGAAACACAATAACTTCAGCGTGTTCCCACCTCTGACGCATCATTGGAAAGTTTCCTCAGTCCTCTTTTTGCCAATGTCTTCTCTATGTCTGCACATCACAGCAAATAAACAAGTCAAATCTGAACTGGGCTTGTTATTCAACTGCAATTTTCACAAAAACAAGCAAAAATGTGAGGAAATCATTACCATTTTTATCAAAAGTACCCTTTTTCATGGCAGCTTTCATGAGAGAACAATGAATTTAGCCATCTTAAAAGCTCCCACAACTAGATCTCACATTTATTGATTTCTGTCTTGAATGTCTGAAACATGAAAAAAAAGATCATATGACCAAGTCATTTGAGTATATGAAATTGATTTGAATGTACTGATTGCACCACCGTCTCTTCTTTCCAATAACCAGGGTGGTTTGGTGGTTAGCTTGCTATACCTTGAAAAAAAAAACCCGAACACTACATGAATACCACCTAAGAAATTCCTTTCTATGTTTCTTCTTTGGATGTTGTTCAAAGCAGAAGGTCAGACACAGTTCAGTGATACTATAGTTTAAATAAAAACAGTTTTTACACACTACACAGTGAATTAAACCAATTTAAATTAAACAACTCAACCTGAAAATATTAGGGCTGTGGGAAATGCCTGTTACTTTGCTGGTCATCTAGATTACAGTGCTTTCCATAAAAAGTAGTGTAGTTGATTAAATGGGTTAACTCATCTGAGAAAGCTGGCATGCAAGCATGCTGGCCCAGGATGAGGGGCTCGGTAAGCGTTAACAGGTTAATGTTACACAGCGGGTGTGAGTAACATTACGCTTTTCTTATGTGGAAACAAGGTATAATGGAAGGGCAGATTATGTGAAAACAAGTTATATGGGAAGGCAAGACATTTATTGTCGTTTTTAAAAAGAAAAAGGGAGGGGAAATGGCTTGGTTTGCCAGTAAATCAAACATGACATTAAGCAATGTATTTTATTCAAAGCATGATATCAAGAAGATGAGGCTTTACTGGTATTCAGGCAGCTATGTTAAGTCTTTTCTCGTTTGCATTGGTACCTTTTTACACATGGTCTTGAGATGTTTGTTAGTTAAAGGGCCCAATGTACCGTTAAAAAAAATCACTTATGTGTACAATGACTATTTTAATCCATGCAAAGATACGTGTTGTTGTTATGGTTTCCCTATGTAGGGTTAGCATCCACAGTATAGCATCCACAAAAAGATGTTTGCTACCAAAGTATGTCAATAATCAAGAGTACTGACCAGCCAGTCCACTTACAACAAATTCCTAAATACAGAGTTGTTCACGGAGAAGTGAGTGTACAGCCTTAGATGTTTATGATTCTGGCACACGCCTACAGAACCTGGCATACTTTCAGACATGCTTAACAGCCATTTTAGTTGGATGTGGGACACAGAGGGACCTCAGTGCAAACTCTAATGGCCTCTTATGACATTATTATTATTTTGGAGTTTGCTTAAACATTAGTCCCTAATTTTCCAAAGGTGACCAATAAGGTCTAGGCCCTGTGATATTACACGGTATTTTCATACTCATAATGCAAATATTCTGGCGGTTTCTCCCATCAGGACAGGAAAGTTTAATTACTGCTTAAAGGTCATTACACTGAGCAACTTAACAATTCATTTGCATTAAAGTTTCTGTCTAAGGCTGATTCACCGGAGATGTAATTTGGGTGTGTTGTGGGTATCTTTCTCCTACCTTAACAGATTTTAGAAAGCATACCTGCTGCTGTGCCATTGGAGTTTTAACATGGTGTCCATATTCAATGTGTGAAATAACACTAGGCTAATGTTTGGAAAGAATTTTGCATGAATACACTAAATTGTTTGTTGTTAAAAAAAACTGAACTCATCACTATGTATTTATGAATGTTTATTTCTAGTTCCTAGTTCTTATTTCGGTTCTGTATATAATAAATCAGTTTAATATGCAATGTGTATCTATATACATTATAATCAATATGTATACAGCAATATACATTGTATAACTGTACAATTTCTATCATCAAATGTGCAATCTACTGATAAATTATTGATACTTCCACTCTAAATGCAACATATCACTACATAAATACATGCATACATACATACATACATACATACATACATACATACATACATACAT
>CAJRST010033334.1:16560805-16648689 GCA_907169785.1 Menidia menidia | reverse complement strand
ATACATACATACATACATACATACATACATACATACATACATACATAAACCTAAAAATAACTTAGAGATTAATTATACAATATACTAGTATTGTTTTATATAATAACATATTACATATAACAGTAATCACCAACAAAAAGCAGCTATGAAGGTACACTACCTCTACAGATGTATTAACAGGATTTAGATTTCATATGATAATAATAATTTATATGTACTGCATTTATTCAGTTAATGCAACCTCTCTTCCTCCAAAACTGACCTAATATTAAGAAAATAATGTCTCAAGGACCAAACAGTCAAATTGACTTTTTTATGACAAGAATCCTTAAACAAAGATTTTCAGATGACTGCAAAACACACAGCTGTAGTCTGTTTAACGGAATATGTCACTGGTAAGTTTTTGCATCCCATTTCTGCACAATAAAATTGGAAAAAAGTAAGATCTAATTGACTGATGTTTTTGTTGCTCAGAGATAAAACTCATAACTCATAAAATTCATAACTGTATATCATTAACAAAACTGTTCTATACTGTTAACTGCAATGAACCAATGAAAACACAAAAGATCAGCTTTTACTACCTTCTCCTGCAGACAAACAATTTTGGTCAGTTTAACCATTTGATTCCTTCACTTGATCTTCTCTCCACAGAAAAAATTCATTTCCAATTGTGAGTAAAATACCTTGAAGCTGAATAAAGCCTTTCCAGTATTCAGTAATCTGGTTTACCTGTTATATTAAATCAACCAAAGCATAGCTGGGCATTTGAATCTCACACAACTGCGAAATACGAGCCATGTCATTTCTACGACTTCATTCCTTTTGCTATTCTAACAGGTGTAACTGTAACTAAACGTTTAATCAAAGCAGTTTAACGTAGCTACTCATATATCCCTGAACTGACTAGAAAGGTTAATCTTGACTAAAATTCATCATGGCCTCTGCCATGCGAATAGAGATGCTTCGTGTAATCCTCCACTTTTAAAGCTTCCTTTCATTTCCCCCGTGCTTTTACCCGTCTCACTCCAACTTACCATCCTTAATCTTGTAGTTTTCACTGGTGGTGGTCTCCTTTTTTTTACAGGAGTGAAAATCTGCTGAGTAACTACCTCACTACCCCCTTCCACTCTTTCTTCCTTTACCCAACACATCGTGAGCACAGTGCACACACCACAAGAAGGAAGGAGAGGGTGAAAGTGTGTGTGTGTGTGTGTGTGTGTGGTGGTTTGGGGGCTGAGGAGTTGGGGGTGGGGTGTTGCTGACGTTACGCGGCTCACAGGACCTGCCCGTAAATGAACTCATTTTTCATCCTGCCTCCTTCCCTCCTCCTCCTCCTGTTAATGACTGGCACTTTCCTCATACGGAGCACTGGCCCTCTGAAGAGTCTGGCGAATGACAGAGCACCATTCATCTCCTCATGACGGAGGTAGGGGAAGGGGGGTAGGGTTAGAGCAGGAGGTAAGGCTGGCAGACGGACATGCGGACAGATGCAGAGAAAAAAGAGACTGAGGTGGGTTGCAAGCAAGGCTAGATTAAGGAGCATTTAGCAGTGGGAACCGGTGAGGGATTAAAGAATGTCAGAAAGAGGATCTGGCAATCACAGATGGGTCCGGATAAATTTATTCTGCCTATGTGCCAAAAAAACTCAAATACCAGCTAAACTATTAGTTCAATCTGCAATAAGCATATATTGATCAAGAGTTTTCCATCTTCCATCAATGTCCACAGTTCATCTTTAAATTGGTAAAAACCCACAATGATTTGATGGCAAAAATTCTCTATTCAGATGTATAAAGTTAGAATCTACAAAATAGTCAGGTCAAGTTTGGATCACTATAACCTAAAGAAAAAAAGAAATAGATTCTAGTTTCTTTTCATATAACTACCCAAAGGAAAACATGAAGTATAAGATTTTAAGTTGAAAGAGAAATGTGGGAAAAGTATTAAAAAACTATCTATCAGTAAAGACCAGAACAGGTCACTCTTGTCCACAGTCACAGTCCAACTGCTTCCTTATGTGATTCATGTGATTGCCCTTTTCAGGTGAGTAAAACATGAATTGATCACAACCAGGATAAATATCCAAGCAAAAAGAAATAAATAAACCACCAAACAAACGCCAGATGTGACCAGTCTGGTCCGCACCCTCCATAACAGCTCCTTCAGAGCTGTCACCCGCATCGTGTTTCGTACTGCATTTCTGCACAATATTCCTGTCTGCTCCGACTGAATTCAGATACTGTTTTGCGTGAAACCCTTTGATAGTGTTAAAACTGTATAGCATGGCAGTCCTGTGCAGAATGTTGCTGCTACTATCAGCTCTGTGGAGAGGAACAACAGTCCTTAGATAGATGCCGAAATAAATAGATGCTGGCATTTTGGGAGAGTTCTCTGTTCAGGCAAAGCTGCAATAAAAACCTCCTGTTTAAGCCAAATCCATGGTGGAGATACACTGTTACTGATGCCTACATAGTTAATCACAGCCACCTAAGCAGACCAGTAGTGCCAGAACACACAAATTTGACCTCTCTGCAGTCTGGACTGTCAGCCAGACAATTTGGATTTTAAAAAATAGCATCAAAAACAACCTTAATCACTCATTCGTAGAGATTTAGACATATACTTAGGGACTCAGCAAAACTCAGAGGTAAAGTTTGGACAGAAATCCAGCTTCTGCTGAAAGATTGTTGGTAAAAGTCAGAAAGTTTGGCCTTCAAGAGCTCAGACAGTATTCTGTTTCACCAGCACAAGCAAAACAAGTTTATCGCCATAATAGTGTTTGACGGAAGGCTGAGTAGTGTAGCCATTTTACATTTCTTGGGCTTAGACACAATGTCAACTCACTGTCAGGGTGAACTGATGTGAGTCCTGAGAGTTTACCTGAACAACAAAGACTGGAAATGTAATATTAAGGCTGTTTACAAGAAAGGAGCAAACAGACTGTACTTATTGTGGACGCCTGGGTCCTTAGAGGCCTGCATCAACATTTCCATGTCTTTGAAAAAGTTTGTGGTGGAAAGTAAAAATCTGCTTTGCAGCCATCTGTTTGGACAGAGGGCATCTGAGCATGGGACTCAAAGATACTGAAATGACTCATAAAGAATTGGCTCTGTACTTCTGGAGTTCACTGTGAACACATGAATAGGGCGCATGGAGGTGTAGCCCACCCTCTGCTCAACACAGCGATGAAAAAAGGAATTGTGTTCATTCAGAGTCTTCTTCAGCTCTGCTGTAGAAAAGGTACAGCCGGTCACTCCTGCCAGCAGCAACAGTCATACTGGACTTTTTACGGCAAATGAACAAATGAAATATTTCCTTTGGGGAAAGAAATACAATATACACTGGAAAATTATAATTGCCCTCCTGAATTAATAAAGTTGTTTTCATTAGCATTTCAATTAATTCAGTTTAATTTCTTATAGTTTTTTTCATTATCCTAATGAACCAGTTTGCCACAAAAGCCACTTCTGGTAATCAGTGTGTTGCTCGAGGACAACTTGAAACAAAAGGACAAGGGATTATAATAACCCACCCTTTCCATTTTGCCTTGTTTCACTCACAGCTTTTTACGTCTTATACCCTATGCTGTGGTACTCAGCATAGTACAGCGTATTTATTTGGAGACGGACAGAAACTTTAGCCATGAGAGGTGTGCCCAATAGAGTTTTAAGGAAATGAATGTGCGTGAGAAGTAAGCAGTAACTTGTCTGGTCACGTTTGTGGCCAGACAAGTTACAGTCTTTGCGGGTACACTTCATTTTCCTGCAAGCTACCTATCATCAATGTTATCGCCTTGTAACTTTTTTTATTTTAAAAGGCATGAGACAGGAATGTTCACACAAGTCAATGTTTGGTTTGACTGTCAGCAAAGTAAAGTATTTTAGAAAACACCAATTGAATTTCAATTTTCAAGGGCAAATATCACCACTAGTCTGTCTTTTGAGGGTATGTTGCTGACTTGTACAAAACCAGTGTTTACTTCCAGGAACACAGCAGGTCTTCGTCTTTAAGATGGATTTTTCACTTCAGGTGAAAACAGGGACAATTTGCAGGTGGTGAAATATACTTATGGTGTCCTGTGGAGATTTCCTGTGAACAATCTAGGTTGTGCTCCTCTTTGGTGCTTCTGACCATAACACAACGTGTATGATCTCAAGGCCTAACAAGCACAGAATACATTTTCCTCCTCATAAAACCTTTGAAAAGCAGATATGTCAGTTTTTTCAAGCTTCAGGTTTTTATTGCATCCTCTATTGCTTGCAAATAGAGTTGTTGTTTTTTCAGTTGAATTTCTTTCTGGGGCATGCAAAGATTTTCTGCAAAATGTAGCCATGGATAAATTAGATATGATTGCATTTGGCAGAGCATTAAAACTGAAAAGACATACATATTGAAATGAAATATTAGGAGTTTAATTTTATCAGGAAATTAAGTTGACGAGGAAAAATATGTGTCCCCGATAGAATGAGAAAGAAATCACCTTCAACTCTTGATTAAGAAGATGGTGCATGTCAGATATCCTCCCTCATTTCATATAATTAAATCAAGTATAAATATGCATGAAGCACTGATGAGCATCTTTATTTCTTGATGACTTTTAGGGGTTGACCTTCTACTCTTTCACCAGTTTTGGAAACCGTGCAAAGGCAGGTGTGTTCCAAAACAAAGCAACTGTGATTAAGCATCCTAGCGTGCGGTGGAGAAAAATACGCCCCACTGTTTAACACAAATCTAATTGCACTGTCTGTTTCCTCTATCATATTACCTGTTGGTGGGATGACAGATCACTGAGCCTAAACGATGCTATTAGGATTCAGTGCAAGTGACTCAGATTCCAGGTTTGATTTTGCAAGTAAACAACATTATTCGGATACTAGAGAGTGTGATTAATTATCATTTAACAATTATGATTATGGAAAAGCTATACCGATGCATCATCGAACTTTGCGGTATCATGAATCCGTAATGATAAATACTTTAGAAAAAGTTTAATTACCACCCTTCATTTGTATGCGTCTGCTAACCAAACAAGTTGCAGTTTACATTCATTTCTTTCAGTTCTTCATCAGAGACTTAGTTTCCGTCAACAATGAGGTGTTTTCAGGGAGCATGAAAATAATCACGACTGTCTGTCAATGTCCCGCAGTCTAGCCAGAAACATCAACCTCAACATTGGGTTTGAGGTTCTAATGACTCAGATATTGGTTTGACAATAATGCTAAGTAGTTAAGGCTGAAAATTCTAAAATTCTAATACAAAATTTCAGACCTTATCATGAAATCAAACAACTACCTGCAGATGTGCTGTATTGTTTTTTCCAGAGAATGCAGCCTCTCGGCCTGCCTCATTTTTCCTACTCCTTGACTCTTTGTTTTCGTTGTCCAAAACGGTTTTATTTGTGCAAACACTGCTCTTTTTCCAAGTTCCAGCGTTTTCTGCACCGAGCAACACTCTTTTTTCAGTAACAGAAATTCCAATAAAAGAGGGATACAATCTGTATTTAGTCTATCAGACTGTATACAATACATTTATTGGTATAGGTAGGAACTAACCTACTGTATGTTATAAAAGTTTACCATTAGCCTCCACATTACAAAACAACTTTACCAACAATCTCAAAGACATCTACTCTAGCTACATTTAAATCCCCCTTTGGGAAAGTCTTAAGCAGTGTCTGATATAGTCATTACATTGAAACATCATATTGCCATAAATATCAGTTTGACCAAACTCAGCTTATATTATGGACATTTTGATAAGAAGATTTTGTAATATTAAGGTGTAAACATTGTTATTATAATTATAGCTCATGATTTGGGATTTGAGTATTTTTGAGTTTCGTGTTTGGTTTCACTTTGGGATTTTGGCTCTGTTTATTTGCACATTACAAAATGAAGAAAAGTTTTTACAACAAAAAAATGACCTATGGGGTTTTCAAGACACATCATATTTAATTAACAGTAAAAACTAATCAAAGAAAAACAGTTCTAAGTTTCCATTCGAGATTATGAAATGATGAGGCACAAGACATGAAAAAAACACAAAATCCCAGAAATGACATTGTATGATAAGAATATAGTGTTTGTATATTTCTGTGCATGTTTGCATGTGGTAAAAAAGCTGCTGGTTTTTGGGATTTTTTTCCCTTGTTGATGTGGCAGATGGAGTCAGGCTCAAAGTGACACCGCTATAAAGCAACACCTGGTGGAGATGCGATGGTCACAGCTACATCTGTGGCCATCAGGACAAAGTGTCTGCACAGGTGTGCTTGAACATGTTAGTATGTGTGTGTGTGTGTGTGTGTGTTTGTGTCCTGCGGCCAGCAGAAGTGCTGGCACACTGTGACCAGCGTGGGTGATTGTGCCAGCTTGAATTCTCCATGAGATGTCCCAAAAAGCAGGAAAGTATATAAGCCTGTGGAGGAAGAAAAAGAGATACTGTAGCACTAACGATGTTGACAATTAAATCATATATTTTGGATTTTTTATTGTGAATACTTTTTGCATTTATATGATGTAAATGTATAATCTGAGCACTCTTAGCTCTCGGTGAAGCAATTAAAATCCTACAGACAATCATATTGTACACTTAACCGGACTTTAATGTTTAGATATGGCTTTTCATGAGAAGCTGATGTGCTCTGTTAAAATATGGGGAATCTAGGTCATGCTCATTAATTACTTCATCCTGCCTATTTGTACTATTAGACATAACATAGTTAGAAAAACGTTGGGTTTTTTAAGCCTTACACCTCAATATAATTAAAGGAAAAGCCTCTCTCGCCTTCATTTCATGTGTATAAATTGTTCATATTAACTAAGGTGCAACCAGGATTAATTAGATTTCATATCAACCTAACGTGTCTACACACGTTACTTACATACACATATGAATAAAAATGCATCTACTGCTACAAGGAAGCAAAAATTGGTCTAAACCTGCTTAATTTATGACTGGGAAATCCAGTGGCCAAAGTAATGCATACTTTAAGATGAAGGAGTAATTCTATTACAAGCCAGAAAAAAATGGCACTTAATATTTCAATGTTCATCTCTAAACCTTATTCCAACATCAGCAAAGTATTAAAAAGCTGAGAACATCTGGATCAGCTGCATTAAATAAAACGATTTCTCAGTTGCTGTGTCTGTCTCAAAGATGGCAGTTTGCAATGATTAAATCCATTTTCATGCCCCTTCTGACTAATTTCTTTTCATCATGAAAGACACCTGGGCTTCCATATTGTGTCCAATTTTGTATTTGCTGCTTTTGTTAGTAACCACACTGTGAAACACGTTGTGACATCTGCTCTGGAATCCAGCTACAGACCTTACTTTATCATGTTTGATTCTTCCCTAAAATATTCTATCAACTTGGCTCATATACTCACTACAAAACAGTGAGTCAACACAGGTGAATTGCCGACAAAAGTTCCACTGGTTTGCATGTTCTGCAAGTCCGACTTCTTCTGCTCCTTCAACCACCGAATGCTCTCCTGCCTACCTCTGCCCACCACACTCCAGAGCTAGCCACTCTGAGCCCTTTTCTTGTCCCAGCAGCCCACAGCCCAGTCAGTCAGAAGTCATTACACCCGCTATTAACTCCTGCTCGGCTTCATTAGGCATGCAAATTGAGGAGGGACAAAGACTTGAAAAACTTTACTCTTGCTTCATACCCTCCACCTCATCTCTCTTTCTCTCTGTCCCTCCCTGCTGCCAAACTCCCACCTGTGTTCAGCTAAGCCTGGATCTGTATTGAACAGGCTGATGTGAGAATTTGTGCAGTGTCCTGAAGTGTGAAGAATCTAATAGCCTGAATACCTGGCAACGGCAGACTCGAAACCATGACTTTAAAGTCTTAAAACAAGAACTTCTGGGATATCCTGACCTGCTGTATAATGCCATTACAACAATCTCTGTCATCAACCGGCATGATACAGACTCGTGGCATTTTAAAGCCTTTCACATGGCATCGCTTTGCAGTGCAGACACAGCCTTTCAAATACTCCTAAACACATTAGATTTTATATTCTGAATCATTTGAAATGCTCTCTGAATTATTTTTCGAAACAGCAGTCAAACAACCTTTTCAAATATTCATGAGGAGCATTGTGTTAATCCAAAATATGGTGATGGAATTTCAGTGGTTTATTACACGTGTATGATCACATGGGCCTGAATACAAACAGGGAGATCAATGATTTATTAATGTACTAGCTTATCATAATTTCAAGAGGTTCTTCTTTTCACTCTATGATGTTCATTCCTCTTTAGTAACCCTCTTTTCTTCCCAGCTGTCTAAAGCCACCAACATCAGAGGTAAGGCCAACATGGGTCAGGGCCAATCCCTTGCTCTGACGGAGCATAAATGTATTACCAGCGGGCTGAATTACCGAGGGATAACACGGTGTGTGGCGCCATGCCACTGTGCATCACACAACAGGTTCAAATAGGTGGAAAATGTATTCAGAGGAAAGGAATAAAATCAGCCTCAATCACTTTTCGAAAAGAAGTACATCGTATGATCGTAATACGGGTGCGACTGTATGTTGGAGTACGGGACCAGCTCAGAGCAGCAGTTATAGGAATAGAAATCAGGTTAATGATTAATGTGGCATCTCAAATAATGAGACTAGTTTGTTCATTGAGAGATGATGAGGTCTAAATCACTTGTATGAGTAATATAGGGTTATTATGCAAAATTCTCCGATGCTTATATTTGAAGCGTGTAAGCGCACTGTGATTTAAAAAAAAGGCAATCTTATCATTCACCTCTGTCATACGTGTAGCTGGATTAAGTGTTATGACTGTTCAGCACCGAGCTGTGCTTTGAAAAGCAGGTATTCAGTAGTAAACAGTGCCTTCCACTGATGCTGAAGAGAATTACACTCAAATAAATGTCATGTTCAACAGAATGAAATCCGGGTAAAGAGTGCTAAATATAATCATTCTAATGGAAATTCTTGCTTGTTGTGTTCATTCCTGCGCAAACATCATCATTTCATTTGTCAGTCTAAAGTATGAGGGAGGGGGAGATGGAGGCTAAGTAAATTTAACATGTAATGGAAATTGATCAGTTACATGAAATATAACCTTAGTTTTTTCATTAATCATTTTTGTGAACTTCTCTAACACCAGTGATGAAAACATGTCTCGGTGAAAATCTTTCCTGTGCTAAAAGGTGCTGTGGTGCGGTGGCCCAGAGGCCAAGGGCCAGCGTGAGGACAGGTGGCTAACTAATCATGTGGAAAATGAGAGCCTGGAAGGCAAGCGCATCAGCGGGGATAGGGGCTGATGAGAGGTGTCCACCTTGAGCTCACAGGTCCTGGCCCGACTGGGAACAGGACCAGCCCCACGCTCCTCCTCTGTGTCTGCCAGCAAGCCCCCTTCCCACCCGACATTACCACAGGTACATCCATCCAAGACCAACCTGTTGCTTCATTGGCCTCATTTTAAATATCCTTTTCTCATCTGTATTAAACAAGTTAACAGGACACAGCCTCATTAAGGTATCACACTGAAATATACAGGCATCTCAACCAGTCTTCTGGTCAATCTACCAATGCTGTTTTCCTCATAACACAAAGCAACAAGTCAGAACACAAAATCCCCACCGCAGACTGATGAGTACTGAGGCCTTTCACATTATCACTGACTATGCTGAGAGCTTTGTCATTGTCCTGGAGAGATTTCTTGTGCACGCTGTGATGTAAAGAGAGATAAAATACCTTTAAGTAGACAACAGCTCCAGCCACCACAAGTGATATTCACTGAATGATGCAACCACTGCTGTTTTGTTACCACTTTAGCTATAAACGATTATAGCACTCCCATTATAACTGACATATTCAATAATACATACAGTAGCAGAAATATTTCAATGATTGCCCACTAGCAAAATGTGTAAATTCCTAATACATTCTTTGTCAAGGACAAACAAAATCAGGAACAAGCCTGTGAACAATGCTGGTCTCCTTAGGATGATGAAATGTTAGGTTGCTCATGTCTACCACCAGGCCGTTAATTAGTTTTTTATTGCTGACAGTGTTATATTTGGATGTAAAACAGTATACCTACTGCTACTTGAAAGAATGGACAGCAACCCCCCACCACCCACCTAAACACCACCTAAAAATGTTCTTAGTGACCTGCTGGATCAGCATGTACTACCAACAACAGTAATATTCAGCAGAAATTGCTTCCACTGTGATTATATTGTCATATTATAAAAACATGCACGTAAATGTTCTCTCTGGCAATCAATGGTCACATGACTGTATAGAAAATGCGTGGAAGCTTTTTGTACAAGCACAATAGGGAGACTGCATCTCTTTGTACTTGTAATGCGCAAATTGTTATGGATGCCAAGGACGGTGATGGTAATGGTGAGGACCTAGACACAGTCATAGGCTCTGGAGGCAGGCAAGTGACATGAAATAAATAAACTATATTCAATTAAACCCAGGGTGCCTAAAAGGCAGAAAACACAGAGACAGAGCAATAGATAGAAATTGCTCTTGGCATGATGGGATGACTTACTCCATCTAAAAAAGATAACAAAGATGCATTTTAGCACTGATCTATTCACCAAGACCTGCGAGCTAAAGGGGCACTTTGTGCTCTTTTTCAGAAGGGCAAGTGTGCGCCGAGGTAATGAGATGAAAAAAAATCAAACGAATCAAAGGTTTAATAAATATCTGTGAAAAGTGTGAAATGTTTCTCGCTCAATGGGATTATTATTTTCAATCTACTGTATATTAGGGGGGTTGTACTGGTCTGTATTGTGGTCTTCACTTTTCCATGCTACTAGCTTGCCTTTTTTGGCTTCATAGGGGTATTGCAAGAGGATAGGTGGAAACCCACAAAAAAAACTGTTGGTATTAGTCTCCACAGGCTATGAGAGAAACTATTTTTGAAGGCAGTCTTTTTTTTCCTATTTGCAACTAATGCGTGCCATAGCATAACCACATCACAAACAAAGATTCAACAGTATTGGTAGGTATAAAGAAATTCCATGTATTGCTTTGATTCTTAATAACCCATCACATCATTTGAATATTTTGAAATCCAAAATGAGTATAAGACAAAGACAATAACTTTTGAACATATCTGCTATTGCCCAAAAGTTTCCATTTGTTTCAGAGTGAATGCAGATGGACAAATATTTTTAGAGTTAATGCCACCAAATAGACTACGCAGGCCTTCAGAGCAATGCTTAACCACAAAAAAACCCAATTATTTGTTGTGAGCAAATGCCCAGAATCTTGCGTGACTTCAAACTAGCTCGACAAAATAAGACAGGCCTTAGGGTTGGAAAAACAGGTCAATATCAGAGTTTGTTCAGGAAAGAATATTGCTGCATTTGTTTTTTAATAACATCCAGAGGGAGATCATTGATCAACCTGAAGCATAAAACTAAAAAAGAGATTTCAAATTCTGTCTAAATGGTTGTCATATTTTTGCTGCCTCGGTAAATTATAAATTAAAAATATTCTTTAATCATTTCTACGTAGACCTTTTTTAAGAAACTGAAAAAGCATTTTGTTTTCTGAATAAACTACCCATCACAATATTAAGAAATGGCCAAACTTTTTCTCATTTACATAAGGTAGTTGACAGAAAAATGCAGAGAACTACTGATGCGTTTTAATCTACAAAAAACACAAACTGCTTGTTTATTGGTCTGATTGCTGATACATTTGCAGTTGAAAACCTTAGGTGATTTCCAAGCTTTGAAAGTTCAGCTGGCTTTTTTTAAAACATGTGTCCACAGACATTGAGAAAAAATTGAGAAAATGCATTTTAAAAAGAAATATAATTATTTTTTGTACTAATCCCATAATTCTTAAAATTGTCCTCTAAAGAGTATTCATCTGTCAATTTATTGTGTGCTTTAGGCTCTCTCGTATCATAAAAAGCCTGCTGAAATGTGATTAAGAGCAACTGATGTCTAAATTTACATTTGCATGGCAGTACATGCTGTATCACAAATCTTAAAAGAAAAAAGAGAAGATTTAAATGGCTCATTCCCCTAATATTGCCTGCTATGAACAGAGGCGTAAATTTATGGTAAGGAAGGGAGCAGTTGTATTCTGATAATTTTTTATCAAATGGACTAATTCTATCATCACTGCTGCGATGGGCTACACCAGCATCCATATCTTATCTACTTCCTACAAAAAGAATGTGACATGAAATGCAATTTAGAGAAAGCTTTTCAACCCCCACTCCCTGGTGTGGAACAGCAGAGAAAAATTAAATCCTGTAACTCAGGGTTTTTTTGTTTTTGTTTTTTTCATTGTAGATCCCTAAATTAAGCTTTTAGTTTCTCATCCTACCATACAGACTCATTAATATTCTTTGGTGCTTTTACTTAGAGGGAACACACTAAAAGTAGAGCTGTGACCTATTTCAGGTCTCAACTATAATTTAAGAATATAGATTATTCTATATAAAATAAAAACAAGTTTTAAAAGAGGTTGGGGGGGTACAAAGATGTTGACTACGGAATGTCTGAATCTCTTCTGTGAATGCTGCAGTTATTATTGAAAAGCTCAGATGATGCAGGGAGGACGAGTCAAATAAATTGAAAGAGAAGATGTGCTAAACTCACCAGAAGGAAAACCAACTCCTCTGTCCCCATCCATATGTTGCCACTGTGATGTTCCACGGCATCTATCCTGACTCAGACACCTGCCATCCAGAGCTTTTCACAGTGTTCCCTTTCCCGTCCATCTGGACCATTACAACCAGTGGCAGCTGGAAAACAAGGAAAGAAGAAGATGTTAAAGTGAGGAATGGCAAATACGGAAAGAACAGTCTGTACCAGCTTGTTATGTGATGTGTCTGCCACAATAGGACCTGTGTGGTTCCCACAAAGCATGTGAAGTGTTCATTCTGAAATAACGATTAATGATGTTTTCAGTGATCCCAGCGTAAAGAGGGTCTCTAAGCAGCTCCTTGTCTGGTAAATTTTAGATCAGTGGGAAAGACAAGTAGGGAGAAAAAAAACACAGGAAACAGGGGAAGGAACAGAATAGCCTTTTTGTCCTTGTCACCGTATTAATTTGAGGAGAACTAGCAGGATTAAATGTGTTTCTGTTTTTTTCCCCATCTCTTATTCTTTTCTGTAGATGTTCAACCTAAAGGATGGGGGAGATGGGGTTAGGAGGAAGGTGGAAAAAGAGAGGAAAGGTGTTAATTGCTTGCCAATCGATAATTCTATAATTACTTCGTGACAAATGGCTGGCTTGCGGGGCTGGGGTAGGTTCACATGAGGTTGTGGAGGAGGGTGGTCATTGGGTATGGATGTTAAAAGGGATATACCACGACCAGGAACGGAAATATTTGCTTTTGTGCCTTCAAGCCCACCTACCCCCAGGGATTTGTGACAGGGAATTTATGTCAGGTTTTAAACTGAGGCTGAATCTGCCTGGGGTGAACTTTGTAGAGAGGGGGGTGGGCACCCACACATACATGTAACAACAGCACACAAAGTAGTTTTTGTCAAAGCATACTCTGCCTGGTATTTCTCCTCAGGTTGAGCGGGCTGCTGAATTCCCCTTTTCAACCGTGCACGACAGTTTGAGGAGTTTGAGAGCATATTAAAGCAAGGCTCAGAGATTATCATTTTTGCACCATTAAATTGTCAGAGCGATTCAAGAGAAGAGAGGGCTGTAAAAGAAAAAACCTAGAGCAAGAGGTTTGAATTTGGCTTGAAGACTCCGAGTCTACCACCACCTGTCACAGTCCACTATCTTCCAATCACAGTTTCATTATGCCAGCCAGGCATGAAGAGATGGGAGTCTCTTCTGGCCGTAGGGAAAGCTTTAGGCAGACAGCAGGTGGGCTATATGAAGACCTGTACAGGTCAGAGTACTGTGAGACCTGGTGCCCCCTTGCTTCTATGAATGGGCGGGGGAGGGTCGTGGGCCAAAGGGAGATTGATGGCCTACCTTCATTCATGTCAAATCACCTGTCAGCACGCCCCTGGCATTGAATCCATTTGTTCTGAGCCACCATTAACCTTGGACCACTTGGATTCATTCCCCCTCTCTGTGGACCAGGCCCCTGCAACCTTTGTCCACGACAGCTGCCAAACTAGTTACTAGCCTCAACTTTTAGCGCTGAACTTCCATTGGCCGACTTTAAAACTGGAACCAGCAAAACAGGTTTTGTTGAGCTGAGGTGAGTTTGGGCTCTCATAAACTAAAACTTCATTTTTGAGGGGCCTTACGCAGTATCAGTAACATAAATCATCTCACTCTACCCATCAGTGGACATAAATTCATTTGATCTGTTATGGTCTGTTCTTGATTCTGTTGTTATATGTGTGATCTAAACATGTAGAAACCTGGTTATAAGCAGATGTTTGATCAGTTTAGGGGGTCTTTGGTCAGACAGAGACAGACTACCGTTTGCCCACTTTCCCACCACAGGTTGACATTCACTGAATTTACAGTCATCAGGAGGAAAAAATATGGTAATGATGCTGCATGGCCCTAAGGAGAAAAAAAAACATTTTCCGTCCATACTTTTCACACTAATACCAGTGATTTAAGTCTAGATCTCCCACATGTTAAGTATCTACGTGGAGGCCACAAAGACCCAGCTCCCCACGGTACCAATCTATTATTTGTTGCTCCGTTCCCTGGGGTGTACATAAATTGGATCCGATAATGAGGGATTGCATATTCGACAGATGTTCATTTATACTGTATTATTGTTCTGCATGCTGCGCTGTGTGGTATTAAACCAAACTATCAGATTAAGCATCTTTCTGAATATGATAATGATGCATTGAGTGCAATATTGCAGGTTAAATTAGGAATCTGTGTCGACTGTCTGCACATTTGCATTGTCCATACATATTTCGCCACTGATGCCCTAAAAACAGAAATCCAGTTTAAAAAACATTTACTAAAAATATGGTGTGCACAATTCAGAGCTGCGGACTAAAACACATAGAATTAAAGCGAGAAAGAGTTCTTCTCTTTGCCATTAAAGATGCTAAATACTGAAATCCTCTTTCCGTTCCAATATGACCCGCTTTGGTGGAGTCGGCGGTTGAATGTAGGCTGCCTCTCAGAGCATGTCTGCTGTTCGACTGAGCACACAGAGGCTTAGGGATCAGCCTGTGTCCCTGACAGGGATGTGTGCCACTGAGCGTTGGCCTGTCCACTCAACAGAGCTGCAAGCCCCAGATCAGTGGCACTGCCTAGCCTACAGGTTGTACTCGGTGGCTGTGATGCTGAGGGCTGGCTCTCCGCTGTGTGCGCGGCAGCCCTCCAGATGGATGCTAGGACAGCAGAGGCCACGGGGCTGAAAATCCCATCAAGCAGCAATTCCAGGCTCTTGCTTGAGAAGATGAAGCGCACCAGCGCGCCAGGGGGACACAGGCCAAACCCTTCTGCATCTCCATCACCCCCCAACCAAACCTCAATCCTTGAGTGCCTCTCTTTCCATCCCCTCCTCATCCCTCTCTTCCACCTTTTTTTCTCCCTTTCACAGGGCAAGACTGCACGCCCAACCAGCCAGAATATGGAGTGTGGCCTGCGGGGTCTTTGGCCCTCGCTTGTTAAATAAAAGAGCTGACTGGCTGATTGATAGACCCTCAGCAGTCCCTGCAACTCATATGTTTCCCAGTTCACCGCCTTATATACGAATCTTTTGTTGGCCCGGCCTGCGTTAGCATTCGTTAAATGTGGTGTTTGATGGATGACACCAATTTTCTTCCAAAACCCAGATGAGCCACCCAAGCACCTTTCCCACTTCCCTGGATCCTCCCCAGGTAAACCGCATAAGCATGACAGGACAGGAGTGTTCTAAAACAGTATCAATCAAACGGCTTTGTGCGTGGCCGCAGTGACAACGCATTGTTTCAATTATGCATCTGTTCTTTGGCAGATGACATCTTGTGAAACCTCTTCCACCCTCTGACTTTAAAGAGGAAGTGTTCCTCACATGAGTCTTGTACTTCGTCACAGTTTTCACAATTTCCTTACATTTCATCACATATATACCACAGTACACTGCAGTATAGTTCAATATATTACACGAAACTCAAGACAGCTTTACTGCCCCTGTTTTCAACAACAAACTAGAATGAGCGCTGTGTAGTCATGAGCCTTCACCAACCATTCTGGTTCCATAATACATCTATCTCTCCCTCTTTTTCCTTTCATAAATGTGGTATTAGAGAATACTATTCTTTCAGATTATTCTGATATCACAGTGAAGCTAACCATTAATCCTTTCATTCTAATGAATCATCACCTCACAATATCGTCAAATGAAACGATTGTGATTTTCGTTTTTGCTTTTGCTTTAAATAATCCCAATAGCAAAGGTTAAGGTCAATGTGGGACCACTTCGATGTCTTTGTTGTGATCAACAGAAACTGCATCACGCAGAAGAAGAGTGATCAGCAATTCCTCGTATCTATGCAGGTCAGACTAATGATTTCTCAATAAAAAAACATAAAATAAGCAAAAGATTAAAACAAGGAAAATAAATAATGTGCCCATAAATATATCGATTTATTACAGTTATAAAGACTAACCAGTAACTGACTGACTCATTCAACTAAATCATCACACCCGGTCCCAGAGCTGATAAAGATTGCTATACTGAATGCCTGAGGCGTGCTCTGAAATCCACAAAAGCTGCGAAAAGTGTCAGCCTGATGCAATGCACTGAACAGACAGGTGAAAAAGATAAACAGATGCGAGACCAGTCTCTGGAGTGTTGGGTTCATTTGTTACCCAGCGAGGACAGACATATTCCTGTCAGACAAGCCGTGGCAGCACCAGATGCGAGGTCATTCCAGTTATGCGGGGAAAAGCTGGGGTTAAGGACAAAGATTCTCTCTGCACAAAAGAGATGGCCATGAGGCTTTATTTCCCCTGTGGTCGTGTACGATAAATGCTCCTACTGAATTTAGCTCCAAGGAGCCAGAAAGGGTTTTTTTAAGACAACTGAAGCTTGTTTATAGTTTGTCAAAAACAAAGCTGAGTGAATTTTGCCACGGTGGATCTGTTATTAGCCATTTCAAATGCAATTACTATTAATTCGATACCAGATGTAAATTTCTCCGGATGTTCATAAGATTGCTTATTAGTATGCCTAAAGAAAAGGTACATTTCCTTATGTGTTACACGTATAAAATCGTGTTCATGACAGACAGAAGACACACGGAGGACTTTCATGGAGGATACGGAGTACTTGAGACACAGTGGCTCCTAACCAGAACAACTGGCACCTCTCCTCTGCAGATGGACACACAGGTGGGCTCACAGGTGGAGAAGGAAGGGGGAAGCACTGTGCCAGTTATATGTCCTGCTCAGAGAATGTGTGTATGTGTGCAACATCTGGACCATGGTCCAGTGACATGTTAGTAAGGGTATTAATCACTGAAGCTACACTGCACCCTTCTGGGCAGCAACAGCATCACAAGGCCAAGACAACCAAGATTAAATGCCATTTAATAGAGAAAAAAAATGAATTTACAATTTACAAAAAAAATATTTTATTTAAATATTTATTTTAAACAAAAAAATGTGTTGCCAAAAATTTTTTTTTCCTTTTTATTTTGATAAACGAACCTTCACTGAGAAAGATATCAAACATCTGCATACATACATGAGTTATATGCAGACATATTCAATTGAAATGTAATTCTGGAATAAAACCATCCTCACTTCTTTTCTCAAAAATTCTCTAAGAAAATTCGCATCTGATACTAAAGCTTCTGCCGGTCTTACATAAATTATTTGTTCAGTCTATGAAAAGATGGGCAGGTCCAAACAATGCAATTGCGGAAAGCACGCTGGCAAATAATATTGATCGCAGCAACACAGAGACAGCTAATCAATGGATGTATGTCGTCCCCGCACAGGCTTCCAGTCCAGATCAATTTTGTGGACAGATGAGACATCTACAGATAAAGTGAAGTTTTGAACTATATCCCACTGCTATGAAATAACATAAATTCCCCAAACATATGAAAGATTGACTACGGCTATGAGAGATGGAGATGCCTGGCTGTTTGAAGTCAGAAAGAACAATCATGTTTAATGCCATAACGATAATAAATACTGCAGCCGCTGTCTCCTACCATAGTAACTTTATCTTTCTTATTTTTTGTGTCTGGTCATACACTTTTATATCACTTGCTTTCTGGCCTCACATCATGAACCACCAGATGATTTATTGATTTCAACACAGTCTCCAAATAACCTGCACAATTGTTTCATCACCTTGTCATTATTGCCCCGTGATGAGTCGGGTATAAAAAAGTTGGAAAAGTCCCTCAAGGGTGTCTCTTTCAATATTGCACAGATTGGCACATTACTTTTCATGTATTGCAGTCTCATAAGAGGTTATAGGGTTGTTAGTGGCTCACTGATTGCATGGGCAGCTGACAGACATAAATTTCACACCCATTGGTCTTTTTTTCTTCTTGCATTTCATTTATTGATGATCGTAAAAGGTACTCTTACAGTACTTGCGTATAGGTTTTAAAGAGTTGTCCGGAAATGTCTGCCATGGTACCAAATGTAACTATTTGATCTTGTTTTTGTTTGTTTTTCTTAATCTTGTAATTAAGAACAGGTCAAATAGAGAAATGGCAAAGACACATTTAATTCATTTTAACACATTCATACAATATACACAACAAAAAAATCTTTGCCTCGATTTCAGTCACACGCAAATGTTGCGGACTTGCAATAAAAATAAAAACGTTCAAAACAAAGGTGGAAAGCAACATTACTCTCCAGAAAACAGGCTGTCTTACCACAGACCAAGAAAGTGAGACAGAAATAGCCCCAGATATATATATAGATGGATACTAAACTGAACCAGTGGTAAAAGCCACAAACATAAGCCACTGGGTTCAGCACAAGCTGCAAGTCAAAGGCACAAGTCAGCTCCAGGAGCATGGTAGGTCATGGGTCAAAGGCAGAGAGAATAAATAGATTTTAAAGGGAAAGATTGCACACCAACTACAAAGACACTGGACTGTGCCTCAGCCTCGTTTCAAAAGGCATATTTTTATCACTGCTTCAAAAGCCAAGAGAATTCATCTCGCCACTGTTTTTAATGAAAGCCTAAGATGGACATTATTAAATATTATTCTTTTGTTTAATTAGAAATTAAGTCATTTTAATTATTAATAGAATATTTTCAACAGATCAGTCCGCGCTGATATCCGAGGCACGAGCGAAGGCCCGTGCTCCCGGTACTGCCACTAGAGAGTTGAGTCTTCTTTCACAAGATCGATACGCATTTCATCTGGACATTAAGATACACGATTGCATATGATGTTCTTTGATTGAATGAAAATAGTAACACCTTACAACTACTAATAGGAAGATTCAAGGACAACACCATGTCTAAAGATCATAGAATAAACATGTCCTGCAGCACTTGTGACCCACTTGGTTAAACAAGTAGTTAAGACACCAAAAACAATGAGAAAAAAATCAATAACCGGTTCACTCACTCCTCAGATTTGGCCTGTTAAACAATATGCATACATCTCAAATGCTTTAAAACTCAATTAAAACAATGTGGCAGCAATATTACACAAATTAAATATATACAATGAGGTTAAAATGTTACAATTTAATAACTGTCACAGCTTAATTTAGCTGTATTTATTACATATTGCACAAATTTATCATCACGTATATATTATATATTAGAGAATCCTACAGAAAAGCTTATTTTTATGTAGCAAAAGATTTGTGCCACATCATAGCATTACTAGCTGTAATACTGCCTTCAGATTCAACATTAAACATAGTAAGCAGATGCTTTTCACACACAGAACAGCCTGAGAAAGAAGTTACCTGAGGAATAGTAACAAATACTGAAGAGGACAGCACAAGGCAAATTCTTTATGGCTAAACATTGTTACGTGACACTATGTTACAGAAATGAGAGCATGTCATTTGTAATGATTAACCCACAAGCTTTTGTACCAACGAGTGAAGCGTACCTGCCTTTTCGACAAGGATCAAGAGAAGATGAGTTGGACGGTCATTACTTTTACAGGAGCTTAAAATACCCCCAAGCTATCATGAAGACAACGGTGTGTTTTATGGAAACACACCATCATTTGTTTGGCGTACCCAACATTCAACGTGCTGTTTTCTCAAAAACATAACAGCTGAATGGCATGAAATTCACAGTTTGCAGATTCCCTTTTCCAAAAAAATGTATAAAATTAGTTACTTGTAGCAACAAAATAAACTTTAGACAATTTTTCTTTTTTTTAAAGTACCCCAAAAACTTATCTTATATGATTTTAATATTGCTGTTATGGTTTGAGCACATACTGTTATTTTGGTGCCACAGCCTGACTGGGGTTTAACGACATGACAGCCAAATCTAGCTGAAGTCATAAAGACACTGCTATTTGAACAGTTAGCATTTTGTTGTCTTAAGACTTGTCTGTCCTCTGTATATTACTGCTGTGCAGCGCCTCACCATACATAACCTCAAAACTGACAAAAAATAAGATGCTTTAATGTCTTTTTAAGTGTAGTAAAATGATAAAATGGTACAAAAATGCTGAGCACCAGTAACACAAATATCACATATTTGTATTAATCTTGGGTTAAGATGAAAACCTGTCAGAAGCTTCACTTTCAACATGACAAATCAATCAGAAAAGATCAATTTGTGAGACATACGCAGCATCCAAATTGGAGCAAAGGATTATTAAGTTTGCAATTCCTGTTTTTTGCTAAACCCAAACAAAGTATGCAATTTCATCCAGATCTACAGGATAGTCTGTAAGGTGCAGTGGCTCTTTGATGTCAAACCTCTCCCCCTTGTAGCTCCTCCAGTGGCCAGCAGGGAGGTAGATGTCGCGTTCTTGCTTCCCAGGCTCCAACACTGGCGCTACCATGAGGTCATCCCCAATCAGGAACTGGGAATCAATTTTATAGGCTGTCTCGTCACCTGTGGCAATCCACCACAGGGGGCGTATGATTGGGTCCCCAGTATCAACCACCTCACTTGCCAGCTCCAGGACCCGCGGTGCCACAATACTTTCATGGAGGGCCGTGTATTTTCGAGCAATCTCAACCACCTCGTCTCCATATTCCCATGGCGGAACTGAAAACTGCATAGAGGGCATGAAGGCCGACAGCTCCAACCACCGGATATACAGCTCCCGGTCAGGTAATGTGTGCCTTCCGTCAGTGCGGTTTAGATAGGCGTTCCCTCCGATCATGTCTGGGAGAATGAACTGGTACCCAAGAATGCTGATGGTGAGCACGGTGGGAATAAGGGATTTGAGACCCAACTCATAGCCCCACACAGAATCTCTGTCAATTGGTCTGAAGAAGCAGGAGATGTTCTGTGATTGATAGCCGCTGCGCAGCTCAGCTCTATCATTGTAGAGGATGGCCATTTCGGTGTAACGTCTGGTGAAAAAACTTGGGTCCCGAATCGGAGTCCGGGTGCTAAATTTCCACGGTAAGTAGTTTGTCTCACCTGCGTCAAACTTAAAGGAGGCCACTCCGTACCTTGAACGCAGTGAACGTAGCTTGGAAGCAAACCACTCACGGGCCTCTGGATTTGTGAAGTCCAAAATTCCACCAACGCCATTCCACCAACGTACCAGAGCTGGTAGTCGGCCAGTAGGCTCTCGAACAAACAAGTCCCTTTCTACACAAGTATGGAAGTTTGCGGAGTCATAATTAACAAAAGGGTGAATCCACAGAGAAACCAAAAATCCATCCGTTTTCAACTTTTGGAACATGTCGGAGGCATTGGGGAACTTGACTGGATCAAATTCAAATTCTCCATAGTGGCTAGTGTAGCCATCATCTAGTTCCAGATGGCTACAGTTAAAGTTATATTTGCGGATGTTAGCGGCATATTCCAATAGTTTCTCTTGATCTATTTTAGTTTTATGTAATGCCCAGGTCGACCAAATAGGATGGCTGAACATGACTTTGGCAGGCACTTTGTATGGTTTATTGAAGTACCTGCGAACCATGTACTTGTGTATGGATGTCACATCCAGACCAACACAAACTCTGTAGCTAAGTTCAGCACATGGTGCCTCCCCGGGGTTTGGTTTAAACGGACTATCATTGTATCGTGCCTGGAAGTACATAGTCTTCTCAGTATCATTCCAGCCAAGATGAAAAGGCACTGAATTATTGATCTTGATGGCAGTAGCATTGGATGAAAGCCAGTAACTCTCCAAAATGCCACCAAATTCATCACGATTTGAATAGATGTCACTTGTAACAAAGGGTTTGGGAGCCTGCTGGCCTGAGAGGGAAATAGGCCAGTGCTGAATAGCTGACACTGCACCTCCATACCAGTGTGCAAACTTGTAGGTCATGGCATGCTCAACAGGTATATCTGGAACAAGCTCCTCCCAACGCACACGGTAACACTGCACAGTGTCCTTAGGTCGTACGGTCTCAATGAAAAAGTTCAGTTTTCTGTCAGTGGTGCGTCCACAGCTCAGCATCTCTCCTTCTTTAGAGCAGGAGTCCAAATCAAGGGTTCCAGATCTGCCAAGATTAAAAATTATTATATTAAAAATAATTTCCTAATAGAAACCCTAATTTTTTAAAATAAATGATTGCCGTATTTAAATCAAACATTCCACAGTCAAATTTTACAATGTTTTGGTTGCTTTTGAAAAATTCAAATAAATCAGATTTTACTTACAATGTAAAATGACATACCTGAAGTCCATTCTGAAAACAATAGACCCTCCTTGATTGCGAATAATATAGCCATCTTTATTCAGATCCAACAGCTGAGTCTTCAACAGCTCAGCTTTGCGTAGAGAGGCTATGTAATAACACCAGGCAGTTACAGCCGCGATCACCAGCACCAGACCAATGACTCCGGCTCCAACCAACGGTCGGGTGTCCTTTGTGTGTTTCTGCTTGGGGATGACATCCGTAATAGTGCCCCCAGCTCCTCCTGGTACTACTTGGTACATGACTTGTGATGTTCAGTGGCCAATTCCCTGAGATGATGTTTCACGGACCATCAAAATGTTTGGCACAGGGCCTCTTTCGCAGCCTCGTTATTGACCGTTTGCCTGCCTGTCATCAGAGTAAGAAAGAAAAGTCAGCAAGTCCCAAAGTATTCTCTTGTGTAGTGCACTCATCTGACGTCATTCAGAATATACTATATCAAATTACTGAGAAATGCAGAAAAACATCAAGGGCATGGAGAGATGCTGTAAATCTTTGTTTTCCTATCAGTCCAAAGCCTCTGTTGTATCTAATATTCACTGTTTTACTGGCTCTGATGTTGCTGAACTAACTCATTTCACATTGCTTAAGAGGTATTAGCCTTTCAGGGTGTAACTTTAAAGATGTGTTGGAGATTTAACAAAAAAATATGCTGCCAATTACCCTGAAAAAGAACGAAAAATAGACGTTCCCTGCTGTAACTTCAATGTACGAGTTAAATTGAAGGAAGACTCATTTGTATGTAAGGAAGTAAAGAGAAGTAGAAAAGGAGATTTTGGCCCTTAAACCTCTGCTGATGCCAGGAGAGAAGGAAAGAATACTAAACACTGTGCTCCATCAAGCCTGATTAACCAAAGCGACCAAAACCTGGATCTGTCTGATTAAGTATGAAAACACTAGGAACAAATACAGGAAAACAAGTGAGAAAACATAAGAGAAGACATGGACGTATAGCCGCTGCATTCCATTGCACCTTCAAAGAACTCCCAAGCAAGCAAGGTAACCAAGGTAAAACTCCTTTGAGTAATTAACTAGCCGACATTAGTTACGGTGGCTTTAGCTAATCGTAATTTCATTGGACTGCTCGGGGAAACATGGGCAGTTCAGTTCTCTCCAACTTACCTGTTTGCTGACTAGTCCTAACGGCAATTGACCCTCATGCTTTACTTTGGCAGTGGGGGTCGATAGTAAAAAAATGCTGGCTATTATTTAGCAATCTAATTGACTAATTCTGTGTTGCACCACACTTAGTATAGATTTCCCACAAGAGCTGGAGTGATAGTGTAAGTTTGCTATTAATTAACGGAGAGGAAAGTGTTGGTTCCTAAGAGATCCACACAAGCTGCCGGACTGGGCAATTGACCAGAAATACAATCAAATGATCCAAAGTATTTTAGACCCCTACCCATTATAATTCTAATGGAAAAGTGTAATCACAGACCTAAGACCTCAAATAATGCAACCCAGAGCCTTCAGACAGGGAATTATGCTTCCAGGAGGGTTCAACTCAACGGTTGAAAAATATGTTTGATCTAAAATAATTAAACAAATATTTCCAAGACTCATTTAAAAACTCATTTGTTGCCTGATGCCCTGATAATAATGGGCTATCTTTAAATCAGTCCGTGTTTTGGATTATCAACAGAAAACTGAAGAGTCTTGCACTTTTTTTTTGTTTACACCGAGATTACAAGAGGTCAATTTCTGCTCTTTTAGCTGATCCATTATCTGACGTGCGGAAAAATAAACGCCAAAGTGCTGAGGTGGTCAGCAGCTGTTTAAGTCCCACTGAGTGAGGGGCTGTGTAGCTGCATGCTAATTCTGGCGCTGTCCTCACTCTTAATCAACTTCATCACGCGCGGCACAATTACTCACGGTGGAGTCCCTCTCGTGCAAAGCCTGTTGTTGAGAGAGTTTACCCTCCCAAATATTTGGACTGCGTCCAAAGCGCACTCTCCTCATTAATACACACATGTAATGTGATAAACAAAACACCGTGACAAACCAGTGGTTGCTTTGCCTGAGCACAACGAGAAACGAAAAGTTAACGGAGAGAAGCAATACTTGGTATTCGTGCGCGCATAAATATTAGCTACGGCGAATTCAGTTGTTTGTTTGTTTGTTTGTTTGTTTTTACTTCGTTCGTTGAGAAAGTGTTTCGCCTACCTATCAGGGGCAGCCTCCTTCGAAGAATAACTTTGTTTGGCACAGTCCAACGGAGAAGCCCAACAGGAGGACTCAAGGCGTGTAGATGCGTCTCCGCCTTATCTACGCCCACGGCGACATGGGAAATGTAGTCTGTTTGAAAAAGTCTTTATCTTTATTTACTCACTGCCTAAGTTACGGACAATGGAAAAATTAAATCAGCGGACGGTGGTTTAATTACATCACACAAAAAAAACTGCCGATATACACAAATGACAAACAGAAAGCAGGCTTTGCAACGAATCAGCATAAATATATTGTATTTATGCACTTTTGGAGTCCTCCTCCATGTTCTTTATTTTTCTTTGTATAATTTATATTCTTAATAGTACATTCACGGCACCAACAGTGCTTTAACTGAAAAACAGCCCTGGAACACAGTTGGATTGATACAGAACATACACAAAACTCCATCATCAGGAGGCTAAAATTAGGAAGGATACCATCTTAATTTTTCACAACTTATTTAACTGGGTTAAGTAGCACTAATTAAACAATAGTTTCCATCCCTCATTCCCTCATTAGGAATTTCCACAGGTTCCCTAAAGGACAGAGCTCCACCATTCCTAATATAGACTCTCAGACACAAATTCAGGATGTATGATGTAGTGTCCAGCTTGGTAGGGCCTCACCACATGGAAGCAGCTGTAGCAGCCACTGTTGAGAAATCACATGAACCACAAATCAAACCTTGGTAGTGTTATTAATGAGTTTTTTTAAATGTTTTAATTTTTTTTTTAAGCAATGGGATTGCTCACACCTATAATCCAGAGAGCTCTTGGAGCAACACTTGCGGAATTGTGTACGTTCCAAGCGGCTGGGAGCTGCAGCTGTAGTCTGGGGTCTTGTCTGAAGCTGAGGTCCTGCTTGTTGGCTGAAATCAATTACATTCTCTCTATGCCATCACAATTGCATAACTTTTCTAATTATTTTGTTGTGTCTATTAGTTCATACTGTTGTTTAAGGGGTTCTGTAGCCTCCAAAGTACAAAGGTTGTTTACTTACACAAGTTGCAGAGCTGTGAGTGAATTGACATTTCTCTGATTATCCACTGTCCTGCAGAAAGAATCCATCTGAATCAGTGTGTTTTATAGTTATCTGTGAGCCATAGCTTAATCTGTTTAATAATTACTTTAGGGGGTTCTTCAAAGTGGTGTGATGCTGAATGCCAGGGCCAGCACGGTGCCTGGCCAGCTGTAGTTTCTGCATCATGTCAGCAGATGGCAGAGATTGTGTCTTGCCTGCACTGACAGGAGGCATGTGCTGTGCTTTGCCAGCATTATTTGAGGTAAGGGAGGTTTCCAGACAAGCTGTTACAGGATTATGAAATGAGAAATGTCTCAGAGGTGGGAAAAGGGGACCTCCAATGCCCACTTGGGTCAGGGGTTGTGACAGTGCACATGTTGGTTTGTAGCTCTTTTGAAGACTGTGAGGAAACAGGAAGTCCTGGAGAGGGGAAAAAAGAGGTACATAGGAAGGCATTTTGAAAAGTAAAAAGAGAGAGTTCTGGCCGAGATATCTTCATTCTAGACGGCTTGTGTTCTATTTTCACCATTACCTTACCACATTCATGTTTTTCTTTTTGATCAAACAAATGATGAAATTAACTACAGTATATACAAACTTTTTTCTCTCTATTCTATATAATTTTTTCCCAGTGAATTGCCCACAGGAATCCCTTTTGAGATGCCCCTTAGATTTCCCTTGTGTGTTTTATTTCATTGCAGTTATCATCAGCACAAAAAAATTACATCGTTGACCATGCGGACCAGTTTTGCATCTATCTCTCATCACAAAGCTTTTTGAACATCATTAAGTCATTTGTGTAAAATACATTCACAGGATTACAATGAGGAACACTACAGTGTGATCCATTTTTCTTTGCAGAACTTCGATCGATAAAGATTTTCTATTATTCAACATGATATTGAGGTTTTCTGGACACATATTTTCTGACTAATTTGGTACATCAATGCATGATTATGAGTAATCATTCTGTCCTGATAGCATCTCTATCCATGCGTGTCACACACAGGGCTGTGCATCTTACCTGTCGTGGCTGTGGGTTGTTCCTGCGGTGGGCTGATGTTGGTCGAAGTTCTGTTCTTTTTACTTTGCCAGGCAACCTAAACTGTTCTTTGTAGATTGTGGTGTAGAGCTGGGGAGCCATCGTCACTAACAGATTTGGTGTTTTTTCTTCAGCTTGCCTCCAGCCTGAATGAAACCTATGCAGAACCCTTCTCCTCCCTGCAACCTAGTACCACCCCTTTTACCTTATTTGCATACCCCCTGCTTTTACTCTCTGTTATTAGCTGTTTTCGATTGGCAAATATCTGCGTGTTTTGTTGTTGTGATTGCAGTTTCTGTGTACTGTCATGTTCTGGGTTTTAGTGTTGCAGTCCATATGATCTCTCCTGCAACAGTAGCAATAAATCCTGCATGGGCATTCTTGTAAATACCAAAGTTATCAAAGTTTTTTTTTTTAACCAGTTGCTATTGTGAGGGTGATGAATCTAGTCTGTTGGGACAGGTTAAGAGCATCCTTGCTGAACCAGAACACCTCTTTGTGCTACCTGAGCACTCAGTCACTAATACCCCTGAGCTCTAAGCCCCCCACAGAGACACACATACCTGGGGTCACTGTCCTTGACCTGGTTCCCTCCCACCGGCCTGCACCAACAAACAGCATGGACCTCTAACACTCACAACTCACAAAAAGTCTTATCAGATCGACAGAACTGGAACAAGACAGAAGTGGAGCTAGGCTTTAAAGAGTCTATCGCCATCACACACTGTCACCTCATTTCACTGTCAGCATGCTTAAGCATTAATAATTCACCAAGCGCTGTAGGGAGCCATTGTGTCTGTGCTGCTCTCACTGAGTTATCTGTGACAACAACTGGCCGTTCGTCCATTGCAGTGGTTGGGCCTCATTTGAAAGCTGCATTTGAAAGCTGCACAAAGCCCAGTCCATGAAGGCAGACACAGAGCAAGGGCCATGTGGAATTAATGCAACGATGCAACAGAAATATTCTGAGAGGGGCTAAAAATCTGATCCAAGTTGTGATTTGTTTTCTGAGCTTTAAATGACACACACCCTTCATTAGAAATGATTAAAAAATCCTTTTATTGCAATCTTGAATCCAAACAAAGTGTGTTCAAAGTGTTAAAAGAGTTTTTTGTATAGTATAAGACCAAAGGTACAGACATCTATAAAAAGCTTTTACATGGCAAAGCAAATGCAAACTTCACAGGATATGCATGTGCTCATTCTGAGAAGACTCCTGTAGAACAGCTTCTATGTTCTGCACTTTCAGTGGTGCATAGGTCCAAGATGTGCAGAGTAGACTTTAAAGCCCTTGTCACAGCCTCCGCATTCACAGTCTTACAGATTTTACTGCTGCTTGGATTTAACTGCTGCCTTAATTTTTGTGTAAAGAAATCCAAAATTCTGGAAAAGACACAAAACAGACAACAAATTATATGTAATATATAATATATATATAATATAAATTCAAATTATAAATCATAATAGATATAATTATAATTTATAATAGATATGAGTATTGCAACAAACCTGGATTATGTAATAAACAATCCCCAAATATGCAGCGATGCAGCCACCCAGGAACAGATCAAAGGCTGCTGGTTTCACCCTGGAAAGAAATTAGCATCAGTATCCTGAATGTTTTATTGAATTCAGCTTGTGCATAAAGCTACTGGAGCACAGAGCTTTACCTGTACATCACTACTGGTTGGTTCATTTGATCAAAAAAGGTGATATCAGGGTCCCTGGGTGATGAAATATAAAAAATAATTGTATAGTTTTATTTCCTCACTAAGTGAAAACAACTAGAATTATGCTGCACGTATCACCTCTTGTCCTGTCTGAAGGTGTGTCTGTGGACTTGCTGTAGATAACGTTTGAACTCGTGCTCCAGAGAATTGACCAGCAAGATTTGACTGCTCTCCTTATCCAGGAGCTGGGTGGCCCGAGGGACTGACGTCAAGAAGGACATCAGATTAGACATACGACTGTCCTGGAAATCCTGCATGGAGGTCACAAATGTGAGTTCACAGAGGGGAGAAGGTGGGAAACATTTCATAAGCTATCACGAAGAGGCAAACGTTCTTTCCTGCTGAGTCAGTATGGAATTTAAAAGAAATGTACATTCTCATGAATTGGCCATGAAGCTCTGAAAATAACTGTATTATATCCTCATGTCAGTAAGCCACATGTCCCAACGTGAAAATATTGTATTTAGCTGAACCTTTTTTCAAACCTATTTCAAGAACAATGTAATGCATACATATTAACACTAGAGGGCACCAATCAGAAACTCACCAGATGGCCCTTGAATATCTGCATATCCTTTGGTGAACCCTTGATACAAAATAATAAGAGGTTATAGTACTTTAGAAATAATTTCAGTTGAATTGTGAATATGTGTTATAATAATATGCAGCATATGTTGTGTTTTTTCAAATCACCTTGTCAGAGAGATTGTACATGTACCGTGCCAGTGTTTCAGCTATAATGATGCCGTTGCGCTTAAGTTTCCGAAAATCCACCTGTGACCTATGATGTGAGATTTGTGTCAATTAAACAGTGGGATGATAAGCATTAGAGCACTGTGCAAAGGTCTTGAGTCATCCTTTGCTTTTTCATGCGAACGGTACATTTAGGAAGAGATGCATGTATTTGTTGAAAGTATTTCAAACGAAATCAGGAAAAGGAAGGGAAAAATTTCAATAGTGAGCCATCCGATTAGCTTGTTTTGGGAATCGGTTTGTTGGTGGAAAACTATTTCTTTTGGATCTTTAAAACAATGCTATCTTTCTCATTTTTGGTAGATGCAATTAAAATAAGTGGAAACAAATTATGGTCTTTAAGAGAGGCCGGGGCTGCATGTTGGTGTGGTTTCCTCACAGCAAGGGGTTTCCTGGTCTGAATCTCAACTGGGGCTCCTCTGTGTGCAGTTAACATGTTCTCCTTATATATATTCTCTCTCGGTACTCTGCTTCCTCCTACAATGCAAAAACATGTATGATTCTAAATAGCCCCCACGAATCAATGTGGCTATACATGATTTGTGATGGATCTGTGACCTGCCCAGGGTCCACCCCACAGCTTGCCCAGTGGCATCATGGATAGAATCCAGCCCTCCTGCAGTCATGCATTGGATTAAGCCGGTTTAAAAAACAGATAGATGGATAAGAAAGGCTCTTTGTGACAATCTGCCCAAAGACACTATTAAGATTAGGTTCTTCACTAAATTGTCTGTAATGTGTTGATTTAACACTGGTTCCTACCAAGTGTCTTTTTAAGGCTTGGATGATTCACCAGGTCAGTGTTAGGTTATCTAATAAACAGTAATGGAAAACGGAATAGGTACAAGGAGTGGACTTATAAACGTTACAAGTTCTCCAAATAACCCTGTGAATCAGTGAACTCATCAAAAGCACTAAGAAAACCTGGAAGCAAAATTTAAAAAACTAAGTGATCGCTCAATAATTTGCACAATACTTTCATATTTGATCATCAAAGGCATCAGTGGTACTTTGAGCTTACATTGTGTCCAGTACAGACCCACGCAACTCAGATTTGGGGTCTTCCAAATGAGACAGAGTGAATCCCTGGAGCCTCCGTAAACCGTAGCGCTCATGCTCCCAGGCTACTGTAGACTCTACAAGATTGATCTTCTTGTGAACCACTCCCACCTTCACCCAGGAAAATCGGGAGGAGATCACCTAGCGGGCAAACAGATAACAGAGGACCATTATTTCTGTCCAACAAACTCATGTTTTTTTTTGCATTAGCTGTTGTTCTGAATAAAAGTAAATCTAGTAACCTCCTCTAGCTGTCGAATGAAGGCATGCACAGGAGTGTCAGGCTTAGGAGGGCGGGACACATGTGCGTACAGTTCATCACCCTTGGCCAGCGTATCCAAACACAGAACAAATGCCACACTGTCATGGAGCAGGCTGGACTCTGCAGGGGAAATATTTGGTAGAAATGAAACAGGAGAGTTTGTGTTTGGGTTCATATTAGCACATACTCAACACATTCCTCATATTCAATGGATTGGAGAGCTGGAAACCCACCAGCATGGTCCAGGTTCTCTTCAATCCATCTCTTTGTTCCCAGGAAGTTGTATTTTCCTCCTCCAGTCAAGGAAAACATTAGATTATATCTATGACAAAAAAGTTTTGATCAGTGAGGCCTTAGATAGAGATCCATTAAGATGATGACAAGAAAATCTGAAATATTGGGTTTTGCTGCAAGGAGCCGGATGTACATAAACTGAGAGTTTTCCTTTAGGCTTATGACCTAATTTACCACTTATTATATTTTCTAATTGTTATTGTTTGTTCTCTTAAGATAACAAGTTAATTATATTTGTATTTGAATGTGATGTCTGATACACATTAATTAATTTTGTGCAAAAAAAAAAGAAGCTTAATCTGGGCCTCACCGTGGTCTAGTGCTGGAGTTACTATAAAGTTTTTGGAAGAGACGTGCCAGCTCCAGCAGGATGGTCACTCCACTACCGTTGGAGTCTGCTCCGTATGACAGCCACTGTGAGGCACAAAATCACACCCATGCATAAGGATGACGGTAAACTAAATCAGTTGACATTTTAAGACAAGTGGAGATGGTCTGATCATGTATCTGATTATGACTTTAAAGTTCAAAGTGAAGTGCTTAAGTAGCTGACTCACTGGGGCCAGCCCATAGGAGTCATAGTGGGCGGTGATGACTATGGTGGGTGAATCCTCTCCTCCTCCGGGAAGCACACCCTGCAATGACCACCACCATGATGAAGAACTAAGGGCCAATCATAGGAGGATGCAGAACTTGAACAACATTTTGTGTCAGTTCTCGTTTCTCCATGCAGAAAAAGAAAGCATCACGTTTCACACTTACTTCCAGTGTGACTATAACATTATCGCCAACAGCCTTAATGGGTGTATTGCTGCTCACTAGGATCTGAAACGCTGTGGCTGTGACCATACTCCGGAGAACTGCAAACAGTTAACAAGATATTTCAAGTAAAATATGTTTTCCATATTTGTATTCATCACACTACACAACAAAAGTTGTATTGAAATAGAACATTCATTGGACTATACATTCATATGTGATGCTGCACGTCTTACCTCTGACAAATATGGACGAGGTCCGTGTGGCTGCAGCCTGCTTGACCTCCTCATACATGTAAAGCAGCTGCTCATCCTCAGGTGTAACATACACTGGAATGAGGCTTTCCCCCTGCAGAGCCTCACTCTCACTCTGCATAAAGGCCTGGAAGAAGTAAACGGATGTTTTGTGAATAGTCTAAAATTCCAAAATGAATTATATCAGAGATGTTGTTGTTGTTTTTATTTGCTTGCTGTTTTAGAGCAGCCAATTCATTACCTGTGTGGTGTCCGGAGGGATGCTGGAGATATTTTTTGGCAGCAGGATCAATATAGCAGCGGCGTTTTGCTCCTGGGCCTCCAGATATTTCTCTGTAGTAAAGTCCTGTACCTTCATGACCACACAGCGGCGGGTCAGTGACAGCTCATCAGCTGAGCGTGCCTCCGCCACAACAATAGCTCCCCGGCAACCTGAGGGGAGAAAAAAATGAAGGGAATTTAGACAGAAATGTCAAATATCATTAAAAATCCTTCATGTCAGCTTTTTTCTTCCTGTGTTTTCATTTCAAAGTACAAAAGCATTTTGGAAACTGATGTCATGGAGAATGGTCTTCTCTTTATACTTGAGTACATCATGATGTCCATAACAACCAACTCATACTTAATGCCAGTGCACAGATATTTTTCACAAAGAAAAATATGGTCACAGTGCAAAGTTTAAATAGATTTAGTCACAGTTCCACACTTAGAAATAAGTGTGGAACTTAGAAATATATCATATAATATTCAAGGAGATATACAATATGTAAGAAGTATACATGTTAATATAATATATACACTCTTGTACACGAGGGGATAAGTTGAAACTCTACAGAATGAATACTTCAAGTACACAAATAAGATTAACAGGACAATGCTTAGCATGAGAAATGTGCAACCAAAGATCCAAATACAGATGGATGTTTTAGCCGTAATGTGCAAATCTTTGTTTAATGAAAAAAGAGTGCAGAGCGAAGAAAGAAAAGAATAAAAAAGACAGAGACTGATCAATATGTCTTTAAATTCCTTTGCTCTCATATCAATATTTCGTACTTGAAGAGGAAAGCCTGGTTTTGAATACATGCACATCTAAAGCAAAATCGGCATAACAAGAATTGCTTGCTGCAAGCATGGCACCTTTCTTACCATGCTTTTGCTGTCCCAAATTGTACTGTTGCATCCTATAGGCGGTGAACTCGTAGGAGGATACAGCAGTGAGAGCAGAGCCATGCAGGTGCTGCACACAGAGCACCAGAACAGCAGCAGCAACACCGCTCAGCAACATCCTGTCTCGTCTGGCTTCAGTCTGTGAGGGAATCGTGTTGTTAAATTTCATACAGCTTGAGGGCACATAAACATGTAGAGGTAAAGACATGATGTGCCTTTATTGTGGAACGTAGAGAGGATTCAGGGGAGATTCAGCAGGCCAGACGAGAAGCAACAGCAATGTGTTACGTTACAACCACCATTTTAACAGCAACCGGTGGCTGAGGATGAAGCATTTGGCTTGCCTTATAGTGAGTTCCACACTACTAACTAACATAAATTTTCATATACAACTATCACTATGAAAGGAATGATAGAAGGAACCCATTTTTCTCACCTGCCTCCCTGCAGTTTTATCTCATCAGCCTCGTTTCACAGCCCTCTTCAAAATCGGTGTCACCTGTTGCAACATGGACATGCTCCTCTGTTAGCTCCTTGGATCCAAAGCATCTAGGTAAGCCACCATTCACCATCTGCTCCCAGGGGATCAACTCAAGGCTAATCACAAATGCCCTACCCCCAAACCCTCACACTCTCTACTTCTTTACCTTCTATCCATCAATTTGTCTTTCTCCATCATACCTTTCCTAGCTATTATATCACTGACTTCAACATGTAAACACCAATCCCGGGCACAGATTGTGTAGGAGGCACTTGTCTCATCTCCTGCAGGGATGACTGATTGAGTCTGAAGAAGTGTTTTGCTGGGAGAAAAGAAACTAATGCCTAGTAAGACAATGCAAAGAATTTGAAAGGGACCTGGTACCATCAAAGTTGAGATATCTAATATTTATTTTTTTTACATGTTGCACTATACACACAACTGTAACACTGTTACAATCTAAATGGAACCGGTTCACAATCATGACAAGTATTTGACAAGTTAAAATAAGAAGGGGAAAAATGAGCACACAACTGCATATAAATAGCTTTTGTTACAAGAGATTATTCTAAAACTCAAGAAATTGGTCAGGCTGCTTCTTTATTTCTACATCAGCTGTGAGTATTGCACACAGTAGAGGAAACCTGCGATGACTCGTGTGCAAATTCCCCCCAAAAGAAGTTAGTGATAGAAAAGATGCAAAAACATGGTCAGTCTTCTGACAGCTGCATGAATGACATTTTAAGTTGAAATCTTTTGACATTTTACAACTCATTTCTCTTACAACACACATGGCACCTTTCTGCAAAGGAGGTCTAAGTAAGGTTTTCTATCTCAAACTGGTGGAATTCATCAGAGGAAACTAAAAGGAGATGATATTTAGCATTTCGTTTCCCAAATTCATAATGTTGGGCATCATACAGTGCCATACCTTTGTGCGTTCGTTCCCCTTCACAGCACTTTGTACCTCCATTAAGTGAGTTCCTGACCTTGCTTTTGTTGTTACTTCTGTTGGCCTTTGTGATTTTTCAACATTCAAAAGCAATTTATTAGTTATGGCAGTTGGATGCATGATTAATTAAAACAAAAAGCAGTTTGAAACAAATAAAATTGATATGAGGTTGTTCATTTAGTGCAACCGTTTTTCAGTTCCCTTGAACATCATATTGTCAAGCAATGCATTACAAAGTAAATTACATGGACACTGTTCACAACCTATCACCCCCTAAGCCTGATGAGTGTTTAGAGAAGCTACTTTAAAAATCACTATTAATCAATTATTATTATGGCTAAGATATGGTTCACTTCTACAGCTCGTGTTTTTGAGAGACTCAGAATAAACCTCCATGACACCGTTACCTCAGAGCAGCATTGAACAACCACAGTCTGCCAATAAAAGAAGCACACGTCTACAGAGCTTACCAAAGGTCTGTAGAGTACTTCGCACCTGAAAATAAGAATACAACAGTGACTTAGGCTTCCTTAAACTAAAATAACGGTGAATGGCATACTGTAAAGCATTGACAATGTACGGACAGCTGCATCTGGTGCTACATTTAAAGTTCTTGTTCACAGATTATACAAATGAGTCGTGTTATAACCCATGAGGATTATACACACATTTATAATCCTAGAAAAAAAAATGAAGTAGATTTGAAAATAAAAAACATTTGAGCCTCTCTATAGTTAAGAGCACTGCCCTATTTAAAAAGAAAAGAAAATAACTATAAAAACGTTCCCATCCAAGCAATTTGGCATCACTTCATACACATTCCTCATAGCAGGTATTACAACAGAAACTGTACAATTCTAAGATTTTTTTTCCCCCGTATCAGTGCATTCCCTCACCATATATGAACGATATTGTAGCCATCAGTGATGAACGCTAACATTGGTAAACACACATAAACTACGCATTAATTCATGAGCTCCCTTCTTTCAGAACTAGAGAGTTTTTCTAGGTCTACAGATGCAACAGTAGGTGTACCTAAACATTTTTCATGTGGACGTGGCTAAACGGAAACTGATCAAATCGTCTGCACATCTGTCTTCAGGACACAGCGTTAACAGGCAACATGCATTTTCAGCTTATTTGGACACAATAAAAAACAGGTTTAAGCAGTGCGATCTCAGTGTAACAGATGGATTACTACCTTAGTGTTGGATGTGAGCACTAGCGTTTTATAGGTGCCTTGATGGTGTCGCACGATTTCCCTGGGAATGACCAGACATACAAGTATTCAAGTTTGACAGACATATACACACGGGAATACAAAGCAGACTGGCTGAAAGAGGTGAGAAAAGAGGAAAAGAACTGGCCACCAGCAAACTCCCAAGCTTCTTTCTTCCCTTGTCAACAACCACCAATAACTCAGCCAGTGGAAGGGGTCGACCAATCGGATGGTCCTTTGACACAGTAATGACACCTTGAACTTTGGTTGATTTCCTCTCATCCCGCTTTGTTGTTCCTCTTCTTCTACAACGTCGCACAATCCTTAAAGGTCCTTGTAAACCAAACAATCCGCAAGCAAGACATGAAGTCAAATGAAGGAGAAGCGAACGTAGCATGTTTTCCTCAGAGGTAATGTTTCTGCCGTCAGTCGAGTCCCCTCTGAACCAACATTGCAGAAGAGAGACCAACAGATCCTGCCATAGGAGGAACATGCACAGGTACTGTACATATTCAGTTTCTCATTTTCTAGATCGATAGACCGTTGCTTTTCCCTTTGTGCCTCAGCCGGCCAGAAGTTTTTGCTTCCTTGATGCCAGTGCAGGAAGGGCGTCGGATGGGGAAGGGGGGGATTATTGGATTTGACAGGCGGTAGAGGGGGCAGCCTGACAGCACATGCAGGTGGGGTTGACTGCTTTAGGGGGGATCAGATCCAGGTCCTCGTCATCTGGAATCTCATCGAGCCGGTACCCGTCTTTCAGGAGCTGGATGTTCAGGTCCTGGTTGATTTGCTGCAGAGGGAAAAGTAAAAAAATACATGAGCAGAACCTCAGGACGGCTCTGCCAATGACTAATGAGCAGGAATAAGATTATATAAAACTAGTTCAAATGTTTTTGTTATTCAACGAAGAAAATAAGTAAATACTGTGTCAAATTATCAACATTTTTCAGGAAGCAGAAACACAATCGGAAATAGTCGCATCGCTGATGGTGGTGGGAGGAAGCAGGAGAAATGAAGAGTAATCTATTCCAAAGACAATTATGGAGAACTCATTACAAGTGATTATGAATACTTGGAGGAGACAGAATACAGTGTTTGAATGAGTGCACATACAGTAAGCCTGGCGTGACACAGGAAGAAGGTGACTACATGGTGATGTTTGTGGTTTCACCAGATGACGCTTTGAAACAATATAATATGTGCATAGATACCTGGTCCCTCAGACATCTCACCTCGGCTGAGGAGTATCCTGATGAGGAGTATCTAGACATGTCAAAGTCATCGTCACTGAAAGACAGACGACATGTTAAGTTAGAGACAAAAGATTAACATTTTCAAATGAGAAATCATGATGTCTGAAACATTAAATGAGCATTTCACCAATATATCCATCATCTGTCAGATGTAATAAATTACCACCAGAAAAAACCTAAACTACGTGTTTTGTAAAGTCTCTGGTCTATTTTTGTTCTCTATAAAACCAAATTGTGGCACCTAAAAAGAAGAAATACATCCTAGCAAACACTTTGCTGTGAATCTCTTCTACATTCAGAAAATATAACACGCTCTTAACTTAGTTTGGAGGTGGACTAAAGTACTGGGGCTTTATCTCTTCGGAACTAAAAGACTGTAGTGTGCCAGGCCTTGGAGATATGAGAGAGGAACATATCACAGGCCACAGGACATGATATGATGGAACAGAGTTAGGGTTCTATGCACTGAAAAAAATATGTTTGTGCACGTGGTTTACATAAAAGCCCTATCGATTTCACATTTTAACAAGCACAGATAACACTGTGACCCAGCTTTAAAATGAACGAGTGAACAGATAAACATTTAGTTTGACAAACAGTCTAATGTCCATTGATTTCTTTTGAAGAGTTTTAGCATCACAGTAATGCAGCTCACATCCTATTCCCCCAAACAATCTGAGGCTCTTGCACTGTCAACAAGAACAACAAGGAGCCATTGTCCAAAGGACATGCGCATTAATCCAAAATGTGGACAATGAACAAGCCAGTGCCCAGTGTTGCTGTGAGTCAAGCAGCTTTGCAGAGAGTTTATGATGCAATGCATGATGTAAGCGTTGTGGACTGCCAGAGATCTCACTTGACATGACAGGGATTGCCTCATGTAGCAACATACAGGGGGTGTAGGAAGAGTGGGGCTCATCTGTGTCAAATATGGAGCTGTTGGTCTGGGTGGGATTGGAGTGAGTGCTCTCTCTGAGCTGCTTTTGAATGTCCAAATCCTCACCCCACTGTCCTCTAATCCTGAGCCCAAGGAGAGGTTTTGCGCCCTTTATAAGAACCCTCTTTTAACAGCTCTTTATAGATTGATGTAATAAGAAAACAGAAAAAGAGCTTGGAGAGAAATTGTAAAATTTCCCCTCAAGTCACTTCTGCTGCCCAGAATATGAGTGTATTGTTTTTTGTGATGAAGTGCACTTGCTTACCTGTCCGTGTCCAGTGCTACCAGAGGCTTCTCATCTGGACTCTGATCTAAAGAAGAGTAGCCTTTGTTTGGCACCACCAACCTAAAAACAGCACAGACCGCTCTTGTATTAGAGGTTGAAAAATAAAAACATTCAATATTTCTGACCAATGAATACAATGAAACACCCAGAAAATACTTGATAATGTACACTTAATAAAAATCATTAGAAAAACAAACTGCACATATGTGACATATACCCCCCCTCCCCCTACCCCCCACCCCCTACCCCGCCCTATATTAATCTGTGGCCTTCCAACTGCTGGCAGTGCTAAATTATCTTTCCGCCTCACAGTTTCTGGGTTCAGATCAGTGGGTAGCCTTTCTTATATTTCCACTAATCCACCAGGGAGTGGGATTAAACAGATGAGCCGGTTGTCAGTGCTGTGGGCCGGACTGGGTTTATGCTTGGTGGTTTAACTTCTTTTTTTGGGGGTTTTGTTGATTTGAGTTTGGTTTTTTTAGCAAATCTTTTAATTTCTTTTTCTCTTGCTGTGCACTACTTGTGTTTAAGCTGCAACATTAGGAAGTATGACGGCTTTCCAACCCAGCTGGCACAATTTAAGCCTTAACAAACACGACTCACAGCGATCACGTTCTGCATTTGAGCCGTTTGCATTATTCTGTACCGAATGGTGAACAGAAGGTGCAAAAACATTTGGCTTGTAATGCTAATGAATGCAAAGTGTAGCGTTTGTGTCTGAATCGGTCTACATAACAGTGAAATGGGAAGGCGGGGAAAGTTGTTACCTTGTCCTGGCATTCTTCTTGGGTTGCTGATTGACAGGACTTCCCACTGTGCCATTCTTCACCGATGCCTTCCTAGCGAGGTCCCTCTGTTTCTCTGGGCAACACAGGATGTGAAGTCATCAGTAAACACATCAGCTCAGCTAAACTCATTTCCCATTAGTGGATGTGTCATTCTATTATATTCCTTTTAGGAATTAAAGGCATTTGAAACAAAGCTGTTATGCAATTAGATTTGAAAATATAAGGTAAAAAGAACAAATAGTATAGGACTCGTCTTTGTAGCAAGCAGTGGAAACTATCTGATACCAGGTCTCCATTATCACATGACGTATATTAATGAACAAGGTCTAAATATGTAGCCATTTTAGAATCATTTTATTTAATCTCATTGAGATACTATGCATGCACACACAACTAACCACATCTAAGGTCGGCAATGAAACCAAAAAAGAAAGTTCCTCTCATGACCTGAAAATGTTTTGGTGGATGGAGGAATTGAGCAGAGCGTCCTGAGGTGCAGACAGGGGATGCTCAGCAAAAAACACTGTTCAGTAAGCTTTACAAACTTGACAACAAATTAGAAATAAAAAATTGTGTGGATTGTGAGGAATGAGGATTGTGTAACACCAGAAATAAAGTTACATAGTGAGGAGTATACATTCAGTCCTTTACTTGCTGAATATCCAAAGCTATCTACTGTTTTCAATTTTTTTCCAGATCTTGCTCCTTGTTCATTAAAGCCAATCTCTTTATGGCTCTTATTCACAACATGGGTGTGTGCAAAGTTTTCCGCTTTTCTAGGAGCTTCTTAATGAACCTGAGTCTTGAAACCAGGTAGAAGTGGGTTGTTCTTGATACCTATCTGGACCTGCAGTGGTGAAGGCTTATAGTTCATGGCCACAGTCTCTCCCTTACTGTCGGGCTGTGCCTCTGAAGGGGACGACGCCTCTGGGTCCTAGACGAAGACACACACAAATGCAGAGGATTTAAAAACCACAACTTTGAGTTATATAGAATCTGAAAGACACCGTTTTCCAACAGAGGGAACAAAGAAAGACCATATATGTAAAGAAAAGCAGGATTAAGAACTAAATTTTCTTTTAAATCGGTACCGGGAATATGCCTGAAACTGAACAAGAGGTACCAAAATGTTGTACAAAATATTGATTTTTCATGAGAGACAAGAGTCCTTTCTTGAGGGGGCATGGGATAGGTTTATTCAAAGAGAACTTTGCAAAGCGAGAAGATGTCAGCATGTCACAAAGTGGCCGTTTAGCCGGATCAACATGCTCTGTTTATACAGAAACTTGCTTTACAATCTATAACCTTTCCTGTGTTAAGATAAAAAAGGAGTGAAACTTCTGACCCAGTTACCTACAGGATTGGGGGGGACCTCATAGCTGAATCTCCTGGCTTTCTGTCGCCACCAGGATAAGATGTCCCTACAGCCACAGTTAAGATATCACAAGATTCAATGACCTGCGAGTTTGACCTAACAGTCTCAGTTAAAACTAGGCCACTCGCTTCTCTAACCTAGCAAAACAAAGAGAAACACGGGTGTGACGTGAATCTTATTTGACCAACGGCAGATGTAACAACTGTAAAATATTACATTTACAATAATCTTCTGCAGGTACGCAAATCACAGCGCTGCATAACACATAACTGCCTCCTGTTTTACATCCTCAGAGCCAATATGAGTGTACTAAATATGTCCAGTGAGTGACAAGCTCAGACACGGAGGAGGCTACTTCAGCATCCAGACAGTTTTACCCCAGAGCCATGCAGGATGTCTCACTGAGTCATACCAAGTACCTGGACACAGGCTGTCTCTGCCATGTACACCACTGGAACCCCATTTCCTCAAAAAGTATGTGTCTCGAGGACACAACACATGATCCTGATTCATTACCAGCCAACACGGTAAGGAAAAAACATCTTACTATAGAAACTGTTTGTCTGGAACACCCTGGTAAGACCACACTGACCTACTAGAGTTGCTTAGGTTGCTGCATCAATGGGCTTGAGTGTCGGTGGCTCAATCTCTCTCATGTGTGAGCGAGTGGTGATGGCATGGAGAGGCCAGCGTGTGACAACAGAGGGGGTTGCTGTTGCTGCGTTTGGCCTGCTACACCGACAGAGCCGCACATTATGTTGCTCCTACAGGCCGCCCCTTGTTGCACTTTGAGCAAACTTCACATCACATGGACGAGGCCTGCTAGGCATTTGGTTTTTAATATCTCTCGCAGAACTGCTTCTATGTGTAAGGTATTCTCAAAGCAGACAAATAAATAAGATGAGGCACTTCAAACAGACTCAGACCTGCCCTCCATATGATGTTAAATCAAATCTGACCACATAACAGACCCAGGCGTGTCTGTGGAAAAATGTACTCATCAGTACTTTTAGGACATAAATTGCTAATATTGCATCAATTTAGGCCAATACAACAATATCAGATAAGCCTTTGTCATCTAAAAAGAGCCACAAAAAAAGGTGTAGTAGTAGAGCATTTATTTAAGATAACTTGGTTTAAGCTGTCAAAAACAAAGATAAAAATGAATTAAAAACTGTGTTTGTGTTAGAGGGAAAAATCTTACAGATTTTCTCTTCATTTTTAGCAGCCAACCAATAAAATGAAACTTATACTATAATAGAAAAATAATCTTATTTCATCTTCCTACTTCTTACTTACAAAATGGGCTAAAATTACAAACACCCCCCCACCCCCCCCATCAATGGTATCATCTGCATTTGAGAACAATTAACTGTTCATTTAGCTGGAATAATTTATGAGGGATGCAACAGGGATCCAATAAACTCACTGGCACTGTAGATGTTGTGAAATCCCAGCTCAAAGATGATGTATTCTCACTGTAATAAGCACAAGTATTTTCTTTGTGCTCCGTGACGGGCCGTTCTCTTAGATCACCAGGCTTACCCACAGCTTTTTTTCCCCCCTCCTTCTATACTGCGATGTTGTAGAATCAGACAGCCTGTCAAATTAATCCTTTTCAATTTTCCTTATACTGGAGGGCTCCCGAGTGATCAAGAGAGGAATTCCATATCAGGCAGAAAAACAAGAAATTGACTTTGAATAAATTGGGCGCCTTTTTGAGCAGGGTAAGTTGCCTTTAGAACATGTCTTAAACAATATTTACAGGACAAATTTGAAATAAAAGTGGGAGTTAATAGTTTCCTATGAGACCATGACCTGCACACTGACAGCCTTAACAAATGATGAGGGACAGACCTATGACCATGATGCTTGGGGACACATTTTATGTACTTCAGTAAAACATGGCCCATTGCCCTGACCTTCAGCAATGCATTTACATACCTACCCACTCCCTCATGATCACATAGGCTTACACAGGTTACTGAAATGACCACTCGGTGTATTTGCCTCATCAGTGTGTCCTCCTGTTAGCGGCCTCTTCCCTGCCTCTGATGATGAGGAGCTACGAGGTTGCTGAGACAGCACAAACATTAAGCGATTGCTAGGATTATACATCGCAGCCGCCCAGTGGCCAATAGCAAAGAAGGATGACGTATCAGGTGACTATAAAAATAGTTGGAAGCCATCCTTGTATATGACAACGACTACGAGGCTACTCGTAGCGCCACCTTGTCGTTAAGAGTGTGTCGTCTCATAAATAAATGAATCCTTTACTAGCCACTCACAGCCGAACCCATGCAGAATGTTCTTTGCAAAAAGAGAGTTTTTGTGATTTCATCCCACAATAGCAATAATTCAAATGCATCACACAATGTTCCACACAAAGCTCTTTTATTTGTGTGAATTTGGCAGGTGCCAAGTGTTTTCATTTGGTTTGGAAATCACAATGAAACTATTAGCATCAAAATGAACAGCCATGTGTGCCACATCCCCTGGGATACTGATGGGATGAGATTATGTGCAAATGTATCAGGCGGAACAGTTCAAGAGGTTTGAATCATAAAATCTAACCCCACAATGACCTATGCAGTTATTGGACAGACACAGATAATAACAGTTTGAAATGAAAATGAGTCATTGCTGTGGTTTTGGGGGTGTGGGGTATTATAGGAACCGGGTGACCACTGATACAATATAGCCACGACCCAAGTGGTAAACTGGACCGTATTTAATCGGGCTTCAAAAGAAATCTTAGTGGAAGAAACAGTCTAAACGTTTGTGGATATCTATAGCAAAAAGTCCTGCTGTTACCTCTGCAAGAATATAGCTGCAAGGGAAGCAGGACAGGGTATGCATGAATACTATGAACAGGGCAATTTGGAAGCCTGCTTTTGCCAAAAACCGCAAGGCAAACATTGGGGGTTTTGGCAGCAGTTGTATACGGATTTGTTCAGGGGGTGAAGAATGTCTATTTATCCATGCTCTAAAGTAAGTGCAACTCAAAAGGAAATGAGTGAGTTAAGAACAGCTTTTCAGTTCAAATACATTTAAGAATGATGTAAAGAAGGGTTTTGAATCCTGTTTAATCATGTTCAAATTTCACTAACTGATTTTGAACTTTACAATAAATTAAAGGGAAAGGGGCCTCACTATGCGTCTGGCAACAGTCCGCGGTAAGAATTTAGACCACCTCACGCGATCTTTTGGTTTCACACCCATTTCCAACCAAATAACACGTCATCAAATGACGAAATGTAGAACGGTGAGCTTTGACAGCAAATGATGTAAACATGCGCAAACTGTGGGTTTAAAAGACTCGCCAAAGTGCGCAGCTAAATTACACCGCTACAACTAAGTAAACGATTTTTTATTTATAGAATACTGAATGCGTATCTCTTTCATAACTCCATGGGGAAATCGGTAGTCATCATCCTTTCATTCTTATTCTGTCGTTATACACCCATTCCTAAGATCCAGTTTGTCCCGGGGATGCAAATGGAAATCCGTTAGCTCACGCACAGATTATGTGACACAGCTATCACGATTAACCACAGGCGAGACAAGAATGTTACCACTTGCATTAAACTGAGACTGATTTGAATAACAATATGTGTTTTGTATATTCTCTCACCAAAGGCTGTGTCTCTCCGTTGACAGGAGGCACTTGGAACCTGTCGATTTCTTCCATCATTTTGGCAAAGCGTAGCAAAACACGACGCGGTGCTTTTGAGATAAACGTTTACTTTACTCTAACAAATCCTGTAAATGATGCTCGGCCGTCGGGATCTTCCGTTAATCAGCATGATAACAGCTCGTTTTCCTCCATCCTGCGTGACAGAGGTGACTCGACAGCAAAACAGCAGTACCGCCCTACTTCCGGGTCTGTAGAATATTCATGAAAATCTATCCAATCACACAGGACCTTATGCGGAAATGCGTTGTGAACCAATTTAATTCATTTTCGGTTAAATAGAAAATATTTCATCTCTAAAAGTTGTAATTTTTCTTTTGAATATTGCAATAACACCAAATATATTTTGTATATAATACTGGCTTCGTACCACATGAAAGAAAAACAACAATACCGATAATATATATTTTTCCGTGGCTTTAATATACTTACTTATAATTATCAAGCTTAAAGAATTGTAATTTAAAATAAAAATAGAAGTGGAACTACATTGACTGTGTAGTGTTTGGAGTTCCTGAATGAGGTGGGACAGGCGGTTGCTTAGCAACCCACACACAGCAGCAGACGGATCCAGAAGTGGGAATACTTGTTTTTTAATTTTTACCACTTAAGAAGTTAATTTCAATATCGTTAGAACGTACTGGGGAACAATAAGATTTCCAAAAATCTTGTGATAATGCCTGTCGCTAACAATAGCGTTGCAGCAATTGCTAGAAAGGTAATGGATATCTAATTTTAGCTCGCATTAATTAGCTAGCTAGCAAAGTTGGAAAGCGACTATAGAGCTAACTATTTATGCCAATATACTTTATTTTCGTACAGGGCCCAAATATTCAAAGGGCACCAGGTGCTAAGTCAGTCAAAGCTCCAAGTAAGAAAAAGGTAAGATTACTTACATGCTCAGATACATAATTTTAGGAGAACTACAATGATGTATGCAAATATAAATTTACAGGATGAGGACGAGGCCGTGGACCCTGGCGATGGGTTGGAGGAGTGGGCTCCTGGGAAAGTTCTCAAGCCTCCAGATCAACTGGAACTCACTGAGACTGTAAGTGGATGTGTATATATACAAATAAATATATATGTGTCTCAGTATGTTGGTATATATGTGTGTGTGTGTTGGGGGGGTGGGGGGCGTGTAAAGGAAAGATTGATACTGCATTTGTGGTGTTTTCAATTGTTATTGACCTATATTTTTTTCATGCTTTTGATTTTTTGAGATCTCTGCCTATTTTCAACTTCTTATTCCTCACAGTGATTTTGATCTTAGTTATTTGTTTTATTTTGTTTCTCTATGGTAATTTTAGATTGTACTAGGACCATTTTATAGGTAGCTGTGTGTGGTTGTTTTGCATATCTTTTTGTGTCTGATTTGTGTTAGTTTCATATTTTATTGTGTGTCTTATCTTGGATGACACAGCCCCACACCAAATCATCCAGCATCTCTTTGTTAATATGACTAGGAACTGAAAGAGGAAATCACTAGGATCCTGACAGCAAACAACCCACATGCTCCACAAAATATTGTCCGCTACAACTTCAAGGTGAGGAAGTTACTGTTTGCCTAAATTAACACTATTAAATGTGCAAGAGCCAGTACATTTAATTTTTTGTTCAAAAACAAAAAATCTCAACTATGTTGATTAGTCTGAACAATTTGTAACAGACTCGAGTACAAAGGAAATGTACTTTTGGTTTCTTAGCAACCAACTTCATTGTACTTTAAAAATCTGAACAAATCTTGAAATTGATGTCATCAACAATCTAAAATAAAATGGCCGTAGGGCACGATTACCATCAAATTACATCACCATCCCTTTTAATTAAACTTTTGGGAACAGGGCATGTCACTCGTTGGAGTTTTATAAGATGGTTATCAGTCCATTTGTATGTAATGCATGATTTCATCATGCATTTTCAAACGGAGACAGCTCTTGATAGGCCAGTCAAGTCTACACACAATTTTGTCTGCATAAACACTGTTGTAAGTGGTGCAAAATGTGCTCTGGCTTAATCCTTCTAAACTAACCATGGACCTTCCAAGAAATGTCATGTCCTTGATAGTAGCCTTGTTTCTTCAATATTTCAATAAAACCCTATTTATCAACAATATCTTATAAGGTTGAGAGGGCATCTGAAGTAATCACATAATCATAGCCATATTAAACAATCTTTTTCCTTTTTTTTTACCCTTCTTCCACCTTTTTGTTTCGTATTTGTCTCAGGAACGAGCCTACAAGGCAACCAGTGTCGTGGATCAGATGGCTGTTCATTTTGTGTGGGAGGGTAGCCTTCTGCATGAAGATTCCGATGAAGCACGAAGACTGAGGGTCAGGGAGGGTCTTCCTGAAGGTAGTGATTGTGGAATTACACAATTTAGATCAGAGCAAAGTTATTTTGATAGATGTTCAAGACCAATATTTACTCTTTAATGCTAAATCCGGACAAAGCTGTTTCATATTTCCCTTTCTGTTGTGATGCAAACTTGGAACCACAAGATGTCACTTCCAAGCCAAGCAAGTTAAAAACTTTTAGTCTTTTCTAAATTATTAAGTTATGATAAATGACTCCCAATGTGCACAGTGAAAGCAACAACTGAAGCAGGAGCAGAATCTGTCGGGGGGCACACAGAAAACAGGGTAAATATTTTTATTTCACTTAAATGAGCAATAAATTGTCCTCTATTTAAAACTCTATTTAAACATTGTGTGAAGTAGGTCAAGCTTTTTTTTTTCACCAAAAGGATTACTTTTCCAACTCTCCTCAGGCTACATCTGTAGAGGATGGGGGTGATGTGGACGAAGCAGGGGGAGAAGAAAGACCCGACAGTGTTGCCTCCAAAACTACCAAGAAGGTCACAAATCAGTTCAACTTCAGTGAGAGGGCATCCCAGACTCTTAACAATCCATCAAGGGTAGGAAGGAGCAGTTTGCTCCATGTCTTACATAATAGTTTAGATATCAAATATCAATGTTTAGTATTATGTGCATGAAAACCCTCTCAAGATGAGTATACATAAAAATATTTGTAGTCTGACATTCCTTGGAATTGAAGTTATTTTCCTTTTCCTCCAGGAAAGAAACAGCCAGACTGAACCTCCACCGCGCAGCCGCTTTTCTGCCACTGCTAATCAGGTAGTTTGGCAGATATGATCTGCCCTTGCTTGTTTTCTCATTACTGCGCATCAGTGAACGTTTGTTTTTGTGTGAGATGACTTCAATAACTTTGTTCTTTGCACAGTGGGATATCTATGATGCTTACCTGGAAGAGCTGCAGAAGCAAGAAAAAAACAAAGAGAAGCAAAAAGCCACACAAGTGAAGAAAGATAATAGCAAGTGCAAGACAAAGACGATGCTGTTGGAAACACCGGTGCATTGTTGTTTACTGTTTATCAACTTTTCTTGCATAAATGCATGCATATTAAAATTGAATATGATCAGATTTGCATTCTAATATTTAGCAGGAAAAAATACCATCTCAACAACTGCCATATCTAACTAAATGATTTCACTGCAGCACTGGTAACAGTGTTGTACCATTTCAAAGTTGTTCTGCAAATTATACATGTGATTATAATAGCTGTAAACATCTAATTTTACCAAAGGACGCTGTTATGTGTTCTCATTTAGTTTTTCTCTTTGACTTCTGTTGTAGAGTGATGACATCACTAAAGTTAGCAAGACATCCAAGGTCTTTGAAAGAATGGTGAATCAAAACACATTTGACGACATAGCTCAAGGTATATTCTTCTAAATGTAAAATACAAATATTGCCCCCTTTTTTCTCTCCTTGAAATGTCTTCCTCTTGCACCTTCAGATTTTAAGTACTTTGAGGATGCCTCTGATGAGTTCAGGGACCAAGAGGGGACCCTTCTGCTGCTGTGGAAGTTTCAGTTTGACAAAGCCAAAAGACTGGCAGTCACTGCCCTCTGCTGGTAGGTTGATTTACCAACTCTGAATAAAAAATCATTGGTAGGGTTTTGTAGTTCTTTATCATCTTTGCTGTCACAAAAAGGGGGGAATGACTCAATTAGTTTTCTGTCCTTAACAGGAATAACAAATATCAAGATATGTTTGCTGTGGGCATGGGCTCATGTAAGTGCTATGAATATTTAGTATGGACAGTTTTATTGAGTTTTTCTTGAAATAAAGTCATTAGCTTATCTTTGCGTCCACTAATCCCCTCCTTTGTTTCCTTCCGTGAATAGATGACTTCAGCAAACAGGGAAGGGGCATGCTTGTCTTCTATTCACTAAAGAACTCTACTTTCCCAGAGTACATTTACCCCACAACTTCTGGTGTCCTTTGCCTCGACATTCATGAGCAGCACTCCTTCCTGGTGGCAGTGGGGTTCTATGATGGCTGTGTGGCTGTCTACAACCTGAAGGAAGAGGGAGAAGAACCTGTTTACAAGAGTACAGCAAAGACTGGCAAGCACACAGATCCTGTCTGGCAGGTGGGAGAAGGAGCGTGTCAGAGGTAGACAGAAGGCTGGGAGTTGTATGTGGTTGTAGGCTATTCTGTCGAGGGACAGCCGCTTCAACTTCGATTACTTTGGGTTCCTTTAAGCATTGGCAGTAAGTTTGTCCCTTTAAAACAGTGTACCAAACAACCTAGTCTGAGGCGAGAAAACAGAAGATTCTTTAATAGTTTGATGCTGGATCATTAAATATTCTTTCCTCATACAAAATTTTAGATAGAAATTGAATGGAATTTTACCATGTATTTTGAAAAAACATTATTCAAATAGCTATATAACTAAAAGCAATGTTCATTACCAGTTATATATATATTATTTTCAGGTTCGATGGCAGACTGATGACATGGATAACAATCACAATTTTTATTCTGTGTCATCTGATGGCCGGGTTGTGTCCTGGACACTTGTCAAGGTAAACAAATGTCATTTTTAGAAAATGACATTTACTAATTCTGGGTGTCTTATTATATCTGCTTATTTATTATATTTATATGTAAACTGCAGAAAAGGATTCTGTGTGTTTGGTCACGATTGCAGACTTTTTGTTGTTCTTATACCTGTTGCCGTATCGTGTGTTTGCATTGCTGCAGAATGAGCTGATCTTTACAGACATTATCAGACTGTCTATGAACAGTGCTGCCTCTGAGGGACCAGGGGCTGCACAGCTGCCAAGCATCGGTAAGGCTCACTAACTAATTGTATACAAATGCTGCACTATTTGACAGTAATCTGAGAATGATGCGGATTATGGAATGGATTATGTCATGTTGGAATTGATGCCTCTAACAGTGTGTCCTGACTTGTGTGCAGCTTGTGGTACATCGTTTGACTTCCATAAACAGATTGACTATCTGTTCTTGGTTGGCACTGAGGAGGGGAAAATACACAAGGTATGTGTCAATTATTTCACTGTGGAGTTCTTGCCTGGAAAACAAAAAAACTGCATCAAGCATGTTGTTGGCTGTCTTGAGCAGTCAGAGTAACACAGTAACAAGACTCTCAGTCTCAGACTCTCAGTAGGCTGCCTTTTTCACGTTTCGGAGATTTTATTTTATTCTAATGACTGCTGGCGTTTAACAACTGGCCTGTGTGTCTTTCACAGACTTCTTCAATTTCACTTTCTGTATGTTACATAAGGAATGACACAGTGTAATACATCATGGATTATTTTTCATATTGGGTTATATTGACCTTTTTGCTAGGCATGTTCATTGTTATATTGTGGCATGATATCTATGACTCAGGGATTCAAATGGAAATGAATGGATGCTATTTTGCTCTAACTGTGAAGAACTGACCCACACATAGTGTTGTACTTATATATATTGTCCCTGCCAACTTGCTTCCATCTGTCACCTTAAGGTTCAGTGTAAAGCACACCTCAAGATAGAGCAGATTAACAATATATCACCTCACTGCAGGTGAACAATTAAACTGTCAAGTTTTTTTTCTATACAACAGCTGTCCCCTCAATCCACGAAGTTCATTTCACCAGAAATTGTCTTGTTGATTTATCCCTGCAATTCCCAACCCCTTTCTGTCAATGGTAAACAAACTAAATTAAAACTAGCAGAGACTTTGCCATTCTAGCTTCTTTAAAATAAGAAATTTAACTACAAGGATATTTATTTAGCTATCAGCACAAAATTGTTTCCAGATAATTTCCAATAATCGTATGAATTTATAAAGCACCTTTCATACATTAAGTAACACAAAGTGCTTTACATAAAAGCGCATTAAAGTATTCAAAATAGAGTTGCCCCAAGCGCATAACTTCTGTCCTGTTTTTTATACACATTCACTTGACACAGTCTAATCTTTTTCTGTAGGACTAAGGACAGCTTTGTCAGGTTATTGTTAAATGCCATGCTTATCTCAATATTGACTTACAGGTCGTATATTTTGGTATGTAACACCTTGGTCTTGGCAGTATCATATGATTATTGAATTTTTATTTTTCCAGCTTTATAGTTAAAATGTGGATTGTGGTATTTGTGTGTTAGTGTTCCAAGACCTATTCAAGCCAGTTCCTGGAGACGTATGATGCCCACAGCATGGCAGTGGATGCAGTGAAGTGGAACCCCTTCCATCCAAAGGTTTTCATCTCTTGCAGCTCAGACTGGACTGTCAAGATCTGGGACCATACCATAAAGTAGGAGTCCAGAAAAATAGTTTCTCGAAAAATCAATTCAATTGCATCTGCTAAATATGATATCTTTGTGGCATAATTTTCGTTTAGTTTTGCTACCATATTTTGCCTGACAATATGTTACAATAATCGTTCAGTCAGATGCAATTTCGGTCATTTGACTTATTTTAATCCTGTGTAATTTCAGCGTCAAGTATCTAATGGTGAAAATGCATGTACGGCAAACATTTAGAATTATGCTGAGCTGTGACACATGCTCACGTGAATTAACTTTCCACTGACAAATCCTAGCAGGGATCCTGTAGATAATAAGGGACTCTGTCTTTGTACTGTGTTAGTTAGGGAGAAATCTCCATAATAACAGCAGCTAATAACAAAAATAACTCACTGCTATAGTTTTACTTTGTTCCACGCTCAACTTTTCAAAAACAGGAACATTTTATGTCAGTCCTACTTTCTTTAATTAGAATGTCAGATGGTTTAGTCATGAAAGAAATGCTGGTAGATTCATGTTAAGTACTGGATCTAGTTTTGGTTTTATAATTTGGGTTGTAATTTGTATTTGAGTGTTTCTTAACTTTAATTTTTTTCAATGTTTGACTCCAGTGTTGTTAAAGTTGCTGTGCCGTTTTTGTAGCTGGAAGAAGCTTTAAGAAGCATTTACAAGTCACTTATCTGTCTGGAGAACAGCATTTGCTTCCTAATGCAGTGTCATTATGCTGAGCAGCACTGCTCATGCTTTGTTTGCAAATATTTATGTACTCTCAGAGAATTAGGTACACAGTAATCAGTATTCCAGTAATTTCTCCCTGATACTTCTGTGCATTAGTCTTTATTACTTTATATTTGTCATGGGTCCAGCATAATTTTCCTGGCTCATTTGACTAACCAGGAGTGCCTCCCACATCTTGTCAGCATGGGCAGCTTGACTGAATAATGATAGTAATCATTTGCCCATTATGAGAGACACTGTTTTCAAGTGTGCTCTGTAACATCGCTAAGATAAAAAAAGACTATATTTCACACTTATGCGCAGGTGTCCAAAACCCTAATTTATGGCTACGTACTGATTATTAAAGTGAGTATTGTGTCACCTGTAAGGTGTTAATATTTAAAAAAGGGATGAGTCCAGACACTGCCTAAAAAACATTCAAATGAAAGTTGTGTTAAAAGAAATATTTATATCATTGATAGTGTTATTAAGACATTTATGCTGTATGTGCTGTTTAACAGTTCGAAAAATCTATATCAGACAGTTCAATTTCATCATTGATGAATCACAGTGTCATGCCATTCTCTTTTTCTTTTTCCTTTTCCTTTTTATTATCTCATACCATTCTCTTTAAACATTGAGTCATTTTTATTGACCTTTCATTAATAATTTAAACAAGTTTAGCCTGAGTACAAGTTATTTATGGAAGGAAACATCAACTTTGAATAGTAAGAGTTTTTTTAATGGCATAGAGAGCAAATTCTGGTCTGTTCAATAAGTTTGATTATATTCCTGATTATATTTCTGATGCGGTTGATAAAGAGAGAGAGAGACAGAGAGAGAGACAGAGACAGACAGAGAGAGAGAGAGAGGATCCAAAAACCAAGCAAAAGTATATAGGCAAGTAGATAAAGCAATGACAAATCTCAATTTAAAGAAAAAGCAGGTGGTTATGTTATGATCAATTCAAAGATAACAGCAGCTCAGGACAATTACAGGAAAAAGCAGGGGAAACCTGAGAAACTGTTAAAAAACAGAATAAATAAACTAGAGCAGCACACAGGAAGCAAAACCTAAATACACAAGAAAGACCTTAAACTAAAACTAAAATAGACTAAAACCCCCAGAACATTGACTTCAAACACCAAAGGAAGTCCAAACAGCCCAAAAGCTACAGGTCACGACATTCACCTCTTGCCCTTGTTCTAAGTGTTTAGTATTGTAGTCTCTTCAGGACAGGAATAGAAGTCTGGGTGCTTTATAGAGCCACAAAATTTACTAAATGCATCAGCATCAGTTCCCAGTGATCACTATCCAATTTCAACTCCAGACATAGTGCTGTGTTACACACAGCCAGCTAAATCATTAGAAATACCAGTTTTCATTCTGTAATCTATACGAAAACTTTATACCCATCATAGTCATTAGCAAGCTTCATATCTGCTTCAATGACTTTAATAGTGAATTATTTACAAACATATTAGCAAACTAATAGAACATTAGCGTTAGGTTTACTGAACCCACAGCCATTGTGTTTAATGTCCCCAGAGAAATTAGCACAGCATACAGTTATTTCTGCAAGTGACACATTAAGTATGTTTATACAACTGTTACACAAGAGAAAAATAAGGTTAATAAAAACAATTAAATCAGTCTAAAAAATCTAATAAATTACAACATATCTGCTATTTATATAACTTTATTTCAGTATGTTTTCACAGTGAAACACAGAAAGGGAAAATAGCCTCTCCTCACAGGATGTGATGGTTTCTCTCTGCACATTGTCTGATTGGTCATTCATCAACAACTAATTTTAATTTGCAAATGTGTTGCAGTCAGGCGATCAGGGCAAACATCAGCATTTCATACCCTGTATCCTCTGTCGCCTGACATGTTTGTGTCTTTTTGCAGTACTCCAATGTTCACTTTCGATCTTAATGGAGCCGTTGGAGATGTGGCCTGGTCTCCGTACTCCTCCACTGTGTTTGCTGCCGTGACAACAGTTGGATCGGTAAGAGTCTTTCTTGGTTCTTTGTTACTGAAGCAAATCATAGCATGACTTAGCAGTTTTGCATTTCACAACTGTTTTGCATTGTTTGGGCCGTGTAAACAATGGCAAAACATGAGCAGTAGTGACTATTCACATTACTGCTAGTGCATTGAAGTGTTTTCATAGATTTGACACATTCATCACATCCTGTTGATCTGTTGTCCTGCATATACATGTAATAGTATACTATCCTAAAAAATATATAATTTATATTTTTCTTACAGTGTGCATTTTTATAAATATTGTCCATAGAAATATGGTGGACAAAACAGCCATACTCTTTTCATAATATTTCATATCAGTCACCCAGCCCAACATAAAATAAAAGTGATGTTAGCACAGGGATGTCCAGACAAACAGATATGGATATTTGGTGGTTTAAAGCTGTATGAATAACTAAAAGCACGGGTTTATTAGTCAGTCCAGTCAAAACATTTAAACCAAACAGACATTTTGAAATATTTTCTGTTTTTTTAATGAAAAAATTTGTCTCAAGAAGAATTTCTTGCTTGACTTGTTAAAAGGATGCATTGTTTTTTGTTTGATTAATGTGAAATTGACATAATTGTTTATTTACATTTGAGTTGGAACTATAAAAGATGACACATCACTGATTATCTCTATCAAAATGTGGAAACATAGCTTATAGCTTGTGAATATTTTCATTGTTCAAGTGTTGAGCCAACACTTACAGCCTATAGTGTGCTCAGCAGCTGGGCTGTGATCACACCACCACACATATGTTGCGTCCCTATTATAACACAAGCTTGAAACTTATTTACCTGAACATGTGAAATAACAAGCAACTGCACCATTGGCCACCTTTGCCCCTTATTGTTACAGTCCTAATTTAGATATAGGATCAGCTGGCTGAGTCCTGCATAAGGCTAAGCTTAATGCTTGTTATCCTCAGGCAACCAGGTTTGTTCAAATTCTCTTTCATGTGAGAGAGGAGGCTTCCTCCTCAGGTAGTCGTTGTTGATTTCAGCCAAAAGTAATTTCAGTGGAAGCTGCTTTGCATATCTCCACATATTTTCTTAGTATGCCTCTCCCCATCTGTTTGTTTTCACAGCCTGCGCAACCCTATAAAAGTTGATAGTGTTGCGTCTGGCACGTCCCCTGTGCAGTGTGCCAAGTGAGGATGAATGAGAGTGACAGAGAGGAAATGAGAGCTGAGCAATTTGAGGGACAACTGATCTGATAGTGTGTATGGGTGTTTGACATCTTCCCCAGTGCTATTGTTTTGTCGGCACAGGCACAAATGATGTGTTATACCCATACCGTATTAATTTTCACAACTAACTGTCAACCTTTTTTATAGTCCAATATACAAATTGCAACCACCATATATTGAACCAGATCTTTGACCTGAAATCAATCACATAAAAAATATGAGGTATCATAAGTGTTTTCATTTATTTCCCTAAGCTAGATCTGTAGCTATTAAAAGACTTTTAATAGATTTTCTTTTCAAAGAAATATACAAGATTATCAAATTGAACTAACTATTCTAAAAAAAATTATGTAAAGCCTGAACTCACCTTGACATTTGATCTTAGTTGTATTTTAAACAACAACACAGTCCAAACAGCATTCTCACCTTCATCGAATGATGTTAACTGACATAATTTCCCCCAGGGTTGCAGTTTTGTTCCAGTACATGTGTCAATTTCTGTGACAAGTGTCTGACAGAGCTCAAGTGAGTCATAATGAGTTGTGTCCTCCTTGACGTGTACTGCTGATGACAGCCTGGCTCTTTGCTACTTGTGCCACACAGCAAAATGTCAAAGGCACAATGGTGTTCCTGTTTGTGTGAGAGTGTGGGTTACCGCGTACTCGTGTACTTGTGTTCATAAGGATAATGAACTGCCTGGCAGGCTGAGGTGTGAGAATGACCCTCAGTTGTGTGGTGCAAACAAATTCTCTCTGTCCCCACCTCCCCATCTGAGCTGACTGCTAAGAAATTAAAGTGTCTGGATGAAATAAAGAGAAGTCTGGAACTATCCGCATGCAAAATATAGGTCTTCAAATCTATGTTTACCCTGTCTTGTACATTGCCTTTTAACATTTTGTATGGGGCCATCTACATATTCAATTAAATTTTTCCCTATGTTTAGATCTCATACTTAACGTTGAGCCCAAAGAAATAAAAGCTTTATCTTCCTCTGTCATTTTGGAGTCATGAAAATAAATTATCTTGTAATTGTACATCTACCTCAAAGGAAAAAGAAATTAAATCCCTGACCAGTTTTCCAATCTGCTGGAGTCTAAATGATTTATACAGATCACAGTAGCTACACTTTAATTTGCCATGACCATGAATTGGTTTAAGCGAAGTTAGGAAATGGATGGGTGGACTTTAATCTGTGGAAGGCCACGGGTGTAATTTTTTGGAAGCCCTGAACTACTTCGAAAGGGCTGAAAATTCAAATAAATTGAATGTTTAAAGTGTACACAGTATATAGGATATTTCACTGCTTTATTGAACGGTTTAAACTGAAACCTGTAGATCCATCTGTGCTGTCCTTAAAGCTACCAAATTCCTTTGAACATGGAGCTGCCAGTCATCTTCTTCTAGTCATCCTCATCTGTTTTCGGTGTGTCAAAGGATGTGTTCAGATCAAAGAATATAACATGATAGAATCCCAGAGTTACCAAGTGACATGAATCAACCAATCAACTTCAGAGGAACCAAACTATACTGCTGGCGTTGTGATGTGCAGGTTGAAAGTAGGGCCTTGTACTAAGCAAACTGTTTTATCCTGGGGCTATGTGTAATTATAGGGGTTATTCTGTAGGACACATTTTCCCAAAAGTCTGTCAAAGTTTTACAAACTTTTAGGAAGCATTTTGGAAGCTGTACTAACTGATGTAAAAAAGAAAACGTAGTCAAATACAGCCATGATGTTTGACAAATTGACTGAAAATATTGTTTATAGTGAGAATGAACATTGAAATTTTATATAACATGGAATTTTCTGTCTCTCAGAAAAAAAAAGAAAAAAATGGATCAGAGGAGAAATAAATTACTAGAGATAACAGATCTTCATAGTTTAAAGACATTGTCAGTACTGCCCATATGACTATTACAATTAATTTAAAGCAGCCAGATTCTTAGTTGAATAAATACACAGATAATCAGGAGCCGTTGAGTCTGTAATGCTTTCAGGTGGTCTTCTACAAACTGGTGATTTTGGATTCACTGTCAGTCACCATTGCGCTCTTATTATAACCCCATCCATCTTCATCCTCCCTGCAACACAAGACAGCGATGATCATGTTAGTTTTTATATTGTTTAGGGGCCCTTCTCTGAAGGCAGCTGTCATTAAGGTAAAGTAGGTTAGAGCAAAATGACAACGTGTTCTGATAAAAGGAAAATTAAATAAATACAAAGCAAATAAAAACTTGCAAACCAATTCAATTAAACAAATGTACATCCTACTGAATTTTCCAATTGTGTTTATGCAGTCTGCAAAGGTTCATTTTTCGTTATTTGTATACACATCTGTTGCTTGTCAGACTAGTGTCATGTCTGAAAATGGGTGTGATCTTTATTGATCTAACCTTTGACCGGATAATCACCCAAGTTGGACTAAAAGATTATAAATCAATAGATGATCTTTGCGGCTTGTAGTATGAATTGCTGGCATAGTTTAATTTTGCAATTATCGCATTGTTTTATTATGCATTTATCTTTAACTTGATCAAAGTCAGGACAGTTACTGGAAGGCCGTGTGTAACAGACCCCACAGAAACCCCACTGCTTCAAACACTGTAAAGAAAGATATATTCACTCCAGTTCACAGCTAAAGCGGGTAGACAGGTAGAACACAGGCTAGCAAAGATCTCATGATATTTCAATCATTTGAAATCACTCTTACTCCCTAAGTAACATTGATGTTGGCAAAGAATGCACTCTGATTCAATAATAACATATTTAGAGTATAACTGAGGCAAATCTAGATAAATGTCTTTCTTAGCAGGACTTCAGGATTGTCTGTCGCCCACAAGCAAAAGCTCTTTTCCATACAGAATAAGCAGTCACCTCGAAACACTATGTAACAAGTTGATGTGGGGACTGTGGAAATAGACAGCAGTGGGTTGTCTCACAGTCCATATGTCGGGAGAAGCATGAACATGTGCATGTATGAGACAGCGGCAGATTTACCAACCTTTTTTTCTTAAGTAGCCTTTTGGCAATCATGATAATGAAGACAATCAGCAGGAAGCCAACAACAGCTGAGAGTCCAACCAACCAGGGCTGAAGAGTCACTGATCCTGCTCTTGCTGCTGCTGGCAATGATGGTGTAGGAGTTAGTTGGAAAACTTGAGATCCTAAACTTAAGATAAATTTTGTATATATATATTAAAAAATAAACATTTTACCTTTTCCTGCTGAGCAGCCGGTAGCAGACAGGAGCAAACACAAAACAAGTACACTTATCCCAGCCATAGCTGACCCAGGCGATCCAACCCAAAACAAAAAGAACTGAATGTTCAGCTCAGCTGGAGTAAACCACACACGTGCAGCATGGGGTGCGTCTGTAGCACATTTATTCGTCTTTAAGTTCATAGTCCACAGACATAGTGTCTCAGCAGTTTGGGTGTGTGAGGGTTTTATTAGCTTCTGCGAAAACTAAAAAGCTATGAACAACAAACAATACAGTTCACTAGTTTGACTGTTTCCACTCTTATAAGATCTGTGATGAACTTCCACAGAGAAAAATTTATTACTTTTATTCTATAGTGTTTCTAGTTAAAGCACTTATTTCCAAATTATTGGAATATGTGATGTGCAGTTTAGACATTTAGACTTGAGAGTCAAAAATGTAATATTTTAATATTTAAGAGCAGGGAACATTTAATGGAAGTCAATCAGGTAACTTTATTTCAATGTTATATGAAGCCAGGGATTCATGCATTGTTTATAAATCAGTTGCAGGCATGCCATCACAATGTGTCAGTAGCTCCAGGAGGGGGTCCTGCAGTTCGAGGGTTTGAGGAGCACGGATCTCTGGGAGAGAGGTCCAGGGGAAAGGAAAACAACTAAGGCTGCTCAATAGTTCAAAAATATCATCAGATCAGCAGGACAAGGCCATTTGACCCAATAGATGGGGAGGGCAGGTAGATGGGGTAGTTCTTGAGGATGGCTTGTGATCCAGAAAAATGCAATCAAATCATTCATAGAGAAACACAGCTGTAAGATTACCCTCTCTAATGAAAAAAGGTCCCTTGGATGAAAAGCTTTAGATCTGACTTAGTGAAGAATGACCCAAAGCTAAAAGGATGGATGAAGTTATAACTGCACAGAATCCCTATCCTGACAAGTAGACATCCAGTAGCTGTGCACAGACAGGCACAATTTTCTCAGAGGAGAGACAAATTTGGACGAGGAGTGCTTTCTTTTTTGAGACCATGTCGAGACTTGCTTATATTGGTGAACCAAAAAACAGCCTCCAGTCACCATCCACAGTTATTGCACAAGTAAATAGCGTACCTCAGGAAAGAAACATGGCAGATGGATGCTCCACAGTGTGAAAAAGCATGTGTTGTATGAATGTGTGTAATGGCCACAGCACCTTGTGTGACCAGATGGTTCACATCCATTATCTGCTTCCTGACTTCACATATTCCTAAAGTAGAAAATCTGAAAAAAAAAAAAAAAAAAATGATAATAATACAATTTAAAAAGGCCTGTCTTGTAAAATACCTAACTTAATCTGCCTTAAATGAAAGTCAGTAATAATCTTATTTTTTCAGTACCATTAAAAAAAGACCTTATCTTATCTTATATTACACATAAAAAGGCAACGATATTTCACAGCACAAGCATTTATGTGCTTGTGCCAAGAGTACAGTGAATAAGAAGCCGTGATTTTCTGCACCTATCCTGAGTGACGAAGGGAAAAAGCAGGATGTGTGGCTGTGTAGTCCATCACAGGGCCACACAGAGACAAATAACCACACAAACTCACAGTCATACATTTAGATTGTTCAATTTACCTAACTTGGATGTTTTGGACGGTGGGAGGAAGCTGGAGTACCTGGAGAAAACCATAAGTACTCTTGTATAAGGAAAAATGTAACAAAAAAAAATCCTGGACAGTAATTAAAAAAAAAATTCAACTTTATATGAAACGCCAGGAATGCCATTTTTCTGTATGTTCATACTAATATGAGAAAAAGCTATATGTAACAAAGTAAACCCTGTGCTTCAAGCATGTACAAGATTTACAGAGTGTTTATTGAAATTAGCCATGAATGAAGTTACAATTTATATCAAAAGGAAAAACACTCTTGCTAAAGGTTGTAGTGAAATGAGGTTACAGAAAGTCAGAACCAAATGGAAAAGTCATGATTTCTTCTAAATGATGACTGTAATGCTTTGTGAGCTGGTAATAGACTTGGACAGAGTGACCCTTAGCACTCTGGTCATTTTTCTGACAAAAGAAGTGGCTGTGCTTTGAAGTGAGCTCATTTGTTGTCAAGAGGCTGTCTAAATCTACTCAAGCTGTAAGGAGAAAATCTGTCATCTAGGCAAGATCAAAACATCCCCCGAAACACATCACAAACACCTTGGGTCTTCTAAACCTGTTTATATATGGATATCATTTCACCCCACAGGATTGCTGCAAATACCTGTCTATTCCCCAGATGGTCAGGGAATCACAAAACAAGGACTCTTGAGACATTTGGGGTAGTTTATGAAATTGAGGACAAAGTAATAGACTGTGTCCTTAGAGGTCTGATTTTATTTACTCCCAGACTTAGCAATGTTATAGTGTTTTTTTTTTATTATTAATCACTATAGTAACATCTCTCTTTGTCAGGTTCACGTCTTTGACCTCAACATCAACAAATATGAGGCTATCTGCCAGCAGCCAGTGGTGGCCAAGAAGAAGACTAAGCTGACTCACATCATGTTCAATCCCATCTACCCAATCATTATAGTCGGTGATGACCGAGGGTATGTCACCAGCCTCAAGCTCTCTCCTAACCTTCGCAAGAAGCCCAAGGTAAGTCTTTCTAAAACTAACAAAATTATTGTAGGAGTCTTAAACTCATCCATTAGAAGTGAAAAAAAATCTCACTTGCTCACACACGCTTTTTAGTTTGGATAATTAGCCACTCACAAATGTTCCTCTTTCTATCAGTTCTGCAAGTCTGGCCATTACACTTGGACAATTTGCCTTATATAATATTTTCCTTTTACGGTTAAAATAACTGCTTTTAATATTAGTCATGACTACCAATTGATCCACAATGGTGAATGCAGATGAGCTTATTTCAGTTATTGCAGAGTCCTGAATACATGGTCATTTCACCAAATAACAAGCCCCTGACCCCTAACTAAACCATTAGTAATATCACCTCATTTTTTTTCCTTTGAAAAACAAATCCAAAGAAGCAATTGGGGGGGAAATGTAGTGGGGAGAAAACTAATGGTGTATCCAAAAAAAAGAAAAAAAGATGTGGCTTTAAAGTAAAACAAATGACACTTTAATCCGTCTACGACTGATGAGCGCCTGAAGGCTTCATTGAGCTGAGGAGTAATCACAGCAGTCCTTCTGAACACAGGAGGAAACCAAATGGCACACTGAGTCGCAACACTTTAATCAGGGCCCATTATGAGTTAGCGCTGCCGCCTTCCCATTTTTCCTTTTTGTCGTTCACATCAGTGCATGCAAAGTAGGAGACATTCTAATGACCTGGGTAAAATGCATTCATGGTCACAACACGCTTCATCGCACAAGTTATTGCCTCAAATGCTGATTCTTTTCAGCTATACGCATAAACAAGCATGGATACAATGCAAGAGCACATTAATGGGTGCACAGGTCTACTCAATGCGCTATATAGGATTAATCCACCTCAGATTGTTGCCGTTATGGCTTTATTTTAGAAACAACCCTCCAGTTCAGCACCATTCACAGTGCTTAGAACACTCTGAAAAAATTATCACACAGTAATACCCGCTACAAATATCTGTGACAAAGGCTAAACAGCAACATTGACCATTGTGGGACACTATTTGATAAATTAAAGGGGTGGCTTAAGAATCTAAACTACAGCAATTCACATGTCTTGTACTGACATGTTTGAATGGAATCTGTGGCTTACAGGGCGATTTGTTTCTTAAACTGTAAACCGGTTATGAATTTACATCTGCGTGGTACTCCTAAATGCAGATGTCTTGAGGCTCTAAGTTTCAGTGTAAGTTAGACATGTGCTCAGAGAACAGTGATGCTGTGCTGTTGTTCTGTTTGAGCCTGAACACGTGTTAATAGACGGTTTACATATGTGGTCATATTTAAAATGGCACCATCAAATGACACAGCACAACTGCTCCCTTCAGCCATGTGCATTTGTAATAGGCACCTTGGCATTTGGAGACTTGGTATTTTATATATATTCTGTGATTAATTATTACCTTTCAGTTAAAACGCTGGGTTCGTGTGCTGGTAGATTTTCTACCGGAGGGAGCTTTTGAGTCCATTAACACATAACCATTTTGTTGATTTACAGTGTACACTACAGTACCTAAATGTGATCTAAATTTTCCCAACAGATGTTCAATGATGTCTTGAATGGAAAAGCATGACTTTAATTCATTCTTATGATATATAAATACATTGCTTTCAGAAACTCTAGTCTCATAATCTGAGTTGTACACCTGCTCTCACCACTGATTGGGAAACCTGATTTAAGTGCTTTACAACCTGTTAGAGTACAGAACTGTGAGATATTTTTAAATGAGACCTTGAAAAACATTCTTTCTGTGACTTCTTGAAAGAAAACTGTTAAATCTACTGTTTAAAGAGATTTTTTTGTGGGAACCAGCATCTGCAATCTAATTTTTATTATATGTATTATATTATAAGGATTATTATATTATTATATATTATAAGGATTAGATTGATGATGGAATCCTTGTTAATATTAGTAATTAGTATTCGTAAGTATATTGAGTTATTCGTAATGTTCACATTTCAGCAATTGTGTTGAATAATTGTGGTTTGTTCCCCCTCAAATTGATTTCCAACTCAAGAGGATTCTTATCACATGTGGCTTTTATGATTTTATTGAACTTCTTAAGTCAAAGTCCAGTTCAGCATAAGAAAAGACTGTAGTTGTGGTAAAGGAGAGTTGATGGTAGGCCTGTTTAAAATTCTACCAAAGAGGTGGAATGAACACTAATGTTGGCATTAAAGAAGTAATGGTGACTAATAACTCTTCTTAGGTAATGTTCTCGAGACACTAGATGCATCCATGTGCTTACATCATTATTTGCCTTTTGCTATGGTGCCCTTTAGACAGTGGCCTCGGAGTGGCCTATTTATTTCCTCCACATTTCACAATGTAGTGGAAATAAATAGTTATCTAAGAGAGGAATATAAACAATCTTCTATTTAAAGCTTAACATAAGTTTCAATTTTAGTCTGACTGTGTTGTCCTTTAGTCTGATGCCTGCTGTTGGGGTTTGTGCTTCCTTTATTGCCAGGTAACACTAAGTATTTTTAATGTATGTGTGTGTAGCTCAAGAAGGGTCAAGAGATGCCGAAGGGTCCAGAGGCGGAAATAGCCAAGATGGAGAAGCTTCTCAGTTTCCTGAGGGAGCCAGAACAAAGCCAGGACACAGTTTAACACCACCAGCATGGCATCTGTGCCCAACAGGTCAACATGGTACAGTCTTTTCTTCTGATTCATAAAAGCTCCACTTCCTTGTTCAGTGTTGGTTGTAAATAAGAGCATGACAAGAAAAATGTTTGCATATGTTTATTAAAATGCTTTCTCTGGATTTAACTTCACTTTTTGAAAGATTATTCAGACTGAAGCCGTCGCCCATCCTTTGTTTTTGCAGAATTGGCAAACATCACACAAACTACTTTAGAATTCAAATTACTTTGCCAACCTTCTCTGCAGGGATCTTTAAACTCCTTCCGTGTGTACTGTTCAAGTTGATTAAGCTAAAAAGTTAGGCAGGAAGTTGCTGTGAGGGAGCAAGGAGATAAATCAGCGTAATGGATCAAGCGCGTGTGGACCACATCCAGCCAACTAATCTTAGCTGGCACATAATTTCATGGGCGATTGTCCAAAGAAGAACTCGAGGCTTTTTAATGTTTCACCGATCTGGAGGATTCTGCAGTGAAACATCTATATTTTTTATCTTATAGTTGATTTCTCTCTGACTCATATTATTCAGTAAAGTACCACCCAAAGCTCTAATGTGGCCCAGACTCCAGATTTATCTCTGCTACTGGGAGCTTCTCTGCCTTTCATGTCCTGCTGTGATCACACGCAGTAACTTCTCCTTCATGTGTAATTTCCACAGCTTCAGTGGGAAAGATCAGCTCAGTCTTTTCGTTTTGGCACATAATGTGGAACAAATGATCATGACCATGAAGTTGTAACTGAAATTCATAAATAACACATTGAGACCATTATTGCAGGAAAAGGAGACCTACTGTTAGCTAAAGATTATCTTTTATCACTTTACCATTTTGTAGATTTTGTAGCCACATGTACCATGGTTTGGCTTAGCAGCAGAGCAGTACAATTGCTACAAAGAATGACATTAATACACTGGTGATCATTTCACTTTATATGATTATACACTTATAACTCAAATTGGCTTAATCTCTCATATCGGCTAAAAGTATTTATGGTTTTTAAGATTCAGTACATAACATTTTCAAATTCTACAGCATGCCTTGTGGAGTCACAAACTGCGGTACCAGCTACAGTATGTTGCTTAAACGTCTAGGTATGAATACTTTTATGTAGCTTGTGTGACATATGGGCAGCTCCTACCTTAATCTTTTGGATCTTATAGGTTCAATTAATCTGTATGTGACCACGCCTGTCAGTATGAGGGTTGTACTGAGGATGACAAAACTTCAAATAAGCCTCTCTACTCTTTATGTAACACCCTCGGCAAGGCGTTATGCCTGGCAGCGCACTCATATTTATGAGTGACAATGACACACACTCACTCATTCCCCATAAGATCCAGCCCCTGTTGTGACCAATAGACTGGCTTTTTCTCTCTGTCATGTCACCATGTCAATTTAGGGGATATGTTTAGAAATTCCCAAGAACAAGCCTATTTTTTCACTCCATATGTGCATATGTCCTTAGGCCTTTGTGTTTGTGTCGACCCTACAGCGCATTCACATTGGCATGCCACTGTAAACCCTTTCAAACCATGGTTCAGATCTGACAAGTGATGGCTGTTCAAAAATAGTTTCCTCACTCCAGCACAGCTTATTGCAGCTGTCACTGGCACAGCCACCTCTGACTTGAACAAAAATGGTTTTAAAAAATTGCAAGTACAAGTGCTAATATTCCTTGCGAGTGTTCCTTTTGCTCTTGTGAAGGTGCAAACCAAATACATCACTTGTTGCTACATTTGACTCATCGTTCTGCAGTCAGGAGGTCAAGAGGTACTTGTGCTCACTCATCTGCTGGGCCTCCGCTTCACTCAGAGCCAACACCGGCAGGCTCTCTGGGCTAGAGGGGACCATGCAGGCTCGATAGACAATCAGACAGAGCAGGAGGAGCAGGAATGCAACAAATGTGTTGCAAGCAATGGCCACCAAGGCGGCCGTCGACAATCCTGCTGTGCCTTGAGATTCCATCCTGACGACTATACTGCAGGTTCCAGTGTCAGTCAACTTAAATGTCAGATTTCAAGTTGCTTCCATGATGTGGTTAGTTCATTAGGGAAAGTGAGACTGTACTTCACAGTTTCTTCCCTTCATCATTTTTCATAGCCACAAGTTAACAAACATGTCTCTAAAAACTTTTTTTTTAAGTGGGATTAAAGAAATTAGCAGCTACACAGTGTTTTAGAATCAGGTGAGACAGCAGGGGAGTCCTCCTTTAAATTTTCCTGCAGAGACAAATATTGGCTCTGTTTATCTTGATTTCTTCTTTAAGGTGAGATACCACCACTTCACCGTATGGCTTAGTCTTTCAGCGCTCCCCAGTAGAGATGATTGTGTGCAGTGTGCAGCATGAAATGATTCTTATAGTTCCAGTGAATGCCTCCTGGTGTCTGTAAACGAGGAAAAAAGGGAACAATTGTGAATGATTGCACATAGCACTGTAAATGGGACTTAAAACAAACTGTGTCATTCATTGAAAACCCATTTGTGTAATTATTTATTGTTGACACCACGCTATAGTTTTATGGTGTTATTGTGTATTCCTTTTATCTTAAGGTCAAGGCTTAAAGTTTGCCATGTGATCATTTCAAACTTAACCTCCCAGATTGATAAACTTACTCAACCATAGGTACAAAGGTTGCACAATAAAATGTCACATTAAACTGGTCCTAAGAGGTGGTCCAGCCTTTTATATCTGTTGAATCCAGCTCATGATTGCAGGTTGCCAGTCTATCACAGGGCCAAACACACAAACAACCATGTAGGCTCACACTCACTCCAAGGGTCAATTACAAATAACCAATCAACCAAACATGCATAATGTTGGAGTGTGGGAGGAAGCCAGAGTACCCAAAGACATCCCACGCATGAAGGGGAGAGCATGCAGACTCCACACAGAAAAGTCTAGTCCGATCCATCTTCAGCTGTATGAAGGCCTGATGAGTGACCACACAGCCAGCCAAAGGCTGCATGTACTACACTATATGTCATTTGCATTTAGAGTCAAATGATTTTTTTTTTAATCAGCCATCAACATGAGCACTTGCAGCACATCCACTGTTAGTCAGCTGCAAAAAAATCATTTTCACATGTGGAAATATTCCTCAAAGTCTAGGATATTCCCAGAGCAGGACGGCTCCTTTCAGTTACATCTTTAGGTATAGTAGGTGAAAAACGTTCTATCTTATCAACAAAACACACAACAGAACTTTCTTAACAAGTTAACAAATGGCCCCTCTTTAATGTAAACTACACAAAACTGTGAGAAGATTTAATCTTTTCTATAATTTTTTTTGAGGGACTTCCTCCTTTTATGTAGTTTCATCCTGAAATATAACTATACCTTGCATCAAATTAAACTTAAACTTGCTTTTGTTTACTTTGGTAGACGTGTAAGTCCACCATCCCTCTCATTCACATCAATGGACACTCAGATTCACCTAACAGAGAGATCACATTTTGATGTTGAAGCACATCTTCAAGTGCTAGACTGAAATTAATTTCTATAATTGGCAAATCATTTGGCATATTTACAGAGGAAAGTAGCCCTCATTGGTGTGAAACGGGGAAGCTGCACTCTGGCTTCGGTGAGTTAGGAGTGTTTCCTTTTATTTGGTCATGGGCTCTCATCATTTACCAGTGCTAAATGTACGGCATTATATTTAAGCTTACAGTTGATCTTGCTGATTGAGCAGTACTTACTTACAGATCTCCGCCACCACTTCTGCACAGGTTGCGAGTAACAAAGATATCACCCTAACTCAGTTGAATTAAGTGGGTCTTACTCCTGGTCTTTTTCTTTTTGCCTGTTTCCATCTAACACACAAAGCTCACAGGACTGGTGAGACCGTCACACAAAAACGCACAATGCTTTCTAATCAGATTCCTGTAATGTAACAGGAGACCAGGCAGCCCACAGAGTGCGATGAGGTGTGAATATGATAAAGTGTCTTGATATATGATCTAACCTTGATGCAGACTTCAACCCTCAGTGAAGTAGGAAGGAGGAGTGTTTTTTTTTTCTCATACTTAAATGATGGATGCCAAAAAGTCTCTTAGAGATCACTTCTTTCATCTTCTCTGAACTGATTACGTCCTATTTTAAGAAGCGCTCGTTGACACTGATCCAATGCAATAACACAATTCAATAAGATTGTTGACTTTGAGTCGGCGAGATGATAAGACTTTTGAATTTGTTCCAGCCTACTGTGCTGTTATCTGACACGGCAAAGTCCTATGTTGATACTAGTTTCACACTTACCTGACAGACTCTGCCATCCGTTTTGTCTTGAATATGAATGAATATCCCAGTGTGTAATTAACTCGTCTCCCATTGTCCGTTTTTGTTCACATAACACTTCCCTCTGTAGCTGTCTGCCGCACTCCTCATCTTCTCCAGTATCTGCCTCTTCCTTCGCTTTTCCGTCTGCTCTGATGCACAACACACATGACAAGGCAGGAACGCGCACTGCCAGTGCACGAGCTCTCCAATGGCAGAGATGCAGAGGAGCAGGGGGAGGAGGGGCTGTGCGAGCGGATGTCAGAAGTGATATCAAGCATAGGGGAGAAGAGAGCCTTTTGGATGTAATTACACAGGTCTCCTGCTGCAGACCTGAGAAAAAGGGGTGTGTAGGCTGTTTTCCAGAACAAGCAAAGCCAACGCAATGACCCGTGTGTTGCTTTCCACTGCAAAGAAATGGCAGAAAAATGTTGTATTTGGACTGGTCAACACATTAATGGAAACAGAGGGGAATCATAATGTGCTCCTTTGGCAGCGACCCAAATTAAGATTCAGTCAAGGAGATGCTGTAAGTCACCAGTGCTACTCCAAGCAGGGCGCATTTTTGCACAGTTTCCAAAGTCTCTCCCAAATCCTACAGAGGTTTTTGTTCTGCTCTGCCATCCTGTTGCTGCTTGCCTTTTCTTGAGTTGCCTCCTGTCTCCTTTGATCCACCTGTACCTTTACAGATGTGATAAAGCTCAGAAACAGTGCAATGTCTGCCTTTTAGCATCTTAGGTCAGTACTACCATATCATTGTGTGGCAGTAAAGTACACAGTCCTTAGACCCCTTTTACATATTCAGACTGACAAGTCTGGAATATATCTGTGAAAAAAATGGGTTACAGGTGTTTGTCAAATTAAAAAACACATTTTGGATGAAACCTAACAAAGATTGATACAACCCCATGAGCTTGTCTGCACAACTCAGTATACCTCAACTGAAAGACTGACATTTATGAATCATTTCAAGAAAATAACCATTCATTTGCCTGGTCAGAATTATTTCTTTTATTATGATTCAGCAGAAGACTCCTCTCACCCAGATGCACCACAGAGCGCCACAGGAAATCATTCCTGCCTGTGGTCATCAATCTTTACAACGCCTCACTACGAGAGTCAGACACCCCCCCCCCCGCAATTCTGACTTAGTAAAATGAACAGCTCAACATTTAGTTTGAGGACCCTCTACAGGCCTAAAATATTATTGCAGGACAGAGACTTCAGGAGTGGAATTGCAGAATTGTTTATTTAAATATGTCATTTTTAACTGACTACTGATACCAGCAGTACACAAATAGTGAGTCCACTGACATCGGTGTGATTTCTTCAAGCAGATGTCTGATTGTTGCTGCTGGAAACAACTTTTCCAGCAGCAAAAAACTGGTTTAATTCGAGGCACGTTGGTAGAGTGCTTTTGTTTTTGTTTTCCATGCAGGCCTGTGTATTTTTCTCATTAAATGAAATCACATTCCTGTGCATGTGTAAAAATGCTCTGGAGTCCTTTTACTGAATAAGCTATTCTTTTTTTTTCATGTTGTTGGCAGGACAATATAGTGCATGAATTATATTATGCCCAGAGCTTATTTTTTCCACCATCATTTTTGTTCAGTGGGAAGTGGAGTCTTTGAAAAAGTGTTTGTTCATCTCAAAAGATCCTTCTTTGATCACAAAAATGTATGCAAACCAGGATACAAGTTTTATCCTCGCGTGATGTGCCAACGACCCAAGAAGCCTCCTTTGATGTGAAGAATGTTCAGTGGCATTAAAGCCAGGTGGCTGTGGAGGAAAGTCCATGACAGACTCTCCATGGTATTCTACGGTCATGAAGGAGTTCTTGCAGAGCTTTGATGTGTGTTTGAGCTCATTATCCCGCTGTAGTATTAATCCTCTACAACCATACTTCTCTTTGAATAGTTTGGAATCTATCCCATCCTACTCCAGAGCAGTAAATCCTGATGTTTAGGAACACCTTTCTATAATTGCGCCAAAAGTTCCTTCAAAATATTAAATTTGACTAATTTTAAAACAGGGTGTTCATCAAATATGCAAAGTCAGCCTCTTTTTAAAGACTACTGTCTCTTTTTAAAAGCAACTTTCTAGCAGGAATAGCATTTTGGTTTATGAGTTTCACGTGTTTTGACGCCGCATTTCTTGCTATAACACCGCCAGATAGGAAGCACATCCTGTTTATATGGTTAAATATGCGCATTTTGATTTACCTGGATAGGCCTAAGGAGGTCAGAGCAAAAAAAAATATCATACGATGGTCCTGTCTTATATGTCAAGATCTTTTGTGTTCTTTTTTAATGTTCTCTTATTTATGTATGTTTTTTAGATCACCAGTACTGCTTCAAATCCCTCTGCTACAGATCAGCCCTACTTTTCTCATGGGCATAAACTACAGGTATGACCCAGTTTCCTACCACATGTGGGCTTTGAAAGGGCATCCCTGTCAAACTGAAGATAAATGGCAACAGGTCAGACACAGTGACTTTTAATAAGTTACTATTTTTAAAACAAAGATTTTGAATACACAACCAGTTGAAGGTTTGGACGTACCATTCCATGCTATAAGGTTTGTTTAGACTATTGTAGAGCAAAAGTGAACAAATCCAAATACATGGAATTGTGATAAACAAGAGCTAAAGGTTCACGACTCCAAAACCTTGTATTCTTTATGTGTTTGCCTCTATCAGTTGCATTGTGTCAAGGAAGTGTTGGTGTGCAGAAAACAGCTTTTTTTTAAGCCATGTCATTCCCATGCTGAAGCTGGCTTTCATCAGCACCATGTTCACCAGCAGAAATGAGCTGATTAGAGTCTCCAGACTGATTAACCAAGAGGGTTATTCAAGTGAGCTGAATCAAATGACTCTGCCCCACAATCACCCACTCTCGTCAAAGCAGACATGAGTTTGACCAAGAAGAAGTCAGCAACTTGTTCACTTTTTTTAAATACTGTTGGAAAAGTGACCTGTGCAATTAAACTGGTTTAGAGAAAACTAAGTGTGTTCCCAGCTGTCGTCGATGTGAAAGCTGGCTAAATCTGCCGAAACAAAATTAGAAAACATTTTTTTCTACCTTTTATAATAATATTTTCATGTTTCTTTTTCTATTTACGTAAGATATCACAATCCAGACATTTGTACACAACCCAGACCTCTGCCTTTTATTGTGTTACATACAAAATATTCCCAAATTGAACATTTTAAGCACAAATTAAATTAAACTAAATAAATGACGAATACAGACTGTTTCCAGGCTGTTTCTGTGTGTGCCTGTTACAACAGGACCTTGGAAGATATTAATCAAACTCAGAGAAACTCTGTTTTAAGACCTCAGTGAACTCAGCAAATTGCAACAGACCATCAATTTCCTATATATCTTCCTACCATTTTCTATTGTTATTCCTACACTGACAGTAATACCCCCATACCACACCATCCATCCTCATCTCTTTAGATACCTCAGTGTCTTATTGCTAAAGGTTAAAGCTAAAGCAATGGGTTATAAATTCAGCAGCAGATTATCTCTCAACTGTGCAGCTTTGCTCAGATCTGCAGAGAATCCTTCTGCCCACTGATGTGGTGTTTTTTAGGTCATTAACTTAACTGTATTGCGTCTTTCTCAGAGTGGCCACTTCACCAGAAGAGTTCTACACTCCCCAATACGGTGGCAATCAGCACAGTCTTAGTAGCCACTGGCTGAATATGAAATGCCTCTTCCAAGCTCATGGGCAAATATTTGGACATTGAAAATATCATGTTTATATTTGCTGCTGTCTGGAAATGTGATATGCCCATGCTAAGATTAATCTGAATCAACCAAACGTGTCGGTCAGCAGCCTATTGGCCCGTTTCAATTAGAGTAGCATGTTCAGTTTGTGCACTCTCACAAATTACACATTTAAAAATTACAAAAAGAGAGACAAAATACACAGTTAGAGATACAATTGAAAAGGAACACCTTCTCAAAAAAATCCTCATCCGGGGTTAGTTATTTCTTGGATTTCAGGCAAGCTAAAAGTATGTTTTGTTTGCTCTGCACGATTCCCACGGTTATCTTCTGTTATTTATTCAGACTGGATGAAACTGCTCAATAGGAGGACTGTGTCATGGGATATGTGTGCATAGAGACAGGTGATCTGGTGTTAATGGAGCCAGCGTGTTAGAGTGTCCTATTCATGAACGCTTTATGTGAGTCATGGACTGCTCCCCAAAGATATTGGCAATAAAGTTGCTTGCAACAAAACATCGCTGCCACAGATGAATTGTTGAGCGCGCAAACTGGAAAATGACACAATAATTCTATCACAAAGATTGTTTTTTAATGTAGTTTGAAAAGCTGAAAGCGCTGAACTGCTTTGGTTAATTTTATGTCTGTGAAATTCTCCGTCTTCTTCAAATAGTACAGTAATCAGTTTCCTGCCAGAAAGTCTACCTTGATCCCTTGATAATCTTGCTAAATGCTTTCAAGTCGCCTAATCCCTGCACTCATTTTTCATCTCGTCCTCTTGAGTGTTGCTTTGGTGTGACATCAAAGAGCTTCTGCTACAATCACATCGCAGTTTTCTTTCAACTAATGTGAGATAATAGTGCGAGATTACTGCCAAACCAGATTTGTCCAAGTGCATTATAATGACTACTGGGACATGGCATCAAGCTTAAATCATCAGAGAGGCTTCTTTGAATTGCACCTTGATAGAGAGAATTGGTTTGTCAGAAACCGTACATACCACAAATCAAATGTGAGGTGGACTTTTGTCTTGGTTTTGTTCGTTTCATGTAGGTGGACTTTGTGTGTAATGGGGTCCTCAGGGGACACATTGTTTGGTTCATCAAGAGCTGTGAAATGCATGAAAGCAGCCTGAAAGTGCTCAATAGTTTTCAGTGGCAACAATAAGAAAACTGGGATGAGTCATGAAATGAGACTGAAAGAGAGCTGCTTGAACCTGTCTGACTCATCGCTTTATTTCCTCCTACCTTTTAGGCTACTTTTCACATGCTTCAGCCGTCCTGCAACAGTGTCAGTTTTGTTTTGACCATGTGACAGAGTGGGCAGTCGTGGATGGGAAATCTGCTATATTTAGATCCAGATATACTATGACATATCAAACGACCAAAAAAAATGGCCCAGGGAGGCAGTTTGTGTTTCAAGGCTCCAGGAAACATGCAGGTGAAGTTAAATGTGTGAGGGAGACGTTTCAAACGTGTCTTTATGAATAACTTTCATAACAGGAAAAAGAATAGTGCTCCAAACCATCTAAAATAGTTTTTATTTCATTCTCAAAGGGGTTAAGTTAGTTAAGGAAATTACAATGTGACACACAGTGGTGAAAGTCAACAGTCTTTTGACTTTCAGTTCCCACAAAAATGGGTCAATGGGCCTTTTTTTTCCCAGTAGCCCATACAAAACAATTATTTACACTTTTTCATAACTGCAGTCACAATTTACAATCAAGGAATTGTACAAGAATCACAGTGGAGCAGAATCACAGAATCAAAGTACGTTGGCATGTTTTACATGTAACCATGACAGAGATTTTTATTTTACATTTTTAAAAGTTCTACATTTCACCTGCAAAGGGACAAATGTTGTTTTTATAGATTTTTATAGCTGGTTGCTTCTCTTTCAGAATCACAGAGAAAATTGTGCAGACATACAGTGCATTTGTGAAAACAGGACCTCTCGACACCAAACAAGTGCAGTGAAAAAATGGAAAACAGTGCCATGTCACAGATTTGAGCTCTCAGATACCTTTTGCAAACATAAATAAGCTAGTTTGAGCAGTAACACGTTGAAACCCATTGCTGGAGCTTCGACACTGATACTTGAAAGATGATGAGAGAGTGTTTCCAGGTCTCCTTAATTCAAAATTACATTTCTTTTAAATATTTCCAGAAACTTTGGCATCTTGGAAAACAGATCAGCAGCTTTCTGTGAGTGCTGTTTACCAGCTTGATTAAAAAAAACAGATGCATAAGATGGAAAAAAATGAAAGGGACTTTGGAACGTCTCCATTTATCAGACTCTGGTGTTTGTGCTCCTTTGACTGTGCTGCGACACGCACTTAGATGTCACCTTCAAGAGAATTCTTCATTTTTAGAATTCTATCAATCAACCAGTTTTGCTGACGGCACATATTAGCTATGGATAGTAGAGTTAGTGTTTTCATCTTTACTTGTTGTTATTTGTTGTAAACAAAAATGCCAGTCTCATTCCAACCAGAAAACTGTGGGACATATGTTGCTAGAGAGCTCCCGTTCAATTGAAATCCTCAATTACATAAAAAGAAATACTAATTGGACTCACCAGAATGTATAGTTATAGTCTGTCCATGAAAAAAGCAGGAAATAGGAACAAGTGATCTTCAGACTGAAGTCACCAAGACCTCCGATTCCCATTAGAGCCAATGCAGACCTTTCTATCCAAAGGTTATTGTTCAACTGCTTTGCATCTCTTTACTCTTCTTCTCCACTTCCACAGTGCTAATTATCCATCTGGATTATCACAGAGAAGAGTGTGTTAAGTAATGAACATTAAACAGGGAACTGATATGGCATGCAATAAGACAAATCTGTTACCCATTTTATCTCTTAGACACAGAATAATTATTTGGTTATTTAATCATATAATCATATAGTCATGCATATTACACCACAGTCTTAAGCAGAACCATTTCTATAAAAAAAAACACACAAAACAATTAGATTGTGGTGGGCGTCAAATAAGCAGAAAAAGCAAACTCTCTGCCTTACTGTGGTAAAATGAACGATGCAGGAGATGGCGATGATGAGAATTCCTATGATGATGGAAGCAACGGAGACATACTTGGCGTTCCTGCCCAGTCGCCTGGAACCATCATAGTCACCTTGATAATAACTGCTTCTGGACTGGAAAGAAATCCCATTAAAAGGTAACACTTTTATCAAATGTTTTAAACCTAAACGTCTGACACTGACAGACCCACTGTGGGGGGTTTTTAATATATACATGTATAATTTACTGAGCAGTTCTTATACCTGCAGCTCTTTCATCTGTATTTTTCATGTTCAAGTGAATAATTTAGGTCACTTTTTCAAACTGTGTCAAAATGAAAAGTGTTCACATTCTGGTTTGCATTTTGGCTCTAAGAGTATCATTTCATTTTCCAAAAAAAGAGTGTATGATAGGCAGGGCAGGTGTGTGTGACTGGGTTACATATTGGTGTGCAACACAGCCGCTCACAGCAAATCAACACACAGCGTCACTGTGACATTTAAAAAACGGGATTCTGTTCTTTGATGTTGTTTCCTTAATGTGATATTCCTACTATGGACGATAACCCTTTGCTAAGTTGTTCAGTCCATCCTTACCATGACAGAGAACACCAGGCCCACAATGTTGACGGGGTATGCTGGACAAAAGCAAGCCAACATGGCCAAAAAGAGGTAGCTGCGGAGTGGAGGCGGGGGTTCCTGCTCCTCTAAAGAGCCCAAAAATGTGCTCCCGCTTAAGGAGCTTTTCACCTGTGGATCTAGCATCGTGAGTGCCGTTGATGGGAAGAGCAGTTGTACACTGCTGATGGGCAGAGTCCTGTAAAACACCCAAGTCAAAAATCCTGAGGAGATGCAGATATGCTTAAAAAAATTGGAGAAACTGGAAAGTAGAGGAATCCAACTTGACGTGCTGGAGTCAGACTTTTTACTGGCAAAAGTTGGAAACCAGAAGCTGAACAGGCTCCATGGTAAGTTTGGTGCAGTGTGCCGGATCTCTTTTGATCTCCTGTGCTGGAAAAATTGTAAGTTTGTACACAGGAACAGAAGGAGAGGGGTGGGAGGAGATCACTAACCCTCCTGGCCTCTATCCAGAGTACAAGTATGAGCGTCAGACCCGGGGCTGGCCTGGAACCTCACACCACCAGCGACCAGCGCAGCGTTAAGTGTGAGTCTTGTTACCACAGCACACCACAGGGCAGTTTAATACTAGTTGCATGCAGCCCTATGTTTGCTTGTTCTTTGTCTTTTGGTTAAAACACAAGAAAACAGAGCTGAGTTATAGTTACCCATAAAAACACCCCCCCTCCTGCAGATGATTTGATTTAAATGCCATTTCATATAACATCTCTGCAGCTCTGTTCACTGGAAGTAATGGCCTTGTTGCACTTCTCACATGGGAGCCATGTGTCACTGCAATCTGCTGGAATACCTGATATTACTTACGATGAATCTCCAAACATTTCTGAGGCTTTAAACAATTCTGATGAAAACAATGTGGGCGAGGTAGAGATGTGTTTTTTTTTTTCTGTCAGATAGCATCAGATTGTCTTTGGATTGGAACCAGGGAGGTTTTAGACTTTGGCATTACCATCTATGAGCATTTTAAAGAGCAGTTCTTTTCCAGCAGAGTGTTGGATTTTATCAGCATGAGAACCATTACTCACTTTAACCCTTGATGGTTTTAACATGAAGTGCTCATGAAAAAGAAAAGAAAAATAAATCACAAAACACTTTTGAATAATTTATTAGGATCTTTAAATTGAAATTGTCAGAAAAATAAAGAATTAAAAAAAGGATATCTTGGCGGGGGACAGTCCAAATCTCTAATGACTTTATCTGAGCTCACGTAGAGCTGCATTCAAAACATTGGCCCTTTTTCTTACAGTAACACAACAAAAGACATTAAAATCAATATACAAGGGGGAACAAAACAGAAAAATATAGTTTCTTTTTTCTGAAAATAAGTCTTAATGCCGCAGAATTTTCCACCTGTTATCTGCTTTTACCAATAATAGTAATATTTTCATTTGTAAGGTAAAAAATAACTTATTGCTTTATTGTAAGTTAAAAAGTTACAGTGTTGGTGTCCAGCAGTAGTTTTTTTTTTTTAAATCATGTCCCAGCCTGTCTGACAGAGGAGCTACTGACTGGATCAGGAAGTTCTCTGCTGAAATGAACATCAAACAAGCTCCAGCAAGAAAGGCTGAACAAACAAGCTACTTGTTTTTGCAAAGTCTCCATTTGTTCCAGCGTTTTGACTTTTCCTGCCAGCTAGTGTTGTCTTGAGGTCCTATATCAGAACTGACTGGGAGCAGTACCCTGTTCCATTTCTGGTTCCCTACCCAATCCCTGTCTTTTCACCACCACACAGAGCAGCAACTATATATAAACAATAATATGTTGGTTCCGGAGGAGCACAAACTTATTACAACTAAATATGAAATGGGAGAGTCAGAGGAGAAGAGCAGATGAACCAAAATGGAACAGAGAGATCTTTTTTTTCAGTACCAAAGAAAAAGGCAATCAAAATGTTCCTTCGTTGCCAGAAGTAGTTCCATATTACACTTTGATGTATGCGCACACTCACACACACACGCTCAGACGCAATCACATGCACCTTCAATAGTGATAAGAGGACAGAAGATGATCATGATTTTCTACAACTGCTTTCTCTGAGAATGTCCTTCATTTGTTTTCACGGTGGACAACACCGCATAAAAGAAACTTTTTTTTCAAAAGAAAACAATTAACAAAAACATCAAGAAGTGAACTGCGCAAAAATATATATATATGTATATATATAATATTTTCAAAAAGAGGAAGTTAGGTCAACCCCCAATCCCAAGAACCCCTGATTTCTCCTGTTTACGGTTGTGATTCTTCCATAAGTTCATCATGTCAATCTGAAAGTTATCATGAAGATGCAAGACTCAAATTTGCCTTTTCAAGATATAAAGCAAACAAAGGGGCGCGCTTTGGAAGTAAAACTGCTTATAAACCGAACGTATATGCCAGAGAAACTCCTGGAAACGTATTTGCCAATAGCTGTCGACAACAGCGACCTGCTGAAGTGACGCAATGCAAGTCTGGCCCACAGTGTACGCATATGCCATATGCATTCTGATAAAAGTAGTGAGATGATCACAGATAAAAGCAAATGACATCCAGTCAAATTGCTGTTAACCCTCTCTAAACCATCCAATGACATGCCAGCTGGTTCAGTAACCCCACCACCCCACCCCACGTCTATGTACAATATCTTACAGGAAGACATAAAAACATTGTTTTAAAACCAATTACAGAATAAAATACCTTACAGATTATCATTATTATGTCAATATTAATAACAATATTACAAAGGTTTTGTTTTTAAAGACTACCAAAATATACATTTTAGTTTTTTTGTTTGTTTTTTCTTGTTTCCGTGACACTTCAGTGTAAAAAAGGACTTTGTTGGGTTTGTTCTTCCTTTTTCAAAAATGCTTTACGGACAAAGATCCATCTTGCAGGGTTTTTTTTTTCTATGTGTTCACATCAGTAACAGCTTTGAAGGATTTCATGATAAAATGACATATCACATTAAAATTAAACAATAATAAAAAAAATCTAAATATTTCTCTGTGTCTTGCTCAAAGACCCAAAGATGACAAACGGTTTCTCAGTTTTTTTTTCTTTCTTTTTTTGTTTTTTTTTGCAGTTTTCTCTCAGCTTCAAAGAAAAAATAAGAAGATTAATTGAGTTGGGAGGGGGGGGGGCGTCTAAATGTTACACTACATGAGGACAAAAGAGGAGAAATGGGAGAGTTATGTTGAAGTGAGATTAGTACAGCAAAACGAGAGTTCTGGTTTTAAAAAGATATTCAGTCGGTGGGTGGAGCCACGTGGAGCCAGGTCAGCCTGGTAGAGTGTGTGGTCAGCCAATCAGGTTGTGCCATCAATGGGCAGCCAGCATTCTGATTAGCTGAACAGCAGAGGAGAAATCCTCCAATCCTCAGTGACCTGAGTTTTCTCAGTGGTAGCCATTAGTGAATGCGGTAGCAATCAGGGGACCCTGAGGACACATAAAGGAGAATGAATACTCTCTTTCTGAGTTCACTGAAAACAGAAGTGCAGGGTTGCATGTATTTAAAAAAAAAAGGGTGAGAGGGTGGGTGAGGGGCTTTGCGACCTACCCCTAGACCATGGCCGAACCCTGTGCTGGGCGCGGGGCTAGCGGCACTGATGTAGCTGCTGACTCCTGAGTCCTGATTGGCTGCGGCATACAGGTCAGCCATTGGTCCTGGGCTGCTCGTGCCCAGGAAGCCAGCTGTGCGTGAAGGGGTGGAGCCTGAGAGGCAGCACAGACATACATACCAGGCTTCAACACTCCAGAGGAGCTGAAATATATAAGCCTCTCATATAGGAATATGCAAAGCAGGCAGATACCTCGAACTACGGCGGCTGCTGCGGCTGCCATTGGTCCATATGCAGTCAGAGGGATGGCTGAGAATCACAAGACAACTCCGATTATTACACCTCAGTGCACACATGTTCACAATGCTCACGTATCAGATTGAGCTGCAATAATCCACAGCTCAGTGTGGCTAAATATACATCTGCTCACACATCTGTCATATCATCTAAATCCAACTGGTGGAAGGGGGAAAATGCATCCGTGATAAGGAAACCAGTGACATCTGGCTCTAGGTCCACTGAAAAGGAAACCACGTGGTTGACAAAAACAAAAAGCATAATTTTCCTAAATAAGGATGTCAAGATTATCCAAGAGATTTAACAGCAAAACGAAAAAGAGCCCCAGGCTTTTCCAAGCCTATAATAAACAAGCAATAGATATGATTCATTATGTTATTACTTTAAAGTAAAGGAAACAGATTGAAGGGTCAACCAAATATTAAAAAGGAGGAGAAAGTGCCTTTTAAATCATTTTTAGTTATGATTTTCCCCATTTGGGTTTGGCATGCTTTTTTTGGGAGGGGTTAGGTCTTTTTTTCTGTCACTTATTCTTGCTCAGGGCAGATTTGTGAGGTGTCAGGATAAAATCCATTTGGAATGACTGTGCTACTGGGTAAATGCTCATTCAAACACAGGAATCTTCTGAATTTCAATGGATCATATGCACGGTCAAAAGGTTGAACGTTTCTCTTTAACTGCCTCTTAACACCGACGGGAATAAATACAGGAAGTTATTAACGTTTTCACTCAAATTAAATGGTTGAGTAACTGGTGAACATTAGAGGTGCTAGTAGTAGGATTTTGTTATTTTTCTAGTCTTTGTTCTAACCTAAATCATCAAGCTAATGGAATTTAACTAAGTTACCATTTCAATTCAAATCTAAAGCAGGCAAGCATGAAGCTTTTGGGTTTCTGGGATCTAGTTGAACTGTATTTAGCAGCCATGACACCAAATGCACACAGTTCAGTAAGTGTTTTTTTTTTTTTTTGCTGCTAAATAGGTTTGTTTCTCTCTCTTGGCCTTTGGAGGAGTAAGGAACCACTGACCTGCCAGCTCAGGGGGATGGGATGATGTCAGGAGGGGGGTCCTCTCTAAATGGAATTCTAGAAACAGAGAAGGTCAAGAGAGAGCGCTTTGTAAATACAGTTACCAGCCAGACTACAAAGCCACACACAGAGGCTAGGCCAAAACCAAATCACAGGCACCGAACGTAGGAAAAAGGAAAAACTACTGTGAGGACAGGCAGGAAGGTAGGAGCAAAGGAAAAGGAGGGGCAATACAACCACATGAAAGTGTCTTACATAAGTAGATTAAATAAACAAAACGTAAGAGGCAAGACGCAAATAAAAGAGATCAAATGCCAACAATAAACGTGTGAGACAAAAGGAGATGTTCAGGAAGTGGGAAAACACTCTGTAGAAACATTTCAAAAGTCTTTTTTAGTAAACAGGTAGCGGTATAATATCGTTTTAACTATTATTGTGTGCGTGTACATGAGTGGGAGGGGGAAAGAGATCCATGACCCAGCCTCATACAGCTTTCATGTCCCAGAGGTGAATCAAATGCATGCCACAGTCTGAATCCTTTTATCCCCCCTCTGCAGACCCTCAGAGTCAGCTGTGTGTGGGGGGTGTATGGTCTTACCTGGGAACTGATAAGTGTATCCAGGAGCAATTCCGGAGTAACTACGGCTGGTGTAGGTGGTAGTTTGAAAACCTGGGTAACCTTTGTACAGGAAATTTAAAAAAAAAAAACACATTGGGTTAGCTGGACTGATAAATGACAAGAAATTTGCCTAAAGGTAAAGTGTTCTGATGATGATCAGAACATAAAACCAACCTCTCAGTCTGGATCATTTTTATAAATATTTTGAAACAGCTCAGGATCTAATTATCTCAGGGGAGTCAAAGCCCAGTAAGAAACTAGCCAGGCTTACACTACAAGATTCATTGATCATCAAAGAGCTCTGTGAGATGGCCAGCAGAGGGAGCAAAACAACCACACACCAAAGAGCTCAGCTAGTTTTCTCAATGAAATCTCTTCAATCACTACTTTCCTCCAATACCAGCACATTCTGTCTTTGACTTATTAAATACACACAACAGATTCAAACACAAACCAAATAAGAGACTAGTTCATCCCAAGTTAAATTATCTAATAGGAGCATTTTTACGTGGAGCCTGCAGCATAACAATTAAGAAAAAGGTTACTCCTTTAAATTGACATGTATCCAGAGCAAGTTCTGAGGCGCTTAACTTAAACTACTCAAGCTTACATTCATATATATTTGAAATACTTTACATTAATTCAAGGGCATCTTTCAGGTACTGATTTTTTTCCTGTTTCCTTTGGTCTCCACACAGACATGCATCAAATTTCTCAATACAGTAGAGCCTCTACATAGGAATTTAATTTGTTCCGGGACCTACTTCGTATGTTAAAATATTCGTTTGTTGGTTCAAATATTCCCATAAGAGTACACTGTGATTCTTATGATTCATTCCACAGCTCAAAAACCTACGATAACTCCTTAATAAATACTGCAGATAATTACACATAGCAATAAAAACAAACGCATTATATAACAGATGTAAAAAATAAATAAATTATAAAGAAATAATCAATAAAAAATAGTTTTTTATTGGCACTTAGAGACTGGAGAACCGAGGTGTGGGCTTAGCGATGCAGGAGACGGTCTGTGTGGAGGTAGAGGTGGTGACTGAGATACAGTTTGTACCAAAACTTACTCTGACATTCACTACATGAACTTTAAACTAACTTAGCTTATTTATTTTTATTTAATTTTTATATTCTGTATTATGTTTCTATGACTTTTACTTCGGGTGTCGAGTTGAATATTTGATTGAATTTCACTTCGTATGTTGGAAAATGCGTATGTTTAGGCGATCGTAAGTAAAGGTTCAGCTGTATTTCTCTTTTAGTCAAAGAATTTAGTAGCTACTATTTTCAGTCAAGTTAAAGTATCAACATTATAGCATTATCATCAACAAGAAAACCACTTCTACAGCAGCCTTTCAGTAACAGTCCGGCTGTATCACACCACAATTTTTTCTTTATGTGCATTTGTTTTGGGCTCTTACCTAACATGCCGATGCCCAGCATAAAAGCATCCATCCCATAAGGCATCACTCTGGAGCGGCCTCTGGCTGAGCCTGTTGGTGTCATCACCTCCTTGGGCTGAGCTTTCTTACACTCCACCTGCAGTTACATTTACATTTGCTCATTCCAAACATTTAAGCGTTCAGGAAATGGAAAAAAAAAACGCTGCTCTGCACATTAAATCCGTACAGACTCAAATAAATAAAAATACCCAAAATAAATCCAACGTAACACATGATTTGTGATCTGGTACCTAACTTTGGATGCAACACTGATAAATCCTGATATGTCTAACGAACAACCCTGCACACCAAGTCTGCTTCTGCTCCCATGCCTACCATTTTGTTGTTGATCTCGTGGAAGTGGATCTCGCACACCTTCTCCACCACATCTTCATTCTCAAAGGTGACAAAGCCAAAACCTGAGACAGGCAAAGAACAAAGAAATACAGACGGTTTAACGGCTGCTCTGTCTCAACAGAAAAAAGCCCCGGCTTTAACTTTCTCCCCTGCCTTGATGCGCTCATTACAATGGTCTGGGGGATGAGGCGGCCCGCCCATGTCATGCTTGTCAATCAGGTGGGTGCGGCCTTCCGAACACTGAGCCCTGATCATCATCAACAGGTTCTCTAACTCCCCTTTCCCATCTCCTCGCTTGTTCTCGTTAAGTTTCATCGTGGCGTGTAAGCATCCTGACCCTGGGTGACGAGCCACCAGAGGGGACGCAGATAAACCCGACGGGGGGAGCCCAGAGCAGAGGGAGGACAGGAGAGTGTGACTGGAGAAGAAGAGCGCCCTGTTTCCAGAGGTTTGTGTCACGGCTCCGCCATGCCGCTGCTCCTTTCATTTCTGAGGAACTCGCTCTTGATGTCGACGCGTACTGACACCGTGTGCGAGCGCGCAAAGTGTGCGTGTGACAACACCGCCTACCTCTGTGTCTGTTGGTTGTTTTGTCGAACATGAGCATGGCATCGTCGACCTACGGGAACAAAGCGAAGCATAGATGAGCCCCAACATATTAAGACTCGCACATCATTACCCAGCATGGGGTGCCATTGTCCCTCTTTAGCATCGGGGTAAGAGGGGAAAACAGATGGAGAGTGTTGGGGGGGGGGTGAGGGAGGGGACGACAGGTGACAAAGGAGAAGATTGAAAGGCTGAAAAAGGAGGAGAGTGATGGGGAAATCACGGGAGAAGGTGGGCGTGCTTTGTGGGGAAGAAAATAACGTACAATCTATTAATCTGAAAAACAAGGGAATGTTCAAAGGGGATAAAAAAGTCTTTGGAGTTCCCACAAACTCTGTCCTGCTTGCTCTCACCTCTTTTTGCTTTCATTCGTACACCCTCGCTGTCTTTTTTTTCCCTCTCTGTAAAGTTTACTATTCCCATGGAGACTGTGTAAAGAATTTCAATTAGAAGAACTTGCCTCCCCCCACCTCGTTTCAGTGAATAGAACGGAGAGAAAGCGGTAAAAAGGAGTGACAGCAAAGAAAAGAAGGCTGAAAATCTGAAAACGATAAGATGATTTCAAAAAATCAGTGGAGGATAAAGTTTTGATGAAGGATGGAAAAAGTCTTATGGAAGATTGTGAATTATAGAATAGAAAACAAAGTGAGTTGGAGTCTTTGTCAGTGTGCTCTTCTTTTATTTTCCCTCTCCCTCCTCTTTCCCTTTTGCACTCACTCCACTGCCCTATTCATATTCCACCTCCTCCCCCCTCCCTCCCTCGCTCACTTGTCCTTCACTGGCAGGAAAGTTAGAAGCTTCTGCTTGAGCTCTGCCGGCATGAGGAGGCACACGGGGAGGACCAGGCCTGCGAGCGCTGGAGTGGATATCAAACTTTCAAATCTGCATCGCGGCCGCCCCGCATTGCACGTGCGCACGTGTGCACTGTGACTTCCTGGCTATTTTCATGTGGCATAAGAGCACTGAAACCCAAACCGCTGTAACGTGAGCGGCAGAGGCCTCCGGATGGTCCGGTCGTCTGATTTCTGAAACTTATCTCACATTAAAACCAGGGCGCCCGCGCCTGCTGGCCGGTAAACAGGGACAGCATGGAGGTCGCCTCGGCAACCTTTCCGACTCGCATCCGTGTCAACATATAGCTCGGACACAGGCACATACAGCCACCACCCCCCCTCCCCCCCCTTTACTCCTCTCTGTGTCCTTCATTCAGTTTTTATCCTCCCCCTCCTCTCCTCTCCTCTCATGTCTTCCACCCTTCCGGTCGTCCAAACTCAATGACACAGCAGAGAGCCACAGAAGAGGACACAAGGTAGACAGCTGCAAGCCAACATGTTATCATTAGAGTAGAGTTACACACACACACACACACACACACACACACACACACACACAGCTAGCCCTCCAGCTAGCATTAGCAACATCTATTCTAGAGGAGATGGCTAACTGTGCCAGCCCAAGGAGCTTTCAAGCATCGCTGTTGTGACGGCACGTTTTTTAGGCAAGATTAAGAAATAAAAAAAGATAAAAACGCGGAACAGATATTCCGCTGTTGTTCATCTAATTGTGTTCAATGAGACTGATGGTGCGCGGACATGCAAACCACTGGGTCACGTGTGTGAGCTTATGCTGTGGTCCCTTGCATTCGCCAAAACCAATAAGAAGACACTCTCATGATGTCCCCTGCCCAGGGTGCTGTAAAACAATCTGATTGGATAGCTGTGGGAGTCTGAGATTGGCTTAGCAGCGGCTCAATCACTAACTACTCCGCACTGCATGCAGGGAGTGAGGAAAAGTTAAGGTCATATTCTCAAGTTCTGACATTCTCAGATGTACCGTGGCAATGTTCAACTGAGATCTGGAGGCAGCTGAGCACAGCCTTAAAAATATCCCAGGTTTAGTGAAGCGTGAAGCCATTGTCTGAGGAACAAGTGTTTGCTGACAAGACCATTACACTTTTTTTGCCAGATTATGAAAGGTGGCATTCACATTTTTTCCCTGCTGTCTGCTCACATCTCCCTCTTTCATTCTCGCTCTGGCTCTCCGGCCATCTCTCTCTAAACAGGCCAGCAGACAAAGTGTTCAGTCAAGCCTTCTAATCGCCAGCTCACATGGGTGAGTGGAGTCCCAACTTTTCCCGTCTGCCCTGACCATGCTGCATTTTTCATCTTATTCACTCCCTCCTTTGCTCGCTGCTCTAACATATCCTCTCATTTTATGAGTATCGCTTAAATCACAGATTTTCTTGTAAATTACTTTTAGGTATGCGGTGCAGAGACGCGGGATAAGAAGACATTAGTGGGAATATTCTCTGGGATGAAATGTGAGTGGCTACGAGGCCAAAAGGCCTGAAGGGCTGATCATTAAATGACCTAACTACCTATTTAATTACCATTTTAAAACACACTTCTGTTTTTAGCCTTGGCCAATGAAAAGGGACCATGTCCAAGTTTGCAACCGGGATAAAGATTATCCACATCAAGATTAATATTTTTATTCACAAACATGCTTGTTGCCTGGGAACTTTAAGGGGTAGCAGCCCAGAATTGCAGAATTGTTTGAAGACAGTACACAAACAGAGACCTCTGAGTTCTTGGTGTGGTCAAAAACACCTGACGTGTCAACTGAGCAACCGTTCTAGTCATGTCTGATGAAATGGGCGCAGGTTTGCTTTTGAGATGTATATTCCAAAAAATAAACGCCAGCATGCATCAAAGGCTCGCATAAAATGCAGAGTGCATTCTGTGTTTTCCTTGCAAGGCGGTGCCACAGCATGAAAATAAACAGGACACCAAGTCCTGCTCCATCTAAACCTGCACCTTGTAACCCGGCTTAGATAATAAACAAGAAATACCTCCTGCTCAGCAGGAATGCACTGTGGGATTGCCGCTATCCATGATAGAGCTTTGGTCTCACGTGTCCAAAAAGTCCAAATATTCCCTCATCCTGCGGAGGGAGTGTTGTCTTAGATATGAGTGTCTGTAATCACCAGGGAGAACGGATTCGGCACACAGCCGCAAAACTGCCATTTTAGAGACCAGACTCAGGAAACGAGACACATGTCAGAACATCCACCTGAATGAGTGCGATGGTCACACATTTAATCTCCATTTACCCGGGATGCACAACTTAAAATTAAACAGATCGTCGTTTGAATTTAACCAGCACCTGAAATACGGTAATACCCCGAGCATGAGTCAGAGGCCAACAGGGAGAAAAACACAGCCAGACATGAGGCAGAAGGAGCTTCATGCTGTTAATTTCTTCCAACCCATTAGGCCAACATCCTGAAGGAGTGCTCATTTTCAGAGCGTCCTGCTCACCGACAGCAGCACAACCTTACACTTAATGTTTGTGACAACTGGATCACTGCCTGTGAGCCCCACTGTCTGTCTGTGTCTGCACAAATGTATGCAAGCTCGCCTCGCTCTGCAGCCATGACGATGACACTGTCACACTTTCGGGAGTGCGCGCGCACACACAAACACACACACACACACGCAGGCAAACACACACGTCTTTCTATTCATGCAAATGCACTCTTCTCACACATTTTTTTTTTTTTTTGCTCCAAAGAAACAAAAATACACTGGATTACAGCGGGACAATGGGCGAAGGCAGGTCACCACGGCAACAAGCAGAGAGGGGCAGGAGCAGGGGATGTGTAAGTGGAATGACAGGGTGTCTGAAGCACTGATTTGGGGAAAGGTGGGGAAGAGGAGGGTGGGGGGTACTGTTACAGGAGCAGCTGTTGCTTTTGATTAGTTAATACATAAGGGTCTGAACAGCACTCAAACACACTCCCAACTCCCCTAAGAGTAGTTTAGTAAAAAAAAGTTAGCCCCAAAATGGCATGTTTTATGGACCCTTTGATATATTTGCCGTCCATCGGATTGGTGTTTTTCCCCTTTGCCAGTCACTTTTGCCCCTAACTATCTCAGCAATCCCCCGTTTTTCTGCCCTTGCACCTCTTCTAAGATCCCCCCCCTCTCTCTCCATGGGGGGTTACTTCTTCCCTTTCAGTCCCCTGCCATCTCTCTCTTCTCTTCCCCTCCTGCCTCTTTCCCTTCCTCCCTCTCCCCCAGCCACTCATCTGTCTCCACAGCATGTGTTTGTGCCTTCCACCAAATTTCATTCAAAGCCGCTAAAGAGGACAAAAGTGGGGGACTGAAACATGAAATGTGAATAAAAAAGAGCAAAACAGCTAACAAAGGACATAAACTAACAAACTAAGTAAGACAGCGGTCAACAGAGCTTTTTCTGACATTTAGTTCTTTATCTATTTTAGTTCTGAATATAACTTTGAGTATTACTACTGTTGCTTTATAACTTCAGAACAGGTAGATAAAAGATTAGATGAGTAAAACAAAAGGACCTGAACAGTCTTTTATCTGTTTTATAAAGAATTGTCAAAAGCACAGACTAGAGACTGCATGTTACCCAGATAAGATAATTACCAAACAGGCAGTGAAACACTGAGCTACTGTATAAATTATGGATAACCACTCAATGAAAATCCTTTTGGGTGTATTTTTAACATTATAAGTTAAAAACAATTTTTTTTATTGCTATTCAATCTGAAACTATTAGTCAAACCAGTATAAATAGTCGTCCTGCTTTTTGAGATGGCAATGAGGCGCTGCATTTGAGACAAAAGTAGGTTTGAGAACAGTTTACCTTTCCGAACTGGTCAAAGTATTGCTTCACATCTTCGATGGTGGTATTGACAGACAGTCCTCCGACAAAGATCTTCTTTGTCCTCGTCACCAGCTAGCAACACAAGAAAAAGAGAAGAGGGTATTCTCTGTCACTGATCACACTGGGCTGGGCTATGGGGTGCAGACTTTGTGGTGCTTCATGTTTATCTGATCAAGATGAAAATGTCTTTATGATCATTTCAGCAAATGAAGCTAGCGCTATGAGAGTTGTATCAATACGTTTACACGTGGCATTTTTAAGCACATTTGTAAGCC
>CAJRST010033334.1:16533227-16560705 GCA_907169785.1 Menidia menidia | reverse complement strand
TGTGTGTGTGTGTGTGTGTGTGTGTGTGTTTGTGTGTGTGTGTTTTCAGAGGGCAGAGGAAAGGTCAGGGTGCAGACTAAAGGGTCATGGTGTCAAGCTAAGCAAGTGGACTGCAGCTCCTCTCTGGTCACGTGCCTTACTCTAATTCCAGCCAATCAGGATCGGAGGATTAGGGGTGACATATGACATCACCACCACTGCTTTTAACCCCATCGGAGTGTACTAACCTTAGGCTGAGCGCGGCGGGGAAATGCCACCTTTGGGTCGATCTGCAGGGGAGAGATTAATTGTGATGAGTTTCAAAAGGAGGTAAGGGCAGACTTCAAATCTAAGAGGCTCTAATGTGAATTTAAACAGAAAGTATCCAAGCAATAACCTTTCCCTTCTGGAGTTGGTATTTATATTTTTTAAGGACACATATTATATGTTTATGGTCAAAGATGTTCTTCATATATCACCTTCCCAAAGTGTACAACTCAATTTTTAAATTCCAGGTAAACGAACATCAACATAAATATCTTCATCAGGACAGCTTTCTGACAGCATAAGTATGAGTAATTCAAACCAAAATGTATCATTATTTGGAAGTCTCCATTTAAACAGTTAATATTGCAAATGACTTTCAGCATTAAGATACATTTTTATTTCTTTCATATATGCTGTTCAGAAACACATCTGCAAGTGTAAAGTCAGTATCAATCAATGAATTATCAACCTGTTAAAGATCTGGAATCAGCTTCAAAACAGAGTCTCTAAGTTTGGACCCATGTGATGGACTGCTTTGGTCCTGAAATAGAGCGCATGCTAATCCACAAATATGTATAGTAGACCCCTGTTTATGCGAGCTACCACAAATCCAAACACACCAGCAAAACAAACAGGCTACATGAACACAACACACAAGAGAGACATCAATAGACACTTTCTCTGAATTGTGTCTAGAAACATGGCAAGACGCAGCTCAGCCCCAAACAAGACATGGTCTTGTATTCAGAATGACCATTTAATATTCTGAGTACATCTCAGATGAATGGATTTTTCTGTTTTGTTTTTTAAATCTCACAAATCCTGACAGCCTCCATTTTGGACCGGCTTGATTTGACTGTATCAATCGTTCTTCCCACTGGAATGTCTCAGCGATGGTCAAGGTTACAGATAAAATTAGAAGTATATGAGACCCGAATGAGCTGGCCTTTAATAATGCTAAATATGCAAAGCCTGGCCTGGCATTTTAAATTTGCAAGGAATCTTGTACTATTCACTCACAAGCCAACGAACGAGATTATCTTAGGTCACAGGACCTTGTAGTGTATTAGGGTCTTAGAGTTCCATCTTTGTTGTAGTAATTGGATGCGTGAAGCAAAGCCCCTTGTGTCTCACTCAGACACTATTAGAGATATTGAATTGATATTGGCAACTAAAAAGAGTCTATCAAACAGCTAAAAATAATTACTTGTAATGTGGACAATACACATGATACTAAAGAGGGCCTTCATTCAATAATGAAGAAAAAAATCCTTTCATCTCTTTTTGTGATAATTGCATGCTTCTGATGACAAATGCACTGGGCAAATCTATCTCTAGGAGGGCCTTTAAGTGCCTCAGATTTACCACTGCTGCGAGAGCGCAGCACTCTGCAACTAAGATGCAGCTGCAGCGCCCTTGGAAGGGATTGCAGAAGGACTTTGCACCTTGAAGTGAGACGTAAAGATGGGAAAGAGTCATGTCACCTCCAGCTGGTTTAAACACAAAGAAAAAAAGGTGACAAGGACACGCGAAGCCACCAAAGGCAGCTGGTAACAACAGCAGAGCACGCTCACAAAGGCAACGCAGCTTTTCAAACAGCATCAGCGCACAATGGGAGAAACCTACCTAACAGAGATAAGACCGACTGTGCACCAACTATGTGACGGTGCTTTTTGTCCTTTAACAGGATACACCACATAAGTTAAATTCTCACTGTTTATGTCCAGTGGAAAAAAACTGCAGCCAGACACCCTACTAGAAAGCACTCAGCTCATGCAAGAAGAAAAAAGATACTGAAAAGATAATGAAAGATAGTGAAAACTAACAAAAACCATGAATAAATGGGCACTTATTACTGTGCAACATGGCCACAGTTTCATCTGACTCCTGACCCGAGAAGCCTCCGACGTCCATCTCAGCCCACCTGCCTTTAACTGCTCTAACATGACAAGAGGACCACAGCTGCCCGAGGCGCGTGTGAGGCAGAGGCGCAGATGGACAACGAGCTGACAATGACAACTCACATAAAACCGCAGTCACATAACGACTCGCACGACGAATACTGAAGAGGAAAAAAATATTCTCATATACTAAAGTGGAAAAACAAAGTTTTGCTCTGATTTTACCATCACCGGATGAAACTGTGTCCTGCAAATGTGCTCATCAGAGAGATGCTGATTGTTGGTACCAGCTTGAAAACATACGTATTAATAGGAGTGGGATTTAGGCAGATTTTTAAAAATCTTTTTATTATTTATTTCATGATACAAAAAATCTCTTCAATATGACAAAACGCTATCAGAGGCACTAAACACACAGAAGGTTTCACATGCAGTGTGGCATATGGACACTGTACCCATTCAAAAGTCCCTTTTTGGCAAAGTACACTTTTTTGTTAGCTTTTACGTTGAACCCAGTTCTTTTAGAAAAGCATTCCAAAACGACTGGACTAGGTTAGACCTAAAACAGTGCTACTACGACTACATGTCATGCCATGCTGTTAAAATAAAAATCAGTTCACTTCCGCGAGGGAACAGAATATATCTAAAAATGCCATTTCTACATCTGGCTGTTCTCAAAAGGAGGCAGTAATAAAAACGACAACTAAAGCAGCTATCGGAGTGGCAGATTAGCCTCAAGGAAGACGGAGCGGCCACAAAGCAAAAAGTAAAATGACTTAGCCAGGTCACTGCTTGCAACACTCAGACGTAGCGCTGCAGAGCTCTGACATATGAGGAGAGGCTCGGCCATGTAGCAGTCCCAATCAGACAGGTGGAAATGTGAATACACATGAAAAATGGAGTGCAGGGGAAAAGTTGCTCTGCCGGGCCAGACAGAAAAAGAGTTACAACCGAGTGTTCGTGAAATGGTCTGACTAACATCCTGCTTCATGACATCCGACCTCCGCTCAGTCTAAGCAGCAAAACGACAGCGGAGCCTACGACTCGATTTTAGTGGTTTAGCTTCGGAGGGACAACACTACTCTACAACCAATAGTCACCTCAGGTGGCGCAGAGCATCCGCCCAAGTTACAAACTGGAAAACAGACAATAATGGGAAAACAAAAAGAATATCAAATCAACAGATGGATAAGTAGACGGGGAGAGCACAGAGCAGAAATGAGGCGTTTGTGTGGAGTAGGGAGTCTGGCCATGAGAGAGTGGGGCTGTCCAGCGGGGCCGTCTCAGCAGGCAGCGCCTCTGATTTCATTAATTAACAGGACAAAGAGTGCAAAACAGATGGGCCGTAGAGGAACTGGGGCTCCTGTGCTACCCCCACCGGCCCACATACATATATGCACATGTTGTGTAGCACTCCGGTAATGTTGCACAAACCAGCAGACGCACACACACACGGCGACATATATGTGTGATTACATGGGCCAGGAGCTCGGAGTCGCACACACACAAATGCTGATGGGCCGGTTTGAAATCCTCTCACATTTAGGCACGTTGAGGCTGACCAGCCTGCCAAGACACTCTCACAGCGAAATGGCAAACACACACACACACACACACATACTGATAAAAGAGCACCACAGGCTACCCCATTACAGCAGCATAATCAATATCAGCTATAAACAAAAAGCTATAAACACAAGAGGAGACAAAAACAGTTGGCATGTCAATACTAGCCACAGAGTGAGGGAAGGAGACTTGTTTTTGGGCCCGGGCCAGCAGTCAATCTGCACGGCTGAACGCCGGCACAATAATTAAGTAACGAAGCATGCTAATGAGGACCTTTGACCCCACCCTGTCCTTAACCCCACACCTTTTCCAGGAGCAACTAGCCAGGGCGGGATGTGTGGCGGGGGAGTGGGGGTGGTGCACGCAGCGCAGTCTGAGAGCGTCCTGGATCCACCTCCCGAGCAGGCCCGGGCTTTATCGGGACATCTGAGAGCATGGACCTTAGAAGCCCAATCCAGTTTGTTTCCTTCAATCCGATTAGTTGCTTTTCAGATCCATACTAATTACACCCCCCCCTCCCCTCTCTCCTATTCTTCACCTTCTCCATCCCCCACCTCCAGTTTTGTCCATGTCAGCATTAACAGCTAATCTTCCAGTCAGGAACGAAGAGTCACACCTAATCTCTCTGGTGGCCAGGTGTTGGACAGTGAAGATTGTGGCGCCACAGCTCCACATTTGCTGTGACAGTGTGGGTGTGTGTGTGTATACAGACAACATAGGGCTATAAAAGAGCTCCTCTCTCTGTCCACTTCCACCGAAAGACACATACTGAAAGAAGAGGTTTCCTCAGGACAATTGCCCCTAAATAAATAACACTTCTCCCCTGTCATTTGCCTCTGACCTTTCAGCACAAGACCCATAACGTGAAAAGGAGGGATGAAAAAATACACAGCATCACTTACGAGCACGCCACAAACTGCGTTAGGTCACCAGGACGAAAGGTAATTGTTTTTTTCCCGGACAATATCTGCTCTTCTTTCAGTCTTCCTCTGCTTGGTTCTAGGAAATCACTTCTCAGAAAAACAAATACCAGTTCTGCCCTTCTTCTCTGTCCAGAGAAACACAACTGCACACCACAGCCCCGAGGCCATACTCTACCCCGACAGGAAATCTAACCTCCAACCAAAACAACAACCTCTCTGGAAACAATAGGCCACCTCACGTTTGTGTTCTGGTTTTCTGAAACACAGGTAAGGGGAGCTTTTCAAAGGTTCTGTTGATATTTAGCCTGTGACTTAAAGAAATAGACAAAAAAAGGCAGGATGTAACAGGACTGTAAATGTTTAATACCACTTTTAACCAGCTGGACCTTGCACCACTTCGCATAGCTTCAGCTCGCACCATGTGCTGCCATATCAGAGCTTTGTAAACCCAAAAGCTACACATAACATCAGATCATCACATTTTTTTCCTCGCTCAAAGGAGGAATGTCTTTACCCGTCCTGATGAAACAATGGTGAGGAGGGACAATCCAGGTGCTTCAGAAACACGCCGTACAGGAAACTATAGGCTCAATTTAGCTAAATAAAACCAAGGTTTTCCGACATTAAGCCTTTTTGTCTCTGGGGTTTCAATTTGTGCCGAGAAAAAATAATTCTAATAACAAATAAATTAACCGACCCCCTTATTTCAGAGGAGGAATATTAAAATGGCATCCATGCCGCTGTCAAGAGCAGCCGGTTGGCTAAATGATGCTATGGCGTGCCTCCCCACCCCGCCAGAACGCTACCACAACAACCTGAGCACCCAGAGCTGCTGCATGAGAGCCGTTAACATTATTATTGTTTAGCCTTACACTGTATTTTGGTTTATAATAGGGCAACGCCTAACCCCACCAGCGGCCTGCCAAGCTGAGCTCCCACGAGCCTCCAAACCAGTGTTCACGTCACACACACACACACACACACACAGACCCGGGGTCTGGCTCACGGAGACTCCAGCAGTACCTAGTTTTAAGAGGTAATATGAGTCACCGAGTAACACTTTGCTGCTCCTTCTCCGGTTCTGAAGCAAACATGACTGTTTTGCGATCAATTTAAAGCGGCCGTACGGAAGAATCTATTCGTTTTCGAATATTTGTTAATTGAAGCTTTATACTTCCAACAAAATGCCGCGCGCACACTGAGTGGAAAAGTCCTACGTGACTTGACATTATCTGTGTGTGTGTGTGTGTGTGTGTGTCAGGGCTCTGCCGCCTGACTGAGCCCAGCGCCTTAAGTTAATGCAAAATAGCTGAGAAGTTGTTATGGAGACATAAATCCCATTGGGTTGTGCAGTTACAGCACCGTCTCCAGAGGCTGGTGTCACCCCCGGCAACAGACTTGCTCCAACAACTAACCAACTCTACCTTTCTAACCCCCCCCCCCCCCCAGGGCTCTGCTGCCTTTCTGTACCACAGATTTTCACTCTCAAATGATCCTATTGAGTGTGAGTGTGTGTGCATGTGTGGTTAGGAGAGGACCACAGGCTGGCGTGGACACACCCCGTCCCTGTTCCTAAAACCCATCTACATGACCAAGAGAGCAACACTCACACCGCCATACATATTCAAATAGAGGTCAGGGGCTCTGCCTCTAATCAAACAAACTATCGGGAGTCACGCTCATTTTTTATGGCTTTATATGAGTACGAAAAGTCTCAGGCAAGTGATTTTTCCCATTTGCACATATTTGAATTTTTACAAATCAGAAGTCAAGGAGGGAAGATTTCTTAGACACCAGCACTCCAATCAGCGGGAGCTCTTCAATCACTGTATAAATCTCAGAGATGTATCAATAATAACATCTAAAAACTCACTTGGACCTCACACACTTCCCCTGCATTAAGTTTAGAATCTTCTGCTTCATTGTTTCCTTCCCTCAAACTGGGAGAGTTACCACTTTAGAAAAAGAATCACAAGAAAAAAAAAAAAAGAAACGCCGCTGTGACCAAAAAGAAGCAGAACAAACTTGTGAGCTCTCTGGCCTGCATAAAACCTGTGAGGGTTTTGCAGGGGCTCCTACCCCATTCAGGTCCCCAGGTAACCATGGCAATGAAGACCAAGAAAGAACGCTTTCATGTTGGCGCCCTGGACCGGGATTTGGAGGGGGAAATGAGCAGACAGGAGGAGGAGGAGGGTGGCTGCTCCAAAACGCACTCCTAAACTTTACAAGCCATACGGTGGGAGGCAAAACGCACGAGGAGGAAGAAGAAAGAAGAAAAAAAACAAGCTACACAGACACCCAGATATAAAAAAAAAGACCCTATGGGTGCCATGTAGTTGTTCAAAATCACCCCAAAACTCACCGTTTTGGAATCCAACTCGTGTCTGTTTTGCGCCAGAACCTTTTCCACGCCGGCCTGTTCTGCGTACGTTACGAAGCCGAACCCCCTGCGGAGGAAGGAGACAAGCACGCCAGATCTGAAGGCAAACCCAAGGCAGTCCAGACACCCTTCATAGAGAAAAGCGAGCAGGAGCATGAGGCATCCAGTGATAGGACGGCGGGGCGCACACGCCTCCCTCTTACCTCGACCGCTTGGTAACGGGATCCCGCATCACCATGCACTCCTTCACCTCGCCGAATTTACAGAAATACTCCCTCAAGCCCTCTGCAAAAAAAAAAAACAAACAAACAAGCAAATAGCGTCAAATGAACTTAGGGGTGCAGGCTCCCAGTGGCCGGAGAGACACAATGGGGTCGGGCTGGACCACGTTGTGTTTGTACCCCCCCCCCCTCTACTCCGAGATTGCACATTCGCTATGTGACCATAAAGCATAAAGTAGCCTGTTAGGTCCCGTGGACCACAATAAACGCAGCTATCTGAGCCCGGCACCGGCAGAGGGGATAATAAGACGGGCCAGGGCAGCAGGAGGAAACTGGAGGAAAGTGTATTCATGCACCAGCCTGCGCTCACGGCTCTGCACACACATGAATGGATCCAGTGGAGCGCAAAAAAGAAGGAAAACAACAGCCGAAGCGTGGACGTTAGTGAGAGCACAACTTCTGCTCGAAATCCACGCAACCGACCGTACTTTTTTTACTCGAGGTATCTGCCTCGGATATAAGGCGCAACGAGTGCACAAGGAAAGGCAGACAAGCCGCTGTATGTGCGCGATTTCCAGCCTTAATCTCCTGCGTCTCGGCGAGCCTAAATCCTAAGAGCTGATCCTTAGTGAATAGGGGGCTTTGATTGAACTATTTACAGTGTTTCTGCTTAACTTCAGCGGAGAGCTCACATGGTACACGAAAGCCATTATGGAGGGCACCCAGATGGATGCGAAAAAAAAGCAGGAGCCTTTTCATCCAGACTTGTGAAAGTAGCGTGCGGGACGGCTCACCTTGTGTTGTCTGCCAACTCAGACCCCCGATGAACATTTTGCTGAATGAGAGAAACACAGGCCGTCAGTCACACACAACACACACACACACAATACCATCGCCTCTTTCAAGTACACAGCACAGGCACGTTTAAGGGGGGGGTAAATGTGTGCCAAATTCTATGCACACACACACAACAACAAAAAAAAAGCATCAATAAAGTAAGAAGAAAAAAGCATCGGCCATGTTGCGAAGTCACCCATCGGCCAGCCGGGCCGTTATAATCCCCTAGAGGAGGAAAACACAGCAGAGGATTTTCCAGAGGATGGAGGAGAAGTTGCAATGTGGCCTTGTGGAGGAAAAACCGCGGTAAATAAACAAACAAGAGAGAGGTGGGAGGGAGAGGTGGAGGTGGTAGTGGGGGGGGCGGCGGGGGGGGGGGGGGGGGGGGGGGGGGGGTGCAGACGGAAAGCAGCGGTGCGTCTGTGTCTCCTCCATCCCGCACGCAGGGACGCGCGCACACACACACACGGCGCGCTGCTCTTTTGTCTCGGCGCGTTTTTCTCGCTCCCCGCACCGAACTCAACTAAAGTCCAAGGTGAACTCAAAGCAAGGGGGGGGCTCGAGGCGGGCCGGAGCTGGAGCCGGGACCGGGGCCGGGACCGGGGCCGGGGGCTGAGGCGGTTACCAGGGGTCGTGGGGGGAGTTGTCCGTGCTGCTCTGGCTCCCTTCCGTCTCCATTCCGCTCTCCGCTGCTGTAGTCCCGCACTGAGAGGCGAGGGGCAGGCAGTCGGGCTTCCACTGCTGCTGCTGCTCCAGACTCAGGGGCGGGCAGCACGATGGGAGGGGGGTGTGGGGAGGGGGTGTGTGTGGAGGGGATGGGGCAGCGGAGGTGGGGGTGGGGAGCATGAAAAAGAGGAGGGCTGAGCGAGGAAACACACGAATGCGTATGCGCTCGGAGACAGGCTCCGCCTCTATACCTCGTTTTTCCCGTAGCCTAACCCAGCCGCGGACCGCCCCCCTCCCGTCCCCTCCCCTCTCCTGAACCTCCCCCCTCCCCTCCCGTCCTCTCCCCTCCCCTCCCCTCCCCTCCTGCACATTGCCTGCCTTTATCCGTGCAGCCAGAGGCGCTCTCTCTGTAGTGTTTCCCCGCCGTTCCTGTCATTGGTTGATCGCAACAGCATGGCCCATTAAAGCATATTGAGTGGTGTGAGATCTCCCCCCCCCCCCCCCCCCCACCCCGGTCGCTTTCCTCATCTGTTCAGAAACCTGTGGAGGCATCATCCCCAGAGTGCTAGAAGAGCTGGAAACCAGGAAGTGATCTGGTGGACACACACCTGGAATCATGGAGAAGTGATCATGGCAAAAATGTGAGCGGGGGACATATTTCTGACCGTTCACCAGAAGGCTTCAGCTGAATTTAGGCGTATGATTTCGGGCAAAAGGGTCCAGAAAAGTGAAAGCAATGTCTTCCTGCGGCGCCAGCTTAGGCCTCTGGTCTATGAACATTATTAAGCTGGCCTACTGGGAAAGGGCTTATGGCCCAGACGAGTTAAGGGGGCCACTAAAGTCATGTGAAAAAAGTTAAATGACGAAAAAACACTCACTCCTCCACAGGATTTAAAATGATATAGATCAAATATGACACAAGGAATAGCACATCATGTTTTTACTTGCTGAGCAAAACCTTAGCCACAGTGTGTAAGGAGCAGGGCCTATCCAGGCCGTGCCATGATGAGATTTGCTGGATTTATTGGTAACCAGTGAGCGTGAGCACGTCTATAAGCAGAACTGTGGTCAGTTTGCCGGTGTGGGGCATTCAGGTGCCCGTTAGCAAAATACAAAGATTGACAGAGGTCAGCAATCATTTTAGAGAAGCAACTGTTACAGCCATGCAACCTGGGAAGGATTTTAGAGCTTCCTTCAGGATTATTAAAAGTAATTCCCAGGAAGAAAATATTCAAGGCAGCTGCCAGTTTTCCCAGCAGTAGAGTTCTGAGCAAACTCTCCACCAAGGTCAGACTTTGCAATCTGCAGAGACATTTCTCCACAGAGGTTAGATTACCTCATTTTATAACCTTGTGAAGTTCTGATGATTTTTTAATCTATTACTTCTGACACATTCAACTATACAACTGATCAACTGTATCTATATTTTGTATATGTATTTTGCATGACTTTACAAGTGAAATGTTCAAAGAGACTAACAATGCAATACAAGAAATAGTTGCTAAATTAATATAATCTCTCACACAAACAGTAACGAAACGTTGTTTCTTTATGGGTCATAGAACAGTCAGCTCACTTGTAGCCTCATAATACACAGTACAGACATACAAAACAACAAAACGTTTTCAAGAGAATTCAGTTAGTGAGAAAGTAAGGTAATATTTGCTTTTTCAATACCATTTTTGTTTGCCTTAATGTTTTTTTCCTCTCGTTTTGTCATTATTGTGGACATGCTTAGATCCATGAGGGATCTACGTCAACATAAAATACTCATCATTATAAGTAAGTCGGAAGGCTCAATCGCCATCTTTAGCTTGCTTTAAACAAAGCCCACGCTAACGGGATGTAAAATAATCCAAACAAGACACCGAACAGCCTTTCAGGTCCTTAAAATGACCACAAACAGACATTGGAAGCATAAAAAGGAGGGGATTACAGTTGTGTTTCCATAAAACTGTGAAGTGAATGTAAGGGTAGCATTTCCAAATGTCACCAAATAGAAAAAATATTTGGTGGTGTAGAGGGAATAGACAACAACAACAAAGGAAGACGATTATCATACTGAATAAGCTATGTGAAGTGTTGCTTTTTCTGTATTAATCTTAGGTAATTTGATGCTTCAATAAAATGGAAATCAAACAGAAAGCATTTCAAAACAAAACAAGCAGTGAAAGCTATTCAAGTGAGACTAAATCTGACCAATTGACAAAAATCGAAACAATCCTAAACAGAGGTATAAAACAATTATAAAAAGAGGCTAAATAGTGAAATGCTCTGCCACAAACTTGACTTCTGTGTGGTTGCGTGGTGTGGTAAAGCGGTGAAATGGTGAGTGTGTTTTTGCCATTTGATCTTATAAATGTGATGAGAGCTGTTTTATCACTTATTTTGTGTGATTATATTTCAATGAATCTGATTGTTTGTAATGCAACATAATTCGACTCTATTTTTTGACATGTCAGAATCACAAACTGTCTCATGTTGTAGTTTCCTGTGTTTCAAACAGCATGCAGCCAGCCCTTTTCACTTTCTGTCCTTTCAACCATCATTCGCTTCTGTGCCCACAGTTGTAGCATCTGCTCTTTCTCGATCCATTCTATCTAGAACAGCACTGAGCACCACTGTGCATCCCTCTCCCGATTCTTCATCCAGTCACCCCGACACAGTTTAGCCCCCCCATCTAAACCTGACCTCACCTAATAACCTTCTCCCTTAACCCATGTGACAGGTTGTCCTAACCAGTTAAGTGGAAGATTAGGAGCATTACCTCTAAGTCAGCCCTACTCTTGGCTGGGGCGGGCCTGGTCAGCTGAGCAGTTTCATCATGTACCTCGGCCACTGTGATAAATGTGAACCAGGAGAGGAGCATGCACTTGCCTCATTCATTATAATGTGAACCTGAGAAAGAGAAACTAACATTTTGCACCATAATGCTGTGTGCAATGATTTTGGAGGAACTTTAAGGGCCATACCAAACATATCTAGCTTTAAATAATTATTTCCTCTGGTGAATATTTAGGGCAACATTTAAATGAAGCAACCTGTTTTCTGTTTGTACTATCTAATATATACATGATCAAAAAAACTAATTCTTTCTCCACCTGACTGAAATTTGCAGTGTTCAGTTGAGAGGAGAGCATTTCCAACACCACATGATGATCTGTGCATGTACCGGCTCTGAGAAGGCCCGCGGGGTGTTTGTGTGTGTCAGTGAGGAGAGGCAGGTCAGGGGGAGGGTGTGACTGTGGCCTGGTGGACCATAGCGAGAGAGAGAACAGTATGTAGGACAGGGCTCGCGCTAACTAACCTATCCCGGCTGGAACCATGGCTGGGCGTGCTGAATTTCTGCATGCATGATCAATGGCAGTGGATAAAAAAGAAAAAAAAAAAAGAGAGGGAGAGAAGAGAAAGACAGAGGTATGGGGGAAGGGAATGAACAAGTTATGGTGCTGTGAAAAGACAGAAAATAAAGCAAAGTCATTTATCTCAATGATACCAAAGTAAGTGCGTTTTTTGCGAGTGATTATTATTTGAAATCAAGACATAGGGCAGGGGCAACGAGAAACAGATTTTCTCGGCTTGAGAAAACTCTGACTTGTTTTATGGGCTTAGGCAACAGTCTTGGCTGATTTAAAATTCTGGCTAAGTAAACGAAGAGGCAAAATTTACACAACTGTGCATGTGTGTGTGTGGGTGGACGTGTCAGTGTGTGAGAGATTTTCACTGCACTCTTTGGCCTCCACTGCTCCATCCCATCTCCATCCCTCTGTCCTGCTGTCACTCGGCCACCTCAGCACACTGCGGTTGTTTGTCTAATCCAGGTCTTCGCTGCTTTTGTTTCCTTGACCACAGCTGACCCGGAGTGGGAGGCTTTTGTCTGGGAGTGCCCTCTGACCTGCCGGGGCCTGGGACTTGCTCTCCACCACCCTCAAGGCAGTTTGAAAAAGAGCTGAGGACAGGACTCTATAGAAAAGAGTTAGAAACCCATCCTCTGATCGTCCTAAAAAGCTCCTTGCTTTGTGTCTGTCAGCTGCCTGCCTCAGCTGCAGCGGGAGCTTTTACAGCCACAAGCCATCATTTGAATGTGATGCAAAATGTAAACAAGCAACAAGTAGTTCCTGAAAGAATTGAATGCAGTCGGTGGATAATGAAAAAGGGGGGGTAAAAAAAATGGAATGTTTGAACAAGCAAAAACTCCCTCCAAGCGGAAGCCGGGAGCACTCCATTTGCTGTGGGTGTTTTTTTCACCTGGCAGGTGGCGGGCTGAAGAAATCATTACATGAGAAGGATTAGAGGAAGCAGGCACACCTGTGAATGTGCCAGGAGCTCCACCTCCGTTCTCCAGTCACAATCCCTGCATCCCTCAGGGGCAAGGTGTGGCAAAAGCAGAGAGAGACAAAGGGGGGGGGAGAAAGGCAGAGGAAGGAAGAGATTGAAGGGGAGATTTACATGCAACAGTTGACTGTGGGTTGAGTTAACCTTTTATTAAACATACCCACACAAAACAAAGTGGACTGATGGTGCTGGAAAGCTCTTAGAGGCTTCCAAAAGTGACTCTGGGCTTCCTGTGAGTGCAAACACACCACACAGCCTATCTACCTTAATGACACTGGACTATTTCTGTCTGACGGCCGCATGGGGGTAAGCAGCAGCGGAAATCTGTGCTGTAATACCACACAGACAGGCTACCGGCCGGCCGCCGGACGCAGGAACATCACACACACACACACACCAACACACACACAAAAGCCACACAAAGGCTTCTGGGTACAAATCAGCAGAGGCCTAACACTTAAAGACAGATTGTCAATACTGCACTTGCCACCATGGAAATTGGTATGGGAATCGGAGTTTGTTAAAGGACTGTCTATCCATCACTGCTGCTCTGAGTGCATCATTAACTTGGAGATAACTAATTACCTCCTATCTCTTGTCACATCTATAAAGCTTAGCAGGGTATGCCATGGAGTTACAGCGACAGTTTATTCCAAAAATGCGATTTTTCTGTCTTTCTTCTTAACTGACAAAGTATATCCCCCACCTTTGTATCACAGCACGGATGTTACAAAAATGTAGTTGTGATCAAAATGACGTCCGATGTTTGCTCATGTTTACAGAAGATGCATCATCTTGCACCTCTACCCCGACCTCTTCCCGGAGTAGGATGAAGTCACACAGCAGTTGCGGGGAATGACATACTGACACATACAGATGGAGTCACGACCATCTCTGAGACCATCTCCGCGCTGACCTAAAAGAGAAGGCTGTGCGGTGACTCATCCGCTCTTCGAAGGTGATGTGGGTTTAACACATGATGGATCTCGCAACGGGACCTGGGTTCCTGGTGAGTGAAAGGCAGAAAATGAATATAAAGCAGGAAAGGAAGAAGGAAAGAGCAATGAAGATGATGTGTGTGTGTGTGTGTGTGTGTGTGCGGGAAGAGCAAGGATGGATTGGGGTTTTTTCTTTTCTTTTAATCAAGGAAGGTGGTGTTGATGGCAAGAAATCCATGCAACCTTTTTTCCGGAGCACCTCACAGACACACATGGAGAAGAGGAGTCGCAGAGTGTCCCTCTATCTCTTTTAATCCTTTTTCCACTCCCCCCCTCCATTTCTTTTCACGGGACCTATCAACGCCATTCCTTGCTTCTATTTATAGGAGACTACTGTCCCCCCCTTTCCCCTGCCAGTGTTGATACGCATGTGTGTGTGTGTGTGCGCGCGTGCATGCGAGTGTATGACAGGGAGATTGCGTGTTTTAGGGGAACCTCAATAAAGCAGTTCCTCTCATTCCTAATCTCTGTGAGCTGTGATTCACCGAGCAGAATATATGGAGATGGCAGGTACGGAGATGTGTGTGAGTGTGTTTGTGTTTAGGGGGTGGGGTGAAGGGGGTTGATTTATCCCACCTGTCCTGTTGTTTCCGGTGCGTATGTGTTGATCCAGAGCTGACTGCTGAGAGATATTCCACGAAGGCCTGACAATGCACAAATCATCCCTGGAAAGTGTATGTATTTATTGCCATGGATACTGGTACTTCCCCTAACTGTACAGAGTCAAAAGTGGATATGGTGGGATTCCTGTTATAGCCACTCACAGTTGTGTACAGTACAGCTGTTTAGTGCGTGAGCAGCAGTGTGCAGGCTGGATAGCCTGATGGAAGGCTGTGGTTATTGATTTATGAGCTCAGAGTTAAATTGCACCCTGTTTGTGGTCTAATGAGCAACTGCCACATACGGTCTGAACATCAGCAGCTATTTTGCATTCTACATTTTTACCCCCTATCAGGAAAAAAATGAGTTAAGTCAAATTCTTCAACGCTTTTTTATTTTTTTTTACAGACGGTGGTTGTTTAAAGGGTTACGTCGGTGAACAACAGTGTTAACTTATCGAAATATCTATAAAGTTAAGTAGGTCAGCAGTATCCACATATGGACTTAGTTAGCTCTCTTTTCACGTTTTAGGAAACTGTGCAGTGTTGGTTATGTTTTTTTATTATCATCTTACTGAATGTTCTACCTTTGATGACTTGGTGTCATCTTGTCTTATTTCCTACATGTCTCTGAACATTCATTGTGACATCTGTAAATGTCATCATCCTAACACCTCCACACTCGTGCAGTCCAATTTGGTCAGGCTCGTTGGGGTTTTGTATTTATTGTAGGAAAACAATGAATACAAAACAGTTTTTTTTTTTGCTTTACTATTTACAATAAAGTTATTTTTGAGAAATGTAAAAGTAGCTTTGGACCTCTACAATATATTTTGCAGCTATTGGATTACTTCTTATTAATTCTGTAAAGCGTTTAAATAGCTTATACTTCTACTATTAAAAATGTCTGCATAATATTACATCCTAGTATGCTAATTACTCATGGTCATTGACATTGTGGTTTTGTGTTTTTCTTTTCCCCTATTCCTGGCCCCAGCATCATGGCATGGACCATTCACACTGCTCTTCAATAGACTGATACGGGTGGACAACACTGGCAACTACATGCAAAAATGTACTGGAGTATTTCAGAACTAAGAAAAATTATGTTCGTCTCAACATTTGATTAAAAAAAACGTTGAGCACTGAATAGATGCAAGTTTTAGCAAAGACTAGGTTTCTAAAACGGCATGGCACTTTGTGCTATGACATTGTGTCGGTGGGGCTCCAAACATCAGTTACTTCTGCTGTAAAATTGAAAACTTTGACCACTTCCTGTCGGCGAAGCCTCATGGTCACAGCTGCAACAACAGAGGTTCTCAATAACATTTAAAGATTAGGGGACATCTCAGTGGGCCATCGGCAGTGGTCTTTTATCTCCCAGCAGCAGCCTAATGTAACATTGCAAAGTGTATCAAGGCACAGAGAAAGGTGGAAACTTGCATGGTGTCCGTGAGAACAACAATGTACAGGGAGATAACAGTGGTGCGGGAATCAAATGAAGAGGATTTGGCTGTGGTAAGGATGAAGGAAAGCGTCACACAAAAAACTGAGAAAGAAATCAAATGAAGAGAAAAGAGCAAATAAAAACAAAGACTGTATGTTCTCTCAGTGTCTGTTTCTGTGAGTGTGTGCAGCTGTGCAGTGTCGGAGTGAAGGGAGGAGTGAGCAGAGGGGGTCCATTGTGGGTCTTTGTGTGGCTCAGATTGTCCTCTTCTCTGGGAAAGTGGAAACTCAACACTCCTCTCCAGAGGTCTGGTTACCAGGTGAGAGCAGAGGAAAGAAAAGAGAGACAGAGGGAAAAAAGAGAGCAGGAGTGCGAGCTGCATAGGTGTGGAGAGAAACAGAAACAGAGGGAAAGAAAAAAAATCTAGGTTTAGGGCTTGGGAGCTAGAGACGGGGATATCGAGAAGTAAGGGAAGAAGCAGTATGAATAAACACTGAGATTTGTAAAAGGCCCTGGAGACTGCAAAAATCAATAAAGGTTGTAGCACTCCTAAACACATTTAAACAATAATTTTGTGCTATGCCACATACATCACTAGAGACCAAATTATCATCAGAAGTTGTCAGTAAATACTACAAAATAAACACAACTATCTCATATATGAAAGTTAGCATTATAACAAACAATAATATATTATAAAAGCTAAATATTAGGCACAAATAAAAAAAAAGTGTGTTTCTCAGCCAGCATGCATTGCCAGTACATATCTAGAACTTTGCTATGGAGCAGCTCCTCCTAGCGGCCACTTATGGGACTTTCTTTATTTCCCCTTAACGTGTGCCCTCCCCAGAAATGAAACATCATACATTCTGTATCTGAAAATGCACATTTATTGTCATAGTTAACTTAAGTACAAAGACAATGAACACACCAGCTGGCAAGAAAAAAAAAATATTTTCCTGAAATATGCCAACTTCTGATATGGAGAGAGGTGCTGGATCATTAAAGATCCAGAAATCACAGTCACATTGGTAAATATTCTATTTTTCAAAACATTCTTTAAAATAAGTAAAATGCCTTGAACTATCTGGTTTAATTATCATGATTAAAATCATTTGATGATTAACCATTATTTTATCTATTTTCATGTGGAAAAATGTAAGTAGGTAAAAATGAATGAAACCTTTGATCAGGTTCTTACTCATTACAATTGTTGATTTGTGTCTTTGTGTAAAAATGAGAGGGAGGCAGGGAACAAACCACAGGAGGGATTGTGTGTGTTTGACAGGAATGTTTTTGTGGGTGGTTTGTCTTTTCTGCCTCAATGTTGTCTGGAGTGGATTGTGGACATGTCGGCTCTGAGAGCAGCTGCTCCTGACAAACACTGTGTAAAAACTGCGTATGTCACTTGGGGATTGTGTCTCTTCAAATGTATACGTGTGAGTGTGTGTGGGTGTGCTGAATGGGTGCTGCGTGGACACTTGAAAAGGGAACTAAGCATTTATCCAAAGAGCCATTTGGCCTGTTTGAAACACATGTTACATGGTCTGGAGTTGTGAGCCCTCTTCTTGTATCAAAGAGATCTATCAATTATTAAAAATAGTTGAATCAACCCATTTTGGGTCTGGACCTGCACCTTGTTTGTAAGTACAGAAATATATTAACTTCAAGTAATATAAAATATAACCCCACAAAATTGAATCACCAATATAGTTGATGTATATCTTCACAAAAAGAAGCTCAACCACGTTGTCTGTGCTTATTAGAGTGTTGCAGCTGTATGAACCACCATGTGCATGCATCTGTGTCCATATATATGAATAAATATGACTAAGAGGGTGTGTGTGCAGATTTGAGTGTGTATTTGCACAAGAAGCTGGCATCACTGTCCTCCATTATAAGCATAGTCTGCCTTGTTGTGCATGATCAGCCTGTTGTCGACGAAATAGAAGCTGTCTGACCGGGTTTCATAAGGACACTCCACCATCTGACGCACTGCAAAAAAGACAGTATGTGCATATCAATGACCCAGCAAAGGATTGTAAATATGCATGAAATCAGAACTGTGCGGAACTGCATAAAACTAAACGTCTGCTGAATAACGAACTTTGTGCCAAATCTTGGGGTCGCTGTTTATTGGGAAGGGCTTTGCTTCCTACCGACACATTCACTGACAATCCTCTCATATCTGAACATGACATGATGACACAACCAGTGGTTCTGAAACGGGCGATTATATATTATTAAGTTAATACCAAAAGTAGATACAAAGCAAAGTTATCTTCTCAGTGAATTTTTGACCACTGATGATGTCAGTGGTGGATCTAATCATAATCCTCATCAAGCCTAAACTAGTTTCATTAATACATCCCAATACAAACAACAATAAACAGGTTAACAGAAATATATAAAAGTTATAAAATCATAATAAAATCTCAAGGACTGCTCAAAAACTGTTTGGTTTACAGTATGGATGTTAAGTCAATGAAAATTAATTTCAATCATAGACAAATTGAAAGTACAGTTGGGAATGTTAAAGAATTAGTTACATATTATTATTATAATTATTAGATATTTGTAAAATTCCCAGGTTTGATCTAAAGAAAAATAATCTAATTAGTAATTAATATAAGTAAGGTTACTGCTATAATGCAAATGCACCTCATGTTTGGCGTATAAACTGGTGTCTATGCACCATTTGATATGGATTAATATGGTCATTACATTTTTGTTTTGTTTTTTGTATACTTGCATATGAAAGATTTGTTAACCCAAAAAACCTAATTCTGGGCCTCTTTGTTGTTACAAAATCCACCCTGTGTTTTGTATACAGATGTTGTGCTAATCTTCCTGGGATAAAAAAAAAAAAAGCCTTCAGACCTATACACACTGTCAGGATTTAGGTAACCACTTGGTGTCGCTCATCTGCACAAAAACCTTAAATCAATGTTTGGTTGAGATAAAGCTTTAGATTTCATTTAATATGATGCTGGTATCAAGTGTTGGTGTCAAGTTAGCCCTTGCCCACTTTGTATGAACTTAGACTGCTTTACTGCCGTTCCTCCTCCCTTTCCTAATGTCATCTGCATGGCAGTCACTAAACAGATTAGAGAGGCCAGTTGGTTGTACAGGACAGCTGTCAAGTTTTCACACAACCAGTTTAGCTAAATATGAGCATAGGGTGGGACAGTTGTGGGCTGTCTTCTCCTCGAATCATTTACAAACAGCACATGCTGAGAGTAATACTCATAATGTGGAATCATTTAAGCTTTTTTTAGGTTCCCAGCTGAGAAAATGTGACTCACCCAGGCTCTCTGACAACTGAGGGAACTCGTAGATATGTTCACAGGTATTACGGCTGTTTGGGATACAGAAGCCAAAGTCAAAGTCAAAGCTCTTCAGCAGGTGATCGCGAAAGTAGTGCCTCTCAATCATGCGAAAGTTGTTCAGAGGGCGGTTACCAACAGTGAATTCCACTCTGATTAAATACAGAAAGAAAAAGTTAGACTGAGATGTAACAACTTTTTGTACTCTCTGCGATTATACTGTAATTACAGTCAGTGCACATAGAAAAACAATCAGTGGGGTGTGTAGCTGAATCCAGACAATGCCACAATTGTTTTCAACATTTGTCAGTGGAACAGGTCAGCGTATACTTCATAGGTGTGTGTGAATGATTTTGTGAGTCACTCACGTAGCTCCCACGGTTCTAAGTCGCAGGAAGGTTGGTGTGAACTGGTAGCGCACAAATCGGCCCGCACTGGCATCCCCCTCCCTGTTCTCCTCATCCTCACCTGACAGCACCCCAACATGAGGGTTAGATCAAGAGATTTTTTCATTATACATGCTGAAAAACATTTGTATGGATACATCCAAATCAAGAAACTTGCTGGGAGTCATTTATGTCAAAGACAGACAACTGGCAGCAACTGGCACCAGAGAAACACATCATTTTTTAAGAACAGAATTAAAACAGCATGGAGTACCTGCATGAGGTGGTTTGGCGATCTCAAATAGGACGATGTTGGTCTCCAGGTCTCTGATTTTAAAGCGTACAAAATCAATGTTGAAAATATTGTCCTCGGTCTTACAGAGGTATCCTGTAAAGATGACAGAGAGAAAACCACTGTTGTGAGATACACTCCCGGGGTGCATTGACATATCCAAAAAGAACATGCAATATAAAGCATAAACTTTACTGAAACTCATATTACATATTTGCTTAGGGAAAGACTCACACAAGTTTACATATTTACTTTTGGATACATAACCATAAAATAAGGTAATGAACTACTTTCTCCTGCCCCACTACAGTAAAACAGGAGGTAAATATTTCTGAGGACAACAAAAATATGGTTGGAGATTTACTTTCTTTGGTCCAAAATACATTATTAGAATAACTGAATAAGCTTGGACTACATTTCAGTTTAGTCTTTACAGTTGGCTTTTCTTTCATAATTCATTTGGTTGCCTTAACAGCTGTAAAAGTGGGCCATGACACACATAACACGGCTGTTATTTTTTATTTTACGGAGTACCAAAGCTGGCCTTCCTGATCAGTCCAGGCTCAAGCCACTGTTGTACTTCATAAATGACATCTTTCCTTACAGCATGATATGATTTTAACACAACCAATAGCAGACAACCAAGCTCCAATTATCACACACCCAGTGTGTGTGTGTGTCCATTGAGGGGTTTGACTTTAGAAACAATGAAGACTAGTGACGTCTAACAGCTGAGTGTTTTGCCAAATATGGAGTCATTAGAACAGGTACAACACCATGTCAGGTGTACCTTTTTTTTTCAAACAGCTGTATTAGCCCTGTTTCATTTCTTAGTTCTTTTTCACGTGTGGGTCTGCCTTGTTAAATATCTATTCGTAAATTCAGAAAGAAGTCAATTAAGCCAAACCTCTGGTAGCCACTCTCAGTCCCAGCACGTCCTCCGGGGTGATGTGTCCGCTCTGAGCCCGCAGCTCCTCCTCGGTGACGGGCCTGCTGTTCACCTGGCTTCTCCGGGACTTCAGCCTCTTCAGGACCCCGCCGCCGGGCTTCCGGTCCCGCAGAGGAACCGCGGCGCTGTGCCCACCGCCGCCGCCGGAGACATTTTCGGCAACAGGAGCCTCGCTGCGTGCTTTCGCCCCGCTCATGGCTCGACACTTTCTACGCGAAACGAGCCCCTGCTGTCTTCTCCTCGAACTAATACTGTAAGGAGAGGGAGAAAGATGGCGTCGCAGATGTCGAATGTTGACTGAAGTGTCGGTGAACAGTCAAGCTCTTTGGTTTTGTAAGCTGTACAGTTGCCATGACAACTCGTGCAGAGCCAGATGAGGATGTTGCGTACGTCCTACAAAACATCCACCAGGGGGCGATAAACAGCCTTCGGATGTTTAAGATGTTGAAGAGTGAAGACATTAAACTTCATTTCTGTAAATAATTACTTAATTCCCATTTTTGTTGTGTGTGGTACATTGTGTGTATATATACGACTTACCAGTCACCAAAGACTATTTTTTTCTCATCAACTGTCCATATTTAGTATTGTATATTTCAGAGTAGATGGAAATCTGCAAAGTAAAATTTGGAACGATCAAAGTTATAGAATGTAAACTTTATGAACAAATGGAAATATGACATGAAAATGACATATCTAGACCAACCATATAAAGTAGTTGAGATGCCTTCTACAACTTAACTGCCTTAGTTGGAGTATTTCTAAGATGTCCAAAAGTTTTTTCGTTCATTTCATTAGCAAATAAGGATCTTTTAATGAATCATGACAACGATCATGATTTACTGAAGTCAAGCACGATGACCTGTCACCACCTGTAATAATACACACAGAGACGCACCAAAATACTCCTGAATTGAGAAGACAATCTCTCAACATCTTCTAAGATTTGCTGAAAGTTTACAGTGGGTTTTTTCCTTGCTCAAATGCGCATAAAGTTAAGGCAAATTAACGTTGTAAAAGCTCGGGCCCAGGTGTTATGCAAATACATGTGTACTGTGTGCGAGCTGACGGTGAGTTCCTGCTGTTAAGAAGCCCCAGGTAGCCTCAGCCCCATCCATAAATCCAGGGAGAGTTAACTCTCTGGGGACATCCGATTCCTTTTCACTCCGGGTAACGTGACCTCACATCAGTCGGAACCCGTTTATCCAGTCAACTAATACTGTGAAGTTGAAAATACGCACTTGAAACTTCCGGTTTAAATGCGCCTAGATATTTATTTTTATTCGTGTCCTGGGATTAAGCGTTACTGATGGCCCTGGGCTTTCAAATGTTTTGCCTTGTTGTTTTAGCCCTTGCCAAGACTTTGGACGAAATACTAAAAATAAGTCTATTGACAAATACAAACACACTCGGTTAGAAAACATGTATCCACTATTTTAGAGAGACAGTCAAGTGACATGGAAATACTTACTTGAATGTTTTCGAAGACTGTATCAGACAAAACTTTCGCCTTCGAGAAGAAAACTGTATAAAATAAATATATTCCAATTTGGCCCCTGGATCACACACATTTCCGGTTCTTATGCTGTACTTGGTGTTAGATTATTAGATTCCAAATTAGTCCAATGTCACTACAAAGGCAGCCCTCTCAAATGTCTTTTCTTTTTTTATTCTTCTTGTTGGCGTTGCTTTTCTCAAAGATTCAACTAGTAACAACAAACACATTTAACCATGATCATATTTTGAATCCGACGCGGCCTCTAAACTCTTGTTTTGCTGTAGGAATTCTCCACTTCCGGTCTCGCGCTGTTCGTTCACGGCGTTTTTACAGAGACAGCGTTCGTCGAGCTGAGGCGGGCAGAGGGAGTGTCTGCTGGGTGTAGCTCAGGTCTGACGTCTTGTTACTTTGAATGACTTGAAAAAGAAAAAAGAAAAAAGAGTCTGACAACAGCTCAGCAGGCGAGACAGTCACGGAAAGCAGAGGAGCAGCTTTCTTTTGTTACTTCTTCCCGCTTCCTTCCTCCGTCCACCTGTATGACTGCGTGAAGACAAGAGGTAAACAATAAAACTGGATAGAAACTTTAACTCCTTTTGGTTATTTTACTTCTATCAATAGCTTCATGTTTTATTGGATGTAAGCAGTCGCGTTTGGGAGCAGGTGCACATCTTTACGAGCATCTTTACGAGTTCATATTGAGGCTGTATTCTCATAATTAAATGTAAACACTGCTAATGTTTTCCAATATCGGAAGCTTCGCACAGAATACTGGCTGGGGTTAAACATGATGTTACGGTTATTTGACTCACATCTCAGCGGACATCGTGTTGGTTCAATGACTGGGAGTTCATCCCTGGCGTGTTTATTAGTAACTTATTAAATGAAAGCTACGGCTGTTCCGATGTGAACAGGAGCTCGCTCCATCGGCCCGTTCGTGTGAAAGGAAAACTGATCCTACACGAAAAGAGGGAGCTCCCGGCATCACTCAAAAACCAACCCAAAGTAAACATGAAAACCAGAGGCAGACAGAGTAGTATCGCCTTGGCATGGTAACTGGACCTAAAGGTCAACGAAGATAAAGAAACTTTTAAAAACCAGCCGGTTGAGAGCTCCTTCAAAATCACTTCAGCTCACATGAATCCATTAAATGAACTCCAGAGATCTGTGCTACCCTCCCAGCTTTTGTTTGTTTCTTAGGAATTCAGCTGTAATGAGAGAGAAAAAATGGGGGAAGCAAACAGGATGCCTTTTGAGCCTCTCTGACTGCTGCATAAAGCCTTAGTCCAGCCTGATCCCATTACACAATATCATGCACACCCAGAGGTGTTGTGTGTTCAGGCAGGGGAGCAACATATCAACACGTACCACTTGCAAAAAATGTGCACATGGCGACTGTTGTTTGGGCTCAAAACAGCTCATGTCAGCCAGATGGCTATTGACAACATGCGAGGGGGAGAAGTTCACTGATGCTGTGGGGTGTGGAGCCATGTCTGCCCGTTGGAGAAGACGCGGTACAGGCCCAATCGCACACGGCCGGTGGTATTCAGTGTCCTGATGAGGAAATGTCATTGTTATCTTTTTCACATGGTGCGTAACTTAGCTCCATCTGTGACACACACAACTGTCCGCAAACGTCAGGACATTTTCTTATTCTGGTGCTCTCAGTTTAGTTAGAGATGCGGAGCAACTGTGTGTATTGTATAATAGATACGTGTGATGACTCATCTGGCTTGCTCAAGTTTTTGACATTGTTCTACCTGCCTGGGCTGATTCCTGTGTAAAACTGTCAGAGTGGCTCGCTTCCTTTGTCATATCCATTTGTTAAGATCATGTTAATGTGTGTTGATTGAACTTCTTGAACTTCTTTTGGATACAATACTGTCAAAGGAGAAAAATGAAAGCTTCCTTTTTGTCATGACATGCAGAATACATAATCACCAGGTGTTCAAACGTGAGCGATGCTGCCTGTTTAGTGTAAATAATAGGCGTTTACAAGTCAGGAGCAGTGGTATTTCATACAGATGCACAACAGAAGGCTAAATGACATGTAATTAGATGTAAATTGTTCGAGGTGACAGAGCGTAGTCTTTGTTTATCCATAGCTGAAATCACACATCTCTGTCTCCTTTTGTACGCATTATTCTGATCGACTGAGCATCCTCACTCATGAGGAGCGCTCAGAGGCTGTTAAGCCCTGTGTTATGACAGAGATTATTCATTTTGTGGAGGTTTTTAAAAACCAAGGCGATGAGAGAAAACTGAGCAAAAAAATCAAAAAGACTTTTCGGAGAACTCGTGTTTGTTCAGTGTGATTGATTAGTTTCACCTTACCCTCTCAGTAAACATGCGCCGTCAAAAATCTAGACTAACCAGATTTGTTCCTGAGTTTAACCAGAAGGCTTTGTCTTGACTTTTAATATGATTTATCAGAGTAAACATGTATGCTTCCTTAGTTAACCATTCTTCTGTGTCTTCTTCTGTTTCTCCCTTTCTCTCAGGGACTCGGCTATGGAGAGCTCCGTTCAGGCTTCCCAGAGTGGAGGCATCTCTAAACCGAAGCCAGGTCTGGTTCCCAAACCTCGCCTCGCTCCCAAGCCCTTCTCTCTGCAGAGGAACACCACAATTCATTCCATCCACGCTCCGAAGACAATTCATGGTGTGTCGAATGCCAAACCAGACCAGAGTGGAAAATCCGAGGCCGCAGGTGGCTCCCAGCCGGCTCTGAGCACCCCTGCCCCGAAGTCGCCTGAACCGGCTTCCATTTTAGCTTCTAAGCCGAGCTCTGTGAGTGTCCCCGCCAAAAACCAGCCACCAGAAACCAAGGCGAGCGAAGTTCTTCCACGCAAAGATGCTACACTTGATTCTGGTGCTGGAATATCAGATCCAGCTCCTCAAACAAGTCCACCCAAGGAGACACCAAAGTCTGAGCCGGTCCAGGAAGATGATGTCATCCAAACAAACAGCAAACCGTCCACAGAGGCAGGAACTAACTCAGAGCCGAAAGATGAGGAAAAGAAGGATGAAAGTCTGGTTATTGCTGCCCAGAAGGTTGAAGAATCCAGCAACGACGCTTCCTCTAAAGCTGACTCAACTTATCCGTGGGGCGGTGCCAGGAAGCGTCTGTCTACGAAACTCACCTCAAAGTTTGAGTCAGGTGGTTTGCCTCTGCCACCTAAACCTATTAACGCCATCTCTACAACCAGCATCAAAGATGTTTCAGTTAAGCCCGTGCCTTCCGCTCCAGAGCAGACCCTGGCAAAGTCAGAACCCTCAAACCGTGAGGGTGATGCCGATGAACCAAAGGAGGAATACAGCGGAGGGAACAGCATAAAACGCAGGATCAGTCTTCTGTTTGACTCGTCTTCAAGGCCAGAGGCAACAACAAAGAAAGAGGAACCAGAAGTGATGAATGTCACCAGTGGAGTGAAGGAGCGGATCCGGAACTGGGCTGCAGAGACGGGTTCTGATGGTCCTAAGGCTGAGAAGAAGCCTCTGGTTGCACCCAGAACCTGCTCCAAAGTGTAAGTGACACTTTCTTACATCCATGCTGTTGTGTTTAGGGGGCAAGACTTGACACGAGTAAGAAAGGAGAACATTCTACTGCAGGTGTAGTCAAGCATGAAGTTTGTCTCAAAGTTTTGACACACACGGATCAGTTATTAGCAGGCTTTTAAAAAAATAAATGGGATCATACGGTAACTGTATAAAACTGACTTGGCCTACCATGCCTTTTAGTTTCTGTACAGATCAAAAGAGATTTGCAGAATGTTATTTAGTGGTCATTTACGGCAAACCACAGGGTGTTGGCTTTTAGTTAAGTGCACAGAGTGATGTACTGTACAGACACCATATCAGTGCTCTTTGTAAGTGTCCCATCATGTTACCAGCTGCTGCCTTACAGTCCACCTGGCATAATTACTTTACTGTGGTTTGCTGAGACATGTCTAAAAGTTGCCAGGAGTCTGTTTTCTAAAGTTTCTATATTATTTTTATCTCTGTCTCTTCTCAGTTTTGAGCCTGCAGCTGTGTCACCAGCAGAGAAAACACTTAACATTCAAACTATAGAGGTTCCTATAGCTGAGGAAGCTCCTCCTCAGGCTGGGGACCCAGTATTGGTGATCTCACCAACTCATCAACCTACAGAGAAGCAGTTCGAAGTGACAAAAGATGCTCCCAATCAAAGTGAGTCATCAGAGAGTTCAGTAGACACATCAGCAGAGCAGAAGAAAGCAGAGGAGGATGTTCAGTTACGCAGTCGCAGCCTGTCTCCGTCCCACGCCGCCAACGCTGAAGAAGACTCAGCTTCTGGTTTCAAACCAAGACGGGACAATGTGAAACGTCGCTCTGTTCGCTTCGGTACCGTGGTTACAGACGATGGTAGCCCTCCATTGATCCTGGGCTCAGAGTCTGAGTCCAGCACAGAAGAAGAAGAAGAGGAAGAAGAAGAAAACGATGCTTCTAACAGTAAAACTGATGAGGGTGCCCTCAACTCTGTGCCTGTCTACAGAAAAGTTGGAATTCTGCAGAGGAAGGACGAGGAGATGCAAAGACAAGATGAAGAAAGGCTAAAATCCGTGGAATTGGATCAAATACAGAAGAAAGAGGAGAAGGAACAGGCGAGATGCAACTTAGAGGATGAGCAGAAACACGATGAACAGGAGAGGGAGAAAGAAGAGGCACGACAGAGGGAAGAGCGTAGACTCAGAGAGGAGGAAATAGAGAAACAAAGAGTACAGGAACTAGAAAGAAAACGGTTAGAAGAAGAGCTATGCGAGGTGGAGAGGCAAAGAGAAAAAGAAATCGAAAAGGCAAGACAGAGGGAGTTGCTGCAGCAGAGACAGTTGGAAGAGGAAAGACAGAAGAAAGAGCAGGAAGAAGAGAGACTTAGACAAGAACAGGAGGAGAGGG
>CAJRST010033334.1:16268196-16533217 GCA_907169785.1 Menidia menidia | reverse complement strand
CAGTTGGAAGAGGAAAGAAAGAGGAAAGAGCAGGAAGAAGAGAGACTAAGACAAGAACAGGAGGAGAGGGAAAAGGAGAGACTCAGAGAGGAAGAGAGGAACGCAGAAGCACTGAAGGAAGAATTAGAAAAACAGAGGCAAAGAGAAGAAGAGGAGAGACAGATTCAAGACAATAAGAAGCATGATCTGGAGATAAATTTGGGAGAGGAAGAGATGAGTAAAGAGAAAGAAAGGCAGGAGGAGCGGGACGGGTTCAAAGGAGAGGAGGTAGAGAGGGAACAAGTGGAGTTGGAGCTGCTGAGGCAGAGACTCGAGGAGGAGAAAAGAGAGGAGGAAAGGCAGATGGAGGAGAGACTTCGACAAGAGGAGAGGGAGAAAGAAAGATTAACAAAGGAGGCTGATGAAAGAGAGAGACAGAAGAGACTGGCAGAGGAGGAGATGCGGAGGAAAAGACAGAGACAGGAAGAAGAGGAGAGAAAAAGAACTGAGCTTGAAATGAAAGTCCAGCAGGAAAAGGCGGAAGAGTTGGAGAGAATAAGAGAAATAGAAGAACAAAGAGAGGAGGAAAGAAAGAGACAGATGGAGAAAGAAAGAGAGGAGCTGGAGAGAAATATGCGAGGGGAATTAGAAAGACAGCGGGCATCTGTACTCAGAAAAAAGCAAGGAATAGAAGAAGAGGGAGAAAGAAAAGAGCTTGATTCACTCATTAAGGAGGATAGCGTGTCCGATAACAGCGAGCTAAATCTTATCAATTTTGACGGTGAAGATTTGCCTCAGAAGTCAGAGACATTGTGCTCTCCCACGTCAAACATCTCTGAGCCCACAGAGTGTCTGATCGATGTTGCTTATGATGACTTCTCTGTCAGAACGTCTCTGATTGATGTTGATTATGACGACTTCTCTGTCAAACCAACGAGGGGCTCCAAGGCAAAAGCGGAAAAAACCCCCATCACTTATGGCGGGGCCGATGGCCTTGGTGATACCGAGGGGTTGCTGCTGTCTCTGGATGTTGAACCCCAGGACTCTCAGGAAGACCACAAGCCGGTGGAGAAAGAGCGGGTGTCCCCTCCACCCTGGGAGGACCTGAAGATAGGTGGGGTCGTGGAGAATGAAGTGAAGGTAGAAGAGGAGGAGGAAGAGAAGCCAGAGGGAAACCTGCCTATCTCTGAGGTGGAAGCAGAAGAGGAAGAAGAAGGGGAGCAGGAGGAGGAGAGAAACAATGAGGAAGAAGAGAAAACAGAGGAAGATGAAGTGGAGACGATGGCAGCTGAGGTTGAAGAGGAGGACACAGGGAAGGTAAAATGAAATGCTCGAATGAGATAAGTGCAGGTTAATGGGCTGTTTGTGAAGGCACGTGCAGCTTACACTGGTGTGATTACGCCTGTCAGCCTTCATTCTGAGGGATTTCCATCCAATTTAGAGGCAGGATTTAGGAATTATAGGGTACTTTGATATTTAAAACAGGGGCTCAGTTGTAATTGGATAAATTTACATAAACAAAATGAAACGTTCATTTACGTTGGTTAGTCTTTTTATGGATAATGACTACTTGAAGTATCAAAAGGACGGGTTTCCTCCTTTGACGCTCATCACAACTCCTCACTACAGCTGTCCTGACACTGTGTTAGTGTGTGACATTCTGGCTTTAGTTTCTGTTTGAGTGAAACTAGACTGCAGCTTGAAAATAAGCAGATCAGATCCGCTTTACCATCTAAAACTCACAAAATGTTCTGTGTCCATGTGGTCCCAGAAGAGTTCTTTTAACTCTGTAGCATTTTGCTGAATCTAACAAGAGATCATATCCCATAAGACTTTAGCCACCCAAATGTTTGTGTCTCGGGCACGTTGCCTCAAAGGGTGTCATATGTTTCGCATTACGGGCTCTTCTAATTCTTCTGTCGATCCAGAATCCCAATTTGAGAGATGTGTTGTTTTTTTCTGCTCATTCCTCTTCATTGTTGAGGCTTTCGCATCCTGTGGTGAGCAAACTATATTTGCTCCCATGAAGTCCCATCCTTATGTTGAACCTTGATAATCAGAAATACTTTAATAATCCCAGAGGGAAATTATTTGATGATATATATATATATATATATATATATATATATGTAATGACATATCATATATATACATATACATATATATATGTATATATATATGTATATAATGATATGTCTTCCCAATGGAAGTTGCTTTTCCACTTGGTAAGGATCCTATGAAGAAGTGATTCTGTTCACCCTTAACTTTTAAAAGCTTCCAGATGCACAAACCCCTTTTTTCTTTCTTAACTGAAGAAGAAAGAACACTTGAGTGCAGAGCAACTTTGTAACACACCAAAACAGTAACTGATCCGAGCTTCGATGACATACATTTCAGCATGTTTGCATTAAATGTGTTATTGCCCATTGACTCAGAAAAGGGCGAGGCTATGCACAGAGATTGGAGTGAACGTGCAGATGCGGTTATTTCACCCCTGAATCATGTCGGCCTGGCAGCCATGCATACCTCACCTGCACCAACACATTGCCATTCCTGTAGCACAAGAAATATATCTTGTTATACTTGCTTCAGCCGGATTGAGCTTAGCAAGTTGTGTGTGTGTGCATGAGTGTTTGTATCCGTATTACTCACAGAAACACAAGTATCTGTTTTCAGAGTCATGTTATGAGAGAACATAATTGTATCTAGTATCTAGTTAGCTAAATCATTATTTAGTATAAGAGTCTGGATGTATTAAGGGTTATGAAGAGGCTTTGTTTAGTGTCGGTAGTTATGGTTATTCTACTCTCACCGAAACAATAGTTTACATTTATTAAAGAAAAACAACTGATGTCTAGGTAAGCTTCAAAGCCTGTACTCCGAAACTACGGAAGTTTAAGGATCTGACATTTCTCACACTTTGAATAGTTAACACAGTAACATCTGACCTACAAAAGACATAAATGTGGACATGACACTGTGTCAGACTTACATTAGAGGGGAGACAGAGAATATGATGGAAGCAGAAGACGAGGTGAGGATGGCTTCTGATATAAGTGTAATGGTCCTACACACACTATTCAGATTTAGCAGTTTCCCTTTGTTATGGCCCTCAAACGTATGTGGGCCAAACATCACCAAAAATCTGGCATCAGAGTTGAGAGGGGAAGCCAAAAAACCTGTAGTGCTAAAATCTGTGCTTGGGAGACGAGAGAAGAAAAGGTCTTGGCTGCCTACAGATAATATTTACATTACCATACATTTTGCATTTTGTTTTCTGAGAGATTGGTGTTACTGCATAAGTGCTAACAATGGGCTCCTATTGTGTCTTGTTGGGTTTGAACTCAGAGCTTTGAATATGAAAAAAATACATTTGACTGAAGCATTAAGGCAGTGAGATCCTTTTCGACTTCATAGTTTCTGTATCATCAGGTTACCTCTGTATTTTTCCTCAAACGATTGCTTAAAGGAAAGCATTGAAAAAGAAAAAAAATGACTGACCCACTGTTTCTAAGGTCTTTTTGGATTGTTAGTACTTACTGAATAGTTGCCTTGTAACTGGTTATGTTTTCAGCGTGTGTAGCAGAGCCAACTCAGCAGTTTGCACCTCTGGGACAGTTCCACTTTAAACAGTGTGCTTTGATTCATTATAATGTCCTTAGCGTTGTGGTTGACAACCACACATGGAATTAGTCAGCTGAAAGCATCCTCTGAGCTAATAAAGAAACTTGAGATTGGAAGACATTTTCAGCCTTTACATTTTTAGTCAGATATTATATAAGATACAGTGAGTCCAAGAAGTATTTGATCCCTTGCTGATTTTCTTCGTTTGCCCACTAATAAAGATGTGATCATTCTGCACGTTTAATGGTAGATGTATTCTAACATGGAGAGACAGAATATCACAAAGAAAATCCTGAAAAAAAATCGAAGGAATATATATTAATTAATTTGTATTTTATTGAGGGAAATAAGTATTTGATCCCTCTAGCCAAACACAGTCAATACTTAATGGCAAAGCCTTTGTTAGCAAGTACAGCAGTGAGACGTTTGTTGTAGTTAACCACAAGTTTAGCACACACACCAGGGGGAATTTTCGCCCACTCTTCTTTGCAGATCCTCTCTAAATCAGGAAGGTTGGTGGGCTGTCGCTTGGCAACTCTGACCTTCAGCTCCCTCCATAGATTCTCAATCGGATTGAGGTCCGGAGACTGGCCGGGCCACTCCATGACCTTCATGTGATGTTTCTTGAGCCAATCCTTTGTTGCCTTTGCTGTGTGTTTCGGGTCGTTATCATGTTGGAAGACCCAACCACGTCCCATTTTCAGCTTCCTGGCAGAGGGGAGGAGGTTGTCCCTCAGGATTGTACGGTACATGGCTCCATCCATCTTTCCAGTGATGCGGTGAAGTAGCCCTGTACCCTTGGCAGAGAAACACTCCCAAAACATTATGCTTCCACCTCCATGCTTGACGGTGGGCACAGTGTTCTTGGGGTCATAGGCAGCATTTTTCTTCCTCCACACATGGTGGATAGAGTTGAGCCCAAAAAGTTCAATTTTGGTCTCGTCTGCCCACAGATCCTTCTCCCAATAACTTGGTTCATCTTTCAGGTGATCATTGGCATACTTAAGGGGCGCCTCCACATGTGCCTTCTTGAGCAGGGGTACCTTTCGGGCACTGCAGGATGTTAGTCCATTGTTGCGCAAAGTGTTGCCAATTGTTTCCTTGCACACTGTGGTCCCAGCTGCCTTCAGGTCATTTACCAACTCCTGACGAGTGGTTGCAGGATTATTTCTGGCCGTTCTCAGGAGCATTGTCACCCCAAGAGGTGAAATCTTTTTTGGAGCACCAGGCCGAGGTCTATTGATGGTCATGTTATACTCGTTAAATTTTCTAACAATTGCACCAATAGTTGTTACTTTCACATCCAACACCTTGCCAATCTTTTTGTAGCCCATTCCAGCTTTGTGGAGGTCAACAACCCTGACTCTGAGGTCCTGCGACAGCTCTTTGGTCTTACCCATGTTGGAGACTTGAAATCTGTCAGATTGTCTGATTCTGTGAACAGGTTTTTTTTTCACACAAGTGAGTAGTGAGAACAGGTGGCTTCAGTTCAGGTAACAAGCTGATTGGGAGTGTCTAACTGCTCTGTGAAAGACAGAACTCCTAATGCATACTGAGGGATCAAATACTTATTTCCCTCAATGAAATACAAATTAATTAATATATATTCCTTAGATTTTTTTTCAGGATTTTCTTTGTGATATTCTGTCTTTCCATGTTTGAATACATCTACCATTAAACGTGCAGAATGATCACATCTTTATTAGTGGGCAAACGAAGAAAATCAGCGAGGGATCAAATACTTCTTGGACTCACTGTATGTCTATGAAAGGAGGGTTTCAAAGGGGTTTTGATAAAAATGTTTTAGAGGGTTTTTGGGACTGAGGGTCAGGTTTAATGGTTAACTTTTCCAAGCTGTTTTTAGGGCTGGAATAAAGGAGGAAGGGGAAATCCATTTATCCTTTCCTTTCCTCTCCTTTTTGTCAGTCAATAATTTTCTGCTCATTTAATGTTCTGTCATGTCTCAAAATCAGTACTTTAGCCTGAAGCTAGAGAGTGTTTCAAGATGCTAGTGTCGACGAAATTCTAATTAAAAGCAGAAGCCATAAAATAAGATAAAAGAAATTCTGTTTTCTGAAGTTGCAGCAGCTATAGTCAACGGACCATGTCTGTACCAACAGATCTGGGCAGATCTGCAGCTCTCCTGTGCAGAAGTTGCCCTAATAGCTCAGGTTGAGGTTCAGATGGTCAGTAAATGTAATTGACATGTTTGCAGGGTGAGCTTATGATAGGCATGAGGGAAAAATTTAAACAGATGTTGCATTTTGCACCAGGGTTGATTGAAAATCTGATCATTACAAATACATTTATATACAATTCATTCGCATAAGAGACAAGGCACGGGCAGTATTTCTGTAGCTCTAATGAAACAGCTATCTGGTCTGAGAGCTGTTGGGCCATTGTTTTCCTGTATCCATGCAGCAGTCCTGTGCATACTCATTTGGGAGCTGTAAAGGCCTTGGTTGTTGTTGGCCTCTATTTTTTTTGCCACTAAGGGGCGCTGCTGCTTTTAGAAAGTGCACTTCCTAGTTTTCAAAACGGCAAGCTTATTTAATACACAACACCTTTTGTAACAGATTCAGGTTCACACTGAACTACGGGGTGGAAATAATAAAATGGAACATTGTTTTGTTGCAAAATAGGAAAAAAAAACTCAGGGCAATGTGTCAGAGAGAAGCTTGTGTGTTAGTCAGAGCTCAATGAGGTGCATGTTTGCTGAGCAAACACAATTTGTGCAGCCAAGTGTGCAACATTGTTCAGGCTACCGACCACAAGACAAATGGATCTAACTGTAAGAAGGTGCACGGTGGTCAGGTCCTGTCCATCAGGATCGCATTTCAGAATGACCATACATGGCTCTCCTCGATCCCTTCACCCCTAATACGTTCTCCTACCCCTTAACATTTCACACACACACCCTGGCACACATTCCCACAAAAGAGGGTGGGCTTATCCATAGACGAGAAAGTTTACATGTCTGCTTTCCATTCCATTCTCCTAATCGTCAGGGCTCTTCCAGGCTTCTCTCCCTAAGTCTTCTACTCATCCCACAAAGACCTGCTTTATGCCGTTCCTCATTTACCTACAGGAAGAGAGCACGGGAGGGAGGTACAGAACGCACCTTTGCCCAGCCTGCCGCACCTTCCCCCGGGATTTTCCACATTCAAGCACAGACCTCTGCTTTGTTTTGACGTTTCTTTGAAATCACTCAGATCTTCGGGAGATACACGGATGGTCCAACACTCTGTGCTTGGGTTGGGATGTTTGGAGCAGCAGATTTTTCCCACGCACAATTTTTGGGACATTGGCACACAAAGCAAACAGGCTTGACTGTGGAAGGACAAGCTTTAGCGAGAAAGAGAGAGAAAGGGAGAGAGAGAGTGAGGGTGCAAATGAACGGAGGTAAATGATCAAATATGAACTGAAACCTAGTTGCAAAGCTACAGGAAAGAAGCCGGTTTCCGACATTGCCTTTTACGTGGATGAGATGACACATGGCTGCTCAACCTTCTTTCTGACAACAAATGATACCTTTCCAGGAAGTTTTATGTGACCCACACCATGGAAATATATTGTGAAAAGGGAGGCTCCCACGGACCATTGATGGATGGTTTATATTTTGTGACTCAGTTGTGAGAATCCTTCCTTCATCTCTGCTTGCTTTAACTTACAAAATAAAGGCGGATCACGGACCCAATTTTCCGTCTTACCAACAAAAGCCCTTTAACCCCAAAGCTGACTCTTGGTTTCTCTGGTGACCCCGTTCCCATGGTGACCGTAGCATCAGGACGGACTGCAGTCTGAGCTTGGGAACCATGCAGTACTTGGGAGGGAAACTCTCAGCTGTCCAGCTGCAGGTGGCAGGCTGGGTGGGCGGCGTGCGGCGGTCCGTGCAAGGGGCTCTGGGACTGGTGTGGGGCCAGTCAGATGAGAGGCAGGACGAGGAGGAGGATGAGAAGAAAGAAGAAGAAGCAAAAGAAGGTGGAGATGCAGACGGGAGTATTCAGAGAGCCATCTCACCACTTCGTAGCTTCACCCGAAATAGCAGGAGGTCCCTGCGTCGCTTCTCTTTCAGAAGTCGAAAGAATGTCCAGAAGAGAGCCACGGAAGCCGTTTCTGTAAGAGCTGATGTAGTTACTCAATACATGGTACACTGTCTGCTTTGTATAATGAATCTAACAACTAGTCATTTTATGTTTAGGCCTTAAAATTGTGACTGTTTTCGTCTTTCAGTCATATTTGACACGATAATGATGCTCTGGAGCAGAAAAGGCCTGGGCTTGGACTTTTTCCGCCATGCATCCATGTATTAGAAATACTTCTTTGGCTGTTAGTTAAAGATAAGCATGCAAATCTAAACAGGGCACACTGCTGGCAGAGGAAGGATAAGGCTATCTGACCAAGTTGTCTGAATGTAGGGTTTTATCAGCGTGTATTCTTGAACTTTCCTTTTCTGTCTGTGGTGTGTGTCAGAGATAAAGCGGACAACAAAAACAAAGCACGTCGAACTGAGACAGCGTTCATCTGGCTGGTCGTGTGTGCTCACAACATCTTCTTTTTACGATTTATGTCTATCTCTTTTTTTATGTTTTTGTCATGTTATCAGCCACACGTGTATGATGTTGTCAGTTATGTGAGATTATAAGATCTTCATTACAGAGGCTTTCCAAAGCAGTGTTCGAGGTGGTGTGTTGTTCAGGAGACGGGAGCACTCTCAGCTGCGCCTAGGCCATGTTTAGGTTGTTACGCTTTTTCCACTTAACTGCAAACAAACTCCCTTTCACATTCCACTGACCGTGACAAAAATGCGATGCAGGTAAAACCTATAAAGCAAAGGACTCTGACTTAACTTGCACAACGCCACCCCCACTCCCTCCCCTCTTACACACATGCAGCACTGTCGCACGGATGTAGTTTCTAACTTATACGGTGGTTATGTCTACACTTGTTCTCGTCCCACTAAAGTATCTTAGGAATCCCATAACAGGCTTTAGGAGAACACACCAATATCTGAACCTCTAACAGGTGTTTTCCGATGAAAGTTTAATGTCAGAAGTGCTTCTTATTAACAGCATTCCCATGTAAATTTGTGTTTGTGTGTTGGTGAATTTTCTGTCTTGGAAAAACTAATGTGATCACTAGGAGAGTGAGTCAGGGGATGTTTTGTAGCATTTGAGAGGTACAGAACACCTTTTCGCATAATGCATGGAGACCCTGCTTCCTCTTAAAATGCCTCTAACCCAAAAACAAAGTTTAGGTATTAGACATTCCTAAATTGACTTACTGGGAATCATCACCGGCTCTGCAGCCGGCAGGTATCGTTTGACAGTTTCTTGTTTGTGTTTTTGCTGAAATCTTGCTCCACTGCATTTTTGCCCGTTGAAAGTGAAAATGTTTCAGTTTACAGGGAAATTAAAGTCACCTGCCTCACTTTGGCAGAGAGATGTCTGAGAACAGACATTTGAGTGTGACAAACAGCCAGTTTCATTTCAAACCTGCTGTGAATCTGCTTTCAAATGGAAGCTGTGGTGGAAACCCTGTCAAAACTCGTTGGTTCACTTTAAACTTACAGGTTTCAAATCGTTGTACCATAAAACTCTCATGTCATTGTGAGCGGCCTTCTTCCTGAAAATCTTTTGATTTAGCTTGTGTTTTGAAAAAGATCATTTGACAGTTGAAAGACATAAAGTCAGTGAGCATCAGTGACTTATTTAGCTGCTGTAGCTACGCCTTCGATTAGGATCAGACAGGTGCAGGATCATTTCGTGGCAGGGGAGCTGTCCTAATATAAATTTAGTCTCTGCTGGAGCAGACTTTGTGGTTATAGGAAAATGACCAGAGGCCCTATTCATTCATGCTGTGATGCTGCCAGATAACAGGCATTGTGCAAATGAAGCCACTGAGTTAGTCCTGACTAATAAACAGGCCCGTGGAGACGATATCAGCAGTGTTTACTCAAGGGTTGTCTTGGATGCGGGTGACAATATCAGGCAGCACCTCAGTGGGACGTGCCCCTTCACAAAATGTGAGGTGAGCTCAGAGGAATGTTTGTGTGGCTTCCTGCGTGTGTGTGTAGGCCCATGCATTCCAGCATGGGGGCGTGACACCATGAGCGTGTTTCGTGTGTCTTTTTGCGTTGGCGTACTTGTGTGTGTGTGGCAGTGCATGTGCACGCGTGCACACGCTGGTGGTGTTTATTGAGGACAGCCCCGTCTGTGTGACCAGCTCATTAAAAGACGTATGCTTGGCTGGTCCTTAGTCTTCTGTCCCTCTGTAGTATCTTGGCTCAGTACTCAGCAGAGTCTTTTTTCCCAGCTCCACTGTGCAAAGTTCTCAAACATGCTTAAAAACAGACCAAAAAAGATTATTTTCTGGAGAGTAAAGAGTTAGAAATAACAGTTACATATCCACGCAAAGTAAATAAGTGCAAGATGCATTCATCAATTAGTAAGCTTCCAAAAATGTTAAAATCATCTACTGATCTGTTGCTGGTTCTACTGCACATGTTTTCTCTTTTGTATTCTAATTAATCTTTGTGTCCGTTGCACAGCCACAAGTTTATGATGAGCACAAAGACAATGATGCTTTGGCAGATGATGAAGACCACAAACAGGACGGAGTTTATGAACCGGAGTCTCAGCCTGACAGGTAGGAGTTGCTTTCATTATAAAGCTCCTCATGTACAGCTTTCTGTTGTATTTTTAGGGAGCCTGATTTCCTGTGTCTAATTTTATGGAGAAAATCAGAACTGAGGGTTTAAGTGTCCATCTTTGTGGCCTACACCGAACGTTTGCCCATCTTCCTCTGAGGAATGGGTTCTTTCCATCTTAGCATATCTGGGAAACAGAAGCCCTGTAGGTTAATGCCACTAAAGACTTAACTTCACAGGTCTGGAAAGGGCTCAGTTCAGTTCAGGTTTCTCAGTATGGTAGTTTTCTTTTGCTCTGTTTGTTTTTGTTTATGTTCTGTAGCAGCATAACCACGAGCGGTGGGAGTTTGCTGTGAAGTTTGTGTAGGGGTTTTAGGGGTTAAGGACCCACGCCCTCTTGTGGTTAAAAGAGTGAAAGACATAGCCCTAAACGAGTTCTTCTTGATGAAACAGATAGGACATGCTACTGAGGTTGTTTTGTCCTTTTCAGTCAAGCACCAGTCCCTGACCAAGTCCCTGACATCCCTTTTGAAGAAGTTGATACCAGCGATTCTAACAGAGAGCCAGATTTTCCTCCACTTCCTGAGGTTTGGGACTATTTGTGTCTAAACCATCCCTTCTAGTCAAAGCCCTCCGTTTATGTCCATCTCATTGGCTACCACCATTGGCTTTTGCAGGGGATTTTACTCACTTGATCCTGTTTGTGTGTCTGTGCTCAGAATTCCACTCCTCTGCTTGATACCAGCGCGCAGAGATCGAAGGCAGCGCTGGGAAAGAGGCGAAGCCGCTCACGTCCATCACGCTCACTGCGTGCAGGGTTGGATCAGAAGGGCAAACCTGACTGGAGGATCCATGACTCCACAAGTTAGTGAAGCATCCCTAATATCATAATGTTGATTTGGCACAGTGACTTTTTCATAGAATTTAACACCTAATATTGACACGTGATTGTGAGGAGATGCCTGATTCTCTTTCACCTGATCTCTCTACGCTATTTTCAGATGGAAAAGAAATATCTTCCAAGCAAAGGGAGTCTGATTCTGAGGAGGAGCAACCCACAGCAAAGACTGTCTGTTCTCCATCGTCCTCTTCCCAGAGAGTCCCAGTGTTTCCTGGTCTATCCCCCACAGCACTACTTGTATGTGCTGAAGGATAGGTTGAATTAAAATGTTTTTCCATGTGGAAAAACGTACAATGTGAGACTTATTCGTTTGCATTCCTTTTTAAGGCTCAGATAAAAAGGCGAACAGGTGGTGGAGGACCAGGAGCCGGAGAGGACACAGAAGAGGACAAGAGAGGAGAGGGCAAGGGTACTCACAACGAGGAAGTAGTTCCATCTCCAACACAGCTATCGCGATCTCCCCGTTCAGGGTCTCTTCTTGCAGGGGCTGCGCGCGTGCTGCCACCCCTAGACGCCAAGAATGGAGGGTCTGTTCCAACAGTTATGATACATTTTACAAGATGATCAGTCACTCAAAAGCAGGAGACCTGTATTAGAGAATTACTGACACGTTTATTGCATGTGCCCCTCAGTGCCGTGTCCTCACCTGCTTGGCTGCAAGAGCTAAAGTCTAAGAAGCGTATGAGTCAGTATGAAGGGGAAACTTAGCCAGACTCAGGTGAGCATTTTCCCTTCTGTCCAGCTTAGTTTGTTGGTGTTTAGTTGTATGAACATGTAAACTATTAAGTCAGTTTCATATATAGAAATCTGACAATTGTTACTTTTTCCACACATCAAAGAATCGTTCCATCAGTTTTTTTCTGTCCTTTTTTTGCAGTATGAAAATTATTTTTGTTACTTTTCTTGTTTGTTTTTTTTCTTTTTTAACTCCATTCTCGCCAAACGCATACTGGAGCTTTCCCTCACAGAGTTGGGATTCAGTGGTCACTTTGTCATTGATTTTGCTTCAGTGTGATCCAAATTGGAGAAACTGAAGAAAAAAACGATAAAGTGTAGTTTCAACCACATTTTCTTCTTCCAGGGTGACTATACCACAGCTAGCTCCAGCTGAACCTAAATGAACTTTCCTCTGCTTGAGCTGTTGTGCTGATCTGTGGCACTGCAGCACACAGCTGCATTCTAGCTGTAACATACAGTATGTCTGTAGAAAATGTTCATTTAAGTTCCCATCCTGGCAAAAACTGAATGCATGTAGAGTTGTGTGGAGTAAAGAAATATTAGTGAACAAAATTCACTTATTGCATCTTCCTTTCCCTTTTAGGTGACACTATGCCGTTACTCCCCAGCAAGGTCCAGTCCATCCCAGTTGCTGCTGCTGACAGAAACGTCGACACGTTTGCTCACTCTGCACTTTGAGTGCCTTACTGTAGATATTATCTCCAACACGTTGGAGTTCCATTCAGGCTCTTGCTGGACACAGAGGCAAACAAGAACTTTTATGGCTTGTAAATGAGATATGGTGCCAAGGTTATTTGCCAAGACTTTGATGTGCCACGCCAATGTTTTATAAAAAATTTAATAGTTAAGTGTAATTAGAGCAAAGTCCTGCACTGTCTTACTATCCATTTTTCTTTATAATGACTGGGTGTGATGACTCTAGGGCCTCTGCAGGAAATCGGTTTTTACATGCATGTTTTCCTTTGAATAGCATTGAGAACACTTACTAATATGGGGTATTTACTGGCTTCTAATTCATCACAACTACAAAGTCAAACCTAATGCTAACACAAATCTACTTTTCGGCTCTTTCTTACCTTCAAAGCATTCCAAACGTTTTCCAGAATGGCTTTAAGTGTCAAAGTGCAGAGATCCCCTCACTGCCCACAAAGTCATAGACAGCCATGTTTACTGACAATAAGTGGTAAAACGTGTGCATGTTTATATTACATTGTACAGCTTGAATTTTGCATTTTTTGTCCACTCTCAAATCCAGTCAGATAAAGCCAAAAGCACTTTAACGGTTAAAATAGCAAATTGCCTCCCACGTGGTATGTCTGAGCAATGGAAAAATTAAGAATTACGTGCAGTAACAGAGTTCAGGGAATTTCTTCAATTTGTTACAGCATTAATAGATTTGAAAAAATACTCTTATTTTATTAACAGACCCAATATCTTTTTAAAACTCATTGTTTTTTCAATGGGCAATAACAGATTCAAGAAATATGTTTTTTTTTAACTGAGAAAAATTATTAGTATGCTTGAGATTTGATCATGTGCCTTTTTATAATTCTGGGAGCTCTATGGCCTGAAAACTGTAATCATTTATGATAATCATAATGTATGTTCAATGGAATTTGAGGGAATTTTATTAAAACTTTTTTTTCTATGAATTTTAGTGTGTGCATTATTTGGTGGAGACATAATACGGAACCTTGTTTAGTATGTCCAAATAAACATCCAGTCATTAAACTTTTTTTTTTTACAGCACGAGAAATCAAAATTTGGCAGTTTTTTTTCATGATGTCGATTGAAGTGAAAGGCAAAGAAAGAGGTAGAAGAGTTGAGAGAGGGGAGTAAGATAGCAGGGTGGGGCCAATAGTGCTGAGTGAGTCTGATCTCTGTTCATTCTCTTGGCTGGCAGTCAGTGCTTGTGGCCACTATAGGATCATGGTCAGGATGGCAGCATGGGCAGAGCCAGGCTGCGCTTGCCAGTGTGCCAGGGACAGGGGGCAAGCCTATTGAGAAGCAGTGTGATGGACACAATGGGTGCGACAGACTTGCTGCATCAACAGGCTTTTTGCTGCTGTGGCCAGAAATAAACCATAAATACCCCCTCTGGCTTCCACCAACCGCTCGCCAGGCCTCCACAACCACATACACCCTCACACTCAGACAGGCAGAAACGGGAAGAAAAGACAGAAAAGCCGGAGTGTGTGGCTTGTTAGGGGTGCAGTGAAGCACAAGCCATCCAGGTAAATGATCAAAATGAAAAATTTTAATAACCTTTTTCAGTTTCTCCATCTTTTTCTGCTTACAGATTTAGACATAAAAAAGTGGTAATATATGTGTACTCTAAAACTTTTTGAAAACGAATCTTACAAAAAGCCAGGCAGTACTTGACTGTGATACAGGTATGGAAAGGGATTTTTGATAGATTTATGAAGTTAGAAAATGACAACCAGCTTTTAAAGGCCCATTTGCCTCTGTGTGTTAAAAAATATAATTCATTGATGAGATTTCTTTCAAACTAGACAAAAAGTGTGTAAGCATAAATTGTTGATATTATGCAAAACAATGCATTTTCTAATCTTTTTTTTTCATAGCAAACAATTTAAAATGACAGAACAGCAGGGAGCCCCAGACCAGCTGCCTGCAGACAAGGGCCAAGGAGGAGCAGGAGCCACTTATAAGGTACCACTTTCAACATGAGGGACTTTACTCTTTACTTTGCAAGCATTACTCAGACACATTGCAGAATTTGGACCACTTTGTCCAATGCTTGTTTTGTATTTCAGCTGGCCATATTTGAATTTGAGAACTTTCGTGGAAAAAAGGTAGAGCTGTCTGGCGAATGCAAAGATGTGTTGGAGAATACACAACGAGTTGGATCGCTCATTGTGGAGTTGGGACCGTAAGTGACTCTTGGTTACCCTTGAATCTCTTGGTTTTTAGTTTTGCTTAGCGTGCATGCATTTACACGTCGTGCATTTCTCGTTTTTCAATCAGTTGGGTGGGATTTGAGCGCCCAGGTTTTGCAGGTGAGCAATTTGTGCTTGAGAAGGGAGAATATCCTCGTTGGAGCACCTGGACCAACAGCCAGAGTAGCTACAGTCTGAGTTCCTTCAGACCTCTGAAAGTGGTTAGTACACAATATGGCACAGTCTTTAGAATTGTTGCATTTAAAATAAAAGACAATTTTATATTATTCTTTTTATTCCTAACTGATCATTGTTTAATAGAACATCTTGTATAATACAGATGAATACATAGACAGATTTTCTCTCTCTCTCTCTCTAGGACAGTGCAGATCACAAGCTGCACTTCTTTGAGAGTGCAGGCTTTGAAGGCAGAAAGATGGAGATTGTTGACGATGATGTCCCCAGTCTGTGGGCTTATGGCTTCCAGGATCGTGTGGCCAGTGCTAAGACTATCAGTGGAACGTAAGATCAGCCCTCTCAATCACACATTTACTTGTAGATGTTTGTATAGACTGTTGTGAATCCAAACTAAATCCAGAAGCAATAAGATATATATTTTATAAAGGACTAGAAGTGCCTTGAAAACAAGGTTCGCTGTGACAGAAATGTGAAATGGTACTTGTTCTCTTTCCTCTCAAGGTGGGTTGGATACATGTATCCAGGTTACAGAGGGCGTCAGTACGTGTTTGAGCATGGAGACTTCAAACACTGGAATGATTGGGGAGCCACTGCACCTCAGATCCAGTCCGTCCGACGTGTGCGGGACATGCAGTGGCACAAGAGAGGGTGCTTTATTGCCCCTTCCCCTGCACCTGCCCCGGCCCCAGCCCCTGCCCCCGCCCCTGCCCCTGCCCCTGCCCCAGGACCTACTCCTACACCACCCAATCCAAACCCTAAACCTACTCCCAACCCTAACCCCACTCCTAAATCCCAAACCCAACCCAAACCTTAACAGCACACCTCTAAAACCCTCCCAAAGCAATTTGGGAAAGCTGAGGGCAACCGACCCTCATTAGTTTAGGCTATCTTACCATGCAGTTTTGGAAAACCGGGACTGAAAATCATGACACATTTATCTCTGTTGGAAATAAAGGTTTTGGCCCTGATTTTGGGTTTGTGTAAATTATTGAAGTGTATTCAAAATTCATGAGGCACGAATAAGAAGACTGGGTAAATGCTTTGAAACAGTCTATGAGATTAATTTCTTGTCTTACAGGGTGGTAAACAACTAGACAGAGCAGTAAAAGTATTGGTTATTATGAGATGCCTATATAGAGAGGTATTTGCTTGATTGTGATACGGTGTTTGGATGAAACACCTGAAACTGGACCTATAAAATTGATACAGTTTTCATAAATAACTAAAGTGCCAATGATTATGTTTTAATAAATAACAAGAATTAAATGTGTTTGAATAACAAAGCAGTACAATTAAAATACAGGGACAGAGTTGGAATTGGCTCTTGGTTCTCGTGCTTTACCCAGAGGACGCGTTTCTCTCTGTTCTAGGCAATCAGCCATTGGTTAAAGCTAACATGGCGACCCGCCCATGTAAAAATCGAAACATCCAATCAAACGCTTCTGTCATTCAACAGGCTCGTGAGGTGGGCGGGAAACGCGCAAAATTTGAAAGTTGACCCGGAAATAGCGGCGGTAGAGAGGACAACAGTGTGCTCTTTGGCTCGTCTGTGTGCCTCCGTAAAAACAGCATTATTTATGCCCACATGGCAGTCCGGTGAGTATTGTCACCCCAGGCCAGTTAGCTTTTTGACATGTGAATGAAATACAGTAACGGCGTGTCGCGTTCTCGTGTGTTAGGAACGTTACGAACTGCAGCCACCGTTATTTACGGACACGCTAAAGGAAAGGACTGTTGACATTTGATGACTGGTCTGTGTTTTAAAGAAACACGTTATAACGCAGCATTTGAACTATACCTTATTATATTTAGCTCGGTTAGGTTACTTATGTGAAGAAAGCCATGCTGAAATTCAAATACGTGAGCCAAGGAAGCCTTAAAACGCTTTCTTCTGCGGAGCCCATCACCAGTCGCAGTTTGCGACTCAACCAGGTGTTTCAGGTAAAGCCATCATCTTTTACAATCTCTCATACTGTGGCATGAAAAACCTACTCGAATTCAAACGGCTACAGAGTATCTGTGGTAACAGCAGTCAGTAGCTGACTTCCCTTTCCTGTTTTTGTCCCCAGGGAAGGGTGAGCTTGTGTGGGCAGCAGGAAGGACGAACTTTAGGACGGGAGGAGTTTGTGGACGCTCTGCTGCTGTTATACCAAGAGTGCAACTCCCCAGAACTTTTAAAGATTCACCATGTTGCAAAGTTTGTCAATAAATGTAAGCTTTACTTTGACCCACGTGGAAGAGTTCTTTGTTGCTATTGAGGCCAGTTCATTTGAATAGTCTGGAAGTCTCAGTTAACATGTTTTGTAAAGCTTTTAAGATATTGCCATAGTCATTTATTTTGTCCTATTTGAAGATTAAGATACTTTAGCTAATATGGAAAATGGAATGTAATATTTTCCCATTTATATTTAATACAAGCTAGACTGACTTTATTAAATGTCTCTTACGCTAGTGTGTACAGTTAACAGTCTCCAGCCTAAGATGTTGTTGCCTGCCTGTTATGTTTAGATACTTACATTTGAAAACCCGTTTGTGTGTGAAACAGTTTCAGAAGTGGTTTCTGAGTTGCGGGCCCTGCAGCCACTGCCTGATGACTTTGAGCTTCGAGCAGTGGTGGGTCGTGGTCGCTTTGCTGAAGTCCAAGTCGTCAGAGAAAAGGCTACAGGAGATGTTTGTGCACTTAAAGTGATGAAGAAAGCAGTTTTACGGACTCAAGAAAATGTAAGACTCCTAACTTTTATTCAGCTAGAAAAGGTTACCAATGCATCCTGAAAACAATGTTAAAGTGGGAGAGCATGTTTAGGTTTTTCATTCTTTCTTTAAATTTAAACATGCAATAGCTCTTTTTTCAGTGGCAGATTTCACAGTAGGGAAACGTGTTCGTGATTGTTCTGATCTATTTTAGATCCTAAACAGACACATCTTTGAAAAGATACTTTAAGACCAAGTTGTTTAATTAAGTTTCTTCTTTTTTTTCTGTTTTTAGATTTGTTAATGAACTCTGTGATCCCCCCACTTTGATGCCTTACAGGAACATGGAGCCATTGTTCATATTATTATGCACATTCATGTGCTTTGCCTGCTATACCTGACTGAAATGCCTTTTATATTTCATATCAGCACCATCTAGTCAGAATGAATCCAATGTATGTAGCGATATTTTAGGATATATGTGAGAATAAGAGTCTTACACATTCTATGATCTGTGTTGGCTAAGCATTGTTAACTGTGTATTATTCCATTTGGTATTCCAACATTGTAATCTTAAAATTATCCACTGGAGAGCGCTGTATAGCAGATTACAAAAGAATCAACTCTTGGTGTGCTGTTTGACAGCTGAGCTCTTTGGCATATGACTCATAGAGCAGCTCTCAGTCAGAATAGTGCAACAGCTGAGACTGGAAGAGTTCTCAGGCACAATTTGAATGACCAAGAAATGTTTTGTGCATGCCACCTGGGGCTACTTTGCCTAATTCAAATAACATTCCACTTAAAAACCTCAAGCAAGGCAAAAGAAGATTTGTCAGAAGGAAATTGGTCTGCAATAAAAAGTTGTGTAGACTATGCATGCTGAAGTGGGTATATATATATATTCACACAAACATACATATACTTCTATTTTTACAACTGCTGTCTACTTTTAGGTTTTGTTCCCTGGCTTGATGACATAAGCTGCCTATGCTCATAATCGCTACATGCCTAAGAAGAGGCCACTTTAATTTGGTTTACCATTTAATCTGCATACTATTATTTCTTATGTAGGTGTCTTACTGTTTAAATTAATACAGTACAGAGATCAGATTACATAAAAGATACACAAAATGACCACAGTTGGGCTGTTTTATTTGTATCGCCTTCATTACATGCATAAATACGGATTCCATGCATTTTCACTTCTCAGGTGATTTTTCACGAGGAAGAGCGAAGGATCTTGGCCTTCAACAGCAGTCCATGGATCCCTCAGCTTTTGTATGCTTTCCAGGATAAAGATCATGTTTACCTGGTGAGACTGCAGCATTTCTCCCATCTTATAGGATCTCTAATTCACAAGAAGAGTTATTAGCCGGAGTTAGGGGTTATAGTTATACTTTCACAGCAAAAAGCATTCGCAAGCAGGGTTAAAAGGAAGGTGTGCGTGTCTATGTGCACATTTCATAGACTTCATTCCTGATCAGGACAGCAGAAAACCAACAGCTGACTTTTAAACTACTCTCTGTGTACAGGTCAGGCAGCGAAGTGTTGTAGTCCGTGTTAATGTTTTTGCTGTGTAGCACCCCTTTAGCACATGTCAGAGAAGATTAGGCGATTTCCATCCCTTTGCAAAGTTGGCACTGTATGTTACCTTCCTTTGTATAGCAGCCAATGCTCAAACACTTTCTTGGGGCAGATTCTTTTCCTGTTGTGGTTGTGTCTCTGCTTGGATGGCACACGAGAGTCATAGAGCGGAGAGAGAGCAGGAAACTAGTTCGAAGTCCCTGAAAAAGAACCGGAGGCATCAAAGAGAATTGTTGATGGGTCTGGGGTGTTGCTTTTTACACAGGTCTACAGAAGGTAGACCTGTTAATGAAACATCTCCTCCACCACCCATTTGCTTGCTTTCCATATGAAACTTGAATAGCCTGTGGTGTCTATCCGCCAAATCATCCCGCATCCCTCTTCACCCACGGGAAACTGATGCGTCTGAAATCCGTGATACAATCTTGATGAAAGCAAGCGGAGAAAACTCAACAACCTTGCTGTTTTTAAGGGATATGAATCACTGCTATTCACCTCAGCATACAGCACAATCACTCCCAAAACTGTGTGTTATAACACATCAAACATCATACAATCGTCAGTACCATGGACATCTTGGAAATTATTCTCCACTTTCAAAATGTTACTCAATCCTCCACATCCCTGTTAGTGGGACTAAGGTGCTATAACTCCTAAGATACAGCTGTTCCACTAAACTCATCTTGCCTCTTATTCCCACCAAAAACAATAAGATTAAACCTTGAACATGTCAGGATTCAAACATGTGATAAGTGTTTCCCTGGATTTGATAATTTTCCAGTCTCTCTTTGCCATGTCATATTTCTGCTGCCCATCTTATCCATTATATTTATTCTTACTCCACACTTGGAACCAACTTCCTTGGTAAAAAACTATTTGATTTTAATTAATATTCCCTCAATTGGAGTACTTCCAATGTATCAAGGGAGGTACGAATGCATAATGAGTGCAGCAGAGCGCTCTGTATTGGGACCCTCACTTTCCAAACCACACTTCCTTTTTGGGTCCATGGTGTTCTCTTAGATGACTTCTCATGTCACTGCCTAACAGACAAAATTTAACTATGTCATTCCTTCCACATGCCTCATAATTAAACTTATAGAAAAAGCAACATCTGAAACCTAAACTGTACTTTAACGTTGGAAGTGGCTGTTTCTTGCCTCACACAGTCAATTTTGAAAATATGTGAAAAGTCAAAAGTGGATCATATAATGTTGATGGAAGGAATCAAAAGACGGTAATTGATACAATTTTTATGATCTGAAAATTACTGCAGGCCTTTCACCAGTACATCTGCCAACAACCAGGATTATGCTAGGGCTGATAAGACACTTTTTATTTTTTCCCCACAGTACTCCACAGTACTGTGGGGAACCTTTTGAGCCTTGCTAACATCACAAATCCTTCATTTCAAGAAGCAGAGTTGTAGAGAAGTGATGGACAAAAAGTCAAGCACTGAGTTTAGCTTTTCCGTAATCCTATTGCCTTTCTGCAAAGGAAACCGTTGGTTTGTCCATCACAGAAAATTTACAGTGTAATGATTTGATGGTTGTTAACTTCACAAAATCTATATTTCCTTTGATGACTTGGGCTTGCTAAGGTAGACAGGGAGAAAATGCTTTTTGCACAGGAAAGGCTTACATTGTATACTGCGCTTTTGTTTTTCTTCCTGTCTCTATATATAACTACCTTCATGCCCCTTGCTTGTCTGTCTCCGTTCTTGTTCTACCCCCTCTTTTTCTTTCTCACCCTGCTCGCTAACTGAGCATGGAGGAAAATACAAAGCATCCATCTTTATCCGTGTGTCGGAGAGGCACCCAGTCTTCCTGTTGCTAGGTAACACCAGAGAATGCTCCCGTTCATTCAGACTTGCAGACCATTCATGCACCAGAAGCTCTCGCCCGTTATGGCTGTGTTGATGCAACTGCATGGCTCAGATCGGCTTCCCCTGCACCTTTCTTTATGTGTACAGCAAATAACATAGTCAACATGAGCATGTCTTATTTTGGTTTCCAAACTATAACACAGAGTTTTATTGTCCTTTAGCCTCAGATCACTGAAATTGAATTGCATGGGGGCTATGCAGTTACTCTTGGTGTATTTTTAGCACAGCTTTGACTGCAATATCTTAGAAATATCAGTAGTAGTTTCCAGTTGTTGCATAACTGAATCTATAATGGGAGGAACTACCCTATAGGTTTGAACTGAACAGTGCTTTGATCTTGTTCTTGTTTTGGTTCTCCTTCTAAATTTAGATATGCTTATATGTATTTATTAATGATCCACAGCTTTTGATGCTCCACCAATGAAATCCAATCTATTATTTCATAGTCATTCATAAGGATGGTCACGGTTTTATTCTACTTATATCTAAATGTGTATATATTTTGCAAATTTTAGGCAATGGAGTACATGCCAGGGGGGGACCTGATGTCTTTGCTGAACCGATACGATGATCAGTTTGATGAGTCCATGGCACAGTTTTATTTGGCTGAGCTTGTGGAGGCCATTCATACAGTCCACCAGCTGGGTTATGTCCACAGGTAAGACACCGGCTTCTTAATAAAACGTCTGTGTTTTATATTGGTCTGTTGTAGCAGAACATGATTAAGAGGATTTACAGCCATTTCATCCACATTAACTGTCCTATTTAATTTAAAATTAGCTTCTTTTCATACTTTGTGGTGTATGTTCTTTAAAAACAGTGGTGACAATTTAAAGTCATCTTCCATTATCTTCAGACTAGCTGGCATATTATTGTACATTATCAACAAAAGCAGTTCCCTAAAAGCAGTGTTGGATATATCTTCTAAAACGATCTTCTTGCAGAGATATCAAACCAGAAAACATCCTCATTGATCGAACTGGTCACATTAAGCTGGCCGACTTTGGATCAGCTGCCAAGCTGACTGCTAACAAAACAGTGGGTGGATTGCAGAGTTTCAACCATGAATTAACTTCTTTGTTCTTGACCATGAAAGCCATTTTGAGGTGTTTTCTGCATGGCTTTCCAGGTTTCCACTGCCACTGTGCCAGTCGGGACGCAGGATTTCCTCTCCCCCGAGGTCCTCTCAGCGATGAACGGGGGCTCTCAGAGTACCTACGGGGTTGAGTGTGACTGGTGGTCCCTTGGGGTCATTGCCTATGAAATGATATATGCCAAGTCACCCTTTTCTGATGGCACTTCTACCAAGACTATTCACAACATTCTCAACTTCCAGGTACATTGTCCCAGACAAGATGGTCATGTATTGTCCATCATTGGTTGTCTGATCGGTAAATAAATTGTCCTGGGATTCTTGAAGAGAATTAGCCATTTACTCCTAATAGAACCAATTAGATATATAGATGCAAACAAGGATTTTCGGATCTGTCCATGTATTATGTAATGCTTGTGTTCTGTGCCCTCAGCGATACTTAAAATTTCCAGAGGAGCCTCATGCCAGTAAGCAGTTTGTTGACTTGGTGCAGAGCCTGCTGTGCGGAGCAAAAGAACGGCTGGGTTTCCAGGGACTCCGCTGTCACTCTTTCTTCTCCAGTGTAGACTGGAACAATTTAAGACAAGGTCTGGGGATTCCCTTTTTCTGCCACTCTGTTATCCTGTCTTTCAACTACAAAATTAGTTAATATCTGCAACTCATGTGCTTGTTAAGAGATTACATGAAATACACTCTCTAAGGTGGAAAATTTCTCCATCATTGTTCCCTCCGTGTTTGACAATGCCAGCTGACCAGTTGCTGGAGAACAGACCCATAACACTCAGATTAGATTTTCAGTGGAGCGTTGTCACATTTACCAAGCACATCTCTACAATGCATTTGTAATTCACAGATGTAGCTGCAGGGGTGATGAGTGTTTATTTAGCTCTGCAGAACTGCTTTAGCCCCAGATGATAATTTTTCCAAAGATTAAATCCTCCTGTTCTGGGGTGTTTATCAAACATCTTTTCCATTAAGCTGTTTCCTGATTATTCCTGTCAACACTGAATATTCATGAGTTTCTTTTTACCCTTTTCTTTTCATACCATGCAGTCTCTGAGTTACTATGCAGGAATTAGAATTTAGGAGCTTTTTATGTTTTTCTTTATATAGTCTTTGACAGGATATTTAATGCAAAAGTATAAGATGTACAAATGTTGGCCCTGATATTTCCAGCTCTTGATTGTCCAGTCAAAACTGATGGAGCTTTTTGCTTCAGCTGTGGCTCCAGCTGATTAGCTTGCTCTGCTGCAGTGAGGGAGAGTGAGTTAGCATGTGTATGTGAGAGGAGGAGGGAGAAATAGAGGCAGCATGTGCATCAACGCGCGACTTACCGCACTCTAGGCTCCCACCACTGTGCTCCTCCTCCCTTCCTTTCTCTTCCTTTTCTCCTTGTTTTTTTTTTTTAACATCTTTTTTTTTCAGTGCCCCGTTTGTCGCTGCTTCCTTTTTCCCTTGTCGTCTCTTTATTCCCTCCTCTCATTCCTTACCCCCGCAGTTCTCCCGCCTTTCGTTCCTGCATTGCATGCTGAAGATGACACCTCTAATTTTGAGGAGCCGGAGCAGGCTGCCCCCCGGCCAGCCTCAGCAACCCAGCGAGGAGGTCTGCCAGCGGGCTTCCAGGGCCAGGATCTGCCCTTTCTAGGCTGGTTCTTCAGCAGAGCATTGACACTGTTGGCCAAAACTGAGTAAGTGCTACCTGTTTACTCATATTGTTGGGATTTACATTTTTTTTTTTTTTTTTTAAACAAAGTCAATCCTCTGTTTTTCATTAGCACAGGGTCCTCTTGTATGCACCTCTCCAACACCTTTGTTGGTCAAAGAGCCCATGCTAGCTGTGGCTGATGTTCTGCCATTAGTTTACTAATGAAAAAAACAGCAACCATTTCCAGGTAGCCTTGTTTTAGGTGACCTAGCATGGTGGCCTGGTCAGTTGGTATTTTCCCCCATTCTTAGTGTTGTGCCATTTGGGGCTAAAACTGGTTTGACGGTGTGCTGTGCCAAGAAAGGATGAGGGAGAGGAGGGATCCCCCTCTGCTGAGGCATTCTCCTCCGTTTTATGTTTTTGTGCTTGAGGTCATACATAATTTATCTGATCTATAGGTAGATCAAATGATGAACCAGAGAATGTTAGCCTATGTTATCGTGCCATCAACACTGATTGGTATGCGGCTGAGTGTGTCAATGAGGATTGCTGAGAAGTGGAACCCCACACGTAGATACACTCCCACCCTCACTGCTGTTGTTGTGGTTTCTCTTTTTCTGTGAAACATAATGGGTTTACGACTTTTACGGCATGGGTTTTGGGGCTGTAATTTACCATAATGGTGTTTGGCTACTTAACCTTTGAAAATAAAGGAAAGGGGTGGATTTAATTTCCGTAGCCCCATGCCAGTGTTCAGGCAGGTTGATGGTGCTGGAGACTGCGGATCATGACAGCAGCAGCAACAGAAAGGCAAGAAAAAAAACCTTTGCAGATTAGACAGGAAAAAAGGATGAGGGCTCAGATTGGGGGAGAGAATCTATTTCTATGGTTACTACCGTGTTTTTTTTTCCCTCCTCAGTCCCCACCCCCATCTTTACCCGTCTCATCTCTTCCTCTTATTTTCTTCCTCCTCTAATGTTTCTGTCCCTTGCTGTTACACCATCAGTCATCTGTTCATGGTTTTTAACTGAGGCCACTCATTTTCTTTGCTGCATTTGCCTAAGAGGAGCTTAGAGCTCATAGAATGTATCACAATTTTGTGTGGGTGCATGCATATGCATGTTCACACTGTTCATTACAATACCAAAAAGGAATGAGAAATGTGCTCAGAGCCAGGAATAATGAAATGCTAATCAGGTGTTTTGGGGGTTCCAGCTATTATTGTTGTTTTTTTCTTTTACCCTTTTTGAACTTATTTGACTCCTCATTAGCAAAACTCAACAAGAAATCCCTTTAACAGCTTGACTCAAGTTTGTAAGAAGCCATCTGTGGTTTAGTGTCAGAAAAATCCTCTTTGCAATGTTCCTTAATTGTAGACTGCTCTACGTTAAGAGAAAAATCTCTGTTTAAAGCCTTTATATAAGTGTTTAATGGACACGCAATGCGAAATAGATCTTACAACTTGTGATATTTCTGTTTTTTATTTATTCATTTTTTGCCCACTGATGATTGGGGTGACAAAAATGTCACTTGGACATTCTGTCTGAAGTTGAGAGTTGTCCGAGTATCTCGACCAGAGTGCTTTGAGTGATGCCAGATGGTGATGGTGTGTCTGAAATGGTGCTCATAGTACCAAGAAGATGAGTTCTACTGATTTAGGTGACCATTTAAAACCTTATCTGATGCTATTACATGCTTTATGATTTTGTTTGGTGAGCCATATTGGCAGTTAATGCCCAAATTTTGGGAATATCTGCCGAGGGCACTTTCTATTGTTTTGAAAGACCCCCGACCTACCTCGTAGAGCCACTATAAAAACACCATTTGAGTTCAAGAAACACTCGATCTCCCTATGCAAAGTGGCTCATTATTTTTGGAATAATTATATTAATAATTTTTAGAGAGTAATTTATTTGATGGTAAGAATATATAAAATGAAAACTAATTATTTTTAAAACTAAAATTTGGTTAAACTTGAAAAAACACTTTTGCATGGCATAGTGTTGCTGTGTTGTAAGTCACTGGTTAACGTCCTATGTGGTTCTGTCCATATTTAGACTTATTGGATATTTTCTTTCATTGACACTTTTTATGTGGATGTCGCTAACACAAGACTGAAATGACAAAAAGAAAATGATCAGGAAGTTTTGTGAAAGATTACTAACCTTTGCTTCATGTAACTTTCTTTTAATATCTATAAGCACCATTTCTGTACCATCTAGAAACCCCACATGGAGGATTTGTATTGCATTCCTACCTGTAAGAACAGTGTAGTGAACCGTTCACCTGGAAAACTTCTGGACTTCACATGTTTAAACAGCAACACATACAGCTGGAGGGAACCCTTGAGTATTCAATCAATAGGAGAGCCTGAGCTGGCTGGGAAATGAGTGGGGTATTTTTCTTTTGTTGGTCAATCAAAATGCTTTCTTTATGTACTGAAATGTATATGTACCATTTCTAGAATAGTTTCAGGTGGGAGATTTCTCCATACAGAGCAGCAGAGAAAGCAGGGCATATATTTGTGATTATTTTTAACAACATGACTCAGCCTGAGTCAACTTTATTAAACATCCCCTTGCAGTATTTGTGAACCATTCATTTTATTTGAAAATATTTCCATTCAGGGAGACCATAAACCATAAGAAAAATAGGAAAACTGATTTTGGTGTTCAAAGTAGTCACGAAAGGATGCCAAAAAAACCCTTACATAAACCAGAGAAATGTGTTCAAAGCTCAGTGCGCAGCAGAACCCAAACCCTCCTGTAGAATTATTTTCATGTCCCCATGCTTACTCGGCTGTTGCTTTTGTTTTTATTTCTTGTATTTTAATTCAGAATTTTTATTTTGAACATTTGAAAGAAAACCTCCCATTTGAAAATGGAATAATTTATGACTGCTACATTAATATTTGGTTTGCTACTGTTTGATATGTCCTCGGATCATATTACACTGCCATTTATTGTACGTCTTAATATCACAATATATTATTATCCAGAACAAAACTTAAAACAAATTAGACAGTCATTGATGAAGCATATATATACTCTGTGTATATAATTTTAATGATATATAATAATATGATAATTATAATATGTTTTTTTTCTTTCTTCAGGAACAAACAACTGTTTCATCCACTTAATTTGTTTGAAAATAGTTTCATATATCACTGTTAAATCAAATAAAATCAAACTTTACAATGCACATTCTGGCAATCGGATGCTGGCTTTTGACATAATGAGTTATTGCAGTCAAAAAAGATCTAAAATGGTTTGTACTTTAATAAATTCACTGAGGACCCTTTTTTTCATGTCCTTGGCTAGGTCAGTGTCTGCCGGCCTCAATTCTCCTGCAAAGACCAACTCCATGGAAAAGAAACTGCATCTTAAAAGCAAAGAATTACAAGATACTCAAGACAAATGTCATAAGGTGAGGGTGCACAGCCTGATAATGCTTTCATTATCAAAGCTTTATTTAATGCATTATATTGAGAATTTCAATCAAACAGATGAGCTGGAGTTGGATTTTTGTCTTATTTTGGCAATCCTCAATTTTGTCCTTTTTTTAAAGCAATTACTAACAGAAGCTTACTGTTGGAGATTAGATTTAATTGGTTATGTAGTAACTGAAACTTTCCTTTTGGACTGAGCACAATGAGTCCATATTTACTTCTTTTATTACCAGACATGTTGTGTTTATTTTGGTCGACTAGCTTAACACAGATCAAGGAAGCTTCTGTTTTGTACTGTGGCACTGTAATAAGCCAAGATAATCTTGCTGTTTGTTCAACATTACAGCTTTGGGATTTGAGACATTTTTAGTTGGGCGATGGGTCGGAGAGATAGGTTTTAATCTGGATCAGCATCACATTTAGGAGCCAAGAACGCCTTGGCATGCAAGGATTGTGCCATGAGTTTATACATCCACAGAGAAATTTGCAAACAATTGATTTCCAGAAATCTGCTGTACACATCCTCCACTTGAAATCCTTGGGTGAATCTTGTTTCATTTCATCTATTAAGATGGAGCAGGAAATCTCCAGGTTCCAGCGTAAAATGACTGACCTGGAGTCAGTGCTCCACCAGAAGGATGTAGAGCTGAAGGCCTCCGAGACTCAGCGAAGCATCCTGGAGCAGGACCTTGCCACCTACATTACTGAATGCAGTGTGAGTCATACCACTACAGTACTGGAATTTGAGAATCTTTGGATGTGATGAAATCCATATGCAAGTCAGTGTTACTCCAGATTTTATGGTAATTATGTGTCTGTGTTTTCAAAGTTTAAAACAACAATGCTAAGCCGGCCTTGACTTTGCCGGTCTGTTTGCATGTGTTTGCAGAGCCTGAAGCGAAGCTTGGAGGAGGCTCGTGTTGAGGTGTCCAGAGAGGATGATAAGGCCATGCAGCTCCTACACGACATAAGAGAACAGAGCAACAAACTGCAAGAAATTAAAGAGCAAGTGTGTACATTTTCTCTGGATCTGCTTATTCGGCATAATCAGATTTTAGGAAGCTATAATGAAAATTTACTGAAGGGAAAATTAAAAATGCATCCTCCTTTGAAATACACCCATGCAGCTGCTGTTTGAGAAAATGGAAATAATAGCTGATAGTGGGTTATCTCTAGAAACTATGAGAAAATATGCTTTCTCAGTGTGTCTGTTACATGGACAGAGCCTCCCCTCTGAGTCCTCTCCCTTTTATAAAGGTCATCCCTGCAGTTGGCATACCTATGAGGTGCAAAAGCAGAGATCATTATTTAATAGATTCCCCCACCCTCTGTGCAGAGAGATGATACACAGTCATTTTCTTAGTTGGGTATTCAAATAACACATTAGACATGAATGAGGATATATGTACCCGAGTCAAATTTTGGCTAATTTAGATGTGTCTAAGCTAACTGTTTAGCCTGTTGTAATTGGGCGAGAAATGATTTGTTTTGAGATGCCAACACCCGTGTAACATTCTGTGCAAACATTCTAACGGACCAAAGTCTTAATTTTCTTCATTTGGAATCTGGTGTTGTAAAGTTGGCAACTGCAACCTTAAAATTGCAATGCTCGGTTTGTAATCTTTGATTTTGGCATGTTTGCTGATTAATGGTCATTGCCAAAGAGCACTGCAGCTTTTATAAATTACTGCACAATGAAACCGTGTCAGCAGATCTGGGAAGTACATCTTTGTCTTTGTAGCACTGGCTGCAATTGCTGTCTGCATTGATGCCACACTTTCCAAGTAATAATTGAAAAGCTTTACCATTTATTTGAGTTTTGCTTGATATTTCACAACATTTTATATATAGAGGTAGTTTCACGAAATGTTTACTTTGCTTGATGACAATAGTGATTCATCCCTCTTGTCTTCAAACAGGTTTCAACCAAGTTTGTATTGTCTAACCACATTCTGTATCAGTTGAGCATAATGATAACTGTGTGATCTGAGATCATCATACCACAGTATTTTTCCCGCACTTCTTTGAATCTTGATGTGAGGTTTATATCCTTAGGAGTACCACGCACAGCTAGAAGAGATGCAGGTGACCATCAGGCAGCTGGAGGAGGACCTATCGGCTGCCAGGCGCCGTAGTGACCTCTATGAAGCGGAGCTTAGAGACTCCAGACAAACGAGCGAAGAACTCAAACGGAAAGCTGTGGAATACCAGCAGAGGATTCAGAAGGTATAATCCCAACTGTGTTAATGTAATAGCGCTGTCACAATCAACAGGTTCTCTTTTTTTTAAAATCCCTGAGTAATGTTTGTGCTCTGCTCTAGTGTCTCTAATCTGTGTAAAGCATTTCATTATTTTTTTTCTCAGAACTGCCTTAATGTCATATGTACTTTTTTTTATCCCCAGTTTAAAACATAGAAAATAGCATTAGCAACTGATCATTAAGTCTGAATGACATTTCAAATAAATGACTGAGCTGTATACTATATTTTGTAAATATAGTACAAGTAATGTGTTTTGAACTACATATTTAAGGCTCTTTTTCCTGATTTGAGAATGTGGTTTCAGGAGCTCAGTATTGATTAAACCATAAATGTTCTGTATTATTAGGCCAAAGAGCAGGGAAAAGCTGAAGTGGAAGAGCTTCTCTCTAAACTGGAGAAGGTAAAATAATGATCAGACTGTTTTTCCGTTCAGATATCTCTGTGGAGCTAAAGTTACTGTCTGATGAGAGAACTCATTTTTTTCCCTCTTTTTTAAGACTAACTCTGAACAACAGGTGAAGATCCAAGAGCTCCAGGACAAACTGTCAAAGGTACATCAGTTCTTGACTATTTTACCCTTGTATTTGAAAGCATCTATGATCTGTTTATCTAGAGTCCTATCATTCAGTGTGTTGTGTTTATTTCCAATTATTTACTGAAGTTGCTTTTTGTTTCTCTGTGTCCACTGGCAGGAATTGCCCTAGCATATCAAGATGTTTTTCTGGGAATCCATTAACAGCCTTTGACCTTCTGATTTCCCTCAGGCAGTGAAAGCAAGCACAGAAGCAACAGAGTTGTTGCAGAATGTCCGGCAAGCCAAAGAACGTCTGGAAAGAGATCTGGAGCGCCTGCGAGGCAAGACCGATTCAAGTGATACTCTAAAGCGTCGTCTCAGAGAAACAGAGGTACCAGACTAAATCTACAAAGTTAAACAATGTGTAACAAGTTTGTTAAAATTTTATGTAAAACGCCATTATTGCTTGGTGGGACAACTTGACATAAATCACACTCAAGCCATTTTCCATGCAGTTAGCCTTATGTTATATATTTTGTCGTGTAAGCAGGAGGGCAGGAAGACCCTGGAGAACCAGGTAAAGAGACTGGAGATGGTTGAGCGAAGGGAGAATAAGCTGAAAGATGACATTCAGACCAAATCCCAGCAGATCCAGCAGATGGCTGAAAAGATCCTGGTGAGAGATATACAGATAAGGCTTGCTAATACTCTGCACTACTCCACCCCTAGTTTCACCCCACTGCCCATTAGTCCAACTCTACACCAATTCACCCTCGCAGTGATCTGAGAACTCACATGCACACTCCTCATCTGATAGAACAGAGCTTCATAAATGGCCTAATTTAACGTTTTGCATGCCTTTTATTGACGGAAACATGAGTCGGTATCGCTACAATCATCTTGTGGATTTCCAGCTCTTCAATGCAAGTTTCAACCTTTCTTTTTTTGTCATGGGAGAGTTTGCACTTGTGGTTGGAAAATATCCAACTATTTTTTGAATTTCTGCAGGAACTGGAGGAGAACTTGAGAGATGCTCAGTCAACAGCACAGAGGATGGAAACCCAACTTGTTCAAAAGGAGAGACTTTATGAAGACAAGATTAAGGTGGGTCAGTCTGATATTTTTTTCACATAGTCATCACTATCAGTCGTGACATTTCAAATCAGTGTTTGTTGTATAGTCTCATTTATTTTACAATGAGAACTGACACCACCCTAATTAAAGTTTTCACACCAGGTTGTACTTTTACCATGTCATGAGGGATTGCTTTATGATGTGGGAGATCACTGACATGAATTTGTCAAATTAATACTGACGTGTCCTGTATTTGCTGACTCTGACTGACCAAGGTCCTGGAGGCCCAAATGAAGGTTGACCTAGCTGACAAGGAGAGCCTTGAGGCAAGGAGGGCACAGCATGAGGAAGAATCAAGGGAGAACTGTAAACTCATCAGCGAGCAGAAAGCAGTAAGGGCGCACTGAAACGGACATCCAGTCAGGCATTTGCTGACACCAAGCTTTGAATTTTTCATCGTCTTTTGAGTAACTTCATTTTATCTGATGGTGCAAATGCACTAAAATGTGAAATTACAGGATTAAATTGTAGTATGCTCTGTGTTGGTCAATAAAGCCAGAGCTTAAGTTTTAATCTGGTTAACTTGGTAGAACTAGGGCAGTTAAGAAGCTTTTAAAGACAGTCATCTGACATCCACAGTAGACACCTTATGAAATTGTAACAGTTTTGTTAAAGTAAAGCATCGTGTTGCATGACATGTGCTACTGCCTGAACTGTGCTACATAAATGATTGATGGAACCATTTCTTTTTCTGTTTGTCATCTTTTTTCTCAGACCATTAATGCTATGGATTCTAAGATGAAGAACCTGGAGCAGCGCATCGCTGAGCTGTCTGAAGCTAACAAGTTGGCCGCTAACAGCAGCATCTACACCCAAAAGAATATGTGAGCTAACCAAATCCCTTTCCCATGTTGTGTTTCCTCAATAGCCCCCCCAACACATTTGGAACTCTAATAACAATCTGTGCATATTTTCTTTGTTAGGAAAGCCCAAGAGGAGATGATCTCAGAACTTAGGCAGCAAAAGTTTTATTTGGAGTCTCAGGCAGGTAAACTGGAGGCCCAAAATGCCAAACTTGAGGAGCACCTGGAGAAGATGAGTCAGCAGGAGCAAACCAAGAGAACTCGTCTGCTTGAGTTGGAGAGCAGACTGCGGGAGGTAAGGCAACAGGAGGTAAAGAGGTGCAAGATCTATAAGCTCAAGATTAAGTAATCACTTTAACCAGCACAGCTTGTAGCCTTACATCATTACTATCCACATATGGAATTAAGGCAGTTGATTAGTAAACATCAATAGATACTTTTTAGAGAAGCGGATAATTGGATAAGGTCAAATTACCAAGTTAAGCAGACTTGGAAAAGTATTATTTAGATATGGAATTTAAAAAAAAGATTATGTTTTGAAAAAACTGAAGGCTACCAAAGGCCAATCTCTCTTGAGAACTTGTGTTTTGAAGTTGCTGATGGACAGCTTGCTGTCATTTCTCCTCTTCCTCACACTCTTGCCCACTAAGACATGATGCATAGATTGGCACTAATTACTGTCCTCTCTGTGCCCTCACTTACAGACACACTTTTTCAGTCCACTCACACACAATCAGTCCAGCTCCATCAGTTACGATTCAGTTACGACTGGCTGCTCCATCCTGGTTACAGACAAGCTAAATTCCCTCATAGTTTTTAAAATTTAACTTGTACTGACAAAGCAGTTTGGACCCGTGTCAACCAGTGTCCTCAAATAAATGTACTGTCCTCCAATTTCTTATATCAAAAAGTGTTAAACTAACTTGGATTAACTAAAGTTGGACTGGCTGTCTGATATGTCATTACACATTCACTGCTTTTAAATGGCTTACAAATGTATCTGTTAAATTAATTAATGAACATTTTATTAATGCTGACAAAAATACATTACAGGCACTGCGATGTACAAGTACAGTAATATAACTTTGTCTCTCCTGTAGATGGGCCTAGAACATGAGGAAGAGAAACTGGAGATCAAGAGACAGGTATCGGAGTTGACCTTATCCCTGCAAGAACGAGAGTCCCAGATCAGCAGCCTGCAGGCTGCACGCCTTGCCCTGGAGACTCAGCTACAGCAAGCTAAGACTGAGCTTGAGGAAACCACTGCTGAAGCTGAGGAAGAGATCACTGCACTGAGGGTAATATGAGCTTCTGCAAACGCATTCATAGAAATGCAGATGGACAAATTGTAAATCTTTCGATTTTGATTCAGTTTTGATAGGGTTTGTATACATTTGAGCTAAAGCTGTAACATTGCCCATGATGTCTGTTTTGATTGAATTTCTGTCATTCCCTTTTCCCTCATTTCTCACAGAACCACAGGGATGACATTCAGCGCAAGTTTGAGGCTTTGCGAGACAGCTGCTCAGTAAGTGCTGAACCAGCCTTTTGTCCTTTGGCATGTTAATAACTGTCCAAAGTTTTTTAAAGACCCTGATTGTTCACATGTAAAAAAAGTTTTGATGTGACCACACGATCCACTGAATTACGTTTTTTTTTTTTGTCGTGAAAACCCAGACTGACATGTTATTTGCTATAACAAGTCACGCAGAAAAATCAGGATGGATAGGCTCAGTGTATTCATTAGTCCAAAAAGTCCCAAACTATCTTCAGCACAGGATGGATAGGCTCAGTGTATTCATTAGTCCAAAAAGTCCCAAACTATCTTCAGCACAGGTGTACTATGTGCTAAACATATATGTTATCTACTGCTACCCTAATCCCCTGTTCAACTTTCTGTTCTCACCTACAAGGCTAAAACCTCTGCCCGCTTGCTTTGTCTCAGGTGATCACTGACCTGGAGGAGCAGCTTACACAGCTGAGTCAGGAGAATGCTGAGTTGAACCGCCAAAACTTCTACTTGTCAAAGCAGCTCGATGAAGCATCAGATGACAGGGAGGATCAGCTGCAGCTCAGCCAGGAGGTGGACCGCCTTAGAAGGGAGGTGGCTGACCGTGAAATGCACCTCAACAACCAGAAACAGGTAACATACATTAACTGCTTACCTCAGGTCAGTGAATGTGATGCAAGGTGAATATATTTCCTAACTGCAGATGTTGTGAGGTATACATTTCTGTATAAACAGTGACTGTTTTAAATTAACTGCTGAATTCAAAGCCACAGAATTTACCTTGTGATTTTATAGGATCATAGCTTTTAGATTGTGGCCGTCAGTGAAAATGTGATAACAATCACGTGGTACAGCCAAAAGCTGCAAAAGATGTTCTTTTCAGTCTGTTCTTTTCATTTATGCTCTCAGAACATCGAGACACTGAAGACAACATGTAGCATGTTGGAGGAGCAGGTGGTGGAGCTGGAGTCTCTAAACGATGAGCTGCTGGAGAAGGAGAGGCAGTGGGAGGCGTGGAGAGGAGCTCTGGAGGATGAAAAAAACCAAGCTGAGAGACGCACCAGGGACCTGCAGAGACTGCTAGACAATGAGAAGCAGAACCGGTAACACTCAGGCATTTATAGTTTTAAATAGATATATACACTTGTGCATAGACTATTGTTGTCCATCACGGCTTGTTGTGTTTCTCAAAGGCTGCGTGCGGAGCAGCGCAGCACCGAGTCTCGCCAGGCGGTGGAACTGGCCGTCAAAGAACATAAGGCTGAGATACAGGCCTTGCAGCAAGCTTTGAAAGAGCAAAGACTGAAGGCTGAAAGTCTTTCTGATACTGTGAGTCTATCGCATTTAATTTAACTTTAATCCTTTGCTCAGTTCTTTACAATTAAGGAGGTTGTAATGGTGTGTTTGATGGGATTCCTGGAAGAGCTCATCAGTCTTTACTGTTAGAAAAGACAAGTAAATTAAGAAAACATCCTATCTATTTTACAACTCGTGGGGTGAAAGTACAACACAGCAGCGATGATAGAGGCATAAATTATAACATGTTCAATCAACACTTGGAAATGTCTGATTCAAAACCTTAGTCATTTAAGTAGAATTGGAGAAAAAAACTGCTGCTGCTTTTCAATTGGTTACAACATTGTTTCAACAATTTGCATCATTTTGTGTTTTACAATTCCCAAACGTCTTTCGTTAGTTTATGTTTTGTCTATTCGCTGTGTTTGCTTGAAAGAATTTAGGTCTCTGATCCTCTACTTTTTAGTCTTTGTGACAAATTGTCTCTTACATATGTCATGACAGCTCAATGATCTGGAGAAGAAGCATGCCATGCTGGAGATGAATGCCCGCAGCTTGCAACAGAAACTGGAGACAGAAAGAGAACTGAAACAAAGGCTGATGGAAGAGGTAGGAAGAGACATGCGATCAGCCTGCATTAACAGCTGCACCTATGAAAAGTGCCCACCTGGACATCAGTTAGACATTTGTTTGCTGGTCCCAACAGCAGGGGAAGCTGCAGCAGCAGATGGACCTGCAGAAGAGCCACATTTTCCGTTTGACCCAAGGCCTTCAGGATGCTCTGGACCAAACTGACATGCTGAAAACTGAGAGGACAGATCTGGAGTACCAGCTGGAGAACATACAGGTGCTCCAGGCAATACAGTTGTAGTAAGATTAAATACGGTAGGCTCCGCAAGGAGGACACCCTGGTCAAATAGTATAATAGTGTGGCAGATATTTACATGTAACGAGGTATCTGTTAGACTGATGATAAATCCTCATTTATGTGTACTCAAGGGAATTATTTTTTAAAGTGAACCTCAGGGGCATTTCTTTCTCTGAGCTTCTGATTTCCCTGCTGCAGGCTGTGTACTCCCATGAGAAGGTGAAGATGGAAGGCACCATCTCCCAGCAGACCAAACTCATTGACTTCCTGCAGGCCAAAATGGACCAGCCTACCAAAAAAAAGAAGGTCTGTTCAAATATTAAGCAATGTATCTTTAAAAAAAAAAAAACAGATTTAATTTTAATACACGCTTCAATGGAACATCTTAACAATGTAAAATAAAAAACAAAATGTACTAAATGCTTCCCTCTGTACAGGGCATATTTGGGCGGAAGCGGGAAGATGTAGGTACCACAACTAATGGGGCACTGGCTTCACAGGCCCAGCCGGCTGTTCCCATGCAGTACAGTGACATGAAAGTGGCTTTGGAAAAGGAGCGTTCACGATGCGCAGAACTGGAAGAAGCTCTGCAGAAGATGAGGATCGAGCTGCGATCCCTCAGAGAAGAAGGTGGGGACAGAACTCTTTAAGCCCACCATGCTATTGATGTTAATCCTTGGTCATTTTTTCTTCCCTCAGAGTGGCCCATTTTGGTTCTTACATGTTTTATTGTTTATTCATTTTTTAAGAATGACACCTTGATTAAGTTGTTGCACAAGAAATCTGGGATCTCGACATTTCTTTTCAGTCCTGTTTATTAGAATTTATTAAAAATGTGAAAAGTTATAGCTGTGGGCCGCAATGATCTTCTTTGCTGCTCTCGGTTGAAGAAGTCTCTTTCTGAGCTATGCATTTCCTAACCCTAATCCTTTTTTAACGGGGCCCAATGTTTTCCAGCCTAATAGCTGCTGTTCTAAATTTTTGTCCCTTTTATTTCCCTGCTTCTGATGATTTAGCGGCTCATTTCAAAGCGCAGGAGCATGTGGCCTCGTCCACGCCAGCTCAAGCTCGGCATCAGATCCTTATGTCAGCCATTGTCAAATCGCCTGAACATCAACCCAACCCTAGCAGCTTGCTCAACCCTTCCACTCGCTGCAAGGAGACTTCTACACCTGAGGGTAAGTAAAGAAAAATATACATATGCTTAACTACTATAAACAAATACACAGGTAAGCTAAAGGCAGATCATAGACAATTGGTGTAAATTCAAACCACAGATTTTCTGTTCTGGTGCTGTGCAGTTTACCTCACAGAAACATTCAACCTTATGCTAAACAAAATTGACTCCTTGGTCACCCGTTTTGTTTATGTGGTGTGTTGTATGTGTATTCTCTCAATGGTCAGTTTCACAAAGCACGATTATGAAGCTGAAATAGTTGGATAACTACACTCAGAAACATGTTTAAAGGGCTCGAAACCATCGGCTGACTTGAAAACAAACAAAGATACAGTTCTTTTTACCTTGTTATCCAGCTAAAGTAATCCTGCTTGACCCTGTTTCACAAAGCAAAGAAGTATGGATTATTAACACAAAAAGGTTGTTTTCAGTGTTCACCATAGACTCAGAATCTTTGCAGCTTATATTATCTCTGAGTAGCCTATCCGATGTATCATATCCAAAAGTGTAAATGACTTATCCCCTAATAAGCTCTGAAACAATTTATAAGTTGAAGAATTCAAAAAGCAGTAAAGTGCTGCATTCAGAACAGCCCAAACACTTGACATCACAGGCGCCATCAGTTTTGCTTTGTGATTCAGGCCCCTGAATGTCCATGATATTTTGCTTCCACTTAGCTATTGTTAGACTGCTCTCTCCTTTCTGTCTTTTTCCTGTTGCTCCTCACAGAAAAGAGGAGGGTCACATTTGAAAGTAAGTTAGCAGTTACAGCAGCTACTCAAACTCATGAGCTCATCTGGTGTACATGCATGTCTACTATCTACCCACACTCTCATTGTCATGTTGTACGTCTGTCTCATTGTCCATCGGCTCACTGTAACTTGACCAAAGACTCTGTGCTTGATGGCCAACTTTGATGCAAAGTTCAAGTCTTTGTTCTTGGAGTCATTCTTGGAGTCATTATTCAGATAGCATATGGTATGATGGACAGCTTCTCATGCAGAAAACCTTTAATGCATTCCATGCTCAGTGGCTTGTAAAATCTGATTAGGTTTGGTTATTTTATGGTTATGGAAGATTCAATCCTAATATCTGTAATCAAGTTCACTAATTCATTAATCAAATTGCCCCATACTGGCTGGAAGGATGCATCTAATATGTATTGCTGACTGGGGCAAAAAGAAACCGCATAAAAGACTGCTATTACATTCCCTCCTTTCATTAGCTTCCATCCCAGCACTTATTTTCAATCCTCCTTGCATTGCAGAGTTTGGTCGCCGTGTGAAAGAAAGAATGCACCACAACATCCCTCATCGCTTCACTGTGGGGCTCAACATGAGGGCTGCCAAATGTGCCGTCTGCCTGGACACTGTTCATTTTGGAAGGCAGGCTGCCACTTGTCTAGGTCTGTTTCATGCTCAGTAGCTGGGCATTCGTAATGTGAACACGTTTAGATGTCACTTTACTGGTCGAAATATAATTTGTTCGTTTTGACCAGGATTATAGATCCATCTTTTATGATATCTAAAGGTGAACAAGAGTTTGACATATTCTTAAACCAACAACGTAGAGCTAGGAGAAGGTTTACCAGTTATAATGAAATATGATATTTAAAGATTTTTCTTTGTTCTTCCAGGCATGAGCCTCTGAAATATGTTTCTGTTATGAATGAGTGTTTTTAGTCGTCTCGCTGTCCCATTACAGAGTGCCATACCCTATGCCACCCTAAATGCTCACCATGTCTGCCGGCCACCTGCGGTCTTCCAGTTGAATATGCCACTCATTTTTCTGAGGCTCTGTGCCGAGAAAAGGCTAACTCACCGTCTCTGCAAGTTAAAGAGGCCAGCGGGCACGTCCGCTTGGAGGGATGGATGAAGCAGCCAAGGTAACGAATCCTTACTGCCACATGTGCAATATGTCATACACAGCAGGGATGCAAGCCGGGGTTTTAAAACACATTCTTTACACAGAAATGGCAAGCGTGGGCAGCAAGGATGGGAGAGGAAATATGTAATTCTCGATGGAACTAAAGTGTCAATCTATGATGCAGAGCCCCGGGAAGGTCAGGAAGATGGCAGAATTTAGTTTTTAACATTTTAAACGTAAATTCTGCTTCAGTATTCACTAAGGCAGATTGTCATGATGTATGTTATAACAGAAATCAACTTTTTCCTTACAGATTGTGTAAAAGCTGAGGAAGAGTTTGAGCTCTGTTTGCCTGATGGAGAGGTGACTGTTCATGGAGCTGTTGGGTCCTCAGAGCTCATCAACACTGCCAAGTCAGGTACAAAATCAGAACCAATTTTGTTACTCAGCATACCATATTCAGGATTAACCTACAGTTTTTGTGCTTCCTAAGTGCAGGTGATATTAAAGAACCGTCCTCCTGTGCTGTGAAGTCTAGCTCCTAACAAAGTTACCTACTGACTGTCCTTTCTTGCTTTTCCACAGACATCCCATATGTCTTAAAACTGGAGTCCCATCCTCACACCACATGCTGGCCAGGCCAGTCACTCTATTTTATGGCTCCCAGTTTCCCTGACAAACAGCGCTGGGTGGCTGTGCTGGAGTCTGTCGTGGGTGGCAGCCGAGGATCAAAAGACAAAGTGGATGCTGATGCCGTGAGTATCATTTTTGCATTTCAAATATCTTCATTGGTATTTTTCAAGATTGATGGGGTTCAGAATTTAAGATTATTTTTTTTATGAACGGTAGCTGTAGCCATGGGCCTCCCGGGCTTAATTATTAGGTTTAGACCAAGTTGTTCCCCAGTCCAATGGTGGTTGTGTTGTTTGGTGTGAAAATTAGGTAAGATGTAATTAATGCTTTCATTAAACATCAGCCAGTGCCTTCACGTCCTTTTCTTCCTCTCCCTCTTCTCTCTCTTTCTGCATTTTCTCAACATCACATTCTGTATTTATTTGTTGTCCTTGTGTTTTATTCTGTAATTAAACTGTCCTGGTGTGTGTGTATGCGTGTGTGTATCTCCATTCAACTTGGTTACGTGGATCATGTTGTAGGCAGGTGGTTCTAAAAGACAGAAGAACCTATCCCCTCTGGTTCAGGTACAGTAATAAGCTGCACGAATGCTTGGGCCCCAGTCAACCGATCGACTGAGCATGCAGTAGCTGCACACAACTACGCATACGACACTGATGCACTTCAGTGCAGGTCAACACAGCCTGAGGGTCAGCTACTGATCATGGTTAATGGGACCAGCTGTCCTGGAGAAACAGCTCAATTTACTCAGACGCTTACATAGAACACGGGTGTGAATAGGCTGCTGCACACATTGACTTGGTGTCCTATGCTGCCATGCATGCTTCTGCTAAAGCAATGCTCTGCTTTATCCCCCCTTAGTGAAACATGATATACACATGTAAACGTTTGAGATTTGATCCTAATGGCAGACATCAGCCCTCATGTGGAATTTAGTTCATTTGTGTTTAGCAGCTTTTTAAGGACATATTTATTCATCTATGCTTCTCTTTGTGTCTTTTGGAAATGGAGTATTTTTGCTATAGAGAACAGTTCCTTCATTACTGTGCTTGGCAGCCTTTATAAAGCCTTTATAAATATTCCTACTTTTGTTTCATCTGTCCAAAATTTGCTCAGATCAAAAAAATTAAACCTAAGAAAAGCTCTTTTTAAGATATATAGAATAGGCCCTTTTTCGGACAGATCCCTCAAAGCAATTACAATATCACAATCTTGAACATTTGACATGTTAAATGAGGCCTGTGACGCTTGGTGGGACATACTCTCTTGGGAGGAGGGACTCTAAAAGGTACCAGTAACTCTTGGGCAAAAATGTTTTTCTCTAAGACCATTGTGGATATCCTTTGCTCTTTGTTGTATGTTGGCCCACATGTGATTGCTGCAGACGCGCTGCCTAAACCTCTGCTTTCAGAGCTGCAACGCAATTAACAAAGTTTGATTTGCCGTGTCTGCCTGTTAATTACTCTATTAATTCTCACAGATGCAGTTAGGATGCACACAGTGCCTTTTGGCTTTGTTTTTGCTTAATAAATGATAAACACTGAGTAATAGCTCATGTGCTGTTCATGTTAGGTTGTGTTTATGGAATAAAAGACAGTAAGTATCAGATCCTGAATGTCTGTAAGGACATCATGAATGTCCACAGGATCCGGTAACCACGGGGCTTTAACAAAAAAGAACTCCAATCATAATATGAACACAGCATTAACCTGCACACACCTTGGACATAGATGAAAAGGGACTGTTTGATAAAACAAGATTTTTACATTAGATCAGATTTGGGCTTTTAAAAATATTTTATATTTTTTATTTCATTCTCAGTTTTGCGAGGTCTAAAGAGAAGATAGCATTTCATTTTCGTACAGAAAAGATCTATATCCAGGGGATATTGTGCAGCACATTGGCTCTGTTGCTCTCTTTCACATGCTCACGGTGAATCTCCTGGCTCGACACTTTATATTCAACTTGTGGTGGGATTACCTCCCCAGGGTTCTTTCTTTTCCACGGTAATTTTCATTCATATTCAGAAATCTTTTTAGCTGTGGCCTCTTTTAAATTCTCACCATTGGCTCACTGAAATGCCAATTTAAAATTTGAACTCGGAAACAGTATTTTTTATATTTTTACTGAGAGAATAGCAAATGCTCAGAGCCCATGGTATAAACCTTTACCAGTGCTTCCTAGTTCATTTGTATTTGGTGGAATGACAGCAGTTTTCTGGTTTAGACGTCTCCAGCTTGCACATGAATTCAGCCAGATGTAATGGATGCTTTACTAGTGTGGTGTTTTGTGAAGACTGTCTGGCTGACCTCCTTGCACTGTTGGCTTCTCTTGATAATTGCCGACTTTTCTTCCGGAACTTTTTTTCACCGGTCTCCTTCTGTTTGTTCTGGTTTGTCGACATCTTTTTTGTTTGTTTGTTTGTTTTAATAGAAACTTCTCGGCAATTCTCTGCTGAAACTTGAAGGTGACGATCGTTTGGACATCAACTGCACTCTGCCGCTCACTGACCAGGTAAATATGATAATATAATATGTAAGATTTTATCCTGTCTCTCACTGTTACGTCACCCAGATGAATGTTCAGTTGTCATGATGCCCCTTTTCTTTTTTTGTTCAGATCGTTTTGGTTGGCTCTGAGGAGGGTTTGTATGCTTTGAACGTCATAAAGAACTCTTTGACCCACATCCCTGGCCTGACATCAGTCTTCCAGATCCAGATCCTGAAGGAACTTGATAAGCTGCTGATGATCACTGGTGAGTAAATGGAAGCTATTATAAGTCATTCTAAAACTACTCAGAAAGGTGCCTCTCTTATAAACATTTATAGCAGCAACTGCTTGCTCTTCTTAATCAGATCATGCAAAGTTTAGTTTTAGTTCATTTAAAATCTGCCACATCCACTTAGGATTAAACATGTTCAAATGCATTGAAATATGTTGGCCATTTGCCTGTGAGTTTTATTATGCATGGCATGATTGATGTGTCACTCAGGCGAGGAGAGGGCTCTGTGTCTGGTGGAGATCAAGAAGGTAAAGCAGTCGCTGTCACAGTCCCATCTCCCAGCACAGCCTGACCTCAACCCCTTCATCTTTGAGACAGTCAAGGGATGCCACCTCTTCTCCTCTGGAAAGGCGAGTCAACCTGTTACATACACAAAGTTAAAACACTCCGGAGCTGAATTCAGCCGCAGTTAATAAGCTTAACTCCACAGTAACAACAATGCAGTGAAGCAGATATCTTCAGCTCTCCTGACAGGAGTTTTGTCTTTACAGATCGACAATGGGATCTGTATCTGTGCCGCTATGCCAAACAAAATTACAATTCTGCGACACAATGAAAGCCTCAACAAGTTCTGCATCAGAAAGGTGAATGAACCGTAAAGGCTCATAGATGGTGTGCTAAACGGTTTGTGCTCTGCTGACTTGATTTTGTGTTTGCAGGAGATTGAGACATCTGAGCCTTGCAGCTGTATTCACTTCACTGGCTACAGCATCATTATCGGCACCAACAAGTTCTATGAAATCGAGATGAAGCAATATGTGCTGGAAGGTAGGCCGCTGTGGTTTAAAGTGTTCTTTCTTGACAGCCGGATGCCAATCGAGGGAAGTTCCATTTTGTCTCTGTGTGAATTCAGCATTCCCAGCTGACACTGATGATTTTCTTTCCGCAGAGTTCCTGGATAAAAACGACGTAACACTTGCTTCGGCTGTCTTCGCTGCATCCTCCCACAGTTTTCCTATTTCCATCATTCAGGTCACCACAGCCCCACAGAAAGATGAATACCTGCTCTGTTTCCATGGTTAGACATTTTATTTGCGTGGGCACACATGAGTATATCATTCACACATTTGATTACATACAAGAGGTAAAGCCAATGCTGGAAACAGCTTTTCTTGTATGCAATGTCGATTTTAATTGGTTTTAGGATTGTGCCTTCAGTTATGTTTGGGATTGGTTAATTTTGACCAATAGCTGGAATTTACTTTGCAGAGTTTGGTGTGTTTGTGGATTCATATGGCCGCAGGAGTAGAACAGATGATATCAAATGGAGCCGTCTGCCCCTCTCATTTGGTTAGTGTAAATCATTGTCTTTGTTTCCCCCCGAGTGTAACGAGCCTTAATTTTGTCAGTTGTATTAGAGAAAACACATTGATGATTGAAGCGGTATGTTGGTGTTTCAGCCTATAGGGAACCCTACCTGTTTGTGACCTACTTCAACTCTCTGGATGTTATTGAGATTCAGGGACATGCTGCACTTGGGTAAGAAGATTCTGTTTTTATTGGTTTATTAATTTTTTATGTATGTGCCAAGCTTCCAAAGTTTTATTACTGACCCATCACTTGAGAACCATGAGGAATATCATCTATTTAGTGTTTTAATATTTGAAGGGTACGGTGGTTATTATTCTATTTTCCCACTCTTCTTTTTCTCAAGTCCGCACTCATACGCACACTTGGACATCCCAAACCCACGCTACCTTGGCCCTGCCATCTCCTCAGGAGCCATCTACCTGGCGTCATCTTACCAAAACAAACTACGGGTCATCTGCTGCAAAGGAAACCTGGTCCAGAATCAAGAAGGTGGAGGAGATCTTCAGCGTAACAGCTCTGGACGCAGGTGAGAACACACAGACAGTCTAAATCAGCCCCAGCTCACAGTCACCTTCTGTTATCCTTAATTCTTATGTTTGGGACACATGTGATCCAAAAGGCACTTTCTAAGATTTGTTTTAATTGTTAATGGTCACTGTCAGAAATGTCTCTTAGGCACAAGGTGTCAAATACTGGCAAGAAGTGAGAGCTGACATTACAGGTTTCTGTAAGCATTGGGCTCTTTCATGCACACTGGTGTTGACAGGTCACTGGGCATAGCTGGCACTGAAGGGCACGGGCTGGCATCCACTGGTGGGGATGGCTGAATTACTATAATGTTTGGAAAAATGACTTCATCTTATTTTTCTTCTTTTTTTTTCTATTTTCTTTTTTGCTTGCAGGAAGAGGGGTTCATTTTTTATTTGTAATAAATCTTAAAATGTATTTTTAATTTTCTTTATTCCTTTTTTTAATTCATGGCCTCTGGATTGCCTCCCAACGTTATTGAAAGGAATTTGCTGAATAAATTCTTTCTCCATTTCCTGAGACTGGTCTATTGCGGTTTGACTCTCCATCAAAGCTGTTGCTCATAAAATCATCCTCAGACTTCCATCTCATTCAGGAGTCATCACTAATCACAAGTAACCATGCGGACTATGTTACCATATGAGATACGTGTTATTTTGACTTCATTATCCTCTTTACATTCTCTAAGCAGCCAGACTCCCACAGTGCCAAGCAAAGCCCTTGACCTGACACACAAAATATCTCTTCCTTTAACCAAATCCCATGGGTGCTTTTTTTTTGCATCGGTTCCTCTTCGCAGCCCCAACAAGCGTGGGCCTCCCTCCTACAATGAGCACATCTCTAAAAGGCTGGCTGCCAATCCTCTAGTCCACGGAGATCCAGGCACACCTCACCGCTACCGAGAGGCTCGCACAGAGTTTCGGCGGGACAAGTCTCCCAGTCGTCCTCTGGAGAGAGAGAAGTCTCCCGGCAGAATGCTGGAGAGCCGGATAGTAGGCTCCCCCGGCAGGGCCATGGGCGACCCCAGGTTAGAGCGTTCCCCGGGCAGGGCCATGGCAGACCCTCGCATGGACCGCTCCCCAGGCCGCATGATGGACGTCCGGAGGGAGAGGTCTCCTGGACGATATGAGGAGCGTCAAAGGCTTCACACTGGCTCTGGCCGCACGCCCATAAACCCTGTTAACAAGGTTTGTCAGCCATTTCTACTGTACACAATCCTGTGATCACAATCCAGTGATCCCAGCATGTTTTTAAGGGGCTTCTGATAACCATCATCATAATCACTGAATGGTGAATTCCTGTACATTTACATAGACTGAGATTAAGAATGAATTCCTCTAATTAGGCATATGTTTCAATTTCCTGTGTACCTGAACTTGTATTCATCCTTCAGGTGTGGGACCAATCATCCGTTTGAGAAGCAGCTGAGCCTCATATACAGATCATCTTTGTGAAGACAAAGGATGGAGCAGAGAAACAGTGAGATGTCACCAACTCATGATGAAACACTGCCACACATCTGTTTTGCCTGAAGTGAAAGACCCAAACTGGAAACAACCTTGCTATCAGAACATAGTGAGAACATGAGAAAATAAAGAGATGTCTTTAGAATCAGGTTTTTTTTTTCAGTAAAGAACAGAATGCTAAAATTACCTGGGAAGGTTTTTATTATGTTTTTCAGCATGTGTTCTCTACTCTGAGTAGGGATTGCTAATTAGAGATAGTTTCTCCTTCTAAGAAAATCTGGGACGCGAGCTGTCAAGTTAGGACTTGACTTGGTGGGTTTTGCTGATTTTTAGTTACCTTTTAGATTGTAGTGATCAGCGGAGATGAGCAAAGCCGTAGCAAATTGTTTGACTGAAAAAAGCATTATTGCAACTGTCCTCAGTAGCTCCAGATCAGGGCAGACGTGTAGCAGGTCACCTGCTGTCCATCCAGCAGTACCTCTGACTCCAGCCTCGCGCTGACATGTCAGCACACAATCAGCTTCGGCTAATTACAATCATCTTCGGCCCAGTCGTCTGTCCGCCATCTGCGGACGGCACCTAGCTGGAGAGTAAATTAATCTAGTAAAAGATGCATAGATAACTGAACCCTCCCTGATCCACTCCCACCTCCCCTGCATCAGAACTTCCCCGTAGAACCACACACTATAAAATTGTCAGCCCCCGAAAGGTTGACATGACCCAAGTGCACTACCCACTATCCCCAGCAGCAATGGAGCAGGACCTTTCTAATCCTTCAGAACGCAATCTGACTGTAAATAGACAAGACATAATTTTATATATATACATATATATATATACTGAGAGGGAATTTCAAGGCTGGACAAGCCATGTCTATTTTTGTTAAAGAAAAAAGTGATAAATTGTCCTCTTGAATGTCTGATGAGTAATCTTTTAATATGTCCTGATGTCCTTTATCAAGTGAGTGATTGTATCTGGATCAAACTTGTTTCTGCATTTCCATCCATCAGAGGGGATGGGAGAAAAAAAATCATGACTAAAGCTTACCACATAGTACTTGAACATTTCTTTTTGTACAGTGTCCCTTACAGTTGTATATAACCCAAAAATGTTAAAGGTGAAGATGAAAATAATCTTTGTTTTTCTCCTGATTCGTAAATGGCATGGATATGTATATCTAAAATGAAACGGAGTGTTGTCTTCTGCTTCTGCCTCATTGGGTTATATTTCTACCCCACATTTTAACACTGAAGCACGTGAATAATATCTTCTTTCATTCAACTATTACTATCTGCACAGTCAATTCATGTGATCATTTGTACCAAATCTCCTCTTGTAGCAAGTTGAGACAGTCTAATTTCAAATTTTGAAAAAATCTGAATTATTTGCTCCCTTTTCTCCAAGAGTATTTCTGCGCATCAAGCTCTGACCTACTGGGAAAAAAATGTAACTATTTTTTTCCTCTTTTTTTTTATTATCAGGTTCTCTGAATGTAAGCAATTGAGATGCCTAATTTAAATTTTCCTGGTGTCAATCAACAGCAAGGCATTTGGCAGGAAGACATTTTTCAAATGTTGAGTGGCATTTTTTTTGTTCAGTTTTTTAAATGATTTTTTTAAGATAGGAAAAAGCCTGAATGCATTAAAACCTAGAGCAGACTTTTTAAAAAAATGTTCCATATAAAAAAAAAAAAAGGACACCAGAAGCAACGCACATTTTTGGTGTCTATAGGACTCTGTACAAAAGGGTTTTGCATCTTATTTGGATTTAATTTTATATTTTTAATTTCCTTATGCTTTCACAGGATCCTGATCATATTGCTGTAATGCTGGATATGATATTGATGTCTGCTAACAAATGTTTAATTAGTGTTCTCTGTAGAGACTTTGTCACATAATATTAAATATTACAAGCTTTGTCTTTCAATTCAAACGTCTGCTTTGTGCCCTTTTTTATGCATTTACTTTTTGTTTTACTTTTTTCAGTTTATACGCTGTTTCTTCAGTGCATTTTTAAGGTAAAGGAGATAAAAGTGGGGTCATCTGAAGTCATTTCCCCTCCTCTCCCGTGCTTCCAAACTCTGAGACTGTAAATGAAATGGCCATTTGTCCACATCCATTGTGTTGGAAGAGGCTGGTCTATTTATAGGTGTTTGATCCTAGTGCTCAGCCGATGTGACAATAGACTGCCATTCCAGCTACAGAGGCTGGAGCGGCCGCCGGGATCCAAGACGAGCTGAGGAGGGGACCGCTGTTAAAGTTTTTAACAGCCCCTGCCTCATTGGATAACAATAACTCGTCTAATTTTGACCTCCTTGTACACAATGCTGTGAGCTGACACCGACAGCAGCAGCTGCCGTTAATTCATCCTCGGCGCTGGGTTCAGCAGCGAGGGGGCCGGAGCGCAAGGAGGCTTTCAGCGCCTCTCCTTATATAGCTGCCACACCTGTGGCCTCCCCTCCTAACCTCGGCCCATTTAGCTCATTTTCACACACTGTCGCTTTTCTTGACCGGGGAGCTTGAAGTGACACTGGATGACTTGTTAATGGTGCATAGAGACGTGGCACGTTGTAAGGATGTGCCCAGTGTCACACTTCGACATGTCACACTTTATGCTGTTGACATTCTTGAGCTTTGTTTTCAGACCCTGCTCCTCTAACAGCCAGTGCAGTGCTCGGCAGACGGCCTTCCCTTTTCTTCCTTGCATATTTCATTTCTGGTCATTATTTGATTTATAGATTTAAAGCATCCCGTCCATCCGTTTCACGGCAAGAATGGCTGCACCATGGTTTAGTTCCAGTAGATGAGAGATGAGGGAAACAGAAAATAGACACTTAAATATCAACAGATGCTTTCACTTGAGGTTGAATATGGGCATGCAGAGTCTGTCATTGTAACATGGCTCTGTGAGGGAAAGCTCAGCCATACCAGTGATGTGAGGAAGCTGAAGAGAAATGCGAATAGGTTTGGCTCTCATTCTGTCCTGACAGGTCACTAAATTACACTTAATGAGCTGGTGATTTTCAAGCACTCTCATCTTTTTTTCTAAAATGACAAGAAGGCATGATTGGTGCTCGGATCAGAGCATCAAATTATGTGCTGATTACAGTGTTGTGGATGAGGGTCCATGACCGAGCCGAGTGCTGTAATAACCGAGACGACAGACTTTGACTGATCAGGTTTTTTAGAGCTTTAATTATTGATGTTAGAAATGTGGATTCCCAAATAGACCTTATTTAAATTGATCTATTCCCCCCTAAACACCTTTGCTCTGATTTCTCTGCTAAATGTATGTTTTTTTACACAAAGTTCAGTTTGTTTCAGAAAAATGTCAACTTTGTCAAAGATATTTGATATTCGACCTGTTTTCATAAGCAATGTAATCAGGAATTAATTAGATTTTGGTCGGAAATATTTTCTGAACATAAACAGTTGCATCTGATTAGATTTAAAAAATGTTTTTTAAAAACTCAACAACCACCCCATGAGTCTCCATGCTCTGCTCTGTTTATTTTTTTTTATTCATGCAATTCTCATAATATTGGCAGTTTTCACAATGAAGACTGTGGTTTGCAGACAGATGATGATTGAAAGTTTGAACCCTCAGTCAGTTCTTGATTTTCTAGACCAGTCCTTCCACTCTCCACTATGTTCAGTGTCAGTTCTAACTACATGAAGAGATGATTAACTGTGTGTCCGCGCTTTTCTTTCTCCTTTTCTTTGGCGAGTATGCGTTACTGTATGCTCTGTATGAAGCATCATTTACCTGTCACTTCCTAAAGAGGACATAGTTTATTAATATCATCCAGTGGAGCTGTGGCTTTGGGATACAAAAGGCCACCCACAATCTCCCCATTGTTCACTGGCATCATTGTAAGTCGGACACCCCAGCTGCTCAGCCATGGTAAGTTGATGTGTGTGATGATGCCTTTTTTTTCTTTTTCAGATGCTCAATATTTTGCTTTAAAAAAGTGATGTTCTTCATTTGTTTAAAAAAAACAATGTATAAAATCAATTAACACCAATGTTAACATTTATGGTAACTTTTAATTACCTTAATATGTCTTAAACATATTTTTCTAGATAAATGTGAAACTGATGTGATGCCCTTTCAAGGGATTTTTTTCTGGCATGAATATTCCATCATGAAGCCATTTTATTCAGGTTTGTGTGACGCACAATTTTGCTTTAACAAGCATCTAATGTCTGCCTCGTCTCTCCTTTTGTATCTATGCTAATAGGCCCCAAAGAAAGCCAAGAAGAGGGCAGCAGAGGGAGCCAACTCCAATGTGTTCTCCATGTTTGAACAGGCCCAGATCCAGGAATTCAAAGAGGTGAAAGCTGCCAAACTAAGATTAGAAAAATAATGGCTCGTGAATGAAAAAAACTAGATCCCAGTGTTGAGGGTTGAGGTCTATAAGGCAGCAAGTTTAGGTCTCCAGCTACTTTCCCTCTTTGTTTCATCTTTTCCATTGTTCATCACAACAGTATGCCCACCTGTCTATTTTCCTGCCGCTGACTTGAGAGCAGTGAGGCTCGTGGTATGCAGGAATGAGGGTCGGTGGTGCCCAGACATTCAGACTTTGTCATCAGTGATTAGGCTGGAGATGAACTACAGGGCATGCCCTGAATGCCAGACTGAGGGGGATTGGCGTGTTATAAATACTTAACACTGCTCTTCCAGCTCATCTATGGACCTGTCCCCCCAAACCACCCACACACACAAGAATCAAGGGAATAAAGGCAATTCATTAGATTACTGTGGACTGTGCAGTCACCTTTTAAACTCTCTTTGCTGTGATCTCAGGCCTTCACCATCATGGATCAGAACAGAGACGGCTTCATTGACAAGAATGACCTGAGGGACACTTTTGCTGCTCTAGGTATCCTCACATCCATTTCTCACTTATCTTGGTGACCACTGTCTCTGCGAAGTAATCATCAGCTAAAGCGCAAAGCAGATGGTGGATCAGCAACATTCCCTAGTTTTTCTCACTTTTCAGCAGATTGACCTGCTTATTCTACTTATTCTCTTCACGCTGTACGTTCACATTGACTATTTGCTGCCACAGGACGTCTGAACGTGAAGCAGGAGGAGATTGACGACATGCTCAAAGAGGCTCCAGGCCCAATCAACTTCACAGTCTTCCTCACCATGTTCGGTGAGAAGCTGAAAGGTCAGGATGCCTCCGATGCTAATTTAACCTAAGAGAAACACACAAGCGTACGGTATGCAAAGCTTATTTGTGGACGTGCTGCAAGATGTGTGATGGTTTCTTGAATATGTCCAGGTGCTGACCCAGAGGAGACCATCCTCAATGCGTTCAAAGTCTTTGATCCCGAAGGAAAGGGGGTATTGAGGAAGGACCAGTAAGTGAAATAACACTCCTCTTCCAACACGTCTCTTGGAAATATGCAAATCTGTTGGACGCAGTGCTGCATAAGCGTACGACTACAGTTGTTTGCCTCAGGACAGATCATTGTGGTCTGCACTTCTCCTTCTGCTGTGAAAACTCGTTTTCTTTTCAATCTTCAGCGTGACACAGATGCTAACAACCCAGGCCGACCGATTCTCTGCTGAAGAGGTACACTGTGGTCTTTTTACACTAATTGCCATCATTATAGCAGAGTGCTTTGCGCTGGTGTGTGCGTCTGAAAAATACGAGCATGAGCGTCACTCTGACGACCACATAGTTCCACGTCAGGCGCATTTTCATGCAAAATATTTAAAACACGCACACAATCTGTGAATCGTGCCACTCTCTCATGAAAAATGAGTAATGTGTTGTTCTTGTGTGTATTCTCCCTCTTCCTTGTGGAGTAGATGGAGCAGATGTTCACTGCCTTCCCCCCTGATGTGGCTGGAAATCTGGATTACAAAAACCTGGTGCATATCATTACTCACGGAGAGGAAAAGGACCAGGAGTAGGCCTTCGTGCCCACATATTCATCTGACAGAAAACCATTTTCTTCAAGGTGACGCAGTGTCCATGAAGAAAAAATGGACTGATTACCAAAATTGTATGTTGGCTTCATTTTTTGGCAATAGTGACCCCATCGGAGGATCTTGACAAAACGTTGTTCTCTAGGCTCTAAAAAAAATTGACAATCAAGAACATTACAACAGTCTGCTCTCTTGCTCTAACTCTGCTTTGTCCTCAGTACATTTCACCTGAGAATAATCATAACGGTCCTCCTCATAACTTTGTGCACCCAATAGTCAATATTGTCATAACCATGGGTTAGATTTATGCATGTCAGTCTAATAAACCTTCTCAAATATGGCTACTAGCCTGCTTTTTTAGACAGATGCTATCTTAGCCGACTGAGGATGAAGACGACAAGATAATGTTTGGCCCCCTGAACCAGGTGGCTTTACTGTAGTTATTTTAGTCCTGTGCTGATGTGAGGAAGGTAATGCTATACCAGGGATTTGGGGGGGGGCAGAGTCCCAAAAGGATGGCACTAATCCTCTCCAGCTTCACCTATCTCACTTGATAGACCTTGGTGGGGGGGTGTGTTTGGTGGGGAAAATCCCTTGTTGTTTCAGCTGGAGTGTGTGGAGCCGTGAGGAGAGCCCCACGCTGAGGAACTGCCTACTGGAGAGGGGCGGAGGGACATAGGTGGGTGATAGATGAATGTTTGGATCAACTTAAGTATTAGGGTTCATATTTTTAACACACAGTGTCTCCAGAGACAAAGTGGAGGGGGTTAGGCTGAGGGTAAAAAGTGGCACTCTGTCAAGCTACTGCATACACAATGAAAGCCTAGAAACAAAAAAGGATGAAAGGTTATTTACAAGCGACTCATGGTACTGGAGGAATTTAGAAACGGGACAGTGAATTTTCTAGATGAGAGTGTGGAGACCAGATAGAAGTGAATAAAATAAATAAATGAAATACTGAACTTAAATTTATCTCATAATCCAAAATGATGTTGAAACAAAGTTTACATACATTCTTGATGCGTGAAAGTAATCATTTTTAGCTATGATTAAAAAAAATGACACATTTCTCTGATCTAGTTGGAGGAGAAACACGGGAAAAGCTTAAATAATGTTTCTGTTGAGATGTCTTTAAAGCATTTACCTATCTCTTTACCGTAATTGAATGAGTACAGAAGACTGTGGTTACAAGAACAAGTTGTAATGCTGCAACTCATGCTACAAATGTACAGTAAAGAGTGTTGTTTACCACCAACATCATTATGCTGAAGGCTGTTTCTTTCAATTAAGTTCCATGTTGATTGAATAAAACAAAACAACTATATCACTGGAGCAGTCTGGAAAAATATAGACAGCTCTTTGCATTGTCTCATTAAAAATGCTACGGATGTGTCGTCTTAACTAATCTGCTGTCGTTGAGCACACAGACTAGAGCAAAGGAAGAATTCGAGAGAAAGTACTGAGAGCTGGGCAAAATTAAAAAATCAAAGGCACACATCAGACAGCAAACTTGGATCTCAGCTTTTTCCGAGGTCTTGAACAAAAAATCTTGAAACGCTGCTTGAAGGCATTAGCGCTACATTAATATCTAAAGGAAAAGATCAAATAAAGAGATGAGAAACTGAACTCTCAAGATTAAATTACATTTAGAGGCAACTCTTCCTCTGAGCCTCTGAAAGATTGTATGAGAATACCCTCTAGTGGCCTCTGAAGAAAATGAAAGATGAAATAAAGCAATTTGCTATTATGAAGGATAACATTTACAGACCTGATAGGCCTTAAGTCTTGAATAACTCCCCAAATTCAAAGCTACAAATAATCAGGAAGTTAGATATAAGTGGCAGCTTTGATAAAAATCTCATTAAAACCACATAAAATCCACTAAAACCTGAGATAACAACGATCCCTCTGCTGAGGATCACACACTACAATTCCCTGCAGGAACATAAGAGAAGATTTACAGCCGTCTTTCCTCAGAGGGAACATCTTACAGCGTGCTGACAGTGCAATCACTGCTCTCTACTGAGTTCTAATACAGTGCCTGAGTGGCATTTGGTTGACTTCTATGCATGAGAAATAATGGATGATAATAGCTCTCTGTTAAAACTGTCAATTTGTGCTGAGTGAGTATTTCCAAAGATAACTTCTTCGAGGATGCCATCCCAAGACGATGGAGGGGTTTACATTTACTTCTCATCCTGCTGCGTGACTGTAGAATCTTTATTGGATTCATTTAATTGTGCTAAAACTTAATTCAATAAAAACTACAGATATTAAGTCGTAAACATGGTGTTATTTCTTCATAGAACAACATGCCCAGACCATGTCTATTATATCTGCTAACGAGTTAATCCTGCTTGGCAAACAGCATGACATCCAGATAGGTTCAGTGGTCAAACTTACTATTTGAAGATATCATAAGAACAAAGCAGGGTTTGTAAAAGGGGATGAGGTCATTTCGCCATTACTGTTTCCTTTATTCTCTCCATACACCTTTCCACATAAAAATACATGATCGTACCTGGAGGCCCATAAAGTTGTCAGGGGGCAAAAATGCGTTAAAGATGAAACTACAGTACTCTAATAATACCGCCATCATTTTATTTTTCAGCTGTTTGAAATCTTGACTTTTTCACTTATAACTTCAGTTTTGCCTGTTTTTTAACCTACATGAAGAAAAGTCTATTTTTATATCTATCAGAACCCGTATTTGTGATAGCGTGCAAAACAATCAGTTAATAAAGAAGTAAATAAAGAAGCAAAAATCTTTATGTAAACAACTTTAAGCAAGATTTTAAATGTAGTCATGTTTCCGTTTTCTACTGTTAATATGACAAAACATATAGCACTGCTGGCTCATCTATTTTTTCTGTTTTTTTTATGGGCATCTTTTCAGTCTCTTCTGGCGGAGCCTTGTCCCACATCTCACCGTCCCTGACCGTTTACCTATGTGCGCATGACCACGTCATCTCAGTGGTTAGTTGATCTTTTTCCTACTAGTTCGGTCGGTGAAATGTCGACGTTTGAGGCTGGAGAACTCGGTGTTGTCGCTAGGTGCCGCTGGCCTCTCTGTGTTGCGGCTCTGGGACTGGCAGGGGGGCTGGATGTGGACAGTTGAGGACTCATGTGGGGGTGCAACCAGGTTTGTGTGTGTTTGTGAATTAGTAGGAGACTCGACGAACACCAGGGGGATTTTAAAACTTAACTGCTCCCAGTGAGAGACACCCCTTCTCGGAGGTTTGGCGATTCGGAGCCTTGTCGGCTGCTTTTTGTTTTTTTTTCACCCCCGCAGTCCAGCTGTGACCATCAGGGAGAAGGGCCGGTCCAGTTCTCAGCGTTGGAACCATTTCCGGCCAACATGGATGATTTAGGTAAGTTCGCTCGCCGTGAACGCACCATTACAGCAGTGCGTGAGAGAGCTCTCGCGGTGGGAGCAAACACACAATGCTAACACGGGGAAATGCAGGCTTCCACCGGAGCGTGACAACTGTTGTGTGTCTGTTTGGGTCGGAAGCATTTCTCTGCTATGGTGGGTTAAGTTATTCAGGTTAAACTGACAGCAGCGCGAGGTTCAACGCATAGAAATGCCCGACGTGCATCAGATATGAAGGGAAAAAAACAAAACGCTGACCCTTGGTTTACGGTAATTAGTTTAATTATCGTCAATATTACTGACGTCTACTCACTCGACTGGCCGGTGGAGCTTTTAACATGACCGTGGTCCAGTTTGGTCCACTCTGTCAGGCAGTGAACACCAGTGTAGGACTTCCTGAAGTTCATTATTCTCATTGAATGTGTGTAAGGTTTCCCGTTGAATGGGGCACGTTGACAGCCACCATGCCTCAGCTGGCCCTCTGCAAGGTGGAGCAGCAAGCCTCTGATGTAGCTCAGTTTGTTTGAACATGAACACTGCATTCATTTGGATTCTGCCACATACACACACAATACACTACATCCACAGCTTGTGTTGTATTCACACACACGTACACACAGATGCATGGGGCAGTTGCATTGCAAAGCTGAGTTCAACTTAACGCTCACCTTTTTCCCCTTTTTTTTGTGACAGCACAAACCTTAAAAGCTGAGGGCACAGGTTCGAGTTCTGGGAGGGTGTATGGAGCTATGGATTACAGAATAGCCACAGTCCAGACTGCCTCTCTAAAGGATCTCTTCAGGAGTTAGTCTGACCTTTCAATCGCAGATATGAAAGTGTCAAAAGTGTGTAAATACCGGAAATCTTGTGTGATTTTGGAACAGTTCTATCATTACAGGAGCACTTTTTTCTTTTCTTTTTTTTTACCCCTCTGGTGACTGTCGGGTTAAGTTTAGCTGGACATGTAATGCTTTGGAGGAGTCGGAGTTCACTGGAGTCTAAAAAGAAAACATCATAACGCTTTGGTGAAGTCAGAGCTAATAAATGTGCAGCAAAAGTCATCCAAAAACCTTCTGGCACCCTCTGTGAGCTGCAGGTGGACCTGCTATCAGACAAGAGAAGCATGTGAGAACATGACATTCACATTCCAGATGGGAAGTTCATGGACACCGCCTCGTTTCAGCTTTAAAACAACCCCCCCCCCCCCCCCCCCCATCTTAAATAATACTAGGTTGTTTCCATTTCGGGTTCAAAAGCACTTCTGTTTATAAAAAGAAAAAGGAAAATCTTGGTGGGAGTGAGAGTGCCCTCAGATTATTGGGAACTCTATATCCTCTCAGTATTTATGGAAACCTTCTCAGCTTACATGGGTTCAGGACTTCCCTTAAAGTAGCTGCCTAAAAAAAAAGTGTTACCCAACCCTGTATAATTACCATGTCACAGGGCTGTAAATTCTGTCATCGTTTTAGCAGAGATGTAAAAATGAAGTACACATGGAGAAATGTTGCAGGAGGATTTCAGTTTTTCTGGAACAGAGTTGCAGTGGGAACCACAGCAAAATAGGTTTTCCTTTTACCTGCTCCTAACAATCCGAGGCAGGGGGAAGAGTTTGAGGAAGCGCCGTCACTGCAGTGTTAGTGAGGCAGTGCGGGGATCTGTCTACTCTTTGCTCGAGGGAGACCACGGTAACCTGCATGTATTTTTAGCACAGGAGAGTCCCTCATCTTAAGAGCAGAGTCAGCAGCACCTAGAATTCTCTACCCCTGTTCCTCACAGTCTTTTTTCTTCATTTTCCTCCTACATCCTGCTGAACAAAGCCCGAGTGCTGACGTACTTGTCTGCTTTCATCCTTGTAGCATATTTCGGCGAGATCTCCCCATGTCCTCCCTTTCGGCTCTGCTAGATCACTGCGCCCCCCCTCAGCAGGTCCATGAGAGCAGAGCAGCATTGATCTCAGGCAGGCAGGGTGTTGGGGGGGCTCAGGCCCACATGCAGGGATTGGACCTCAGCCAGAATATATCCTCCTTTAACACTGCACTGCCCCACCCTCTATCATTCCCCCCCCCACACCATTCCTGTGGTGAACCACACAGGAAACTACAGGCTGCAGTGTATTGACATTTTAAAGCTGACTGACTTTGTAGTGGAGATTGTTGCACTAAGATTTGGATCAAAGCAGACTGTAAAGCTTAAATTGCCCCCAATGATCTTTTTTCTCTCTCTCCTAACAACTACTCAAGTGTTTGTTTGGTTCTCATATTATTTGTGCGGCCGTTGCAGGTTAGAAGCTGTGGCGTGCTCTGAAGCCAACTTTCACTAGCCCCATCCCTCCTCATCCATCAGCACGGCCCGGGGCCGGTGCTTGCCTTTCTGCTCTGGGCCAGCTCTGACAAGACGTGCATGCCAAAGAGTCCCACACGTTCAGCCTCACGTCCCTGATTGCGTTGCGCCGTATCCAGCTCTGTATGTGCGCAAACGCAGCCGCTCCCGTGTCTCTCTCTCTCTTACTGATTAATTTCACTGCCACTTTAGCGGAATCTAAAGGGAAGTGATTAGGATTTGGCTGTCGGCGTTGGAGCTGCCACGCTGGAAGTGCCACTCACATAGTGGGTGTGGGAAGAACTGTTCTTTTAGAGGGCCAAATGAGATCTGGTGTAACCTACATACTCAGCAGAGTTTAGATTTACTCTGTTTGTTTTATTGTTTAGACAAAAAGAAACAGCTCAGGACGGTCACGTGAGTGCTTCTCATTGTGCGACGTTCCGCTTTTATCTGTCACCCTCATTCATGTCTGAGCAGTAGTGTTACAATTCACCCTTTTTGTTTTATTTCTTCTTTTTTTTTGTGTCTTCAGTTCGCCTTCAAACATTTGAACTTCAGTTCTTTTGTTGTTTCATTGTCTTGCTTTCCAGTTCACCAATTATCCGATTTAATTGATTTAATTGTGGATTCTGAGGACTTGCATCAGCTTCCACCCTCAGTTCTTCCTCTCCGCTGTCACGTGATGCCCAGTGAAGGCGCCGCAGCTCTGGCTCAGAGACATGTTTAAGAGAGGCTAAAATAGGGGCACATTAGTGACTGAACAACGCAAACTATAACCAGATTTTCCACTCTCATCAGATCCTTCTACTGTTTACATTAAACACCATGAGTCACATTAACAGCCTGCTGTCAGGCTGCTGCAACACAGGGGCGATCTGCATTGGAGAGTCACAGACTTCCAGTTTTTGGGGGGGGTTTCTGGATGTAACCCCCTTTTTTTTATCCACCTGAGCTCCATCCAGACTTCAGCTTGCTTTTCAGACTCGTCTCTGATTTGTTACACTTCTTGTTATTCCTCCATGGTTTTGCATTAGAGGTTGTCAGGTGTTGTTGACAGTACGTCAAATACAAACTTGTGTTGGGTTCGTTGCTTCCTATATTTTTTTGTCTTTGTCTGATTTTTGCCCCTTCTTGCGCATGTCTTCCAAATCTTGCAGTATCATTGGTTGTTGGCTCCTCTTTCATGACAACGCTTTTCCCCCAATCAACTCCTAATTATATCAACCATGCTAGATATGTAAATTAGGACTTTGATGTCTTTGAAACCCTCTTGGATCACGCCTTTTAAACATTCTCATATATTTCTTGATGTATTTCTTGATGTCGCGTCCACTGCAGATTAGCTTTGAGGCGTAGGGACATTGGTCTGCGATGTCCACCATGTGAGCTATGCTTATCAGAGTTGGCCATCTCCAACTGTTGTGCTTTACACGTAACTGAATCTATTCATGTTGCATGTGTACTTCAGAGCAACATATGTTTTTTGGATTTACACGCGTCTTTAGAAATGTTGATCTGATCATTAAAGACTTGTGATTTTAATAAGTTGGTGGAACTTACTCACTGCTGTGGATGGAGGCCTCCACCTTTACAAAAGCATAAAGTGCACGACTTGGCTCAGGATAGAAGTGAATATCCATTTAGGGTAAATAAAATGGCAACAATAAAGGTGCAGCATTTAATGAGCGTCTGATAACCCTTTTGAGATGTCACTTTTTTTCTCATATCTGCACCTCTGTCATTTGCTGCTGTTTGCTGACTACAGCTTAACAGGCTGCAAACTCAGTTTAAGAACTTTTTTGTTTGTTTGCATAGTTTGCGTTTGGAGCAGTGTAAAAGAAAAAGAAGGAAGTTCTATATCAGACAACTTTGTGACCTTCGTCTGTACTACCTCTTCTGGTTCAGACAAAGTGAACTTTTGCACACAGTTGCATTTTTAAGCGCAAAGAGACTTTGAGCTCCTTAGAGTTCCTTTTTATGCAAAATCCCCACCAGTTAACTTCCCGTTTTTCAGAAGCTTATATATAAATATATATATTTCTGAGAGAAAAAAAGAATCCCTGCCTCAGCAGTGACTGGGCTTATTACAGCGCGGGCCCAGCCTGTGCGGAACGATAAGTGTCTCGTGCTTGACACATGCACATGAATCACACACACACACACACACTATGTGTGGTAGCCAGAGGCTTGAGAGGACGCCCTGGTATCTCCTCCTGGGTTAGTCCGTCTGTTTGAATTTAAAATCAAAATGCTGCAGGACTTTTAAACATATGGTGTTCACACAACACACACACACACACGCACACAACGCATAACCCACGCGCGCTGATGATTACAGGCTGCTGGTGTGGACAGACAGCTCTGGATGGGGCGCTGACTAAGCAGCGGCTCCACACTGGGCCAACTGTCGTGTCATCCCTCCTGAGTACAGCAGCACACCACACCAGCAACAGCCCTCGGGAGTCCAGATTCCTATCCAACTTAGGTGGGAAGTGTGCCAAAGATGATAACTTATTTAGGCCAGAATCAAGCCAAAAGTCCCCCTCCTTCACATAGCATTGCAGCTACTGTATGCACCCTTCATGTCCCACTTCTACCAGCTGTGCTCAGTGCCCTCTTTCCTGTGGCCGCCAGCTGGACAAACTTTTTATGACAGCAGATACCCTGAGTAGTATCTGTGCATTCCTTTGCTGCCACCGTAAGCAACGTCCCAGCCCGGCGGACACTGTGTTAGTCACACTAACGCGTGGCCGTGCCTCATTTTGCCCTCTTGTCAGACTTCCCCAAAGAAGGTTAAATCATCTGTGGCTGGTTGTGCCGTGTCCTCGGGCAAAGGGAAGTGCTCGCAGGGTTCACAAAGATGGTTGTCAATGACAGAACGAAGCCGAAGAGGAGAAGACGAGGTGTATTTGTAACACACTTTGTATGTTATCTTCTTATACACATCTGCCCAGCTGTCATCAGCCCGCTCCCGTCCCGCTGTGCTCTGGTGAGCGCTGCGCCCTGCTTGCTGTGTTCACTCTTGCCAGTCTGTCAGAGACTGACAGCTTCTTTCGATGTGACGCTGCTGATTCCCTGATGGCGGCTGGGAAACAGCTGGCGGAACAGTTTTTGCACATGGATGGTAAGATGGCTGGGTGCTGGCAGCGTTTGATGTGTCGCACGCAGGACGGGGACGTTCCATCCTCTGTGGCAGACGCAGCGTGGCTGAATCAGTCACTGCCGCCACCACATCTGATGGCCTTTTGAAATGCACCTGCGTGAGGCTTCGCTCTTTCTCCTCATCAGCACCTAAATGCAGTAGATTATTTTGGTATCCCTCAAGAAGTTGTGCGGTTGCCGTGGCTGCGGGCTGCGATAAGGCGGCGCCGCTTGATTTGGACGCGAGCCGTGGCCCAGCAGGTTTCCTCTGGCCCTGCACCAGGTTTGAATAATCACCAACACACTGCTGGCGATGCCCTATTTGGGACATAAAACTGTCACAGAAAAAGCCTTTGATGAAGTGTGGGGGGAGGAAAAGGCAACTGGAGTAGCAATGTGTGTGTGTGTCTGTGTGCGTGCGTGTGTGTGTGTGTGTGCGCGCGCTTCAAATTGCTTTAGTAACAGCTTCAATTGCAATCAGCATCTGGCTTCTTTAAAGAAGATCTGAACTGGTGTTCTTGACAGCATTGATGCCAGCATTAATAGTAGGGATGTTTATTAGGGTGACGGCTCGACAGAAACACACACACACACACAAACACACACACACAGTTGTGGTTTCTGGCACATGGCATGGTGCTGATTGTTTTCCAGTGGAATGGTTTGGCTTTGCAGTGCGCACTAACAGTGCTCTTCATCTTTTTCCCCCTGTCCCTGTCCTGCTGGAAGGGGACAAAGGGCTGCTTGTCCTTGGTGCTGTGACCTACTTCAGTCCAGAAAAAGACAGAACCGGACAGAATTGATCAGATCAAGGGGGAATTTATCATCTATCCGTTCTTATAACTATCTGGATTGTGGCAGTGGGATGTAATGCAAAGTTATGGAGGAAGTCAGCATCATTCATGCGTTTTTAGATGTTAGTTTATCCAAACAAAGTTTGATTTATTATCTTATATTCTGTGACTGAAAGACCCCTTTCTGCCAGAGTGGAGACTCACTGAGTTATAAATGTAATAATTTGGTGGCTAAACTCCTTTAATTTGTTACCACTTTTAATTTAAAAGAACAACATGCACTACCTATCCCTCCCAGCTTGCGGGGTAATGTGTTTAGGCTTTACATTGGAGCAGTTAAATAATTTAAGCTAATATTATCTTTACTGTTTTTTAAAATGTCTTTAAGCACTTTATGGTGAATTAATCAACTACAGACATAGTTTGGTCTGTTTCTTCCCGTACGAAACAAAGATGGCTCGACTCCATGGAACATTTGGACCAGATAAGTTATTTTGAGGCTAATATCAGACCATATTTTCCTCTAAATATATGTACAGCTCATAAAATAGCTGAAAATAAGCCCGCCTTCCATGTCTCTTTTGTCTTTGGTGCATGCACAGTCCTGGTGAGGCTTTTTTATCTTGTAGTGCTTCTCGACTGCTGTGTGTGTGAACAGGAGCCAAAAATAACTACAGAGGCAACATATAAACCACATAGCTTTAGCACCCACAAACTAGTCCTCTCTACCGTTTGAAGCCTTTGACTAAGAAGAAATGGGTTGGTAGTCAGGAAATGGCTATACCACAGGACATCTTATCTAAATCATCGAATCCTAAGTTAGAAGAGCATCGGACCAGCTACTCTGTGAAAATTCAGTTAAATATTCAAATGTAGACTGACAGGAGCTGTGGTATTGCAGGCTGCATGAATCACATTTACAGTTAGGAGCCAAAGTCATACATCTTCCAGTTGTAAGTTATCTTCACAAAAGACTTAAAGGCTGCCATCTTTAAGCTATTGGCTATGTTTTGACGGGCTGAAAAGCAGACAAAGGGAAATAAAATCCTCTGAAAAAGAAGAAAAGGAGAGTCACCATTTAAGTGTCTTTTCAGAGGATTCTTTGGCTTCATGCTCAACAAAGGATCCATTTCCCACTCATCTCTCCCTAAGCCCTCTGTTACCGGCCTTCTTCTTCTTTCTCTCACTGCTCTGCACCTCTCAGGACTGCCCCTGCCTCGTCCTTCTGAAGAATCTAGCCCAAACCAGCTTTATACCTGCATTCTAGCTTTTGTGTGTCATTTCTTTCCTCTGAATGTGGCCCGTTTTAAATACACTGAAACCATTTGATGAATAGCGTTTATTATCATATGTATTATCAAAAAGACTTTCTTCTTCTTAGACAGATATACACTAATTTATGATTAGACAGTCTCACTTTCTCCTTAAAGATTAGACATGATGACTTCTGTTTCACTTGAGTAAACAGAAGAATAAAAAATGACTGCTTACTGCTGACACTTTAGCATCAGTCTTGTTTTTGTTGTACTTATTAGCTCACTTTTTAAAGTTTCAATACAAAAACTTTATGGTTGCAGAAGAAGAGAAAGGTAAAAACTCATGACGTGACTGGAAATGACATGCTGAATCATTTGTGACTTTATATCATTCTGTTTTTCTATTTTCATTATTGTGGTCTAAAAAATACAAAGGTTGTTTGAAAATTGTACATTTCTCAATAGGAAAGTTTGTAACAAATATGGTCTTATATTGCCCTGCATCTTCAAGTGGTCTATTTCATATTTGATCTACAGATAAAGAAAAGACTGAAAACCTTAAATGAAAGAAAGTGGAGCCATCTGTTACTTAAATTTGGGGCATAAATGGGTACAATGTTTATTGGGGGGATGGTCATATAACAATCCCACTCCCATTTAATTTAGACTTCAGAAGCTAACCAAGTTTAACAGAAAACAGTGCAGAGGTATGTCACATGAGCAGCACTTGTGGCGTGCACGCTGGCTGGGTGGTCTGTAATGGCCTACTGTTGCTTGGACTTGTGTGGTCATCCATCATGTACTGTAAGTCCCTTCTCCTGCTCAGGGTCAGCCGGGGAAGTATTTATAGTGCCCAGATGCCTCAGTCTGTCTCCGGTATGCATCAGCAGCCATGCAGAAAGGCACCTGCCTGCTGTGTTCTGGCCCACTGTTGCACCTGTGTGTGTGTGTGTGTGTGCGCTTGTGTGTTCGTTTCCGTCCTGATAGGAGTTTATGTTTATTTTAAATTTTTTTGGGGCATTACAAACCTTCTGCTCTCTAACACAAGCCCACATTTATTACCAATTTTCATCGCAATTAATCGCATTAATTTCTTTAATTTATCGCATTAGTATGCACAGGATTTAATAAATGACATAGCCCAACAACATTTTGTTACATGCTCATATAATTAAAAAAAGGTACTTTTCACTGCAGTAATTTCTCCATATTTCTAAGAAATGTGACCAAAGGCATAATTAAATCACATAATTTCAAATCAAATACGAACCCAAAGGTATTTCCTGCTGCTAAGAATTCCTTTTCCCGTACAAAAGCTGATAAACCAAATGTGTTGGTAAACCGTCTGTGTTTAGCAGCTGACATTTTGTTTAGCTGCAGTACACATTTTTTCACTCTTTCTCTCATATAAGGAAGACGAGCTGAGGCACGTTAGGAATACATATCAGCCAGCATGCACCTTGCAACACATCAAACACATCACAGCCAAGAAATGAAAGGAATGAGAGCGGGGAGATGGAGAAAAGAGGTCAAGGAACATGGGCGGACTTGTCGCAGAGACACCAGCTCACAGCTAATATTCATACGTTTCACTGGGGTGTCAGGCCACAAATCAGGGGCTACTTTTGACATTTAGGAGCCCCGCAGATATGGCCTTTTCTGAACGCCAGCGGGAGACGCAAAAGCAAGAGGCATCGAGCCTTCTGGCCTGGTGCTCACACGACTCAACATCACCCCCTGCAGTCTTTTAAAGGCCGTGATTGCACAAATTTCCATAAACGAGTGCTGCCGGCAGGGCTAAGTGAACAGGATTAAAACAGGATAGTGTTGAGTAGGAAACAGCATTGATTCACTCTGTGGCGTGGTCAGCACTGATAGTGGAACCCACAGTGTGTGCAGGATGTCCTGTCAGGGATAATGGAGACTCTCTTCTGTTGATGTCCAGAACTGATCAGAACTGTCAAGAGCACGATTAGTGCTCTTAGACTGCTTTGTCCAATTGGATTCCACTCATATTTCACATAGAGTTTGACCATTAAAGGTAGTTATTTAGGTGCTGCTGATCCAAGATCAGCCGCAGCTCACACTGTCAACATACTTAACTCTTTAAATCGTTTCCTTTCCAATCCCTTCCTGCGCCCCCTCCCCTCCCTTCATTCCTAGTTTTCCTGTCTTTTTCATCCCTCCGTCTACCACCACAGTCCCCATTTTATCTCTGTGTGCGCGCATAAGCCACATGTGAAGCAGTTTCTTGTAATTAAAATGCACACCATTCATCTGGGAGGAAGGGAGTCTCCTTAATCTGTATCAACCCACATTTCAGCCTCTGAGGATTTAGCGTGTGTGCTCCTTGAGTACACACCCTTCCTCATTTCACTCACTGTCTATCTCTCTAGACACTCCCACTTCCATTCCTCATTGTTCGCGCCCAGCTGTGGCCTGCCATGTCACATTTTGGGTTGCAGACACAGAGACGAGCTGAATTCCGATGCTTATCTGCATTCGTTAGCCACAAATGAGGAGGCATGTTTAAATGATGCCTGCAGTTTCTTAAATGTACATCTACCTCTTGTTGCTTCAGGTAGTGTGGGGCAGATGTTTTTCCTTTTTCAGTGGAGCTATTTGTATTTGTTCTGAACAAGATACACAAATGTGCTCAGCTAAAGGTTGAGCACTTTTTTGTGCTCAACACCCAAAATGAACACAGTCATTCTGGTACCATATATTAAGACTGAGCAGTCTTATTTCATATCTTCCACATTTTGCAACAGTTCCTTTTTTGGTCACTGGGAAACGAGCCTGTGCAGAGCGCTGCAGACTGTGTGATGGTATGTTTGCTTGGCAGAGGAGGAGGAGGACACACCTCTGTATATTTGTGTAGTTTGTGGATGGGTCAGAGCATGCAAAGCATGCTGGAATCAGTTCACTAAAACGGCCTTGAACCTGATCTTAACCACAGTTCCTTATCTCAATAATGACTTGATCTACTTTGTTGAGGGAAATGAGCTGCTCATTTCTCTTAACTAACCTCATTTTGGTGCAGAACTACTGAGACATTAAAGTGACCACCCTCACACAAACCAATGGCAAACAGGGAGTGTGTTCCATGTAGCCTGGAGGCTCATATTTGAGCAGTAACTGTATTTTAGAGCAGCAGATTCCCTACAAGCAGGGTTAAATCCAGTTCAGCTGCAGAGCTAAGTTGATTAACATCTCTTGTGTAAACCATCTGGACTAACATCTGATGACAGAATACCACCAGCTGCAGTAAAACTTTGCTCTGACATCAGCTGCAGAATGTATTGAGCTATCCGGACAATCCCGACGCTTATTTGTGAGGTTTCTGTTCATGGGAACCTTTACATAGAGAAGTTGTTAACCTCCGATATTTTAACACAGACAGACCTGCTTTAAGAAGTCAGGCATTCTATTTACTTTCCCTTTTAGCAGCAACAGAGAGGTTGTTGAGGACGTGGAGCATGAAGTGCACCTGTGTGCTGGCATAGCTGTTAGTTGCAGTTTTGATACTCCATTTTTTATATGTTCTGTGAACATTATTAAATGCGCTGTTACTTCCCCTTCCCTAATATGGGTGCATCTTTTTTTCTCTTTTGCCTTTTCACTATTGCTCAGTAAGAGAGGAGGACACCCAGTGAGCTGGCCACATCAGTGTAAACAAAGAGCTGTGCTGTATCCATAATGAAACTCAGGAGGAATGCAACCGTGTCCAGAGACGACTCTGTGCTGTGAAACCCAGTCAGCTGGCATGTTAGCCATGCTAATGTTAAGTTGGTCCAAGTAAATCTGGCCCGGCTTTCGCTGCGTCTTCTGCCTGTCTGGGTAGCTCGGGTCCCAGTGCCAGCTGTACTCGTGGTGCTATGGTATGCACCCGTCATTTTCCAGTTTGGCCCCTGAGACTCCAGAGGTGACTAAGTCCTAATAAAGATCTTGCTCTTAAAATCTAAAAACAATGGAACGTACGGGATTAAAACGGGGTTAAATGAATCTGCGTTATGACTAACCTTGACAGAGCCTGTGCTACCACAGTGAAGGAGGGGCTAATTATACCCCTCATATACCTCAGCAATATACCACTCCCTTTAGTTGGGCATGCATGTGTTGATAAGAGCTCTGCCTTGAGTTTTCCTCGTTTCATCGTGTGTTCCACTCCTTCGGCGGCGGCCTGCTCAGCCTACTGACGTTGGACTCCTTTAGATCGTTTCTCGTTGTTCGTCATTGGCGTAAGTACTATCTCGTACTAGAGCTTTCAGGCTTTCAGTGAGGTCAGAGCTGGCAGAGCAGTGACGGGATGAACCTAACCCCTTGCCATTTATTTTAACCCCTCCCTCCCCTCGCCACCACAGCCCTCTCCTCACCACCCACCCTCTCTTGTTCTCTTGTGCTGATGGTAGAGTTAAGAAAGGCAGTTCCTGCCTGGCATAGTGTGTTTAGGGTGTCCTCTTCCTTTGCTACTTCTTCTTGCTTTCCTAATACCTCCTCTTCTCCTCCTGGGGTTGCAGCTTTGTCTTTTTCTAAGGTATGTTTCATCCAATCCCACGTCTAACCCATGTTATTTTGAAACTACGAGTTTCTGTCTCTTGACCCCAGTGTTTAATTTTAGGTCGGTGCTTCAGTGAGGTATTTGTTGCTGAGCACACCAGAGCAATCTTTAAGATATCATCAGCTGCTTATTAAATATTTCATACAGCTTGAATGCTCTTTAGTCATATTTTTAGTACCTGATGTTAACAGCACTTTTTTTTAACCTTTTTAAAAAAAATTATGACTGTTTATTATTGCTTGCTAGCACAGCCAATGTCAATGATTTAACTTTTTATCCTAATGTTGGCAGCACTGTTTTCTCTATGTGCCTTTAACACGTTGATATTCCGACATTTTGTATGAGGAAGTAGTTACTTATTGAAACTTTTTCTATATCAAGTCTTTTTTTTTTCATCTTTTTTATTTTTTTTAATAAGGTCTTATTTTTTTGTAGTTGTGAAATTCTGCCTTAGAAACTAAGCCCTGCTCTGGTGAGTGTGCTAAAATAAGTATTCTGTAATACAGCCAGGAGTCTTCAATAAATCCCCTTTAATGTGAGGTGTCCTTCTACCTACTTGTTAGGACTGCTAAATTAGTAGTTGTTTCCTTGGCCTATGTTCTTCTCCAAATACCAAATACTACCCCCCCCCCTTACTCGATGGTAAATATGAGCATGGTAGCAGCCTTTGACAGCCAGCCCTAGATTTAAAACACGTCAAGTCTACAGTCAGGAGAGGGTCAATGAGTAACCAAAGGAGTGGCTATGACAGCCTGCATGATTCAACTTTTACAACACTTACTCGTCTAGCTCAGCGCTCATGAGTTTTCGACAGGTTACGAAAGGAGATGTAATTATTTGGTGTTGATAAAAGCAAACAGCACACAGATTAGTCCAACCTTATTCACAGGAGATACGTGATGAAATCTATTAGGTTCTTTGATTTAGATTGATTCCACTCTATGACATTCTTCTGATCTGAGGAGGAGGGAGTAACATTTTCAGTGCTTTTTGCTTGTCTATCAGAGTTTATCTTCCCCGTTTGTTCAAGTTTAAGTCAGCGCGGATGTAATGTAGCAGACAGCTCACCGATGTGTTTTGTGTTTCTTCACAGATGCTTTGTTGGCGGACCTCGAGTCCACAACATCCCACATATCCAAGCGTCCACTTTTCTTGTCAGACGAGACTGCCTACTCCTTTCCTGTTCGGGGTCAGGCCCAGCCAGACATCAGCTCTCCACCCCAGGCCCCACCCGAGCACACTCTGAATGGACTAAATGAAACAGAGGTAGTTTCACACAATCATGTTAGTGCAAACTTGTTGGGTAATATGTGCACATCTTGTTCAAAGCAGGTTGCGTAAAACACCGTCATTTCCTCATGGCCCAAAGTATATGTTTGTCGCTTCATTCGAGAGTTGTGTGTAGTGACTTGACTCCTGCTCTTTAGTCTGTTGGCTCAGCTCAAAGAAGTCCCTGGTCTAAAGAAAGCAGCAGTCCAAATCAGCCCATTGGAGAGGAGGACCACGTCTACAGGTTCGGATGATAACTTTGTCTTTAAAATGACGCTTAAATAAAAAATGGTGGCTGATAAATTCTCCTCTCTAAACACGAAACAGTTTCCCTAATAAGCAGAAGAGTAGTGAGCCATCTTCAGCTGTTGCCATGAACTCATCTCTGGGCAGCAACCTGTCTGAGCTGGACCGCCTGCTGCTGGAGCTCAACGCTGTGCAGCAGAGCACGCCGGCCTTCCCCACAGAAGGTACTTACATGGATTACAGCTTCACTCAGTGCATCCATGTCACTTTCTAAATGTGGGCCTTCTGTTTTAGTAGTTGCTCAGCAGTGGCTGTTGATTCAGTGAGTTTACAGTGAGCCAACTCCGAGAGTGCATGAAGAATATTAATATATGTTCTTTTTTTGTTAATTTCTATAAAGAACCAGCTCCACCCTTACCTTCAAGCAGCACCATCCACCATATTCAAGAGAATGGAGTTTCCTCACAGAAATCTACATTGGAGAGGCCTAGTCGTGTCACAGCAGCTCGAGGAATAGAGGATGTACGACCAAGTGTAGAGAGCCTTCTGGATGAACTGGAGAGCTCTGTGCCATCTCCCATGTAAGAGAAGATCATTCTTACATTAACACATATGTTAAATGGACATGACACTTTTTTATTGTATTTTATTTTGATCTTATTCTACAAATGCAGTCATTTTCCTTTATTGTGCTTACTCTATTTTTAGTCCCACATCTTTGGTGGTGTCAGATGTGCAAACTGATGTACAAGAGGAAAGCATGTCACAACAACAGGCCAGAATGTCTGCTTCCTCTGCCACTCGTGAACTGGATGAGCTCATGGCCTCTCTATCTGACTTCAAAGTGCAAAGCAATGTGAGTGGGTCAGCTTTGGCTGTGTGATGTTTTCACACTTGATTACCAATAGATTTATTTGCACTTGTGTGATTGTTGCTTTATTTGATTGAAAGGCAATTGTTGAAAAAGTCTTACAAATAAGTTCGATGATCCTCTTTTTTTTTTTTTTGCACAGCTAAGGTCTCATATATGAACTAGTCCCTTGATATATTGCTGTATGTTGTGTTTATCAGGAGTTTGCATAATTGAGGTTTCATTCATAAATGCTCATTATGCCACGGTACGACAGCAGTGGAAGGGGCTACCTTGTTATGTTTCATAGGGTTTGGTGCTACGGAAGTAGGATCTGTTCAATTATCTATGTTCAGCTATATATGACATATGGCAATGGTGTGCGAACCCTGTATGCCAGAAGGGTATTAGTTTAGAATTTGTGTTAAAATTAGAGAAAGTTACGTTATTCGCTTTTATGTAAATTAATTACTTTATTCATTTTCAATTTTCTTCTTCATTTTCAATTCACTCTCTATCATCTTGGTCTTTCTCCCTTTTCTCTACCATTCTGTACATCTTATCTTTATTTGCACACTGCCTTCATCACATCGTTACAACTGACTCAGTCTGGCTCTCAGCTGTCTGTGAATCAGGATTCTGGAGACCCTTTGCTATCAGTCGGTTCACCAGTTGCCCCAAACGGAACTGACTCATCTATAAACGCTCACATTGGCTCAGAGGATACTCCTCTACCCTCAGGTTACACGTCCCCCTCATGTACACCTCTTCCGCTGGAGCTCCATATAGATGAAGATGGAAGTTCAGCCCCTACATCTTCACGTGGATCCACTGTTATAATTTCTTCATCTAAGAGCCTCCAGTACTCCCAGATCCAACAGGAGGATGATGGTGGCACTGTCACTTCTCAGATCTGTCATGTAGAGAGCTTCAGCATCTCCACGGCTCTAAAACCTCTCAGTCCAGGGGAAGTCAACATACCTACACAAGTGTCAGTGACTAAAGTGTCGACAAGTCTAGGTAGCAATGCCAGAGGCTCAAGTCCAGGTGTTGATTCCAAAAGTCCAATTACAGAGTCTAAAGTAGGCAGTCCTACCCTTGGAGCTAAGAAAGCCAGTTCTGCTTATGTTCAATCTGAAAGCCCAGTCCCTAAAAGCCACAGTCCTATTCACATAAGTTCTGAAGCAGTTAAAGCCAGCAATAGTCCAGTGGTAGAGTCCATTGAGACGGAGTCAGTGCCCAAAACAGCAGCCGCTGTTTCATTTCCGAGACTTTCAAGTCCAATTCCAAAAAGTGTCAGTCCCGTGACAGTCCCTACCATCCCTAGTCCGCTAACTCTCCCAAAGAGCACTAGTCCTGACACAGTTCGTAAAACTGCTGGTACAGTGGCATCTCCAAGACTTTCAAGTCCAGTTCCAAAGACTGTAAGTCCACTTACTGTTCCTAATATATCCAGTTCTGCAGCCATAGCAAAGAGCTCTAGTCCAGAGACAGTCCCAAGAAGCTCATCCCCAATAGCACTTCCAAGGCTGTCAAGCCCAGTAACCGTTCCAAAGAGTGAAACTGTGGTTCCGAAGAGTCCTGCTACCTTAATCAGAAAAACATTCACAGCGCCAGGCACCAATAGTCCCAGAGCTTCCCCAGTTTCACTTCCTGCTGTACCATTAAGTAGCGTATGCGTGCCAGAAAATCAGGGAGGCGATGTACTGGATTTAACATGGCCGTGCCGGGAGAATCTATTGGACGATGCTTTAGACAAACTGTTAACGCCCGACTCCCATCGGCTAACCGACAACCAGCCGCAGGCATCTGCTATGCCTGGGGATGACGACAGATCTTGGGAAGAGGAAGACGGAATTTACCCTGACCTTAGCAGAGAGGGAACCCTGACGCCTATGACAGAATCCAGCTGGATGGACGAGTGTTTCACCCCTTCCACCTGCCCCGGGACCCCAGATGCAGCGCTGGACCTGCCCGTGCAGCAACCGTCCGCTGTGGAGCGACTATCTGCTTCTGGTCAAGTAGGCAACATGACTCTCCCAAAATAAGCTGAAAAGGATTTAAGGCTTTGAGGTGATTTGACCATTCGGGATACAAAGATCTCTGACAGTAATGTCAGATTGGCTGTGGCATTCCCCTGTTAAAAGCATTGTTTCAAGCTTATTTTGGGTGAGCACAAATACGAGAGTCTAAGGAGCTGTGAAACAGCGCAGCCATGTTGAGATGAAGACAGTTCCTTCATTGTCTGTGGTGTGAAGCATGTGGTGTCATAAAGCAATCACAAAATGGCTTGAGGGAAACGTCTCCCGTAGAGATCATTTGTGGCCGATGTTGAAAGCTTTGCTGAAAGGATGAGTCCGAGCTTGCTTATTTTCGACGCTGCCGTGATCATCATGGAGGCTGTTTTTAATCACTGATTGCTGCAAACAGTAAGACCCCAAAGGAGAAGGGGGTGTTTCCGTTGCTGTTATATGCACTTGCAATGAGCATCAGAAATTCAAAATCATACAAGACTTTGTTCATGAGATGAGTTTTAATCCTTGGCCTTGCTTTGGCATGTGCAGACATTTGTGGAGAGCATTTTGTGAAGCATGCCTTGGAACGGATTTGATTGTAAGGAATGACATTTAACAGGAGGCTTTGCTTACGTTTTGACGGGCCTATTCTGAAGAACGCATTTGAGTGTTTTGCGCCATGATTGAGACATCCAGTGCCGGCCTGCTTTTAATTCAAAATGGGATTTTCTGGTAAATGGCATGAAGCCAGCTTCCCACACCTCGCTATCATCCACTCTCCAGCTCAAGTCAGTTATCCGCCGAACTAAAGAGACATCCAACGTGCATCCAATGTTCAGGGAAGGATTGTTGAGACGCAAAATGGGACCAGTCATTGTGAATAAAAGCAACTCGCAGGACCGACTCATTGAAGAACTTCAGGGGAAACTGGGGATTGGCCGAGTGGAGCGCAGGCGTAAGCAGCAGCCAGACGACTGGCTGACGGAGGGAGTGATCGTCATGTCCAACCCCCAGCGAACACGGGAGGAAGGGATTCTGCCATCTGTGGATAAGGTAGACTAAAGGACCTTTGCAGGACTGTTGAGCCAAGTTGGACCCAAAACGTATTTCTCCCAGTTGCATAACTCCGGAGATTAAGAGTTAAATTTTCGTAATGTCTCATCACATTTCAATAAAATTGTTCTTCTTTTGGTTTACAGTCACTTTTAAAACTCCTTTAGTCCTTTTTCCATTTTTATTTGACTTTTTCCCACTTCCTAACTGTGCTTTCCTGTCATGTGTGTGTTTTTGCTCTCCCCACTTTCTTTCCATCTTCCCTCCTTCCGCTAGATCATCATCCCTCCCGAATCACCTGCTCCTCAGAGAAAAGTCCTGCCCCCTCCTCAGTCTCCCCCTGCACCAAAAAAGCCACCCCCAGTCAGGCAGACACCTCCGCCTCTGCCTCTACCTCCACCACCTCCGACCCCACCTCCTCCCCGGGAGCCCACCCCTCCCCCCCCCAAGGAGCCTCCTCCTCCCCCAAAGGAGCCAACTCCTCCACCCCCCAAAGAACCGACTCCCCCCCCACCCAGGGAGCCCACACCTCCACCTGTTCAGCCCCCTCCATCACCTAGCCCCCCGCCCAAGCCCGCCACGCCGCCCCCGCCTCCCAGGGTGTTTGTGTCTGTGGGTTGTCAGACAGAGTATGACGCCATCTTCCCACCGTTGCAGGCATGGATCACCTCTCTTCACCTCCGCTCATCCTCCTCTACACCTCATACTCTCTTCCCACTTTTATCATTCACTTTCCTTCACACTGGGCGGGCTCTGTGGTTATTTTGGGGTGCTGTAGAGTTTTTCTGACTCTGTTTTTGGCCGGGGGACAGGTAGCTGTAAAGCTTTGTCTGTAATCCAGTCTGTCGGGTGTGTGAGGAGGTGCCGACACTCAGGCTGGAGAAACTGAGCACGTTGTCTAATTATGACATCCGATGGCGCCATGAGCCTTGTGTTTGGAGCGGAGAGAAGAATTTAAGAGCTTAGGGGGAAAGCAGAGCGTAACTCCCCGAAGTTCCCGTTACACTAAATGTCCTGCCATGCGCAGGAATGGCAGGCCTGCAGGGCAACTGAAACCTAACCTGCCACATGACAGCACAGTTACCACCACATTTATAGCAAGTCACACAGAACTTAAGCTAACAGGTCCCATGAGTTTAGATACTAGCTTTTGGAGGCCCCAGCACCCATCTTTTAGTCAGGAGAGCTGTGATGTGAGGAGGTCGTCAGAAAGAGGATTGATACGAGAAGCACTAAATATATGCACCTGGGTCAGGATGGTGTTTCATTTTGTCTGAGGTAAAGAGGTTATTTGTGTGTGTGATGGTATGTGGAGAGTGTAGGAGAGAATATATGTAGCAGAGATGCTATTTTTTCTCTCAGAGGAATGTTGGAGTGGTAAATATCCAATAGCCACTGCATCTGAGAAGGTCTGTGTTTGCTTAGATGGCAGCAGCCAGACACAGATCAGCACACAATGTTTGTATCAGGGAGTCATCCTACAGGTCTGAAGTTGGATTAAGGGTGATCATTTTTTTGTCACGGATTTACATGTTTTGCCACTTTTCTATCTCTAAAGAAGAGACAAGATTCACTGGTCTTTAGACTGTGTTAACCAGTCAGCTGGTTTCACTAAACTTTAAAAACATTACATCAAGACAGTGGTTTCAAAAGACACAAAAAATACCATTACAGACTATTCTGTTTTCATATGAATAGTTTATGCGGTTCATCCAGGATCTTCACATCACTTCGGTGTTAAATTTCTGTCTAAATAGTATAATGAAGCTATTTTCCATTTCTATCAGAACCAGTCGCAGGGAAAGACGTCTCCCACCGCTGCGCCTAAACCAGCCAACAAGCTGGACAACATGCTGGGAAGCCTGCAGTCTGACCTCAACAGACTCGGTGTCCAGACTGTGGCCAAAGGCGTCTGCGGTGCCTGCAAGAAACCAATTGCCGGACAGGTAATCGTGCCTCATCAAGCAGGCTGTAATGAATTGCCTACCACCAGGACCGAAATATCAAACTTTTCCTGAACATGGACTGTCCCTTCTAACCTTAAAATATCCTCAGGGTGCAGTCTGCATGCTGTGTGATGGTGTGCTGATGGTCAACTTTATAGAGACTCAGTTCATCAATTATTCAGCTCTTTTAGAGGGCAGTTTTGAGTAATGTTAAAATACAGTTTTTCCAAACGTACTAATTAAACGTTGCCAAACTAGGTTTTTACTCCAAATGTATTACTCAGTTGACTTCGAAAGAAAAATGCCAGCAAATGTACTTTGAAGGGACATTTGGGAGTTCTGCATCTGCTGCAGTTTTCTGCTTTTTCATCTGCCTCATTCATGCTTTTTTCCCCTTCCCCCTGAGCAAGCTCATCATATTTTAATGCACTGTGTCTCCCCACACCAGGTGGTGACTGCCATGGGCAGAACCTGGCACCCGGAGCACTTTGTGTGCACCCACTGTCAGGAGGAGATTGGCTCCAGAAACTTCTTTGAGCGTGATGGTCAGCCATTCTGCGAGAGAGACTACCACAGCCTGTTCTCCCCCCGATGCCACTACTGTAATGGACCCATACTGGATGTTAGTAATGTTTTCATTCACTTAACGCTCACTCAAACATTTACATGCTTATAAACGGAAGAGAGAGATAATGATATTTATTTATTCATAACCGAATGGATGAAGGGCCTTCCTGGAAAAGATGAAAATTGCTTTTCTTTGGTAAGCAGACACTGAAAGTTAAGCATACGTGGTCCTAGAAGCAGCAGGAGTAAAGTGACTTTAATCAACATTTTTCTGCAAGCAAAGATCCATTAGTAGTGCTTTAGCAAACGGTCTATTAAAAGATCAGAGTTTTAAGAGTTCAAATTGACTTCCTACTTGGATTGCAGTTACTGTGCAGAATGTGCTGTTTGCTTTTTAATGGAAGCTGATTCTAGGCATACATAAAATAGTGTTTGCTGACGGGAAGTTGTGTAAAACAACCTGAAATAACTCGCCCTAAGCATCTATGTTGTTTAAGTATTCACAATTTTCAAGCAATCTGCCCAGGCCGACATGGCTGTATGCCCCCGTTACTGCTCCCTCCTTTCCCTTGTCGCCACAGGCTTATACTCATGGAAACAGAGTCCCGTTCTTTTTGTTTGCTGGCTCATGTGTGTATCTAACCGAGCCACCGCTTTTACACACACTCGTGCAAACACACAGTGCCAGAGGCAACATAAGACCTGTGGACTTAAGCCTGCAGAGAGCCCAACACGAGCCACTACCAACTGCTGCCTAACTGATGCTCCACATGCACAGCCCAGCTATCGCCTGCTTTCGCTTTTGCTAAATTAGTGTCCTTTACCGATCCAAGAGTAAGACTTGCGCATCTCAGGAAGGGGAGAGAACAAATAAAAAAGTTAATATATTCCGAATGTTAGTTAATAGTGTTTAGTGTGAATGACGTTGAATCATTTCAGTTTGCTTTTGTGATGCTTGGCTGGAAAACGTGTTGTTTTGTACTGCGTTGGGTTTAATTTAGCAGCTTTTATGTGTACACTTCTTTCTGGAAAGATGGTGTTTCTTAAAATCACCCTTTCTGAAAAAACAAAAGAAGAATAAAAGACATGGCACCTCCTGGTGGCAACACTGAGAATCTTTTCTGCCCTTAAACGTACAGAGCTCAGTAACACAGGTCATAAGTGAGTTAGTGCTCTGCCGCAGAGCCTGAATGCTTCAGGTTACTGTATCCCACCAAAAATGTTAACCATCCAGAGTGACCATACGCCTCTCCCTGACTTCACAGAAAGTAGTGACAGCTCTGGACAAGACCTGGCATCCGGAACACTTCTTCTGTGCCCAGTGTGGAGCCTTTTTTGGACCAGAAGGTAAACACACAACCTTTAGAGTGCTTCCAGTCAGACCCTCAGGGAGTTTTTTTTTTTTTTTTTTTAAGTAGTGTGCAGTGTGAATCAGTGTGCCTTTACTGCCCGCTAGGTTTCCATGAGAAGGATGGAAAAGCGTTCTGCAGGAAGGACTACTTCGACATGTTTGCCCCAAAATGTGGTGGTTGTAGCCGCGCCATCCTGGAGAACTACATCTCCGCCCTGAATTCACTGTGGCACCCCGAGTGCTTCGTCTGCAGGGTGAGTCTCTGCCTGTACCCGCAGCTGATCTGCTTTGGATTGTGTCAACCATGTAGTCATAAAAAATCTTCCGTCTTCCAGGAGTGCTTCACGCCTTTCATAAATGGCAGCTTCTTCGACCACGACGGTCAGCCATACTGCGAGGCTCATTACCACGAGCGGCGGGGCTCCCTGTGCTCCGGCTGCCAGAAGCCCATCACGGGCCGCTGCATCACAGCCATGGGCAAGAAGTTCCACCCGGAGCACTTTGTGTGCGCTTTCTGCCTCAAGCAGCTTAACAAGGGCACCTTCAAAGAGCAGAATGACAAGCCCTACTGTCATGGCTGCTTCGTTAAACTCTTCAGCTAGGCTGCATGTCCGCCATTCGTGCACATGCGTGTCAGTCTAAATGCGCATACGGAATCAGTGTGCACTCACTCGTCTATTTGCACCAACGGGTCGGTGGTTTTCTGAGATAGATTTGTGGATCACATCTTAACAAGGGTGCAAAGCGTCTCTGAGTGTCAGCTGTCACCCTAAAGGACTTCCCCGGAAGTCCAGCCTTTTACACTTTTACATAAGAACTTTTTAACAAAGCCCAGAGAAATTTTATATTTAGAATCGTATTCCCCTGCACACCAGATATGAGAAAGGAAGATCTAGCTTTCCCCTTGTCTTTGTGTGCAAAACTAGGCTTGATTTGTGAATGAGATAGCAGGGCGAGCCCTTGCATCAGATAGTGAGCTGACGGTTTTCTGCTGATCGGAGACGGCCTCTTGATTGCATGGACCATTTAGATTTAAGCTAAGCTGTTTTAAAGTGACAGAAATGTTGAATGTGTAGAGTTTGGCAAACGAGTGTTGAGAAAAAAAAGATGTATTTTTCTAGCTTTCTAGCCACCATTGTGGTGCCATTGGAATAGCCATTGACACAAATGATACTTACATGCACACAGACACATGTATTCTTCGCTTCTTTAACAACCTAGTCCAACTTCTTGGCACACTCCAGCAACAAGGGATCTCTTGATGAGACCATCTTAAGGTGTATTTTATAATTTAGTGTCATCAAGATAGTACTTATTTTTCTATGGCCTTTCCTATGAAAATGAACTCATGTTTTATCAGTTTCCACGTATACTCTATCTGTGCTAAGTTGTTACACTTCTGCTCCCTGTTGGAAGTGATATCTAACAGAAAATGATGGTATTGATTTTTTTTAAACCCTTTGCAAGAGAAAACTTTGTTTGGACTCAATAGCAGCAACTTAAGTATGTTTCAGATTTTTTTTAAAAACTACGATATAAAAGAAGCAGGTCAATAGGTCTGGTTATTGAAAAATGGTGCAAAAACAAGCCAAACGAAATTAAATAGTCTCTTTCAATCTTCGGATTTTCCTGCTCTATTTGCGTACCAATGACAGAGAATAATTTTAAACTGTCTTGATTAGTTTTTTCAACAATTTCCATATTTTACTGCTGCCATTAACGTGCATTTATCACTGCATGCGGTGACTAGTACCCGTCAGTAAAGCTGGTTAAAGATTTACACGTTTCTCGTGCATTTTAATTAGAAGCATGTTCTTATATGTGGAGTGAAATCAGCACCAGCTGCCAGTCGCTGTTACAATCAGACTCTCCGTTTGTATACCTGTAACACACTCAATGTGCTGACAGAACTGTGTTTTGTCTGTTGTGATTAAAATTTATATGTATTTTCGAGCTTTCAAGGCTCATAAATATGCAAAGAGCTGGCTCTGTTAGCATGTAGCCAACTGTGACAAGAGTTTCCCCTGGTCCCATTCCTTTTCAATATCACAAACACACACACACACCAGCTTAGATTTCAGTGTTTCTGCCTTTAGAGGAAACAACCTGAAGTTTTGTAATCATGAAACGTGAACTACGATCCTTTTCTCTATATTGAATCATTGCCAAACTCACTAATTGAAGCTGGGTGTTGGTCTTTGCTGGTCAGCAATCCCAATACAACCCTTAACCAGGGCCAGACGAGCAAATATTTAGGTAATCACTTTTTTTTTCTTAGCCGCAGCTTTGTTAGATAGAATTTAGATTTTCTTTTTTTCTTGTGGAGAAACTATAACAATGTTTGTCCTTCTAACCTGTGTATCTGTGTGCAAGGAACCTGATACAATGTATCCACATTCAAGTCGCTCTGAATTTCTTGCTGTGCCAAATATGTCAATGCAATAAGGTCTTACACACTGTCGAGCTCCTGGTGCCAGGGGCGGAAGTCATGGAGAGGCTTCACCTGTTGTGGTGTGATTTAACTCTGGACTATACACTGTAATAGATGAGTGATGATTCATTCATCACAGGCTGTGTTCTCTTGTAGCAGATTCAGATGTTCGGGATGTAGCAGGGGAGAAAGCGAGTGTCGGAAAAGAAAGAAATGTTTTTTTTTGGCTTATGTATATTGATCTCACAGTAAACCGCCTTATATTTTTGCTTCTGTCAGAGTATCCATAAAAAAAAATCAAATCCTTTTATTACTTTTAATGTGATTAAGTGAACTCTGCTTTGTCAGTAGAGACATATTCTTGTGATATTTTACCGTTTGAACTCTCTCACGTGCCGTACACTTTGTGTGGATTGGGGCGGCAGCCCTTGTGGGGGCCTGATTGTTGATTGGTAAACTTCTTGAAATAAAACTGAAAGTAATCATATCTGGCATTGTTTCGTCACTTCTTTGCGTGATCTTTTCACATAGACCATCACTGTGCATGAATGTCTGGATTTCAGGCACTTGGCTTTATTTTTTATATCAGCAACAAATGAGTCAAAGATCAAATTTGCCTACATGTGTGGGTGAAACATTTTTGGAAATAGAAAATATTTATTATCCCAAAGAAAAATCATATACTGAAGTTGATCCTAATTTGGTTTTTGGACAAACATCAGTCAGCAGTCTGATTGGTTACATCATTCCATACACCTGAGAAACACAGGAACAGGACAAGGCGTCTCGTTGGCCGGGACGAGTGACCACCTGAAGTCTCCGTTGTGTTAGAGCCCGGAACTTTACAGCGAGGTCAGGAAGGCGCTCCTGGTTGTCCAGAACCTCCAGGTGTTCCAGGTCTTGCAAGCGGTGCAGGTGCAAAAAATCATTTTCTGCTACGTGTTCACAGCGGAGTTTGAGCATTTTGAGCTTTGGAAACAGGTGAGGGATTTCAGCGGTGCGAGCTCCTAAATGTGAGGGCCAGGGGTCGATGTGGAGGCGGAGGAGGCGCGGGACCCTCGCTGCCACGGCTGCCATGTCCTGAGAGGACAACCTTGAAACACACAGCGTGAGACTGGTCACAGTGGCTGGGATGGAGGTGGCATAGGTCTGAAGAGGCGGGCCTCTGACGGCCACCAGGTGGGACAGCCGGGGGAGGTCACTGAGCCAGGTTTTGAGGTGAAGCGCGGCCGGTAAACCTCCGTCCTGCATCTCCTCGTGCGACTGCTTGTAGAAAACTGCAAGTCTCTTCAGGCGAGGAATCAACCTCATGGTTTCCTCTGGCAGGGAATTATGCGAGTAGTTAATGAGTTCCAAACTGGACAGGCCTGGGGGTGTCCCACAAACTGGCAGAACGCCACCTGGGCGACGCAGGGGGAGGTTCATAGACAGGGAGAGGTGTTTCAACTCGGGCAAGCAGGACAGAAAGGTCTGCATCATCCAAAATGGCACTCCTGAGACTCCCAAGTCATGGCACACCAGAGACGTTAGACTTGTAAACTGAGCCAGGGCAAAGGCCAGGAGGTATTTGGCTGGTGCGGAAAATGTCCCACTGCAGATGCTGAGGTGGGTCAGCCGTTCGGGTCGAGGCACCGAGCTGGTGTGGAACAACAGGGCACCGCCTCGGACAGCCAGACGCCTCAGCTGTGGGAAGTCCTTTAAGAAGTCCTTTAGGGGCCCCGGGGAGCCCCGCTCCGCGGTGAGAGCGGTGAGGGCTGGGAGGTTCTGGGCCAGATGGCTCCAGTCTTTGGCTTTGGCGCTCTTCATCACCACACCGGAGACTTTTCTGCGACGGAGAGTGGTCCAAAACCGGCCGTTGTAAGCCCCGTTTTTAAAACTCAAAACTACCGTCCAGCCTCTCCAAAGAGACCAGTGGTCGACAAGTTTCTTGAAACGTTTGCAGCATGCACGGACGTTGAACTTGTCTTCCACTGACAGATACCCAAAAACGTGGGTCCAGACTTCACATGGAATCTGGGAAGGCGGCGGCGCCATTGTTAAGGCCTGAGGAAGAAAATGTGGGCTAAGTAGATGAAAACTCCGCAACCTTCCATATTTTCAAAAGAAGTAAAACGGTCAAAACCGTGTTTAGCAAGTCATTTGTTTCCGAAAAGTCTGTTGCGGAAGTGAGTGTGCTGCTAAGAGCCGATTGACACGAAAATGGACCAAGTGGTATGAGCTCATGGGTTCCTTCTCCGCTGTGATTGGCTGTTTACTTTATTATATACTCTCCTCGCGCCTTTCCTCTTCCTCTTTCTTTCACGCGACCCTCGAGCACAGTGAGTATCTTCTGTCGTAGCTTGAAAGCGTGAAACTATTAGGCTTTTCTGTTGGAGTTTTGGTGTATAGACTTTTGGATCTATTAGAAAAGGCCATGTTCTATGTAAAGTCTCCTATACTGTACTCTTTAATATACATTTGGCGTTATTCCACGAACTATGGCCTTTTTGCTAATGCTAGCGCTACATTAGCAAGCTAACTAGCTCAAAACCACATGTCGGGGATGTATTAAGTTGATGTTTGCATCAAAACATTTCTTTTACAAGTCGTCCTGTTCCTCTATTGTAGGTATCACCTTGTCTTTAAACCAGCTGTTGAGCGATCCTTGGTAGCACTGTCAAGATGCCCAGGGAAGACAGGGCCACGTGGAAGTCCAACTATTTTATGAAAATCATCGTGAGTACATGTTGAATAGATGTGACCGTTCACTGTTACTGCTTAAATGAATGTAATAAATATCTGTCTTGACATGCAGTGGTGTGTTTGCAGCAACTTCTGGATGACTTTCCAAAATGTTTCATCGTGGGGGCAGACAACGTGGGCTCCAAGCAGATGCAAACCATTCGCATGTCTCTGCGTGGAAAAGCCGTGGTGCTGATGGGTAAAAATACCATGATGCGCAAAGCCATCCGTGGCCACCTGGAGAACAATCCTGCTCTGGAGAAGTGAGTTTAACCACCATTAAAAAAATGTATGTATTTAAAACTTTTTTTTTTTTTTACAAATACGTCGAGTGGTATTGTAAAGGCAGGATATCTACTGTGCAGCCTGTGTGGTGCTGTATTGTCGTTCCCCCTGCTAAAAGTAACATGTCTCCAGCTATCCCTGTCTGTCTATGTCCCCAGTCAGCCAGGGACGCACGGTCTCAGACACTCAACCCCTGTAAACTGTCTGCATTACTGATGATGGGCTTAGAAATGTAACGGTATTTCTCTAACCTGACAGGCTCCTGCCTCACATTAAAGGCAATGTGGGCTTTGTCTTCACCAAAGAGGATCTGACTGAGGTCAGGGACATGCTGCTGGCTAATAAGGTAAAGACTGACTTCTTTGTGTAAAATTGTGGATTACACATTTTATGGTCCTGGTGTCATCACAAAATGCATCATTATGCCAAGATTTGTGTCAAACCAGAATGTTTTTTTTAATGGTAAAATCATATATTTTGTATTTATACATTTTTCTTTAAAGAAACTGTGCAGGATAAGTTACAATGCAGCTCGTGTAGTACTGTATTGTCGTTCCCCCTGCAAACAGTAACATGTTTCCTCGCTATCCCTGTCAGTCACAATCTCATTGGCTACCAGGGACGTAAGGTTTCAGACACTAAAACTCATCTGTTAGTAATGGATGTCTAAACATGCTCTTGTGCGATTATAAGCAAAGTTCTAAGACTGTTATTTTGCTGTTTAGGTACCAGCAGCTGCCCGTGCTGGAGCCATAGCTCCTTGTGATGTGACGGTGCCAGCTCAGAATACTGGACTGGGTCCCGAGAAGACCTCTTTCTTCCAGGCTCTGGGTATCACCACCAAAATCTCCAGGGGAACCATTGAAATCCTGGTAATTGCAACTCCCATTAAGATAACATGCAAACAGGGTTTCTGAAACCTAAATTGAGATGGCGGCAACATTAATTGTTGTTGCAGGTGTACTCAAACTGACTTTTGAAGCAGGAATGTTTGTTCAAATTGTAGCATCTGGTCTAACGTTTTTTTTTCTCCTGTCAGAGTGACGTCGGTCTGATCAGGACTGGCGACAAGGTTGGTGCCAGCGAGGCCACGCTGCTCAACATGTTGAACATCTCGCCCTTCTCCTTCGGACTCATCATCCAGCAGGTGTATGACAACGGAAGTGTTTACAGCCCTGAGGTGCTTGACATCACAGAGGCTTCTCTGCATGCCAAATTCCTGGAGGTAAGACTCGTCCACCTGAGAAACTGAACATCTGTTAGTGGATTCCTGGTGTCCGTATGCCACTTCTCAAACCTTATTAATCCTCCAGGGTGTGAGAAACATTGCAAGCGTGTGCCTGGAGATTGGTTATCCCACTTTGGCCTCCATTCCCCACTCTGTCATCAATGGGTACAAGAGGGTCCTTGCTGTTGCTGTGGAGACTGACTACTCTTTCCCTCTGGCAGAAAAGGTCAGCACATGTGCATTATACATCCATCCATTGTCCACTAGTTGTCTTGGGGCAGCAGACTGAGCAGGGAAACCTAGACATCCCTCTCCCCTGCCACTTCTGGCACCTCCTCTGGGGGCCAAGGCCTTCCCGACGGTTAACATTCTGGATAGGCTTCAGTATAGCTTGTGTTTTGCTACGTTGCCAGTCACCCTCGTAAGAGTGTGTTGTAATGTTCCCCGTCAGGCTTTGTGGTCAGAGGCAATTTGTTTCAGACATTGGTTTAAAGTGTTTATACATACAGTATAATTGAATCTCTTTTCTAGTCTTTGAATGCATCCTAAGCTACAGCTCATAGGTGAGATTAAAAACTTAAGTGGCTTCTTTTCCCTCCATAGGTCAAGGCCTACCTGGCTGACCCGACTGCATTTGCTGCTGTAGCAGCACCGGCGGCAGCAGCTGCAGTGACCGCTGCAGCTCCGGCTGCTAAGGAAGAGGTCAAGGAAGAGTCTGAGGAATCCGATGACGACATGGGCTTTGGCCTGTTTGACTAAAAGTACAGCAAACGGAACAAACTTGTCAAAACCGTGATTCAATAAACTGATGACAACATATTCAATGCCTCGCCTATTTCTTTGAGTGTCGATGTTAATTCCAGCATAATTACTTGTTGGTTTGCCACTGGCAAATGTCCACAGCAAAAGCAGAAAACTCCCACAGACACAGGTCCTCTGTTCTGCATGTTGGTGTGGAGGGAAACCGGAACTCCCCTGGTTAGGGTGTGTCGGCCTTCACAATAATGTTCCCCATGTTTTATAAAATGCTGATAAACCTGTTTGGATTTTTATCTTCAGCAATCGTTTGTTCGGCTATAAACGTGAGATCCCTAACATTTTTGTCAATACTTCAGATCAAAATGAAATGAATAACTATTGGATTGAAACGCCATGTTGATGGGTTGCCAAAACGACGTTTATACTAACTATGTTAATTTTTCACATAACAAAATACCAGTTGCTGGGGACTTTAAACCCAAGTACACTACCACGGACCCCACCCGAATTAATCTCACGTGTGCCAAGTGTACCATTTTGAAATCTTCGGACCGGAAGTGTGGTTGGGATGCGCAGCAGCTACAAGGGAAGCGTCCGAAATGGCTGAGGTAAGATTCTGGGTTTAATCAAGTTTCTGTAATGGATTTTTAAGGATGCGAACGTTTGAATACATTCAATTTTGCTTTAAATTCCCTGTTGAACGCGTTCATGGTGAATATTGTCCTTATTTGTAGCGGCGCTGTGTTGTCAGCAAACGTAAGCTAACGCGATATGAGCTAACGACATCCCACACGATAACCCGCCCAGTGTTTGACATTAATTTCAAGATGATTTACATTGACAAAAAGCAAGTGTGTTTATATATGTGTGTTGTAGTATATTGTGGTCACCATGACGTGTTACTGATGTTTGTCACCATCGAGAAGCATTAGAATTCGCTTGCTTCTGTCAGGGTTTAAGCGTTCGGTGCCTCCATCTTTGTTCAGACCCACAGTTTACAGGACCTCCAGCAGCCGCCGGTCTCCTCCAAGGTGTTTGTCCAGAGGGACTACAGCTCAGGAACCATATGTAAATTCCAGACCAAGTTCCCTTCTGAGCTGGACTCAAGGGTATGTTTTTTTTTTTTCTGGATAGCGTTACGTTTTCAGTCCTTGTTAGAATTCTGCATGTAAATCATTGGTGTGGTTTCAGATTGATAAGCAGCAGTTTGAGGAAACAATCCAGACTCTGAACAACCTGTATGCTGAGGCCGAGAAACTTGGAGGAAAGTCTTATCTGGAAGGCTGCTTGGCTTGTCTGACTGCCTACACCATCTTCCTCTGTATGGAGACACACTATGAGAAGGTAAAACTACCCAACTATGGTGTTGTGTATTTATTTAGGTGGTGTATTTAGTATATAGTGTTTATGTGATGGGAATGTCAGCCCATGAGTGTCCTTATCATGATGTGGCCATCTCTGTTTCTTAACAGGTGTTGAAAAAGATTGCAAGATTCATTAAAGACCAGAATGAGAAGATTTATGCTCCCAGGGGCTTGCTGCTGACAGACCCCATAGAGAGAGGCCTCAGAGTTGTATCCTTGGGCTGGCTATTGTCATTTATAGTATATTCATTTATTTATTGGTTTATTTGTTCATCAAATCATTTAGTTGGTAGATGTTTTAAAAACTTTGTAAAATTCAAAGGAACATTTGATAGGTTCCATCTGTCATCCTTTAAAAGACTACTTACACTTTTTTTTAAGTGTAAGTTGTTAATTTTTTAATTCAGTTAATAATAATAAAAAAAAACACTTTGGCACAATATGCCCCAAAATAGATCTTATAGAAAACATGTTTTTTGATAATGGCAGATATGTTTGTGGCATATTTTCCTTAATTTGTTTTTTTCAGGTTGAAATTACCATATTTGAAGACAGAAGTATTGGCTCCGGAAGATAAAAGAATCTTCTCAAGACAATGTCATATCTAACAAACAACTTTTTCCATGGAGATGATTTTGGAGCTCCTATATGATGTTTTTCTTTGAAGTTAACTAAATCTGCATTTTCCAGTTTTTGATTCCTCTCTCCAAAACCATCATTTATTGATCTCAATCAGAATTACCTTAAACTGTCATTGTGTATAATGAAATAAAGGTTTTCAACTCTTTTTATGCATAATTTCAGAATTCCTGCTATTCCTGTTGCAGGACTTCAGCTAAACTGTAAGAAACAAATGCATTTAGTTTTAGCCTTCTTATGCCTTGTAACATAACTTTACTCTGTGTCTTACGTCTCAAGCCTGATCACTCAGATGTTTTCATCTGGAAGATATATTCATTTTAATTTGATCATTTTTCCTGTTATTTATATGTACTCTTTTTCTGTGCTTGTATGTTTGTGCTTTTTTCTTGTTTTTTTAAATACATATACATAAAGCCTTTTGGAAAACATCCCATTGATCAAGACAAGTCTTTATATACCGTGCCATTGTGTTAAATGCCTCTTCTTGACCACTGTATTTGTAAGTGATTGAAGGTGTGTCTTGTTTTACAAATGTAAATACACCTAATGTGTTTTCTGTTTATGGAAAAAGATGCAGTTGGTGGAGGTTGCGGGTAGTTGCCCACAGTATTAACAACATGGTTGTAGTCTTTGTGAGACAAATCTTTTCCTAGTGACAGAATGTGGGTTTTTGGGACTGTTTAGTTTTCTGCCATCAGTGATGGAGCATGGTTCCCAAATTCATCACCTAACATGAACCATGTCCTCAGCCTCCCAATTTGTGCTAAACTGTACATATTTGTCCACAGAGTTGATTCAGTTGCCCATCGCTTCCACAGAGATCTGAAGGACTCCACAGATGGTGGTTGTATGATACAACTGGTCCACCTTTTATGACGGTCATTGATATGTTTTATCTAAATAAACAGTGGTTTATCTAAATAAACTGTGGTTTCCTGTTTTATTTTTATTTTAATTAACACAGGGATTATTGCGTGGCTTAATGTTCAATTTTAGTTTTTTTTTAAATAATTCACTAAATATTTGTCTTTATTCTGAAAGATTTAGACCGGAAATGTCGGTACCTCTGAACCTGCGGGGAATGAAAAAAACAATCTGTTTCCGGGTGGGCAGCTGCGCTAACGCATAACTGAATTTACCTGTAATTGAAAGAGTGGGCACGGCGTCTTGTTAAGAGCCCCACGTCAAATAAACTTCATCTTTAACGGTACGTTAGAAATAACGACAACGTCTGGTTGGCGGTTAGCATCACTGCACGTGAACGTCCGTTAACCAAAGTTAGCTAGCTTTGTTTGGACTTTTTGCACCAAACACTTTGAGGGCGCAAAGTCACCAAACAAACGTCAGTTTTCTGTCATGTTCCGCTTCAGTTTAGCACTGGTGCCGTTTCTTACCTCTGTTACCTCACTTATCTATCGATTATTTATCTCCAGCACCTTCTGTATTGTATTATTTTAGAAAGTGTAACGAATAAAATCCATCTTCTGCCGACAGGAGCTGTCTTTCTCTGTCCACCCTGGCGTTTCCATGCTTCGATGGCATCTATCTACCAAAGCAAGAAGATCAGTTCATGCATAGCGTCTTGGATGAGCTGGAAACATACGGACAGAAAAGCTGCCATAAAAGGTACAAAATCCCACATTTTATCCAACAAGCTCGTTGCTGTTTCTCTCGTGTACGGTTTCTACCATTTTTAAGTCAGTCAGTAGAAGTCTGAAAGTCAGCCATTGCTGAATTTATGTGATCTAATTTGTTTCTTTTCAATGAGAAAAACACAGACTTCTAAATCCGTATAACCATTGTTGTCTCCTGGTCTCGGAGCAGTGTGCTCCTGTTCCCCCCTTTACCAAGCAGGCTACGGTACCTGATACACAAGACAGTAGAAGACAGACCAGAGCTCTCCACTTTTTCTGTAGGCGAGAGCTGGTGCCGTAGGGTGGTGGTCTGCCATTCGGAGCTCAGGTACTGAACCAATGTGAATTGTTATGCATTCTTTTTAACTTGACCTCTTCTGATCAGATGGTGCAGGTTGTGAAAGAGAATTAAATCTTTGTTTTTTCCTGTAGGGGAGAGTCAGAAGTAGACAGCGATGTGGAGAACACCAGCTGCCTATGTGAAGAGTACCAGAGTGGTAGGGTAGAGATGGAAAACAACATCAAGCCCAAATCTTCCGTCCCATCACGAAGCCGAGGCCCTAAAAGACCAGACCAGCCCCTGTACATGCCACGAGCTGCGCGGCAGAGACTGTCTTTAAAAGGCTCCCAAAGCCCAACCGCAAACACTAGCGCAGCTCTGCGGGACACCGAGTCCCCCGGCAGCCCGTCCAGTCCCTGTCCCCGTTGTGACGCCACGGAAAAGACAACGTGCTCGTCCTCCTCAGAGCAGGAGGCCTCCATCGGTGTAGCAGACGGTGATGTAGAGGCTTCTGCTGACGGGTCAGCTCCATGTCCTCCGGAGCAGACCCAAATGTTGGAGCTCAGGCTGAACGACAGAGAGGGTCAGATGTGGGAGCAGACTCAGTCCCGCTTCACTGAAATGAACCTCGACGACGAGAAAGAAGAAGTCGCTAGTGTGCAAGATGACACAAGCACGGAAACAGATGACCTAACAGAACTTGTAAGCTTTACTGTTTTTTTTTTTTACACAATAGTATGTCCTTATGTCCAGTATTTACTTGCTCTCAGATTTTTTTTTGCCTATTGTATGTAACATGTTTCCCATGTTTTTCCAGATTAAGGCACATCTAAAACAGGCAGAAGTGCTTTTAATTGAACACGCTCACAATGACTTCTCTATCTACGAGAGCGTCTCGCTCATCTCGGACGACTTTCGCCACGTAATCGAGATCTACGACTTCCCAGCCGCGCTCAAGACGGAAAACCTCCTGGAGGCTTTTGCAGAATACAGGTGGGAGCCCACAGTGGAGCTCCTTTAGCTCCTCGCTTTTCCGTGTGTGCCATTTCCACCGGTAGCAGCTTCAGATAATTACACCCGAGTGCTTCTCCGTCTGCTTCCAGTGATGGCGGGATGAAGATCACGTGGGTGGACGACACGCACGCGCTGGGGGTTTTCTCCAGCGAAGCAGCAGGTGAGATTTCGCCGTTTAGTGAACGTAATGCTGAGTTTAAAGCCAGCTGTGATTTGATTTAGTTTTTCTTATATGCAGCGGTCCACGCCCTCTCCATCTGTAACCCACGGCTGAAGGTGCGGGCTCTGTCTGAGGGGAGTAAAAAAGCCCAGGGAAAGGCTCTCCGACGGGCAGGTAGGACGCTCACTAGCCTTAAGTCTAGAGCCGCTGGAAATAACCTGCCTATTGAATCTGAAGATATTAAAACAACCAGCTGTTATTTTCTTAACATCCTGTAGTCTGCCGCTGTTTTAGATAAGATTGAATTTTTCTGTCTTCCTCCAGAATTCATCCAGCCAGTGAAGGAGCGTCCCAGAACAGACTGTGCTGTAGCCCGGCGGATGGTGACCAGAGCTCTAGGCATACGGGGGCGAGCCCGAGCGCAGAGATACTGAGGTGAGTGAAACTTTTTGGGATACAGAACAGGCTTGACTCAACTTATACAGATATTTGAGTTCTACTGATTAGAGGACAAAGTTTGCTTTCATCATAATTTATTCAAAAATGCAATGCTTTCCACAATAATCTCTCCATACAAAACAGGCAACCAACAAGTGTCCTTATAAAATGAAGGATTCTTGAGTTGCTACTTTAAAGGACTGATTTACAAATCCATGAGTAGACATTTTAACACAAACACACACACGTCGCTGTTACAGTACTTCCACGATGCCATCGTGGTCCCTGATGGAAATAACTCAACACTCAGACGTGGAGAGAGAAGCTGGTGGGAGGTGCAGGTCCCCGAGGTGGAGGCGCATTTCTGCTGTCCCCAGAACAATACGCAGCAATAAATATAAAACCAGCAGAATATGCAGAAAAAAAAGAAAACAGAAGTACCATCTCTCTGGGTGCACTTCTGGTTTCCATTTATGACTGGGGCTCTACAGGAATGGTCAGAAAGGCTGCAGCGGCTGCTGGCGTCTGCAGCATCTGTCTCTGTGTATCCTCAGAGGGCTCCACAGTGATTATTATGGACTGAACTAGTCAGTGTGAGTAAAAAAATATTTGTACTTTGAATAGTAAAGAAGCTAATGTGGTTTATACAGCTGTTTTCATGCCAGCTGTTTGAGTATAAGCATACAGTGCAAGATTCTGACCAGTTGTAGCACCAGAGTAATAGAAGACTATTTCCCTCCCCCCCAAAGGAAACACAGCACACAGTCAGGACCATGGTCTGATTTTTGGTTCGACTCTCCACTCTAAACATTTCTGTTGTTAAACAAGTCCTGTCTGGTATTTAGTTATAATCCTCATCTCATTTCAACAGATTAAACCTACTTTAGAGCCTCTCAAGTAATGTTTTTTTCTTTTTACAACTGAATGTGGTAAATGACGTTTATGAGCAAAAAACGGTTTCTTTTCTTCACGTGGTGTTTCACCGATCCAGCACCAATAAAGCAAACTAAAGAAGAATCCCACAGCCCCCTCTAGTGGTTGTTGGATATGTTACTCCTCCCTGATGCCGTCTGTAGGTTCGGTCCATCTTTGGTCTACCTGGATGAGAGCTGGTTGTTGAGCAATCCAGGAAATGTGTCCTCCACGTCTGTACTCCGTGTGCCACCTGTAAAGTCAGACAGGGGATGAATAAAAGACCAGCAGACCTCTCTGAAAGCTCACAAAACGTAAAGTGAATAGTCTCCGTTTTCCAGTTTGAAATGCATTCAGATCAATTCGAAACACCATCAGGTAAACAGTAAAAAAGTTAACTTTTTTCTCCATTTTGTTCCGTTTTTCACCAGGTCCACAGATCAGGGGTCTGTCTCCTTTCACTGAAGGGATCAGGAGGACTAAAGCCTGCAGTGTTAGCTACTTCTGTTGGGCCAGGGCGAAAGTGAAGAGAGAGGGAGAGGCAACACTCACTGTCCTAAACCGGAGAGACGACAGAGCCTAAAACCCAGCAGCTCAACTCTGGTGGCTGCGGCCTTTTACTGTCAGCATTAAGTAGGCAAACATGGCTCTCCTCAGATGAAAATGGCATGAAACGGGTGCATTGGTATTTCAGGCTGTTAATGAAGCCCTAAAATGGAGGAACATTTGAATTCTCTTTTTTTTCCTATTGCATGTTTACCTTTTGAGGGGATGTTTCCCAGGTGATGCTGGGCTGGTTTTGTGATGTTCATTTTCCAGTGAAAAGTCATCCATATATTTAGTTTCGAGATCCTTTTTTTTCTACATTTACATATTTCTAAAATTTTAAAAACCAAGATTTTAGTTATTTTTAAGTCTGGTTAAAGTTGAGTTTCTTTAGAAATATTTTTTAATTGCTGCCCTTTTGAGACCCTTTATACTTGTCACAGTATTTTCCTGTCATGCTGTCACTTAAATATGTCCAAACAGGGCTGTCTATGAAGAACTGTAAATCTTTGTATTTAATGTAAAAATGTAAATATATCAAACATGTAAGTAGGACTTCCTGTAGTCTGTCATACAATATTTGTGTGCACTATGTTTGATTGTGTTTCTGTTTGGGGTTTGCACTAGAAGCTGCACATTTTCAGGGAAACAAACTGATGGTGGTATAAAATGCTTCAAGATCACATGAAACACGTTAAAATAGATTTTTTAATGTGTGTGTTCAAAAGCTGTACTAATGTGAAACAGTTTTCCGTATCTTAACATAAAGCCTAGCAAGATGACTTTGGAAATGGGATTTATAGCATAGAAATATATTTGTGGATATAAAAAAAAAAAAACGGAATATTTAATCTTCGGACGAGCAGTTGCAGGTTGTTTATCTTTCTTTTCCTCAGAAAAGTGAGAATATTTTCCCAGACAAAAGCATCTTACAGCTGTACTCTCACCTATGTGGCAGTTATACATCCATATCCGATGTCCGTCATACCGGGAGCGACACTTCATAATGTTGTTGCTGTAATCTGATTCTGCAACCTCATAGTTTGGATTTATCACAACCTGGACAAAGAAAAGAAGTGATTTTATTGTGCAACACAAAGTGATAATGTGTGCATTTTAAACAGGTACAGTCTTACAAGATAAAAAAAAGAGGTAAGAGTTAATTTAGCAGCAGTTTGGTCCCTGAACAGTTTAGTCAGTTTAACAGTATGTTTGGGCTGAGCCCTGTGGGGACTGTCTGGATCTGTTTGACTGCAACATCTGGAGCACTGGCAAACATTTAAGACAGAGCCATGTCTAATATTGCTTAAAGACCACCTGACCAGATGTTTACCTGGAAGATGTAGTCTCCGGGCTTCAGGTCTGTGATGTCGATCCACTGACAGTCGATGTCATGCCTGTAAGTATCCCAGCAGCCAACTGTGATGCCCTGCGACCCAAAGTTTGCACACTCGTACCTCTTCTGTATACCTGAAACAGTTTGAAGACGTTATACCAAGCTGCCCATAGTTCGTCAGTTCAACAACACATAGTATCACTCTTGCAAATTTCTATATTTTACATATATAAAAAAGACTGTGGGAGTTTAGATTGGCCAAAGCCTTAATATATAGTATGGTGACACAAGGGGTAATGTTTACCTTCATCACAACTGGTGTCCTCCAGACAGAAGCTGGCTTTGTGTCCCTCTGCCACTTTGGTGCCGTTCAGGCTCATCAGGTCGTAGTGGGTGAACACTTCCATACTGTGATAATGCCTAAATGAAACAGGGAAAATAATAAATAAAAAAATTATGTATAGTCCTTTAGTTACCCATTCAAATACGTTCCAACATTTACAGGTGGAGTTGTGGGTAAAACCTCACCACCAGTGGCACTTCTTACAGCCTTTAGCTAAACTGAAACCAGTAGTTTTTCCCCCCTTGCAGTCTCACCTGTGACATTCATGCCAGATCCAGGAGTGATGAGCTGCCCGTGGTCTGAAGTCTGACAGCCCGTTGTTATGGATCTGGGAGGAGAAGCGGAGGAGGCGGCGGTAGGAAGAAGAGTCCGCTTTCTCAGCGCTGCTGGACAGACAGTGCTCTTCATGAGCACACTGCAGCGCATACATGGGCCTGTCCTCCAGGTAGGTGGTCTGCTCCACAACCTGAGCACTCAAGACGAGGTCTGGGGCCGCTGGGAGGGGGAGAAACGCATTTATCACAGAAACGCAGTCATTTTTTGGACTGGCTGCACAGATTTGTGTTGAATTAACTTTAATATTAGATACAAATGTCTAACTGGAGAGGCTTTTTAGCGAGATGTGCCCATTCAAAGGTTTCTGTAGTGGAGTTCTCCAACTGAATATGGTTCTACATAAATATGGTCTTTAAATTGAGCATTTTCTTACTCTGAGTGCAGGACACCCCAGCTGCAAAGCGGCCACCTCCTTTTGGACAGGTAACATGTTTTCCATGATGCAGACACTGATCCAGAGTCAGCTCGGTTCCTGAACATCTCACCCCACTCATCACCACAGCATCGGCTGATGAATCTCCCTGCCAGTACCATGTCTCCTGAGGTAGGAAACGCATACAGATTTAGGTTCAAAACTAGACAAAAAGCTGCAGTTCTCAACGTTTAACAGGAGACATCTGTTAGCAGTACTTTTCATCTGGGACTAAATCCACCCTGAAAACTGAGAAAAACTCAACTGAAATCTTTCTGCAACTTTACCTTTCATTGATCCATTGAGTAACACAAATTTTACAAACTTTAGACAACAGTATAGCATCCCCTTCCTGTTTGTATGGCTTGTGCAAAACACTAAATATATCGATTCCTAACAAAACAGAAAATCAGACTTGTCAAACTGTTGGGTGTGTGTTCTATATAAAATAATCGATCTGGAGGTTTGTCTTGCCATGCTTCCTGCAATGGCTAATCTTATCAAATAGGCTCTCTCGTGTCAGACACGCACACAAGGAGGATTGCTTTTTCCGTCCTGACTCAGCCTTCGTACGGGATTCTGCAGACTAAAGGGAATTCTTGTGTAAGGGAAACTCAGGTTTTCCATAATGTGTCAAGGAAGTGGGGGGATTCATGAGAATGAAAGTGAGCTGGGGGACATGGATGTGGGTTGCTGGTGGGCTAAGGAGAAGGGCAGGCGTACAGCAGTATAACATAAGCTGGATGTCATTTGTTCCATCTGGCGCTATGGCTTGCCTGGAGAAATGTTTATGAGTCAGACTGGAAAGAGTCTCGAGGGGAACTAAAGTTATGTTCTATGATAACAAAAACCAGGCACGTATATCTCTCTACATGAGAACTCTTATGTAATGAAAACATTGTGTTTGATGACATTAGACATGTTATTGTGCTGGTTTGGTCTAATAGTCACAGTACTTTCAGACAAGTATCCCTCGTCAGATCCAAGTCTTAGTTCCACTCATAAACCCCCTGCGCGTCTCCCCGTTATTCACACATACTTTCCAGATGTATACCATCTTTAACCATACATTCCAGAAGCCTTAAAATAGCATAACATCAAGAGGGCAAGCATGGCTTTGAGCTCATCACAGCCGGGAGCTTAGTCAAGACGTAAGAAGGACGGGAGTGTGACGCTGGGCCTGTGGTTCCACGTTGCTAACTGGTGGAGGTTCCACTAAACTTTTAACTTCAAAGTCACACTCCTGCTGAGTGACTCCACACTTATTTGTGTCATAGGTTTACAGCTGACTAGCTTGCATTTCCTGGTCACTTTCTGTTTTGATGTGTTGCTATGCGAAAGGAACTTTTATTATTGCCCCCTGGGATAAATAAAGTTTGAGCTCATTAGAAAGAGACCTAATGGCATCCTCTACCAGGCACACAGATTCACAAAGAGGCTCAAACTGGGAGGTTCTGCGAGGCTGATTCAATCCCATCCGTTTCTCATGTGGCTGTAACTTCCATATTATCTGCTCTTCCTGTGTCTGACCAATAAAGCTGTCAGAAGGGCACTATAGAGTGAGGCCACTTAGCCTGGGGGTAAATAAATTTGTCACAGCAGTGTCTAAGCAAATGCAATACACTGAAAATAGAAATTACATTAGGCTTATGATTATCTAATGATAAAAAACAAAAACAGAATTACATAAATACTGCACATGGACTCACCCGCTAAGTGTCAGCAGGTTCGAATACAAAGCATTGCTGAGAACAGTGTATTCCAGATGTGTTTTAATCACCAGATATATGCCCTTGACTTCATTTTAAGTTAAAAGAAATGATCTTATTTTGGAAAAGTAAATATAAGTAAATGTAAATAATCTCTTGATTAAGGTGAACACAGTGGGAGTTTGTCCTTTTGGTAATGCAATTCTGCATTTATTTATTTTTTAAAATCGCCTAAATCAGACGGCATCCTTCCAGGAGAAGTTTTGAAAAATGTCCGGAGGCTTAGTGGCTGTAAAAATAGGAATGACAGAAAAAAAAATGTATTTCTGACATTACCTGGAAAGCATGGCTGGCAAAGCCCAAGCCCAGCTGTCTGCACACCACCATGGCCTCCATGGTTCCCCAGCTATCGCTGCACACCGTGCCCCACACCAGAGAGCCGTTCCTCTCCGCCATCACCTCCACGCGGCCTTCATAAGGGTTTCGGCCACCGTTTAACCGAAGCTAGGGGCAGGAATGCATATAAGCATCTGTCCTCTAGTGTTGCAAAAAAATTCAGTCTTCCTTGACGTGGTAGATGGAAGTACTCACCCTGCTGTTGAAGCCCATGGCAGGAACGTTACACCTGACAGCAGCGTCTTCCTCGTGGCTGCAGCCCACAGACTCCCGGTTAAAAAAGCATTCAGTCAGGGACTTTTCAAAGCCAGAGCAATCCACCTCATTCATGTGCACTGGCCCAATCCCTGCAGGTTCACAGCAGACGCATTCAAAATAATAAGAAAAAAAACAGTAAAATTATGACAGCTGAAGCAATAACGTTGTGCACACTATAAAAACTTCCATGACTTTCCATTAATCGAGGGAAGAAATCTGATCCTCAGGTTACACAACCATTCAAGGGAACAAAAACATGTGCTGCCCGCTACTACAGAGTCCTCAGCAGCCTGAGAGTTTTGTTGGAACAACAAGTCCATTTAGAGTATGAAATACCCTGCAAGGTAAACAAGCAGCCAGCTACGACAAATTAATTAGAGACTCCAAAGGCTTGTAAACAAAAAAATCCAGTTCCTTTTTCAGCATGGCAGTTTCCACAACAATGCAACTGTTTTCTCCATGAGGCTTTACTCCGATGTGTATCCAAAGGAAACAAGCCATAACATAAAACAAAAACGCATCATGTGGTACAGGCTTAAAACCTTTTGCATGGGTAAGTTAGCCTGTTAAAATATATATCAGCCTCTTAAGCCTAATGTAGTCCCCTAGTATTGACCGAGTTTGAGTGATATTCTCTTTAACTTTTGAAAATGTACAAAGCAATCCAATACAAGTATGCGTGTGGCGCCACTTTTGGATCCAGTGGTCAGCTCATAAAGAAATCCTTCCAGTAACCTAGTTCCCTCTCCAAGATGGAATTCTTTTTCTGAAACCTATAAAGCCCCATTTTCTTTTCTGGAACATTCTGTGCATCCCTCTGATTTGCTGTGAGAGAAAAAACATACTAATGTTCTGCAGACCATGTGATTCTTAGAGGACTGTGGTATATTGCATTTCACAGAATCAGCCAACATTTGAACAGAAATGTTCTGCTCCATATAGCTCCTAATGCCTCCCTGTGCTGACTCGGGCTCTAAACTGGTTGAAGTCAGACAGAAATGGGTGGTGGTAAAGAAAGAGGAGATAAGGTGGAGGTGCAAGTCTCACTTCCTTCATTTTCACAGCTGGCCATGAGTTCACATCAAAGTTATGAGTTTCAGTTTTTTGTGAAATGTCATCAAAACTGGAAACCTTTGAATAATCAAGTTCAACGATATCTCTAAATTTTACCTTGCCCCATTCTGCCACCGGTCAGGGCATCTTTAGCGCTGCCGAACCCCAGCTCTCGACACACAACCGTAGCTGCTCGGATGTTCCAGTTGTCGTCACAAACTGTTCCCCACTCGCCGTTCTTCAGCACCTCCACTCGCCCCTCGCCTATCATGGCTCCACCTCTTAGACGTACCAAAGGTTGCTGCAGAAACATTCCGCAAAACCAAAGTCAGTGAGGACAGTAAAAAAAAATAAAAAATTAAGCAAAAAGAATCCAGCAAAAAAATGTCTTTATAAGGATCCACTTCCAAGTCAAATGTTGCCATCATACTTTAATCAAATTACACAAACATTTGTTTGACAAAGGACTGAGACCCTTTGGAAGAGCTTTTAGCCCAAATTCTTTATGTGAACCAGGATTTAAACTAAAGCATTCACATGTTTTCAAGTGATTTGAACTAAAACTGAATCTAAGAAACTTAAACACACTCTGAGAAGCTCACTTTTCTTTGTCTCAGTTTTTATAATTGTGAATATTGTCATTAAACAGCCATTTTCTATCATTTCTGTCCTACAATGTTAGTTTTCTTTCTTCTCATAAGTAATTAGTATAAGTAAGTTAATATGCCCATTTAACACTGTATCCTTTTCCTTTTTATATATAAATGTAAATGCTGCACTTCAATCCTTTCCTCATGCTGGTCTACCAGGCATTTCTAGCATAATCTGACCAACCTCCACCCTGTAGGCCTTGCTGAAACCGGTGCTGGTGCTGGGAGCAAAAGCCCGTCCGGGAACACAGCTGACAACTACAGGCATTCCCTTCCCACATGTGCCGTTTCCCTTCAGCTCTATCTCCCGGCCCAGTTTGCAATCAGACAGGTCAGCTTCATTGCCTGTGCAGTTGACAGAGGAACCCCAGTAGTTCTTCTTGCGTCGCTTTGCGAGTAGCCTGAGAAGAGATGAATAGAATGCTCAGAAGTGTTGGGCAGAGGTCTCACTGATGCTATGTAGAGAAGAACACAATATATTTTTACTGTTCCAACAGCTGTGGGAGAAGTTTAGTATCCAACAAAGAGGAATTCAATTGCTTATCCTATGCTGTCAAGAACAATGGAAGTATTGTGAGGTGGAATTCTTAAACATTCCTCTGACCCCATATGAGAATGACAGTCGTCAGCTAAGGTTCACTGAGAAGCCGGAGAACAGTAGGCCCTGAACAGGTCTCAGCCTTGGAAGAAGGGGGGCATTACAAAGAAAACCAGCAGAAGCAACAGTAACAGCTTTGAAGTTGCTGTAGTTTAAGATGTTGTAAATATGGAGCTCAGATTTGGTATGTTTCTGTCCTTTTGTCATGTTTAAATAAAAAAAAACTGACTTTAAAATGCTGTAGCTTTGAAATTATACGAGTTGATCACCAAGATTATTCTATTACTTCATCATAGATCTTCTTGGGAGAGCCAATGCCTGTAATGTGAAGATCCAGGTGCAACTTGGCAAAATTACACTTGGCTGTTCTTCTAAAGGACATTACTCACTAATAAATCTGTCTTGAATTTGCTGTTTTTTTGTACCAAGAGGCCAGCTTTGTCTGAGCTGGAGTGAAGTCTGAACATGTAATTGTTTTCTGATGTTCACTTTGTGTTTGATTTTAAGCTTCAGATCCCAGGTTAGAAGAAAAGAGCAGCCACTGTTTTACACTGCAATACAATTGACTCTTTATTGCCCAGACCAATAATTCTCTGGCAATATTTGGTCTATTGTCAAGAAACTGCCCCAAGTCTGTTTAATCTCAGAGTGGAAAATGGATGAAGGGATGAGTGATGACCAAAGTAAACAAACTTGGTTGTGTAATACTTCCTAACACCAGTCTGGTATTGACTGAGCAGTCCTAAACAGAGTAACTTCAGAGAAAGGGAAGGAAAAAACAATCCCCCGGATGAGGGAATATTCTTAGCCTGAGTTTCTACTGTACAAAACTATGCAATGTTGAAGTTGAACTCATGCATTTAAGACATTCATTTTAATTACCCTTTGTAAAATACTCACTTATAGGGTCGAATATTGAAGCGTTTCTCCCCGGGGAAACCATACATGCCACAGATGACCCTGCTGTTCATCTCCGTCCACTCCTCACTACAGATCTGTCTCCATTTGCCTCCATCTTTCACCTCCACAAAGCCCTCAGTTATAGGAATCCTTTTTCTGTGAGAGTAAGTGGCTCTGATCCTCACATCTTCCACCTGCACCTGCAAAGCCTGACAAAAGAGAATAATAAAATCAGAAGATATACAGGCAGTTTGGCACAGGTTGTTCAGACATACACTGTCAAGAGACCTAATCCCACATCTAATCCTTTACAAATGATTCTGATTGTTGTCAGTAAGAGATGTTCGTTTGGTTGGTCCGACTGCATAAACTGAACAAAGTCAAAATCACATGTCATAAGTATGACAGCAGGCGTGATTACCAAACACATTAGACTGGTAGAGTGGTTAGTTATGACTTTACCAATAATCAAATAAACCTCAAGATATGTTTTTTGGGCCTTAGTACTCTGAAGTGTGTTATGGCTTTTTGGGTTCCTTCTTTTCCACTGTTTATTTTTGGCCTGCCGTTTTTGTTCCGACTGCTCTGTATGTCCCGACAAACATTTCTAACAGTCATTATGGTCTTTTGGTAAAACCAATGTCATCTGAGAGCTACCGTTTATCTGGAGCAGTGCTCACATGAAGCATGTCTCCCTCTGACTTACAATAAAAGAGGAAAACAAAGTGTGAAAGTTTCCATCCACTATCCTGACACTCGTTACTTTATAAACAGTTATACAACTCATGAGGTCAACACAAGTACCCATCAAAATGTAGATGATTGCTAGGTACAATATGTAGTCACATTCACTTGTATACAGTCAGTTTAAAAGAGGTATTCCACCTAATGAATTACAGACAATATTGAATACTTTTATGTGATAAATGTGAAACCTCTGCTGAAAAAGAAAAAAAAATCCTGCTGTTCTCTCGTGAACCCAAAAGATTGCATGTGCTGGAAAATTAAGTGCGCCAAGTTGATAAAAGTCATGATGCTTTGTTTAAACTTGTTCATTACTGCAGAGAAACTTTAGCAGTTTCTGTAAACAGGGGTGTACAACAGGAGATCAGCTCATTTCAGGGGGATAAGTTAGTGTGTAAACCTCTGCTAGATGGGGAAAGTGTGGGTAAACAACATTCACAAACCGCATGTGAGCTGACCACCCCTAAATTAGGAAGGAATGGTTACCTTTGACCTTTGGGCTCTCTGGGAAAATACTTATAACTCTGGTGTTGTTCAGTTCCTTCCATGAGCCAAATGCTGCCGTTTGCTCCTGGCTGGGTGTGAAGTTGCACCGTAGGAGCCAGAGGCAGCCAAACTCTGAACTGAAATGTGATATTCAAGTGCTGATCTCAGTAATTTTGTAACAGCCAACTGCTTTAAACCAGGAAAAAAAAAATTCCGGCATGTCTCCCACAATATTAAGTGTTTGCCCGCAGAGTGGTTTCCTGAGATGGCGTCAGCCTCAGGGAATGTTCAAAGTCTCTGAATACACAACACTGCATGGCAGGAGGAGCCTCGAGTATCAGTGACCTGGGTCCATCCCCCCCAACCGCGCTGGTTAGAGCGGGTAATAACTACTCTTTCATGAAGAGATTCCTGCTGGTCAGAGTATGACGGAGAATTTTCCGTCAGAGTCTGGCAGGGTGGGAAAGAAGGGGGACGTGACCATGATCACAGAGCTGGTGTTCACAATTGAAAGCACATCTCAGTGCTTAGTATTAGTTTTTTCTTTTCCTCTACATGAAAAACAAAATGAGAATGATGGCGATGCAAGTACTTCTAGGCAAGACAAAAAAAGAAAACAGTGAAAAGAGATTTAAGAAAAGCAATGAAAATAAAAAATGTGATCCTGAGGAAACAGAGGATTGAAATGCCAAACTGCTGTCAGGTGAGTGTGAAATGGTTCTCCGAGATGAGTGTGAGCACTGTTGCATTTGGCTCACAGGGAGGAAACTGGTGGTCTAAATGTGTGAGACTGAATAGATGAGGACAGATATCACAGCTGGGATCCGTCCAGGCCTCACCCTCCCAAACTGACCACCAAACATAAACTCAGCATAATTCTGTTGGGCTGTGGCCCAACCATCCACACTGGGCATTTTATAGAACGCTACAGTGAAAAGAACAAAGAGACATGAATTTGAAATGCATATAAAAGGATTATGTGTATTATAGGCACCTATTATGCAGCTGATTCTGCCCGTTTTCCGCTTCCATACAGAGATGATCCAACAGGGGTAGAAACAGACTATTGTCCCGGTAAATGAGTCATTTTGTCTTTTCAATCTATGAAGTAAAAACAAGCTAAATTCATATTCATATATCCTGCAAGTCAAACTGAGGATAGTTTTCAAATGAGCATTTCTACAGGGTGAACTCATCTCAGTAAACCTCCCTTAGCAAAGTATTCATCCTCTTGCATTTTTCTCTAAAAATAATGTTCCTGTTCTTGTTTGTTTGTGGTGACCGAGGGACCAAAGTAAACAGTCCTTCTCTCTGAAGTGAGCTCTGGTAATTACTGAATTATTTCCAACTGGAGAGCAGACTTGTTTTTCTGACTGGGTCTCCCTCAGAATGTAGATATGTGAATGTGAGGCTGTGGTCTAGTCAGTGTCTGACTAATACTTCCACTACTGTGCATTTCTTCCAGTCAGTTCAGCGTTGCAGTCTGGTGCACGTTCGTGTCCACGTGTGCCAGATTCACCTACCACACATCCGGCTATACAATGCACAGCAAGTATGAACGATAGCCCTGCCTTACTTTGGATGAAGGATTAGAACTGCAACGAGAACAGCGACGTGACTTGCACTTCTGCCCCACCCCATTTTCTACCTCACTGGCCTCCTGTGTCCTTAACTGAGTACACCGTGTGCTTTGCATCTGGAATATCTATTCGAGTGTACTGCTCCCATCGTGACAGTGAAAAGGAAAGACACAGAGAACTCAGATCAGGAGTTACCTAACTACATCACAGCTGGAAAGGATATCTGCTGAATAAGAACCTACAGCCAAGCAGCTTGAGAATTTAGCTTGGTATCAACACTAACAAATAATCTAATTGTTTTCAACCACAAAACAAAAAGTTGTGTGTGAGATCTTCAAAACAGCACCATCATTTTGTGCCATCAGGAGTTAGATGGACACTTTTACACACACATTCAGATTGCCATAGTACCATCCGCTCAAATGTGCAGTTCCCATATGATAATCCACATTCAATACATCAGAACAATGTGAACACACTGAATCATAAATACCAGGGATGAGAGTCTTTATCTTGGTTTCTTTGATTCCAAGAGGAGAGCTGAAGCAACAGTGAGATCCAGCTGTTGAACATGTGGGGAAGTAGTCTGCCACTCTGCATGCGCTGGAGGAACTGGCCCTAAGCCTCATGACATAAATCAACCTTTTCTCCACTTGATCACTGTCCTCCTCATAAGCTTCTTACATATGTCTCACCGAGCAAATTCTCAGCTGCCATGAGTTTTCTTTTAGTTGTGTAGGAGAGAATATGAAGAACTGAATTCCTGAGAAACCTAACTCCAGAGTACAACCTATGACCCGTTTAAATGGGTAACAAAAGGCTTTAGGCTGCTTCATTCTGTCATTACAACAGACATGTTACATTTGTGTGCCGTTATCTGATCTAAATGTTTGGTGGAGGTAAACACAGTTAATGGACTTTTTTTTCTAAACTGCATCTGCTTTTGCTAAAAGAGTTGTTCCCATATTCTTCCCTCGACCAAGACTATCTGCTCATGGAAATGTGCAGCAGTTTTTTTTGGGGTTGAAAATTTTGGATTTTTTTACACCTGGATTTGATCATGAAAAGTTAAAAATATGGGAAGAAAAGCGATTCCGGTTTATGTGAGAAAAGTTTTGGCGAAAGTTTATTTTTTTGGCATGGGACTGAGTATTACATAACGGTTATGCAAGTAAACAACAGCGCCAACTTTTTGGAAAACATCGTCCTGGAATGACTCCAATCGAACTTTAAGCATTAACCTATACTTATCTAAAAATAGCTAATTATACTCTGTACCAAGCTATCCCCACATTAACATCTTAACACCAGAGAAGTGGTTGGATCATCCTTGCTAAATTGGGATAAAGGAAACTTCCTGCCATGACTCCCATGACTGAAACCCCCCAAATTCCAATCTCTGTAAGAAACAAATGCATGATGAATAGCACTGTGCAGGGTTGGACTGATAAAACCAAAACCATCACTATTAAAGTGATTCCAACTGCTTCTACAACATATACAGTTGTAGAAATGGATGAAGAATTAGATCTTGCACGTTCAAATAATAAACTTTCTTTATGATAAAGGCTCAGTCACAGAGGAATGTGTGGTCTGCTCTGGTTCTTTCAGTGGTGTTGTATAACCAGCTGAGAAGGGTTGTGGACACATGGCGTTTGTCTCCAGAGGTCAGATCAGAAGCAGACTGCCTTTCAGATGGACATTTCTTCCATGAGGGAACAACTGTGAAGGTCAGAGTTTAAATTGCAGCTCAGACAAAAGCAGAGGCTTTCTAGGAAAGATGAACGATGGTAGTGTGCAAACACCACATGTAACCGCAGTAAAAAGGACCATTGGAGAAGGAATTAACCACCAAAAGCACTCAGGCTTGTTATTTCTAATCAGGACCAACGTTTACAAAGTTCTCCCACGGCCAATCCACCACCTCTCAGAAATGTAATCTGACAGTCTTGCAAAAGAAACATACAAACACACACCTCTGACTCAGCTCTTGTCTTTTCAGAAAAAGCATTGCTGGGAACAAATCTGTGACCTTTAGTTTAATCCGGCAAGTATTTCAGACTTTTTAAGACTCACTCGAGGACCATCATGGCAGTTCATGTGACTTTAAATTTGTCACTTAAATAAGGCCAAATTAAGCACACTGACACTGCCTTAAAAGAACTTAATGTTCGAGCTTATTGGTGTTATAAAAATAAAAAAAATCCTTTACATCACGATATAAAATCCTTATTGGCCCACTCTTATGATCTACCTACAGCAGCGCACCCAGTAGTGAGCGTTAACTTTCCAGACTGGGCACAGAATGTCAATTCATGCTGGGAATAAACAGATTGCAGGAACACTGCTGCCCATTGCTGCTGTCGGTTCAAGCATAGTTAAAGAGGTTTAGCTACACCTTTTCCCCTTTCCTCCCGCCTGTGACTCAAAAGGCTTTAGACAGACCAAAGAAATATTTGCAGGGTGGAGGACTGAACTGCACCAAAATGTACACACCTTAAATATACAGAACAAACATAGTGAAAGATGGTTCTGCTTACACGCACAACTTATAAGAATCAGACAGCATTGATGAATTTCAGCATTCCACACAATTCCCGAAACTAAACTATGCATTTGCATTTTTCAGATGTTCTCCTGAGGCTTGTTATCTTAACTAAGTCCAGTGTAAAACACAGTCACTGTTCTGGCTGCTGCAGATGCCTGTAATGCAGCCAACTCTTCCACCCCACATCTAGTACGAACGGACAAAAAGTTCTGGTATGAATTCAGTGAGGAAGCACAGGCGGCTCTCCTCTTTGCTGCCAACAAATGTGGCCTGAACTCCTCTATGACAGTGTGTTCTATTGACTTGTTTTCAGACTAAATCAAAAGTAGTAAACGCCTACATTTCCTCTCCTATCCTCTTGTTCCCACTGTCACAGTCACAAGCCGGCACTGGCTTTCCATCCGGCGCAGGGGTATTCTCTTCGGCCAGACAGGATGGTTTTCCCACTCTCTGAGTCATCCCCATAATCTCCCAGACTGCTGTGTGGGGGTGTGAGGAGTGATATAATAGTGTAGGAGTCTGGCAGAGTCCTTCAGGCAGATTTAGGTGCAGACAGCACAACATTTAGCACAATACTGGCTGGTTCTTTTCTTATTTAGCATGCTGTGGTAAATATGGATTTTGCGTCCATTGTCTAAGGTATAACACAATTCAATATGAATGATTATCCTTAGCAAGCTATCATTTTTTAAGCCTTTATACAGCTTGTGATGTTTCTATGCCTGCTTTAACTCCCAAACACTGCTTGCATTGTACAGCACTAGATTTATGTCAAAGAAGTGACTTTACAGGATCAGACAGTTATTCCTCTTCAATTGTGCAATTCCAATTCCTGTCAAGGGAATTGGAATGATTTGAAGACAGTACTCTGCTTCGAGCAAACTGGAGCTCTTTTTACTGTGATAAGAGGTTTTGATCCATCTGAAGCTGAAGTTCCTTTTTTCATTACACACATATCTGCTTAGGTTACATGTGTGCACTTGAACCGTTTGTAGATGCTACTTCCATGGTAGAGAAACCCAGCCCTACCACAAACATTAGTTCATTATGCATGTTTGACCGTGAGCAGGCTCGCCCACAGAACTTACTTCATCGCTATTGGCCTGGTTCCGGATGAACTTGTAGCCTGGAATTCGCTTCTGGGTGCACACTACCCCGACATCTTCTGAATGTTTGCAGTCAGATACTCCAAAGCCGTTGGATTCACACTGAGCCAGGCTCTTCTCTCCACCTGTGCAGTGCACATTGTCTAGCCAGATACGACCTGGAACGAGAGAGATACAGGCATGCAAACGAATGGAAAAGTGGTCGGAGGTTGATTGTGTTTGCATAAACTCCACTGTTTTTTGTTGCCTTGTTTAGTCTGCAGTAATTTAAAGGAATGGAACCAAAAAGATTTAACAGATACTTTTCAAGTTGTACAGTGGTCAGAATTTTTTTTAAATGACTGGATTGTTTCTTATTTTTCAGTATGAATATTATTTAGTGTTGGTGCTGTACAATGTGGAGCAATACTTCTAAACTGGTGATGGATTAACAGAATGAAGTCAAATAAATAAATAAAAATGATTTATTTACTCACATCCTATTTATATGCATTTCATCATTTCCACTGCGGTCAAGTGACTGAGAGGGGAAAACTACTCACGTGGAGATGTGTTTGCTCTCTAACAAATCCTTCAGCCAGAGCTTGGCTAATAAATGTTGTCATGGCTAAAGGTGATCATCTGCTTTCCAGCTGGCTGGTGTGATTCATCCAGGAGGAAAACCACATTACTGCAGCCATGGAAACCCCCAAACTACTGCTCATCATTCTGACGGTCTCGACATGTTGCTGAGGAACATTGCGATCATACCATCAAAGTGACTGCATGTCACTCTACCTCCTCCTTGTTGAACTCATTAATTTCAATAAGGTGCTGCTGTGACTAATTACCACAGATTGCCAACCAACTAGGTCTCAATATGCTTTAATATTAGCTAGTACAAAGCTTGTGATAAGTCTTGATTGCTGACTTAAAACTAACTTTTACAGGTTTAAGGGGTTCATAAGAGGCACTGAAAAGAGACAACAGTACAGATTGCGTGGACTCTTTGGTTTTAATTACCAGCTTTTATTCCAACTTCAGAAACCACAGCCAAACCAAAGCTGACAGGGATCAATGCTCTCTTTAAAATATAAGAATAAGCTAATTGTGGCCAAAAACCTGTCATCTTTTTTTTCTTTAATGAGATCCCAAAAATAATGGTACTTATGCAATAGCATTTTATGAATATCCCTGCTGGATTGACACCCCAAATGCATGTCCTCATAATTGTAAAGTACTTAAATCCTTAATTGAAAGCATTTGTTGGTCTCTTTCACCATCCATAAATCAACTTGATGGGGAAGGAAAAACCCTGCTGCTTCATTTAAAAGCAATGTGTCTCCACCAACAATCAGAAAACTCAGATCACAGTGGTTTCTATCCACACAGTCTTTACAAACTGATTCTCCGCCACACTTTAGTGCAAACGGTTGATAAGCTGTGTTTTTTCATATGATTCTCATTACGTTTTTTGATTTTGTGAATACAATGTTCTTCTCTGAATACAATCAAGTTAACTAATTTCCTCAATACTAGCTTAATTAATCTATTACTTTATTCAGAGTGAACAGGAACAATTATTTTCTTTTGTGGAAGAATTTTACCTTATACATAAGCGAAAGAAGCCTTTCTTTAAATTGTGTAAATTCTATGATAGATGTGCACATGTTTATGTACAATTTGTGTCATAAATCAAGTCAAATACCTTTCACCATTATTAAACTCTAACAGTGACAAGAACCCCTTTGTTGACCTTCTGATAGATTAGCAGCCACACCTTTATTCAGTCAACCATCTCCACATTCCTCAGTCACTGGTAAATAGTCTTGCATGCATCTACCTCTGTGTGCACCCAGTGTATGGATGTACATTTAAAAACTTGTTTATTTTTTTCTCATAACTCATACATACATAACATTAAATGCATGGGTTGCATAATTTGACGCCTGCAACTCTTGAAGTTTCAACCATGACTGCTGTGCCTGCTTTAGGAAGCAAAGTGCTCCACTATTTAAGTGGCTATCCCCATGTGGTCCACAGAGAGTAAAAACATGTGGCTTTAACAAGGGGCATAGTCTGAATTCAGTTACCGAGGTACAGTCACCACTGACTGCCAGTAGCTATCCTATTTACAGATTTGGGAATCTCATCAGAGTGACGAAGGAAGCCACGAGCAAAAGGAAAAAGACTAGAAAAAGAGGTGAGATTATGTCTGTGTGTGTCTAGTTTACACACCCAGTGTTTCCAGTCTCCCTTTGCTCTGAAATGATTGGCGTGTCTCAGCTCCTTTCTAATGAGAAAAGCAGTTTCCTGGGGGAATTAAGAGTCAGGCGGGTAAACCTGTACCTCATTCAAGGATTTCCATGGAAATATAAGCAGAGATATCCTGCCCTTGATTATGTATGCTCAGGTGGTTGGAAGATCCCCCACATTAACATCCTATAACCCTCACCTCAGTTGCATAAGACAGTTTTGATTTTCAAAAGCTGGATTTAGGGCATACAGTTTTTTCTTACCTTCCCCTTTTCCAAACTTGGCAGAGGGAGACCAGGACTCTGCATCCATGAAGCCAAGTTCTCTGCAGACTACTTGGGCTGCATAGATGGAGAAGTCATCATCGCACACTGTCCCCCATTCTCCGTTGTAGAGGACTTCCACCCGGCCCTCGTAATGTTTTCTCTTCTCCCCTGCTAGACGTAGCTGGATTACAGGGCTGCCAGAGTCTGACTGAGCATTGCACAACATCCACATGCTCAGCAAGGTGGACAAAAGACAGCAGGCGGCAAGTGGGTGCCACATGATGCAGACCATGGGAGGATGGGAAGAATGATCTTTAGAGATTAAAAACAAAACAATAATTATTATAAGTTATGGAAAGCTTAATCTTTATTAGCTTTTTCCCAATACAAAGACTGAACTGAGGGCTCAATGTTATGTCAAGACAGACCCAGGCAGACAGCAATTTGCGGTGCTCGGTACTTGGATCCATAATTTCAGAGAATGTAGGTTTGGCTCCCAAAGACCTCTCACTAGCCCATAAGTACAGAAGCAGAATTCACCACAATTTTACAGTAAGGTTGGATAACGAAGAGCAAATAAGTTTGACTGTAAATATGTAAGACTGTAACAGTGAGAAAAGGAGAAATTGAGAAGCTTTGGACAAAAACTAAGTCTATTAGACCTGTCCTTTCCTGCATGACAGGCTAATAGAGAGCATATGTTAACCCTGTAGGAAGGGTGCTGCCCATGTAATTTATCTGCTGATCTGTGCCTTAAGGCCCAACTAAACTCTCTGAACTAAAGTTCAGAGTAAAAGCTGATTCCATCTCTGTCTTTCATGGCCAACCAGGAATGTGTCAGCAGAGGGACCAAAATCCCTGAGGGAGGGAAGAAAGGGAAGGGAGACAGTGAAAGTGAGGACACCTCCTCATCATCCAGTGTTTGTGGAATGAGGGGGTGGGCAGTGGGGGGTCAGTTTTTGGAGTTGACGTCAGAACAACAGCCCGACAAACTGCAGACGCTTGAATAAACACCCTGCAGTACAAGGTCAATAAATTCTCTGCCTCTGTGAGACATCACTTTGGAGCTTAAATTAAACATGTGGCTCATCTCCCCAAAGAAGCTGTACTCAGCACGAGACAGCAGTGAATTTGAATAAAAAAGCAGAGATTTTACAGAATCATGTTCACAGTTTGGACTTGTGGTACCAGCATGGAACATTTGAGGTGGTTATAAAGAAAAACAAGGAATATGCTGGATTAATAACAGATGTTTGTTAATAGAATTCATATTTCCAAGGAATGTTAAGTGAACAAACAACTCTCACATAGTTTATTAACTGCATTTAGTCAAAGCCAGAACTCGTGTAATACCTGGTGTTCTATTAAGGGGGGAAATGCACCATGTCCAGAAACTTTCACAGAAAAGACAGAAACAAATATTCCAAAAATGGCGGCGCTGATAGCATCCAAATTGAATAAAAGTTCAGCAAATCATTGTCTGAGAAAAATCATATTAATAAATAATAAAAACAAATTTTGGTTGGAATACAAATTTAAATTCATATGAATGCGACAAACGTGAAAATAAGTTACGCCGTCAGTCGAACAGTTTGCAAGGAATAGTTTGATATCTGAGATTCATATTCATGAGCGTACGAGGCAACGTGAGGAGGAAACTTACCAGTGAAAGGACTTACTGTGATAGAGAGCCACGAACACTGTAGGCTGACTTTCGAGTTTCCAACCTATTTCAGAGGATGGGGTGTGAAGCAGAGGTTCTTCGCCCCTTAAGTACTCTCCAGGCTGATTCGGTCCGGGCTCCCCTCACAGCTGGCCGCGCGCCCCCCGTCCCACTCCTCAGCACAAAGAACAGCCAATCAGAATCTGCCTCAGCATCCTGACCCCGCCCCCTCTGACCAATCCACCGGGGTTACAAAACACAAGCCCGGGGAGAAAAAAAACGTTCAACAGGCGGTGGTCCTGAATGTCTCACAGAGACGGGGCCTGTGTCTGGATTCCGAAATACAAGCCGCAAAGTTTTGTCTGTGGAGGGGGGGAAGTTTTCATTGTGTCTTTCAGTAAAAATACCTTTTGCTTGTGTATAAAAAAGTTCAATCAGATAAACTGCACCGGCAAAATACCCGTAAATGACCATTAGTCGTTTCACTGAAAGCGTGTTCACTGTGTAAAATGCGTGATGCCATCAAGTAATGAAGAAGTAATAATAAAATATAGGCACAGGTAATTATTTCTCAAGTTTATCTAAATTAACAAGTAAAGTAGTAGAAGTTATAGTTTGTCCAAAAAAGTTGTTCACATTTTAAGCTCTTTATAGTTTCTAAAGTGTATAGTTTTAAAACAGAAACTTTTTGTGGAGGAAAAGGGAAAATAGATATGCCCTTGACTGTTACAGCATAGCAATGTAGTGTGTCACCTAGAGTATTGGAGCAACCCAGAGTTTTCATCACACCACCATGTGGAGGAAAACAGGCATCAAAAGCAGATGCTTTTGGGATGGTAATGCCTAAAGAAAGAATTCTTTGCTAAGGTAAAATATGAAGTGAATATGTTGATGTAATGCCTGTCACTGCAAACACATGAATTCATTTTTAAAGATAAACCAGCAATAAGTTGGACACTGAATGTTCTGCTGTGTCTGTAGAGACATGTAAGAGGGATTACAAAAATCAAGCCTTATTTCACACTTTAACATGAACTTGTCAGTTTAAGAAGGGTAAACCCACAGAGGATGCATTATGTTGCACCAGAGGTATTTACCATTCAGACGATGGTTGTATTCTCTGAGAATGAAAGACAATTAAAATATTAGAGAATAAATAGACTTTTTTGTTCTTGCTAATAGCAAATCATTTCAAATGAATCATTAATACAAGCCAGTTAACAAAGAGCAAAGGTTAACAAATCTCCTCTTAACTCCAAGATAGAATTGACAGTTTTTCTCCAAAACAGAAGTCTTTTAGTTCAAGTTGCAACAGAACACAAATGCAACACCTTGATTAATAGACCACAGTTCAGTGAATAACTTTTTTCCAAAATGATGAAAATCTGAATTTTGACAGGATGTTTATATCAAAAAGGTGAAAAGAACTTGCATGCAAAGCATGTAAACAAGTCATGTTTATGTGCTCGTAAAAAGAAGTGGCAGGTGTGGCGTGCCACAATTAGTCTTGTGGCTTGTCGTTTGGAACAACAGTGACAATCTTGGCTTTCTGTGTTCCTTGCCAGAGGCAAGGACTTGAACATGTCCACCAGCATGTATGTGTTATTTGTTTGTGGTTCTACTGAAGTGGTTACAGACAAAGGACAGAGACATACGGTTAAACCATAACATTTTATTCAGGAACGCACAAAATATAGCAGGTAACAATACAATTTGAGCATACTTTATTCTTCAAGTTTACAAATATAAGCAACACAACTTCAGATGTTCTTTTCATATAAGTATAAAATATACACATGATATACTGACAATGAATAAGCAGCTTCATGCTACTGTAACACCACCACAATTGGGCATGGGGGCACATCATGTATTGATATTTGGCATCTGATTGTACAGAGGGTGTCCATAGAAAAATCTGTTTATGATACTCAACTGACCAGAGCTGCACAAATGTGCTCCTTCAAGTTCACACCAGAAAATGTTTATGCTGGCAAATGGAATTTTATGTACTTCGGCTCCCTAAAACAAAGGCTTTGTCGGCATATCACCACAGGTAAAGCAATAAAACTGCAAACCCATATTGGCTAGCTCAGAATAATTAGTATCAGGCAAAAAAAAAAGAAAAACACCAACCAAAAAAAAGAAAAACACCAAACAATGTATACAGTACACTTTGGCAACAGAATTTGGAACTGCATGAATGTCAATGAAAAAAGTTTACTTCAGTAAAATAGACAAAATAATGTAACACCTGCAACATCTGCACACAGAAAAATGAGAGTAGCCTACAAAATAAAAATATTTACATGGCAGCAGGTCATTTTCTCATTTTCATCATAGAAAAAGAATTATGGCACAAGGTTTGAGATTATAGTATGACAAAAATAAAGTTTTACCGATCACTGTCACCTAACAAATATGTTGTTTTCATTTGAATGCTCTTAATTTTCTTGATTTATGTGGCACAAGGGGTATTTTGTGTAAACTCTTCTTTTAAAAATCTATTTAGCGACTCAGCATAAAGATTTATATTTTCTCTGAGTGGGATTGTTACATTAACGCGGGTAATTACTGCAAATGTGCTTCAATAAAGATAAAATAAAAGTCTGATGAACTCTGTAGGCATCACTGATCCCTTATTCCAGGACGTGCAAGGATTAAAATATCAATGAAAATGCCTTGACAACCACAGCTCACACCTTTCAAAGAAACAAGCCCAGTACTTAAAAGATGGATGAATATTTCAAACTTACGGCAAACCCTTCAGCAAATCTTAAAGAGAAGATTATCAAAGCACATGTCTTCGTCAAGACTTTGTAAAACTTCTGTGCTTTTTTTCAGTTTCCGTGATTAGTGCAACACACCATTATTGTTCTTGTTTTATATTTCAGCCAGAAATGAGAAAATAAGCAACTGCAACCAGAACATCTTTTGGGAAGATATACTTTAACAAAAAAAAACAGAATGACTAAAACAGCACAGTAAGGGAACATGTGCTGATGTGTGCTCGTGAACAGAATTAAAATGTGCTGCTATGAGAAAGCACTGCTGCTTGTGCCACAAACTTCCATCATAGGCCTCTTAATCAGGTCCCAGTTTGGCGATCAACTCATCGCAGATCTTGGTGAGCTCCTCGATCTCTTGATTCTGGGAAAAACGGAAGAAAATAGAAAGACACGTTGAAAACTTTGAAAGGGGGCACAACGATTAAAAAAAAATATTTATTCAAACATTTCTGTCACTGGGAATCAGTTAAAAAAATTGTTCTGGTCCAGAGCAGGATTCAGTTTTTTAACAAATTAAACACTGCCCTCTTGTGTTTGATACATGCTAGTGGATTGACACTAAAGAGGACACAATATGTATAAATATATGGGTTAGGGTTAGAGTTAGTCATCCTTCTTACCTTTTGAAGGACAGCTCTTTCAAGTGACTCAACCTTCATCTGCTCCTTTCTGAGACTTGCATTTAGAGCAACACTCTCTGAGTTGGCCTTGACACGCACCTGAGCTATCTCTTCATTAGCCCTGGTAGAGAGAAAATAAATAGAAAATATGTCAAGGCTTACAATAAAAATGGATTCATGATTCTAAACTGTGTTTATTGATAGACTGGTACCATCGCAACTTGCAGAAAATGAACCGTACTTATCCAGTTTCTCCTCAGCATGGACTTTGAGGGTTTGGTATCTCTGCTCCTCCTGCTTAATACGCATCAGATAATCTTGTGCACATTTCTTCAGCACCTCCTCATTCTGCACACATTGTAGCAAAGCATTTTTTTTACAGATCTGAGCCACAACATGAATCTGGACACCATCTCACAAGATTAACGCGTACCTTCTTGAAGCCCTCCAAGACTCCCTTCATGTTCTCATACCTCCGGAAGAGATCAGCAAAAGAACGCTCCACTGAGTTGAGGTCAGCCATGGCCTGATCTCTCTCCAAAGTCAGCTGCCTGACCGACTTACTACAGGAGAGGCTCTTCTGCTGCTGTTCATCCTCTGCAAACATAGAGGGACTTTGAGAGAAGGCAGAAATATATACTACCACTTCCAGACCAGAAGAAAAAAAAATGTAAACGTAGTTTTATGATATGAAGAGGAAAGTGTTTCATTGACCAACATCTATGTCCTATTGAGTTTAAATTGAAGAAGTTATTACATGATACATCCAACTGATCGTAGGACCTTTGGCTGTTTTTATTGTTACTGGGGACCTCTACAGTTTTAAGCAAAGGCAGCAGAAAGCAAACTGCTTTGTAATGGCTGCACATTTTACTCTGTTTAACACACTAACAAGTCAGTGACCTGAACTCAGCATGACTGATAATGTTTGTACTTCCTGAAAACCAGCATTTGGGAAAAAGTGAGGGGTTAGGAAAACAAGTATGAGGTAAAAGAGCAAGGACCAGCAGACCAGTATGTTACAGGGAAAGCTATGGTGCATCGGACGCTTCAAAAAGTCAAACAAATATCATTACTTCAGGTTTAATATAAAATGTTTGTTACATTTACTTTTACTGTTCATCTAGGACCAAAACTCAATACAAAGCTAAGGCACAAACCTTAAAACTCACTTTATTATTTAAAGTCTTTATATCTTTGTGCAAAATACATCCCTAACAGTTGTGAATCACAAATACATTACTTAAAGCAACACATTCAGGGGCCAGAGGTCTATGGTCTGTCTGTTTCAAAGGACTTAATTTAGTCAAAAACTAACTATAAAACAACAAAAAAACTACCACCAGGTGGCAGCAACTTACCGATCATCTGGGCAACCGTTTTTTCATATTCTGCAACTATTTTCCTGTTGAACAAAAGACATGTCACAATCGACTTGGCATTTTATCAATCATTTATGTTTTGCAAAATACTAGAAGAGAGCAACGCCTCAGAGAAACAATCGTGTCATACCTCATCTCCATAACCTCTGCTCTGCTCGCCTCATATTTTCTCTTCCACTCATTGACCTCAATCTCTTTAGTGATAATCTGTTGTTAAAGGAAAAATTGAAAGGTCAGGACAAGGCGTGTTGAAACCTTGTCTAAATTTCTCTTTATGTCCTTGGCCCCCTACGCCTGTGCGCAGAAGGGACATACCTCCTCTCTTATGAGGGTTAGCACAGCAGCCTTGTCCATCTCACTCATAGGGATGCCGTCCTGTGATAGGGCTGCTGTGTTCAGGGCCTCAGTGCAGCTTATTTTTGCTGGCTTCTGCACGGATACCTCATTCTGGGGAAAACAACAAACACAACTGCTTGCTCAGACATGTCAATCAGTTATCTTTATAAGCTATTTTGGGGAGAGTTTGTGCAATACAACCAATCAATCAATCATGGACAGTTTCATTTATGCTCATTGGCAATCTTTATAAGTAAGGGTCTCAGACTGCTGTTTCAGACTAATAGGAGCAATGGTAGGATATCTATACAAACTGTTTCGTCTCACTATGAAAATGATTACAAATCAGGGCCTATTTTGACTGAATTGTCATCTTCTGAGCAGCTGATGTAACAGAATCCAGAAATGCTGAATAACGCACTTACTGCATCATCTTTAAGACAGGAGGTGTCCTTCTCCCCCTGGTGATCTATAGCCTTGATCTCAGGAACTTTGTGAAAATAAAACACACTATTAGATTACAAATACAGCAGTGTATAGTGTTTACCAATAATTTTATAAGTTATATTAATGGTTTTTGAATGCGTTATTTGTCCAAAATTCCACGTTTAACTTGTAAGTGCTACATTGGATCTTCTGAGGAAAAACTTACCCTCCATGGCAGGCGGCTGCTTTTTCACTGGTGTTTTATTACATTGTGTGTCTTCTACCTCCTCCTGGCTGTCTGTTGTCTGACCCATCATGCAAGTGGACGCTAGTTTCTCCTCATCTGTGGCGTGGTGAACTCGTTGAGTTATCTCTGGGGTCGGAGCCACCGCTTCTTCTTTATCCTTAGCATTAAAAAAAGAGCAATAACCTCTATTACAATGAAAAGTTTCCACATCATTATATCTGCAAAGAGTTAGCTGACATGCTTTCTATTTCTGTAACAAAATGTAAGTACGGTCCTTTGCTTCCAGTTTCACACTTCTACTTCCACAGATTTTTTTCACAAGCTTTAGAATAGGGACAGTGCAGCAAGTCATAAAGCCTGTGATGAATAAGGTGTGGCGATGTGAGGTTATCTGCGGCTTCATAATATTTTTCTCTATCTGATGACAGAGCTGACATTGTAGAGGGCACATGTGAGAATTAGACCAGTATATGACGACAGAGTGATCTGTCACAGATTTGTCAGCAGGCCAACACTGTACCGCAGAGCTGGAAGCACTGCTGATGTCTCTGTCTGCTGCTGGAGCTCTGCTTGTGTGACTGTGTGTGTGTGTGTGTGTGTGTGGCTGAGGCAAAGATTTTGGACAGCTGCTGAATAATATGCATTGCAGTAAGTAAGTCACTGCAGTAAGGTGCAACATTTCTGGAACTCTCTCAGACACACAAATTACCTGATCACATACGTCCAGGACCAAGGACTGACTTTCGTCATATTTCTCTACTTTACAGGAATTCCTGCAAAAAAAAAAAAAAGTACAGGAACATAATGAGAACTTTCGAGAAATATTTGAGATTTTTAAAAGACATATTATTCTAAACTGATTAGGAAAAACATCAAGTGAGTATTTCTATGACTTCTTGCAAAATTGGTGGACATCAAGTAAAGTCAAGCCACACTCGTATATAACCATACTGGTCCTGCACAAAATCTGAAGGGGTCATATTCACAAAGTAGACAGCTAGTAAATGAAGGGATGGTCTGGTCTGCAGAAGCAAAGGTGGGGTGAATGTTACCTAGGCTCACATGCTCCTTCTGCAGTCAGCTGTGACACAGCATGTGCCATGATGAGTACGGTGAGAAGCAAGCATGCATGAAAGAAACAGAGCTTCTATAGGGAGAGTACTTACAACAGAAAACAGAGAAACTTGACTCGTTCGGATGTCCTGAGGCCGACGTGAGTGGACGAACGAAAGCAGAAGTTTGAAGTTTGCATGGCAGACAACGGGAGGAAAGATGGAGGATGAAGGGGAAAAAGCAAGGAGTATTTTGATAAGGGAACAAAGAGCAGCACAGGGAGCCAAGAGACAAAGGAAGGGGGGTTGGGGCGGGTGGTGAGTGACCACAAGTGTCAGTATGTTAGGTACTCAGCAGATAGTTTAAAGTTCGATCATAAACACGAGATGCAGAGAGGCGTGAAAAAGCTAAATGTAGTTTGACCATTGCAGCTGTGAGCACATTAACTCCCGCTATATATACATCCTGTTTCGAAGCCACTTCAATGGTCAGCATGCACTGCTAAGTGTTTGCTGTGTCTTCTAAGTATAGGTATGGTTTGGTATTTGTCCAACATGTTGTAAGGCCTGTGAATGGAAAACTATGTGGAATCAATAAACTTTAAATCAGATGATGCAAAATATGTCAATTGGGGTATTGTTCCTTTTCTTTGGATAATTTCACATTGTTAAATCCGCTTTCTTCTCTGTGCAAACAGACACTTACGTGCTTGCCTTCTCTTTGCTTTTCTTTGGAATCTGTCTCACTTTCTTCTCCCCAGGTGTCTGTCGTGCTTTCTGCTTGACTTCTTCTTTGACTTTTGTCTCTGGCTGAGAGACACTGCTGGATGAATCCTCAGTGCTTAGGGATTTAGAGTGTTTTATAGGGTCTACAGAATCATTAAAATGATCTGGGTCAACGCTGTTAGGGCTCTTAGGGAGCACAGGAGAGCCGCTCATCTTGTTATTGCTACCAAATGGATTGAAGTTTGGGTCATCCCACTGACTGGGATCAAAGTTGTAGGTTCCGGTCTTAGCAATAGGAACGTCATCCAGGTTTAGAGGAGCGGAGGAGTCTTTTTCTCCTTGTTCTGACACTGATTCTGACGTAGACTGATGGGGTGCCTCTGTTACTGTTTCCACCACTGGCTGAGACTTTGCCTCTGACACAGGGGATTCTAGTGAAGGTTTGCTGTGGGCGTCTGATCCTTTGGGCCTCTGCTTCTTTGCAGCAAGTTTGCTGATTGGCTTTTTCCCCCCAAATTTCTTTGGAGGGGGCTTGCTGACCATTCCCTCATCCAGACCAAACTCCAAGAGGACAGGCTTCACATCTGATGAGGACTCAATCATTTCTGAGTTAGATTGTGCTGCTGAACTGTCCTCACAAGTAGGAAATGAACTGCCAAGTGTCTCAGGCCTGGTGTGAGAGGTTGGGCCATATGGTGGGGGAGAGTTCTGGATTTTGGATCCTCCACTGGTGAAGGGATTAAAGCTATCATCCAGCTGGGTGGGGTCAAAGTTGTATGTGGCCTTGGGAATAGAGAGTTCTGGCTCCTCAAGCTCTGTCAGCGGGGCCTCCATTTTTAGCGATGGAGGTTTAGATTTTCTGGTTTTTGTCTTTTTAGTTGGTTCTGCGTGATTTGCAAGGTCACTTTGTTGTGGTTCTGGTTCAACCAAGGCCTTGTCCTCAGATGACTCTGAAGCAGAAAAGGCTGCAGGTTCAGTGCTCTGTATTGAGGAAGGAGGGGAGCTTGAAGATGGAGATACATGTACGATGTGATCCTCAACATGGTTAAGGTTTGAAATTTGTGATGACTCAGAAAATGAAGCCATGCAGTTAGCTATGTCCTTTGGAGAGGGTGAATCAGGAGCAGTAGAGTCCAAGTGTTGTTTAGGTTGCCCTGCTTGGTCGTCTTCTAGATTTGGGACATTTATTTCATTTGGTCGCCCTATTGGGACTACTGGCTCGCCCTGGACCATGGTTTGGCTTAACAAAACATCCTGATCCATGACAGGGGCCATCACTATCAGCCTTTCCTCCTGCTCCAAGTCTGAAAACCCAAAAAAGTGAAACAACACCAGATTAATAGTAAAACTATCAAAATGTAAGATTAACACCCACTCCCGCTGCCAGTCAAAATCTGTCCAATCAAATCTAAACTCAGATGTAGAAGATATCTGATTGGATCTAAGCGAGCAGGGCAGTCGGCAACCATCTGTTCTAGTTGCTCCTGTTGCCATGGTGACATTTTATTACTAGGGGCACAAAGTATTGCATTTTGAAAACATAAAGGTAGCCATGATTTATCTTGTGTTGTGTGTTGAGGACAACAGACAGAATGGCTGCCATGGAGCAATTATTAGCTCCAGGGAACATTTTGACATGGCAGCATATTTCAGTATGCTTGTCATACCCACCATATTCATGTAACATTATGTTGCTAGGAGACTGCCAGAGCCTGTGTTTTCTATGTTCTTTGCTTCACACTTCCACAATGCAAGTGTGTGATTTTTATTCAGCCCGTCAACCCCGCCTATTTGATCACATATGGTCACTTCTGTCACCGGTGAGTTCTCATGCAGGTGAAAGAGGGCATTATGAGGGCAGATATCTGCAGAAGGATGTCAGAGGCGATTGTTGCTATGTTACTTTTTGGTGGGTGTCGCTGTAGCCATAATCGCACGAGGGATGTACTCCCACCAGAGCAGCCTCTGCATAACACACGATGGGTTAACTCCTAAAAACCTCCTCAAAGTGTGACTTGACATGCTTTGTTCAGTGTTTTCCCTCTGTGTGCCCGTCATCAGAACCCAGTCTAAAGCACAGCTAGCTGAAGCTTTTGTTGAACCTGTTGAATTCCAGAGCAAAGGTCATTCCCACACTCTGCCACAAGCTCCTCCTCTTAGTGATTCAAATGTCAGTAGTAGGGCCTCGAAAGTGATCACACCCAAATCCCACCCAAAACCTCCACTCAGTGCATACCAGCTTGCATGGCAGGAAGGAGAACTCATTTAGCTGTTGGCTTAGGAATTAGTTAAAATGAATTATCTGCACCACCACCCCATTTGGAAATAAGCTTTTCAGAAAATTGATGGATGATTATCTGCAATAACAACACCTTTAATAACAATGCACTGTATAGTACACACAAAGTCTTTAGTTATCCAGAAAGTTGTTGTGTTCAGTATAAAAGCGAGTTAAAGCCTCAGTGAAAGTTGAACTGCTTCAGGTATGTAGGTACATTCTTAAAATTGTCAGCATGTGTGCAATTACTTCAGCATGTTTAACTTGATGCACTATCCACACATTTCAGACACCTGGGGGCCTTTTTCTGGTCTAAATATTCCATTAAAAGTGATCATATTACATGATTTCTCAGATTACATTTTTTTCTTCTTTTGCTTACAATGAACTTCGGCACTCAAAGCCTTTTGTTTCCATAGGAACATGAAAAAGGTTCACAGACTATGTGCTGGGTGTTGGAACAGGCAGTTCTTTTGATCTGAGAACCTTTGGCTACCCAGAGGATTCACAGCGCCTACGTCTTGGCCGGCCTGTCAGCTGCCCTCGCCCCCCCCTCCCTTTGGCTACGTGTTGTTGCTCATCAGTGGCCTCACCTGTTTTGTCTGCATCAGTGTTGTTGTTCTCCAGCTCTTCCGGGACAGTTGGAGGGGTGTGGACAGGAGTAGCTGCTTCAGGAGTTCCAAAATTACCCTCTGAGTCAGAACTGCAGTGCATGAGAGGGGAGAACAGAGTGACCATTACATAACAGATAAATGGCGCTAACACCACAAATACCGAAAGCCAGAGGTTTGGGTACAAATCTGCCACAAGAAAAGTTCTGCACTGAAAATGGCTACTTTACACACATTATTGCACATAGGCAGTACAAGCATCAAAATGACCAAGGGTAGAAAAATGCTCAGATTAATCTCACTGATGCATTCTGTCCTATGAAAAATGAGTCATGGAAATTTTAGATATTTTTTCCAGATAGATGCCAAGTATCTGTAGTAGAACTGAATAAACAGCACTTCACAGGAATAGGTTGAAACAGAGTAAAAGATTGATGACAAATAAGAAGAGGGTTGTGTGAGCTTGTGACAGCAAGTCCTCATTAAATGTTCTTCATCACAAGTTTGGAGCAGCAAAAAACGCGACGTCCCATATATCATGCTTTAATATTTTTGGGTCTGACAGACATGAGATGGCCCATGACAAAGGAGAAAGTTTGCCAGGAGCATGTTATGATCCACCTGGTACTGCAAAGCTTTACAGTGACCTCACTCTGAAAAATAACGGTTAAATCAAGCAGTAAACATTATTTATTGACACCATATCTGCAAAGAGAATGTGCTGATGCTAAGACTTTAGTGTAAAAGTCTGTCTAAAAATCTATTTCCTTTTTTAACTGTAATGTGACTAAACAAGTGAGTGGGAAAGAGTTACCAAAGATAAAACGAAAAACGCTACACAGAGGAAGAGGAAGTAAAAGTAGGGTAGCCTAAGATTTCCTGTTACATTCTAAGAACAATATAGCGTAAGATATGAAACTTTAAAATACAAACTGTGGAGAAAATATGGATCTCACATATATGCATACAGATCATTCAGTTAACTGATCATTCATTTTTTACTTTACAGCACAGCCATTTTAAGATAGATCTGTTTGTCACATCATTCCAGGAAGCCATGACACCTCATTGATAGACATATTGATCTGAGTTTTACTTTATATTTGAGCAAACTGATACCGTATCTGGGCAGGTGTTTGAGGGTGGAAGTGAGCACAAAAAAGCACCAGATAGTGTTTTTATCTACATGGAACAGAAACTAAGATAATCTGGCTATCAGATCAGGCATGAGGGGCAGAGACTGTGAGGTCCTGAAGACTTCAGCATGTGCCTCTCTTGTGTGTTTGTAGTAATCATTTGGCTGAAAACATCCTGAGTGCACTGACAGAGTGTGTGTCAGAAATGAGGATGTGTCAAGGAGGTGAGTAAATACATCCAGGAACTATTTAAAACACAGCCACAACAGAAATGTGTCGGCGCTTCAAAAGCCACACAAGGAAGAAAGAACCAAAATGTCGGTGCACATAAACAAGAGATTTGTTCCTTCCCTCCGTCTGCTTCATCAGACCATTAAAGGTGAAGACACCCCAACCTAACAGGTAGAGGTAAAACTGAACAGCCCCCTCCTCCACTTCAGACAGCGTGAATCACCCGGGCTGGAGTCCCAGGGCTTCAGCACAACACTTGCCTGCAGCCTTGAGATCTCTCCTCCTCCTCTTCCTCCTCTGCCTTTCCATACTGCTCCCTTTCCTCGCTGGCATCCTGCCTCTCTTCATCCTCCTCTCCTTCTGCGCCTCGTACCGCCGTCCACGTCCATTTGGCCCATGACACTGGTGATAACCAAGACATTGCTCTCTATTCCACGGAGTTCTTAAGCCAGGGATTGGTTTCCAGCTCTTGACTTCTCCTTTTCTGTGAGACTTCCTCAGATTTCACCCCCTGCCACAAGCTCTTACATCTTTTCTTAAGGCTTTTTCCTTCAGGTGAGTTTCCAGATTTCCATGACAGAAGGCATCCCTGAGAGGCTCCAATCTAAGTACCAATAAGCTCACAATCTATCCTCCCTTGTCTTTTGAGTCAGGCAGTCTCTCCCTCTGCTTCTGTGGAAGAATACCTTAGCTCTGATCAGCTGGTTTTTCAAATGCTCTACTCACCCTCTACTCCTCTGAACCCCCACCAACCCTTCCCCTCCACCTCGGAACAGCTCACTGACAGTAAACGCAGTGGGGGAGGCAGGATGCCTGAAACTGAGAAAAAGGAATGCAGCTTCTCTTTGCTCTCCTAAATGACTTCCCCTGTGGTTACAGAATGGTACGTCCCTGTCAGACGCTCTTCCACTCTGAGGCAGAAAAGCACAAAACAAACACAGAGGGAGGAGGAGGACGTAGAGGAGGAGCCCAACTGCTGGGGCTTCACATTTTTATAGTCCAAAGAGAGGTTAGGAATGTGGGGCTGGATCTTAAAGACTTATTCGTCCCCCTCCTGAGGCATTTGAACAGTTAACTGTTTCTCCTATCCAACCGCAGACAGGCATGCGTGACAAGGCGAACCAGTTCTGTTGGATAGCCTCAGGAGAACTACCTGGCTGGATTCAATTTGTCTGAGGTGACAACTCAGATCTGTGGTCATTCAGGAAACCACAGTCTGTGCTTCACTAATAGATAATAACACCTATTGAGATATCTTATACAGGTGTATAGACATGCCAAAGATACAAGCGTGTATGCCTGAAACATCTAAGCCAAACAATACTCTGTCAAATGTAAACCCAACCAAGAACCAAACACTGATCATGCTTATCATGATCGTGATATTTTTGTTTACTGGCTGTGAGCAGCATTGATCAGGTGTGAGGCCTCCATTCTAAAAGAGTTCAGTCGTATGGTCTGAAAAGTTGTACAGTGCTTTTGACATAAGCACTAGAAAGGTTTCTTAAATGCTAAACATAACAATTTGCCAGAAATCTGATGAAAGGGTAACACAAACTATTAACATTCATTTGCATGTCTTTCTTATGACCATTAGGTTTTCTCTAGGTACTTGGGCTACCTCCCACCATCCAAAAGTTTGTTTATTTAGCTAAAGATTTTAAGTGGACCCTAAGAGTCCAAAATGAATATAATTCCCTATCATGAGTTCACCTATCAGTTAAACTCAGCCATTGGCTGGGATTTGAGGTGAGATGATGATCAATCCCCGCCCCCAGAATAACAGTGACTTGTACATCTTTTCCAGAAACCCTTTATATGTTGCAAAACCATTGTTTGGTGTTTGTTTGCCATGTCTGGCAGCATAATAATGCCCCCTCTTGTTAATTGGTCTTTGCTACTCTGGTATAAAAAACGTGGGTATGCAGCAGCAGAGGCAGCAGCCAGTTTCCCGTAAAGGAGTTAAGACACACAACCTCAGTCATACTCAGAGTTTCCACATTTGACTTGGAAGGGTGGAGTTTTTTCTCTCCCCACTTATTTACTGTCTGAGTCTTGTGGAGCTAGTGGCTGGAGTTAAAGAAAGGGGTAAACGCATCAGTTGCGTCCATATTTGGTTGATCGTTTAAAGTCATTATCACTGGAGTGTGCAGAGAGCTGTTTCCGTATTTATTTTGAAACCTATATTTGTGGGTGAGTAGAAAACGAGGAGTGGTAAACTGACTCCTGTATGAGGTTTTCCTTCACAAAAGGTTGCCGAATGAGGGAGGACATTATGTCTTCATTGTTATTCCTTTTGTCACTGAAAATATATAAAAACCCCTAACAATTCAGTGTCTATTTAATTGACCCCCCCCCCTTCTCTAGACTGCTCAAGTAAGCTCTTTTCTTGTCTAAAAATGGCATCAATAAACATCAGTAGGCAGCTGTGAGTGCCCTCTGATTAAAGACCACCCCATTCTTCAAGACTGCTACCAGCACAGACTTCAGAGCTCCTGTCAAGGTGGTTTAGTACTGCACCAGAACCCAAACATAAGTCTGAAGGGCTCAGGTTTCAAATATAGTGGGAGGAACCCCAAAGGGTCATAGAAAAAAACAGAAAAGACGCTAAAATCAGAAAACAAATTCTCATCGCCCTCTTCCTCCCTCTCTTCCTTTTGCTATACTCGTTCTGAACTGACTTTGACTGTGTCATTTCAAATGTGACCAAGGACTCATGTTTATGTACAGTACTTTAAATACTTTTTCTCTATAAATAGAGCAGAAGACAATCAAAGAATCAAATTACATAACAATCCTTCCTGTAGAGCTTAGAAATAATAGCATGATTTTGTATGTACCAACAAACTGAGTGAATATATCAGGCGTTCCCCGGATATGAATTAATGAAAAAGGAATTGGACAGAAAGGTCAGAGGGAGAGGAACTGACATGAGGAGGGGCAGGAGGCGAGGGAGGATAGACATAACCAAAAACATGACCAGAGGAACCGTTATGTATTTGAGTGAGAAACAGGGGAGAGGGAGGGCTAGTGGAGTAATGACAGAGATATGTATGAGAAGTCTACATCAACACAGGCTAGGTCTCCATGTTTGCCTGCTGTGGACATTACAAACTGAGCGACAGCAATGCCAAGTTATCACCAGGTTCAGCCACGGAATAAAGCAAGTATCCCTTTTAGACTAAACTGTTCAAAGCTCCACACTATTCAGCCTCTACATAGACAACTCTGAGGCGTCAAGCAGCAGAATCTGTGTATTGCACTGTCATCTGGTGGTCAAAGAGACTACTGGCAACTGAAACAGGGCCTGAGCTGAAAACATTTTCTGATCACCATGAGTAAATAAAAAAATAAATTGAAAAAAAGGTAAAGCAAGTTAAAAGTTATCACATATTTTCCCAGAGAGTAAATTCTTGAGTGTGCAAAACCACACCACAATGCTGCCATTGCTTTACAACACTGCAAACATCAATGTACGTTTCCATCTAGAAAGAGATTATTTCTGAAATTGTTGTCTCTCTTTCTTGACATAAAAGAACAACAGAAGTAAATGGACAGAGATATTTTTTTGAGATAGAAAGCTGCATCAACATCCTGGAAGTCAGACAGCAGAAGAACAACAATATTTCAAAACGAAAAAGAAAGGTTTCCCAAGTGACACCTAGCAGACCTCAACATGAAACACACACCCAGAATATTAAAAAGAAATAACACACACAAAAATGTAAGCAGGTTAAAGGCACTGAACTGGTCACCGCTCTGTAAACGGTTCGCCGCTGGGTGGCAGTGCAGTACTTCGTGGCAAAACCAGTTGAATGGTCCGCCAAACCCGAAGAAGAATTACTTCCGCTGTGGCTCATTTATCTAGTGGTAAATGGCGGTCGCGAACAGGGTGGACTGTAAACATTTCCACGGTTATAACTGTAACTGTCTAATTGAATTAAAGCATGTACTCGGCTGTGTCAAACACGCAGCGCTGTTACAAGATGTTTATTTTCAACTTTCAGGTCATTTCATGTCCCGCGCTGACGAACATTTCAAGTAGAAGAAAAAGAAAACGAAGAAAACGGTAACAGGTGTGTGGCGTCCTGATCGCTAGCTTTACGTACCTAATGGCTTTGTATTATTTTTCTTTTTTTTAATGTAGCTTGTGGGCCGTATTAGGGTCAGTCAAAACAATGATTAGCAAACAGATGCGCTAGCTTAAATGTTGCTTCTATGCGTGCCAGGGCGTTCACGTTGATTATTTGTAATTTAAACCAACAGTCTCGGTGTGCCTCATGGAGAACGAGGACGAGCACGATGAAACGGACACAGAATCTGAAGTGACCGAGCTCCGCCTGAGAGTGGAGTCATTGAAGCAAGAGCTGAAGGAGTGCAGAGCCGAGCTGGTCAAGTTACAGAAGCAGCTGAGCCACTCCGAGAGACTGCAGCGGAGCACGGAGAGCTACAACGAAGACCTGAGGAAACAGGTCAGTTCCAACGAGAAAGAACCTCCGATTGTCATCATCTTGTTGAGCTACACTTACTAATCATTCTGTGGCTAACAGAACGTTATTGAACAAAAGATTTGTGTTGTGGCCTTGTAGTAATAGGTTTTGGACATTTCTCTCGTGTTCTGGTGCTTTCTACAAGACATTTTAAAGTTCAGCTAATATTTCTGCATCAAACTTGGTGTTGGAAAACAGCATCTCTATTCTATCCCCAATGAAAAAATAGACTTCATGCAAATGTGTTATCTTCATTTCTTAAGGTTGACCAGTTGAGTGCAGAGATTCATGGCCGCAAAAAGAAAGATAAAGACCGAATCAGCGCCGAAACTCAGACGGAAGAACACGTATGGACAGAAACAGGTGACTCCTTAGCGCTTTTCCATTAACACTACAATCTGTCATTAGTTAAAGGCAGTTTTAAAACAAGCATTAAAATCTGTCTCTAGATTATTACAATTACTACTATGGAGGCTATAGCCAGCACCCTGAGGGTGCAGAAACCCAGGAGGGTGCAGAAGCCCAGGAGGGCGTAGGCCCAGCAGAAGCAGTGGATGCAGCGGAAGGCAGTGTTGCAGCTGATGGCAGTGTTGCAGCTGATGTTCCACCTGCAAATGAAGCGGCTGCTGCAGATGTGTCGGATCCACCAGACAGCAGCGGTGCTGCTGTTGAAGAGGTGTGCTTTTTTTTCTTGTTTGTATATGCTGACTACTCTTCAATATTTTATTCTAACCATATGACTAGATTTATGTATACATGATGGTAGAGATGGGGTGTGTAAACTGGAGTCATGCATTTTGAGTTTGACTCGTCATTCCTCTAAATAACTCTGTTGCAGAAAGATGATGGAGGATCCATAGCTGATATGTTGAGAGCCACAGCTGAGGCAGCCATGACACAGACTGGCTTTGTCTTTGATGAGACTACTGGGATGTACTATGACCACTGCACAGGCTTCTACTATGATTCGGTTTGTTAGTTTTTGCAGATTTTGGCAGATTATTTTAGAGGGAATGTCCTATTTTCTTTAAACTTAACCAAGTTTTTAAAAATAATTTTAAATCATTTCATTTGTTTCCACAGGCAAGTCAGTTGTACTACGATTCCAGTACAGGGATCTATTACTATTATGATGCAGAGAGCGGGCGGTATCAGTTTCATTCAAAGATTGAGGTGCCTGCAGCACAGGGTAGTTCAGAGCTCTTTCAAGAAAATAATCAAGATGAAAAAAGAGTCAGAAAGCTCAAGAAAGGGGTGAAAAAATCATCACATCCAGATGATCAGGTTTGTAACAACTAGATATCCTTCTTCATTCATCTACGACTTGGTAATGTTACGGCTGATGTAGCTTCTCTTTAAATTCTTATGACATAGATTGGTCTCAGTCTTCAAAAACATCAATTTTTCCCCATTTGTATTGCCATGAGGCTAGTTGACTAAAAGACTATTCCTCTGACCTAGGTGCAAGATGTGACAAACTCTTTGGCTAAAATGAAGATTTCCTCTTACTGGAAAACTCTCTCCTTCAGAGGTATACCTTTAGTACTCCACTGAAAAGCACTCAAATATTTCTGTCTTTACCTTTAATTCTTCTGATGCTCCTTAACAGTTTGTAAATGGAATACGAGCCTTCATGCATCAACACAAATATGTGTGTGTGTGCTGAGGGTGTCATTCGGGCAGTTTGCAAAGGGGGTCAGCGACTGTTAACATGTTGGATGCCGTCATTAGATGGTGGTGCCGTGTCAAAACTGTTTTAATGCAAAATACTGTTTGGATGTCTGTGAATTCTGGCAAGGGCCTTTGATGAATTCTTTTTGAAGACTGAGACCCATGTATTAGAATTCTGTGACAAAACATCTGCGTTGAAGAACAAAAGATGGATCGTTTCACTGCTGACTGTCTTGTGGCAGGAGTTCAAATATGATGATGGCAAAAAGGAACAAGAAGATTGGGTTGAGCGTCAAACTCTCAAGAGGCATGCAGAATCTCGAAAACAGGATCGAAGGTCACGTAGCCCTGATGGGTCTCCACGCAGAGAACGGTCCTCTAAACGGCGAAAGGAGAGGGACAGGTCCTCCTCAAAGAGGAAGAAGATGAAAAATGGGTCGCATCATAAGGAGAAGAAAAGATCCAGTAAGAAAAAGAAGAAATCTAAATCGGAAAAGCACAAAAAGAAAAAGAGCCAGCACCGGAGTGAAGAATCAGAGGGCAACAGTGAACCAGAAGAGGGTGAAATCACAGAGTCAGAGAAGGAAGACTGGGAATCTACGCCTTCACCTTCATCCTCTTCTAGCTTCCTATCAGAGGAAAGCCCTGAAAAGGAGGCAGAAATGGATATACAAAGTCATGAAGGTGAGGGGGGACAAGGAGCTGCATCACAAATGTCCTCAAAATCAGCATTGGGTCGATTAGTTTAGTCTGTGTAAACTGGAGCCAGAACGCTGAAACTTGGATGCATGTTTTTTTTCTGCTTCAGCCGCTGGAGGCATTCAAGTGCTGACTGGGTGTGTTGATTTCTCTCACAGCTGTCAAAGACATCTGGCCTCCCTGTGTGAGAGTGACCGTGGTCAGGTCTCCAGTGCTGCAGGTGGGCACGCTGTTCGTCATCACGGCCGACTCTCCGGCCACGTTTGGCAGGTCAGTGTGCTCTTTCCTTTGTGGCTGCAGTTCTGAAGTACATGGCTTTCAACCCAAGCTAATCGCAAGATCATAAAACTGCTCAGCAAACTGTTTGGAAGCACAATCTTTTTTTCTTTTTGTAGAGAGAAGGATATGGAACATGCAGTTCGAATACCGGAAATGGGAGTGAGCAAGGTAGCCATCTTTACTTTTCCCTGAAGGGAAAAACATTTCAGGCTGTGCTGCGTTATGTCATGTTTCTAACTTTTTTCTTGCCTTTGCTTTCAGTTTCATGCAGAGGTGTACTTTGACCAGGAGCAGCAGAGCTACATGCTGGTGGACCAGGGCAGTCAAAACGGAACGGTCCTCAATGGCAACAGAATATTACAGGTCAGCACGTGCTCCCGGTTGGTTGAATAAACAGGAAAAACTTATTCAACAGTGATGTCACCAAATGCTTTATCTCCAGCCCAAGACCAAGTCTGAGCCTCATGCGCTGATGCATGGTGACGAGGTGAAGATGGGGGACACAGTGCTGTCCTTTCATATCCATTCAGGGACCGATACCTGTGATGGCTGTGAGCCTGGACAAGTGATGGCTCACGTCAGCAAACACAGGAGGGAGGAGGTCACTGGTGAGAGGAGCAAAGACGCAAAGAAAGAACTTCTTTCTTGTGTACATTACGATGGTCTGATGTCACCTATGCTGCTTTTCCAAAGGTCCCGGCCCCACTAAGGAGGATAAAGAATCACTGAGACAAAAAGAGCTAAAGCAGATGAAGGCCAAATATGGGCTGCAAGTAAGTGTTAGACTGACTACAGATTGTCTGAAGTTATAGCCTTTTTTGTGCATGCCGTCTAAGATATCTGTGATTTTGCGAGCAGGAAGAGACCAAAGCCCTGAAGAACATCAAATACAAGGACCGAGCGGAGTCCCGACGGCAAACGGTGGGCAGTGAGGGGGTTTACCAGCGAGACGATGCACCAGCTTCTATCCACGAGTAAGTTCACTGCCATTAAGTGCAACTGCCACAGAGTGGAAATGAACCCAGGGGGTTATTTTTCTTTGTGTGATGTGCTTTAAAAGGGAGATCAATGAAGTCAATAAAGGCCGGAAGATGCTGGAAAAAATGGGCTGGAAGAAAGGAGAGGGACTGGGTAAAGAAGGAACAGGAATGAGAAACCCGGTAAGATAACGTTAATTAGAACACGAGCAGATGGTGTTCATGAAAGAGAAGGACTGACGTGTTCTCCGTTCTCTTTTCCTCAAAGATTGAGTTGAAAATCCGAAAGTCTCAGTCGGGCTTGGGAGCAGGTGCTGCCATGTCTGTGGATGACATGGCTTTGGTCAGGTCCAAATCTCATAAGAACTGGGAGAAAGCACGAGAGCGTTATGCTGGTGCGTGTCAGCCCGACGCCCTGTCAGCGAAAACGCAGCAGAAGCCTCCTAAAGCTTGGGTAAGATCAGAGGAGACGGGCACCTCTGAATCCGCCTGTGAGACGGGCAGCCAGAATGTTGAGTAAAAGTTGTATGTGAGGTGGATTTAAAAAGCTAATGCGTGTAAGAAAAGTGTTTTTCTTTTAAGAATTTTTTTTATATGAAGTGCTCAGCCATGGTGAAACATTACTCCAACAACCAGCTGCTTTTTTTTTCCTCTTTCAAGAAACAAACATTGCCATTTTATTTTCTTTTCTTTCCACTATCGACCAGTTGAGCACTGTGCATGTACCAAATTTATAAACGCTGTGTACTGTGTCTTTACTGTTTTCTGGAAGGAGCCTGTATTTAGCAGCTTACAGATTCCACTGGGTCAGGGGGCACTGCAGCTCAGTACTTCCTGCAAGAGTGCCACCCAGAATGAAGAACATGAGTCACCTCAAGCAAATATTGACACTGTAAAGCAATATTTCTCCACAATGACATCATACTCTCATTAGACCACAGTGAATGTGTCCAGATATCATGTAAAAATCATGTCAAACCCGTCTGTAAGCGATGTATTTCACTCTGAAGATGTTTATAAAGTTGTTTCTGAGATCTCACCCTTTTTGTACCATAAGTGACATGTAGGCTAAAATGTAAATCCACATTCCAGTAAGATCAGCAGACAAACACTTAGGTCCGTCTGTGTGCTCTCTTATCTATAGGTGTATTTTGAGAGTGTGTGAATATTTGCATGTGTGTGCAAGTTGAACAGAGACCGATCTCACATGAAATGCAAAAGGAAAAACCTCTCTACAAAGACCGTATTGAAGCCACTGTTTTGACTATTCCTGCTCTTTCTGGTGGTGCGTTATTACGACACCAAAAACAAAATAGGCTCGAGAGGCGAGCAGCCACATTTGTAAGTAGTAACCTGCTGCAGTGCGCTGCAAATGGCCACCACACAGGTCTGTCAGTTGACTCACATATTGCTGGTGTGACTCCTTGTGCTCGCACGCCTGCTGCTCTTCTTTTGACTCTGAGTGCCACCCATTTTGCTTTCCCTCTCCCTTGTCGATGGTCAGACTGCGCAAAGGTTTCCCTCAGGTCTTCCACCTCCTCTGCAGATCCCGTGGCGGCTCAGCAGGTAACAGCGGTGTGCGACTGACAGGTGGGCCCCTCCCTTCTCAGCCTGGCCGCCCTCACAGGTCTCCTCCCTCGAGTGGAGCGCACTCACAACTCGGGGTGTAGTAGCTGGATGAAAGCGGGAGGCACTAGGGTGCCTGATCTGCTGCACGGTTGCTTTGGTTGTTAGTCATGAGATAAAGTGGGACTTGGCTCAGGGTGTTTTAGAGATGTAGCATTTCCAGTTTGCCTGCTTTGTTAGAGCAAAGGGTCACGGCTCTGAATACCGCGCTCACTTTGTTTTCAAACTCTAGTACAAGACACTACATGACAATATGAACTCTTATCACTCACTCGTTGCATTAAAAAAAAGAAATGGATATTGACTTGCAAATTTTGATCCCCGCATTCACGCAAATGTGTTACGGTCTGTACAAAGTAAGCAGTGTTAATGGGTAAAAATGTGACCCTTCCCGAGGCAACAGTGGTTCCGTGGATTCAGCTGTCACAAGCAAGTGCAAACAAGTTCTCCATTTAGTCTTGCAGTAGGCTGGGACTGTATCCACATCAGGGATGGGCGGCAAAAATTATTTCAATCCTCGTTGAAGGCAAGAACTTTACTTTTGCTTACAATGAATTAAGTTTACATAAATGCTCTCTGGATGTGGAAGAAGCGTTCCACTTCAATGTGTACTGCACATAGGTCAAAGGTCAGACACTGTTTCATTCCACACATTGTACCACATCAATGCGCTCAGAGACACTGACTTGTCAAACACAGTAGGGAGCTTCATTTTGATCTTGTCAGATAGGAAATAAATTAAGTGTAGGTGCTGAAATATGATGATGTGTAAATATGCGTGTCTAGTGTTTCAGATATGACGTCAAACTTTAAATCTCACACCAATGTAATGGCTAGAGCTGAAATGACTGATGGACGGAAACATTGGTTGGCCCTAATTTACATTTTTTAGATGTTCATTAGCTCGCAGATGGCATCAACAGTATCACACACTGACAACTTTTAGTCCAGAGTTTAGTATTTGTATCTCATATACATGGACAGACATAACCAGGATATCTACAGCTACAAATTGAAGACAATGTTTTCTCCATTTTAGCATACTGTCTCTACTGGAAGGGAAATTACAGAAACAGGACCTCCAGATCAGAAACAAAGGGGACAATATAGTGTTAAAAGAGTCTGTTTGCTTATCACAAACTCACTTTCAAATTGAAATATATATTCATATATGTGCTTTTTCTATTTCTAAAATAGCTGAGGCATCACAATAGTTTACTGATCCAGAGTAAGAAAACCCCTGTACAAGCCAGTCTGCTGCTGTCTTGTGTAATTCAGCGTCTGAGTCTGGGCCTGTGAGTCCAATGAGAGGCACGAAACCAGAAGTGTCTGAGAAACAGTCCTGTGTTGACTCAAAGCTCTGCCCCACACCCCCACTTCCGCCTCAGTCCCCTCAGCCACATCCTTCTGCTCTGCTAAATCTGGGCTCCTGACCTCCAAATCAGAGAGGCACTCATTGTCCTAAAACATCCGACTACATCGTTATGGAATTTGGTAGTGACTACAAAGAGATTCCCCTTGTTGAATGTGAATGTCCACAGCAGGAGTGAGCGTCTGGATGATTGCTGGTCCACTGACTTGTGGGTTTTTTGGGCAAGGAAAAATGAATCGCATTCCAAAAACTAAAAAGTCCTCATTTTAAGGAAATCAATTTTCACTCTTTAAGTCTGACAAAATCACTGTGAAATGAAAGATTATTATTATGTAGTCTTGCTATGGCAGTCATGTGGTGTCTGTTGGTGTATTTCAGTAGAAGTTGACCACTCCCATTTAAACTTCAGTTTAAATACCACATCCTGAATTCATGTGCCCCAAACTGAATGGAAATGCTGACAAAACATGGACTTCCCTCTGGCAAATAAATTACAGAAAGAGTCACTGAAGAATGTCTTTCAGCCCTGGCCCTTCCTGCTCGCAGCCCGAGCCTCTGGGTGTGTCTCGCTGTGACCTCATTTCCCAGAAAATGTGAGTTTAGACATCAGCAGCAGCCTCTTAACGCGTTGCCCATAACAACAAGCCAGCCGGAGAGCGGAGAAACGTCTGACGGGGATTACTACGACAACATAACGTGTCCCGTGCGAAGGTCTGTTCATTCAGCCGGCATCAGCCTCTGCGTGTAAACCCGAATGTTCAGACAGCATGCTCACCATTGCCAGGAGTCCTTCAACAAACCAAACTCTCAGTCTTCATCTTATTGTTCATACCAACACTCTCTCCATTCAAAAGAATTCATCCTCAAGAGCAAAAAACAAGGTTTCCAGACTTTTAGCCGCGTGGTTAAATCCCCATAAAAGAAGTATTTGAAAAGCAAAAGTAGCTTACTTCATGGCCAACATCACACACACCTCACACTGCTGGGCTGACCGGTGAGTGGAATTATCAATTTGTGAAAAGCGGCTTTGTTTTCATGGGACAATGGCTCTCACATGGCAGCAGCACCTTTAAACCAGACACAGCACAATCCAATGAGCCGGTTGACACACTGTCCAGCTGTCAGCGGATCAATACCAGCAACACACACACACACTTAACAAAAGCAGATGCACAATGCTCACAAACCATGTGCGTAACGGAGCCCTGAGAGCTGTCACGCTGAGTGTGGATCATACCTCGCTGCCCTGGGGACCGGCGGGCAGGGGCCGGTCAGCGGGGAGGTGGACAACAGTGGGAGCGGGACTCCTCAGTCTGTGTTCAGCCGCGCTCAGAGGGAAAAAGTCCTGTTCTCTCTGCGTGGCAGAGCACCGTCCATGTGGCTGGATGGGAAATGGGAAATAAACTTTCTGGGCTGGGTGCCAAGAACAGAGTTGGTTTTTAAAGAAACAGCAGTCCACTGCCTTATAAGGCCGGAACTTTTCCCTCCAGCACAGTTCACAGGCAGCGGTTATTGTGAACACTCACATGACTGAGATGGCACGCCACTTCTTAATCTCTGGAAACATCAACAAAAACAATATGGAAAATTCTGAATGAAATATTTGCTCACTTAACCTTTAACAGTAACATCATAATGGTTTCACTGAAATCTTTGAGAGCATGATAAGTCACATGACACGTTTGGATCGATGCTCACTTGGATCAGAAACCTGGACGAAGTGGTAGATACGCTGCATTTTGATTGGTAGTTAGAATATGTAAGGTATGCGTGGTCAGGCAGTACAGCTAATATTGTCAAACACCAGCCAGTCGTCAGACTGAGGTCAGCAAAATGACCAACAAGCATGTGAAATGAATGAGCTGGTGTCTCCCTCTAGTGTTTTTTTCCTCATTAGAGGGCGGCTGCTGCAGAAAATCCATGCACTGGTTTTCATCTAGTCGCAAAGAATAACTGAATAAAAAGAAGGAATTCCTGCTGTGTTATGGACAGTCTAACCAGTTCAAGCTTTACTGATGAAATGACATTCACGATAGCTCTTGACATTATAGCTACAGTATGCAGGCAGTGTTCTGTGGCCAAGATAAATGAGGCTGAGATGCTGAGGCTTAAAACATTCACAGAGAAAAACACAACACCGTAAAAGGAAACAAAGTGATAGAATTCTTATGAGGTATTTCTTGTAGATGAGGATTAGTATTGACAATCAGTTGGGGCAAATCTGGCAACACAATATCTGACTGCATCAGTAACAGCTCTGAATGTTTTTAATAAAAACATTTTTTCCATTAACTCTTATCCTTCTGATACTCATTTACTTCTGATTTAGATACCGCTTTACTTTACATATGAGCTATCACAGTTTTACATTAGATCATTATACAGTGGAGTCATCTAATGCCTTGTAGTTTTTTCCCCCCCAAGAATGAATGAGTTCACGGCTCAGGTCTCAGTGGGAGATGTGGTGGCTAATGATTTGACTCATCACAACCTGCCAGCCCAATGGGAACAAACGTGTTCTATGTGCCAAGAGGCCAAATCCTTGGTTCTGTGGCCTCCATCTTAACATGTGATTAGATCATTCAGATTTTTTTTTGTTGGCTGCTTCCTTTTAACAACTCATTTTCATAATGAATAAGCTTGATTTAATCATTTCTGCATCTACCCTCAATTTCCCTTTAGTCATCCTGTAACCTGGCAACAAGCAATTGGATAACATGCAGCCACAAGCCTCAGTTCAACATGAGCCTCTCCACAGTAAGGAAACCCGGTGGATGAAGTCCAATAAGGCATGACGCCTCTCAGTCAAACATACAGGGAATACTAGATTGTCCTAATTAACTTATTTATTTTCTTCCGTTTGAGCCACTGAAGCTAACTCGGAGCAGTTTGGTTCCCCAACCTTTTTCACCAGCTACCTATCACTTTAAAGACAACTATAAAACAAATGGCCAAGCTTTTGACTGAGGGAGATTCTTTAAAACATGCAGTAAGCTATTTTCTGTCCACTTAGGGGCAGCAGAAACAGGCTGTGAACATTCACACATCATCACCTTTAATGCTGATTACAGCAAGGCCACCTGCTCTGCTAGAAAATGAGATGAAGGGAAAAAAGAAAAGAGCTGGTAACTGGACAGACAAGCAAAACGCAGAAATTCACGCAGCTCAGTAAAAGACACATGAAGCTGCAGACTTCCCCTGACGCTTCTTCTGCCTTTTTGTGAAAATATCAGCTTAAAAATACTTTCATAGCCTTTGGCTGAACGCAATCTGACACCCTTTTCAGATCACATCAAACAGACGTTGGACCTATTTAAAAGGCTGATCCTTGCATAAAATCCCATATTTCCCTATCTTATCTGTTCCTGCGCACCTTGCAAATATAAAGGTGGCAAAGATGCTTATTTTTACAAAGCTGACTGTGTGCAACCAACACATCCAAACGTCGCCCGCTCGCAAAATGAAATGTTGCTGAATTGTGAGTGCTGCTGAACAGCTCTGCTCCTGGCTGGGCTCCGGCCGCCTGTGCGTGTGGACGGATGTGATGAGGACGTCACATCACTTGCAGTGCAGCCAGACGCCAGCAGCAGCATCCAGAGCTCAGGGGGCAGCGCGACGCACAGAGCTGGCCATATTGTGCACCAAGCTCCTCGTAAATCGGCTGCGTCACACCTTCAAAAAAAAAGCACACGCTCACACAACAAAGGTGGAACACCAAATCGACACGACGGAACAACGGCGATTGCAAGAAAAAAAAAGAAGCATCTCTGTTGAGCTGGTAAGTGTTTTTTTTTTCTTTCTTCTCATTCTCGCGGTGATGCGTGGGGCGCATTGTGCGTGTCCTCTTCTGCGCCTTTTCTCCATCGAAGGCTTTCCCGTGGCCCACAAAGAGGCTCACTTCGTGCACATAATTTTTTTTGCACCGCTGTGTTCATGTGTGAGAAGGCGTTATTGGACACGGGTGGTTTTCTGTTATCACACATGGACGCGATCACAGACCGTGGCTGTCGATTCTGAACAGTGAGCGCATGTTTACACCCTTTTCGTGCAGGGAAAATGGTCAAACTAGGGAATAATTTTACCGAGAAAAACAACGGGAAGGTGGTTTCCGAGGACGGCTTTGACACCATCCCTCTCATAACACCGTTAGATGCCAGCCAGTTGCAGTTCCCCCCACCTGAAAAGGTAAGATTTCTTATTCAAGGCTTTTCCATACATTTTATGAGTCAAACCGAGTTTTTGATGATATTTGATGATATTTCCACTGTTCCAGTTGGAGAATATATGTATATTTTTTATATTTATATATATATTTTTTAAGGGATAACATGTAATATGCTTAGAGATTTAAAAAAAATCATACAGTTCTGGTCACAGAGGCTATTTTTTGTGTTTTCTACCAGGTGGTGGTGAAGACAAAGGCAGACTACGATGGCGAGAGCAGGAAGGGAAGGCTGCGATCTCCCAAAATTGCAGAGTTCTCCATAAGCATCATTGAAGGTGTATCTGAGCGCCTCAAAGTAAGAATAATGAGTTTCTTATCCCATTTCCAATATCTCTCCCACAGCCACGCCTGCATATGCTGGGGAGCCCGTCTCCCCACAGCACAGGACATTTGTCACCATCATCATGGTATTCCCTGTCCTCTTCAACTTATACTCTTAGTGTCTTCTGCCTGGATGTATGGAAGACAGGATTTACTCTGATACAATTAGCCCCGCCCTAAATCTCTCATTCAGCTGATGCCATTGTGATTGTCTCCACAAATCCATCTTTCTTCCACTTTTCGCTAACTCCCCGCTGACCAGTATACCGTCCACACCTGAAAAAAAACACAGTTTTGTGAAAGCAACAGTCCCAGCAGGGTGACTGACCTTCACGTGTTCAACGCTTCCTCAAAAAAAGCTTAAATCCACACGGCTTTGTGCTCTGAATGCAGTCTTCTCAATCAACAGATGGCTCGGCTTCCTTTGTAGAACTTTCATTCTCAGAAGTCTCCGAGGTAAAAAGAAGCGTCTTCGTCTCAGGGAGCTCAGCATCTGCGCTTTGAAATGAAGAAGACAGGCCTTTCATCGCGGTTCCTCTCTTTCATAAGCTCCTGTTGCTTTTCTGTGGGACCCCAGCATTCAGACAGACAGATAAAAAGAGCTTTATCTGCTCTGTTAAACAGGGAACAGGAACCTTTGCCCCTATGCACAAGGTTGATTTAATGTATCCTGCATGCACCTATGCAATACAGTAAATCACAAAGATAAAAAAAATATATTTTCTATTATATTATTTCAAATGAGCCAGTTTCTATTAGGCAAGGCAAGTGTATTTGTAGACAATTGCTTTTGAATGAATGTACACATCAATGAATAAGAGGGAAGATTATACTTATTTAATAAACCTAATGATATTAGGAAACCAGGCACATTTTGGGCAAAAATAACACAAATTCTCGCCCCTTCTGTTCGATCCCCCTCCAGCTTTTCAGAAACACCAGTAGCTGTTACATAACTCTCTGGAGAGTCGAGAGCTCAAATCCACAAATGGTCACACAAGCCATTCAGCAGATGAGCCACTACATGCAGAAAAGCCTGTAGTGCTGACTGGCTGTAACTGTCGCTTTTAAGGGTTTTTGTGTTACTTAGCGGTTCATTCTTTCACTTTGTTCCTTTGTTTGTCGACAGTGCAGTGTTTGACTCTTTTATGAGTCTCCATATCAACAGGCAATTACATGGCTTCAAATGGAATTAATAAAGCCCCCAGATGATCCCAGCATTAGAATTTCAGGCATTATACATGTGAAAATTCATTTTTTCTTTGTTTTGAGGTTCCACAAAACGTGACCTTTTATTTGCACCGTGTAGTAACCAGACGACTTTAGGCAGTCACATAGCATGGATCAAACTGGAACTTTTTGTCTGCTTGCAATGAAAAAGATTACAACATTTTTCGAGAGATCAAACATAAAATGCTCTCAAACACTGGTGTATACAGCTCATCATCAAACCAGAAATGTCTGTGCACACAACACTGATTAAAGGTCAAAGATGTAGCAGAGGTTTGGCATTTCAAATGTCAGCCATAACCAGTCATTAATGAATGTTTTGGATAAAGTATGTTGTGACTCCATAGATTGTACAAACCCAACAACGTGTTACGAGCTAGTTACGAGATAGTTGTGAGTAATAAACTAAAGTGAACACTCTCAAATAGGTTTTGCAATTAAAGATATTTGCTGAGATGTTGGGATTTATCATGTTGGGACTCTGAGAAATCTCAATAATGAATATAATGTTTCCTCGGTTACATTAAGATTAGTCCAGAGGTCTGTGGTGGAATGATGCCAATGAAATAATGAAAATATGGATTTCAGATTTAGATTAAAAACTGTCACTGCTGCGTGACAAAGAAAACAAGCTGTATGTACAGAATAAGAAGCCTAGAATGAATTGGTTTAAATAGGCAAGTCATAAACTTGCAAAACCCCCAATGGAACCTAGTTAACTTGAGATTAAAGAAATGATTCATTATAAGGTCGTATGTAAAGTTTTATGAAAAAGAAAATCTGGTTGATTCCAGTATTTCAAAAGAAAATATTAAAATCTGTCATAATTTTCTTCCTAACAACCGACCCATTGAGTAGTCCTGCTGCTGTTGTGCTGCAGGTGACCCTGCTGGTGATCTGCGCCCTGGCGTTCCTGGTGTGTGTGGTGTTCCTAGTGGTCTACAAGGTCTACCAGTACGAGCAGCCCTGTCCTGACAGCTTTGTTTACACGGTAAGCCCTCATGAGCATTCTGTGTTTGTGGCAGTTCTTTTTTCTTCCTTAGTCTGGTTGGTTAATGTAACCATCATTTTGAGGCAGCGGACTTAGACTGTCTCGTTTCATTTCAGCAAAGCTTTCCTGCTGCAACACTCCACAGCAGGCTGAATATATACTTGTTATTTATAAAACTAATTAATATGCACTGGTGCCTCTGTTAGTCAGGTGGTTAGGCTGAGTTTGTTTTCAGTCCCTCAGTCACATTTTTTGGAGATGAACAGTCCTTTTAAGTTTGTCTCATCTAATTTTCTTCTTTTGTAAATGTCATTGTGTTGTCACAGCGATTTATCACTGGTGTATTTTATTTTATTTTTCCTGGAGCAGCAAGGCCGCTGCCTGCCGGCTGCGCTGTATGGGAACTACCCCCCTCAGGGCCCTGGGGGCCGCGGCCGTCTCTTTACCCTCATCAACCACTACAACATAGCCAAGCAGACCATCACTCGGTCGGTATCACCGTGGATGACCATCATGTCCGAGGAGAAGGTAACCCAGCAGGAGACGGAGACTTCCCAGAAACTGGCCTAACCGCCTGGGGATCGGTGTGTGGCCTCCTCCTGCAGCAGAAAAAATAAATAATATGGTTGTGCCATTCAAGCAAACCTCAGAGTTCTGTGGCTTTCTTGTGGGTGAAAAATCATCTTCTCTTGCCTGAGGTGCTATGCTGCCTTGTTGCTGTGGTTTGGTCAACTGATGTGTACAGTAGCTGGAAATATGTGGAAGTGTTGCAAACGTCCTCAGCACAGCGGGGCTTTGTTCGGTGGATTCCCGATTTGTTTGAATAGCATATGTTGTTATTTATTTACATGACAAAATAGAGTGGCAAACATGTAGAAAAAGCCACAGAAACCCTGACACACACACACATACACACACACACACACAGTCTTTGTATATCCACCTGTAACAGAACTCACTTTAGTACTGAGATTGTGAATTGACTGTGAGCCATCTTGTGTCTGCGTCGCTTGTTTTACTCCACATGCACGCATGACTCTAATAGCAATCAGTTTGCATCAGATCTCTTTCTTTTATTTTTGAGTACTGATCGGGCATGCGAGGCCTCCTGAGATCAGGCAAGTGGCGAATTGTCATCAAGTGGGAAAACTCGGCAGCATATTTGCTACGTTTGTGCCGGAGTATTTTAATGTCTTATTGTAAAAAGTTGAGGCTTGACCTCAAGGAAAATATACCAGCGAAAAATATTTTAAATATTGTTGTTTTGAGTCAGCCAGTACTAACTCATGATTCTTCTTTCTTTTAGCATTGGAGCTTTTTGTGAACATTTGCTTTTCTTTGCTGGCTACACAAGACTTTTAATGTAATTTTCACAGCATAACTTTTATGCAACTGTATTGAATGTTTTTGCTAGTGAAAACACTGTGTTGTGAAAGGCTTTGCATTGATTAACGTCACCACATATGGCTGTTGGCAGTCATCACAGATATTAGAGTTAGGCTGATGTAGTGGAACAATCTGATGGTAGTTGCTTGTCCTGTTGCTTTTTTCTGTATTTGTCATTTAACTTGAATGTTCACAAATGATGTACTTTTTTCAGACAATGTAATTATTACCATTGAAGTGCATTTGCTATGTAAAAAAAAAGACAAACGAAGATCTCAAATAAAGTGCCCACATTTCAAACATATGTCTAGATGTGAGAAGATTTTATTCAGTATTCAGTGAGGACGTCTCTTCAGTGCTGCTGAAATAAATATGGCAAATATTTCCCTTGAGTTTAGATCAAAGAAACATTTTGAAAGCACTTAAATGCTTTCACATGAATCTGGGTTAATCCTAATTACCGGATTAGCAGAAATAAGAGTCAAACCAAGACATGCTGCGGCTCTATGCTGCTCGTAATATCAATCCAAAGCTCTGCAGTAATGGAGACTGCATTCAGTTTAATAAAACCACATGTTAAGAGTAGAGAAAGAAGATACAAAATCCATTTAGGAGTATTGGTTTTAACTAGAGTGAAATTGTTGTTTTAAAGAGAGCTCTGCCAAATCTGAAAGAATAATTATTTATGTTATAGTAAATTACGAATAATCTTGAAGTACAATAAAGTCGATTTCCCCAAAATGAGAAACAACAGAAGCCAGAATCTAAGAGCTGCTGCTGCTCAAATCTTTATAATCCGTTTGGGTGTCAGACGGAGACTGAGTGGCCAATCACTGGACAACCTGTGAGACCTCACACTGTGCTCCACATAAAAAGTTCTCCTCCACAGAGACAGACTAAAACATCAAAGCTACCCCGAACGCACTGGGAAACATTAACAGAGGAGCATCAGGGGTCACTCTCCATGAACATGTCATGTGCAACAAGTCCAGCAGCGTAAACTGTCCGTTCAGTCTTAGTGTTGTCACCTCTTCTTCATGAGATAACCGGGAGGTACCAGTTCCAGGTGGTTTTCTGCTGTTCAGTCCACGGCTGTAGTTGTTTTAACTGTCGTACCAATCCAGGAAGAGGAGAGAGAAAGAACACATAACAAGGAAGAAGAGGATCCATACTCTGAAGCCGGCATTGTTTTTGATTGCCTGGTAAAAGAAAACAATTCAATTTGACAGATTAAAAAACAGTAATCCTCATCCAAAACCAATTTCAGATGTTATTTAGTAAAGCGTACCTCTCGTATATCCTCATTTCCCTCTTTGACATTCTCTGTTGCTCCAACAACCAGCTGGTGAATGCTGTCTATCTCCGTTTCCTGTCAGCAGGACATGAGATTGACGATCAGTTTGTGTACCAAAAGGCGTTGAATGATGGAGCGCATAACATGGAATGGGTATAGCTCACTTGTTGCAGGACTTTTTCGGCAAAGATCTCCTGAAGTCGTGAAATCTCCACCACCTTCCCCTCGATTTGTCTGGTTGGTGCAAAAAGCAGAACTGCTTGACTCCAGATGACATTAGCGTTGTCATGGAAGGTAATGCTTGTTGTTGTTTTGGCACATTCAGCATTTCATTCATCAGGAATATGCAAATGTGCAGGAAGTGTACCATGGGAGGGGAAGTTGTGTAACCCATCTGTTTGTCACTGCATTTTACTGTGAGCATCAATTCTGATAAAAAAACATGTTTAGAAAAGGCTCACCTCACTTCATCCACCATGTTGTTCATCTCGCTGACCAATCTCTGGTTTTCTTGCTCAAACTAAAAAGAAACGGAAAACACTTCAGCCTCTGAATGAGTGCTGCGTAAACCAGTGATATAAAGCCTTTAGTTCACTGTAAGTGAAAGCCTGGACACGTTGCATTGTCTGAGTTGCTACACTATCATCAGGTTTACGGAGTCAGTAATTTTGTTCATGGAAAAAAACAAAAGAGGGAAGGGACTAATTGCATGCATGACATGAATGATCATTGCTGAGGTCTCCCACCATCTGGATCTCCTCAGGAGAGAGCTCATCCTCCACTTTGCCCTCCTCCCACAGGTTGACTGAGTTGTTCTGAGTTGTTGTGACTTCAAACACACTCTTCTCTGCAGGAAGGAGCAAAGGAGAAACACTGAACCTACGACCGGCTGTAGTTTGAGCAGATTTAAGACATTTGATCACAGATAGGATGCTCTGAAAAGGCTTCTCCTGTTTGAGCATTTACAGTGATTCTGCAATAAATAAATTATGATCAAGAAATAGTTTCTACAAAACCACATAGTTGTCTGGGTTTGGTCTAGCCGGAAACTCAACTCCAAAGTTCATCTTAGAGGAGGAGTAACAAAAGGTGTCAGAGACAAAGTAAACAGAAATAATGACATCAGTAGGATAAAATGACAAACCCAGCTAAACCCAATTCGCTGTCAGCAGAGTGTTCATATAACACAGTGGGTCAGCCTTCTCCATCTTCATGTTTTCACACCAACAGAGCCTCACTCACCAGAACTTTCCTCTTTCACACTTTTCTCCTGTGTGGGCTCCACCTCCTTCGGCTTTCCCACTCGACTGGGGTGCTCCGGGGCCAGCCTTGATCTGGAACCATAGGGCAGAGCATTTTTCCGATTCAAAAGGACTTTCTACTGTTTCAGTGAACGTGGATGACACCTTGTTAAATACTCACAGTCTCTTCTTGTCCACCATCCGTTTGACTCTAATAGCTCTCTGTTCAGAGTACAGCTTACACACGCCTAAAAACCAAAGAACATACATGATGCTGATGTGCCCTTCTGTGAATGTAGACTGTAACTCTGAAAGAGGACTGAAATGAAGGAAGTCAACGATAGAATTGAAACTGTCTATTTTTGTAAAAGAAGCTTACCTTTAAGATACATTTCAATGAGGTCCAGAACTGCACCCCTGTGCTCCTTGATCTGAACCGATGTCACCTGCTTTTCAACTATGGTGACAGCAATGAAACATGTACTTAACAAATGAGGGATTTTCTAAAGGGCACAAAGTAGCATCAGTGTACAAAACCGTAACTCTGAAAATGTGCTGCACATACAACTGTACGTGCATCTCTTTATAGACATGATGTTATTTCTCCTGACAGTAAGTGGACCCAGTTGTGCATGTGAACACACCTTCATTGCGCAGCTGCTTGATGGCCTCTGAGCAGGTTCTCATGAAGATCTGAGCATCCTGGTCGATCTGGTCTCGTTCACTATCTGTCATGCGGGAGTGATCTGTTGAAAGGAGACTGTAAAAGCACACAGAACCATTACAGACGCAAACTTCTAACCTCCCAACACATTGTTTGAAATACTCTTCCACTAACAGGTTGTTTTGGAAAAATGTGGAAAAGCTCAGTGCTAAATAATCTTAATGTCAAATGACCACATAAAAACAGGTCTTAAGGGTCACGCTGAACAGAGACACATCCTACACACGTCTCCTCACTAAATCTAGGTTTTCATGAAGCAGGCCGATGATCTATTCAGTAGTTAGAAAGAAATATTTTCAGAATCAGATACTGAGGTACCTAAATGTAATAAAAATGACTCTTGATTTCAAATGTACACTGGAGGCCACATGGACCCTCTGCAGTAATGTCCTTTCAGATCCAGCAGAGGGGGCTCTAACAATGTATTTTAAGTATGATGGAGTATTACATATCCTAAATTCTAGTTTGATCTACGGAGACGAGGTACACTGAAGAGCAAAGCCGATCACAAGAGTCAGTTCTCACACAAAAGCATCTGAAAGAGTGTGAACATTTAGCTGAGCATGAGCGTGCTGGCTGGAGTAAATCAGAAAGTAAAAATAATGTTGATTCCTAACTATTTTGGAGTGAACAGACTTTGTTTTTATTGCTATTTATTCACTTTTATTACCTTTAAAACTCAATTAATTTTAGCTCTATTTTTTAACCAATCATTGCCTAATATTAACTACAATGACCTTTATCTAATTCACTGGAATCTAGTCTTCCAAATTTTATGTAAAGAAAAGAAGTTATGGGAAAGTTTTTTTTTTAAAGAGAGAGAAAGCAGAGGGTTGGACTTAAAGCTTGCAGACACACAAACCGCTGGACTTTCCCCACATCTAACTTCAACTGAACCCCAACTGCTGACCTCTCTTATATTTTCTTAACGTCCTCCGTCGAGGATTTATCAACAAATCTCTCACCCTATGGGCTTCTCTGCACACCCACACCTACAAAACACACAAAGCCCTAGAGCAAAGGAAGGCCCGGATTAGTCCCTGGGCGTGATTTGTTCTACACTTGGTTGCAGCTCAATTATTCCAGACAATTAGACTGGAGCCTGATTCAACAGACCACCCTATTCGCTGCTGACCTCGTGCCAGCCGCCAGCTCCTACAGCACACACAGAGCGCAGAAAGTCCCCAAAAATAACCCGGAATCCTGCCCTTCGCTGATTTCTGTCCACACGAAAAGTCTTCATTCCATCATCAGCCTTCCCCACGGCCTTTAGAAGTCTCGCCTCGGGGTGAAGAAGCTTACCTTCCGGCGCTCACGTAATCTTTTCGGTGCTGGAGCAGAAAGTCTTTGAGCTTGGTGATGTTTGTGATCTGCCAAGAAGAAAGGAGACATTTGTGTCCGGGAGTGTCCAGCCTACAGCCCTTTTTTTAAATACAGTTGAACAAAAACACAGGAAACAACTTTCTCCCCACTTCACCGACATCAAGCCGGAGAAAAGGCCTCATTAAACTCATGCGGGATGTGACGGGCCAGCAAACCCCGCCTTGTCTGCGAATTCTTAATATTTACGGACAATTCATCAACTCTCGGACATGCAAAATTCAAACAAGCAATTTCCTCCAGAAACAGCTCCCGTAAATAAAATCATGTACTGCTTCCTACAGAGCCACCTCTAATGAGCTTTAAATTTATGATCTGTTACTATTTATCACAGAAGACATGTCAATGTTTGTTGTGTGTGTGCGCGCGGGGAAACCAGAGGAAGCACGGTTCTATCCAATATTTGCTGCTGTAATTTGGTTAAATATGAAAAAAAAAAAAAAAGCCCAAATTGCTTCCCTGTCCACAGAGTTGTGCTGGCAGCGTACAAATGGGAGCGAATGCGCACACAGCGGGCTCTGTTGGATCCACCAGACGACAGAACTCAGACAAGCTGGGGATTGAAAAATGACACAATGAGTTTGACTGTGACAGATCGCGGGGGATTATTTGGATAGCATAACGACGCTGTCCTCAACCTTCAGCCCTTTCAGTCTAACAACCTCAATTATCAAATTGCCTTGGCTGTAAGACGTAACCTGGCACCAGCGGGCTAATAATGTCTCCAAACCTTAAATCCTCCTGCCATGGTATGGTGACTTGGGGCACTTTGACAAGTGTTGAAGTTTTGATTCAATTCAGAAAGATTTGTTATTTTTCCCTCCTCTTATTTTTAGATAAACAGAGCGAACCATCTTTTCATAAACCTGTAATTTATTTTCTACTTGGGTATAAAAACTGTATGATGTGTAGCCTTGCCGTGGGGGACACACTAACACAAGCAGGGGTGGCTAAGGCGAGCCGACCCTTGTAATAATACAATTATTTGAGGTCAAGAGTTAATTGTGGTTCAGTGCAATTGAACTTAAAGAGAGGCTCAGTAAGAACAGAGACTGATTATGGTTAAAAGCTACTGAAAACACTGTTTGCTGTGTAGCTTTTCTCCGTGAATAAGAGAGCTAGACTTATCTTTCTAGCAATGAAGGCTGACAGCAGCTAAACAGCCGAACCAGTGGATTTATTTAAAGTCCTCAAAGGTTGTTTTGGTTGAATTCACAGAAATGTCACAGCCGTTTCAAATGAAATCTGGTGCCGTTACCTGGACTCTTAAAATTCAAATTAAACTTCCAGATGTAAAAACTAAAATAAGAATTAGAAGAAAGCCATTGTCTGAAGTGGCACGCAGCGTTTTGAAGCGTCTGTGAATCTGTGCTGCATCTCTTTTGAAACATGACATGAAAGGCCCTCGGCTTAGGCCAGGCCTTTTAGTGTCACAGAGGCATGATTACAAGATTGTCATGACATGATCTCCACTTATTTCAGAAGAACCAGCTCTTGTGGTAGAATGGTTAATTATGAAGAAAGCCACAGTGGAAGCACATTTTTGAGTTTCAGTAATGATCTTGGCCTGCCACAAGATGGAATATATAAACTCTTACATGACATGACTAATTTATCTGTTTGTATAAACTATGCTCTCTGCTTGCAATCAGGCCTTGGCTCCAGTTTTGACTTTATGTACCGACTGTATTTGGCTACAGATGTCAGTTGGTGACACTGCACCTTTCCCACCAGCAGGCAGTGCTAAATGCCCAGCGTCTGAATGTGCTGAATCAGAAAACAAGTTAGCCAGAGGAGTGTGTGTTAGAGCGCGTTGTGGGGAGTGTCAGGACTGCTGCTCTGGGGGTTGAGCTGCCTCCTGTGTGTATACATTGGGGCTCAGATTCCCAGCACAACCTCAAGGGCTTGCAGGGGGTCAGAAGGATCAATTGCTCCTGTAACTTAAGACCTTAAAGAGCAAGTAATTCCTCAACAATGAGGAAGGGGGTGGCCTTGAGCATGTGGCGCAGCATATATGCCTGCACACAAGTATGTGTAAGCATATGTGTGAGCGTGTGTGCAGTGCCATAGGTGTGTGTGAGGCAAAGCTCGCAGAGGAGGCAGGAGGAGACAGTCTGCCGGGCTATATCTAATCTCGTCATCATCAAAGACCCCCACTTTACCTCCTCACTTTCTCCTTCCCCCTGCTTCCCTCCAGCCCTGACTGAGCCCAAACAAACCATCAGGGGGGATTATTATGAGGAAGAAAAGAGAAAAGGCTTAGCAAGCAGATTTCTAAAGAGCTTGGATGGCTCTTTGTTTTGTTAAATCTAGGTAACTGACAGAATTCGGTGATGACTGCACTGCTTCGGTTTAAGTTCCTGACTGTGTGTCCTGACCATGGGCTATCCATACTGACGCCGTGCTGTTTTGTTTAAATATGCCGGCCTGATACAGAGAGGAAGCTTCAGTGGAGAGGACTGTGCCACATGTTGACTTTATTATCATGGTTATGTCTGACTCGCTAATGGGCCGAGTTCCTCGGTTCAATTAGAAAGCCTCAGTCAGTTTAATAAACAAAGAAGAGGGAAACAAACAAAGGATTGGGAAATATTCATAAACCGAGTATTGAGTCTTTTTGATATGTCGTAAAGTTGAATTCATGTGAAATGTTTTTAACGCATAACTTTTCTAGCTTCACAGATGTGATGAACAGCACTGTCATGCGCTCTGCTTTGATGTTCGGGTTCGATCACTCAGGTCAGACCTGTTGCATAAAAATGTCAACGTAACATTTTCATGTAACAGGGTGCATGACTCATGGGGAAGGCACTTTCAAACGCTGTGGGAATGACAGCAGATGCAGTGCGCACGGCAAAGCGCACTAAACTGAGACAACACATGCAGCCTGAGCTGAATAAGTCTCACATCTTCTCTGCAAAACTGACTGACCAAAACCTTAAGAAGCCAGCTCCTCCTTGCCTGTAAGGACTCCTGCACCAGCTCAGTGAGATGGACCGAGTCGGTGACATCAGCACGAGGCAGGTCTTGTGGACAATTTTGGACGTATTTGAACGGAAACCTGACTGTTGCTTTCTGAAGTAATCACCTTTCATGTGAAACAGATGTAAAGTTTAAATAATGAAAGACACCACAGGGTACAATAGCAGTGACTGAGTGAAAGTGTGAGGGACGGGAAATCAACTGAGAAAACCTGTATTTTACGGTGTTCAAATATTAAATTGTTAATAAAAAATGCTAAAAGTGTGTGCATACTACTATGTCGGTTTACACGCTTTAAAAAAGGCAATTAATTCATATGAGTACAAGGGAAACTGATGTAGTGAAGGAGGAAATGATTTAAAAACAGACCTACTCCATCTTAAAAAAAAGACAGAAATAAGAATGAAAAAGACATGACAACATGCTTTTCCTCCATAAACCACAACCACTCTTTAGGAAAAAGAAAAAAATATATATAATGATATGAATAATTTCTGGAAATCCCTGTCTGGAACGAGAACCCTTATAGGGGAAAAAAGGCTTTTAAACTGAGGGGATGACAGCAGAACTAAATCTAACTAAAATCTGAGAAATACTGAAAGAACAAATTACACCTCCAAGACAGAAAAAAAATCATTTGGCTGAAATTTATTTCAAGATAGATTTACAAACTTCAGATAACCACTGATCAAAGATTACAATGCCAAACAATACATTTACTGTTGCATAAATAGAGAAATTTGCTTCAGTTTCAGAGTATTTTCAGCATCGATATGAAGCGAATTATTTCAACATGATAATCTGAACAAAACATGACTGCTGCCTCTTTCACAGCCATAATTTGTTGGGGCTCGGACAAGTATGTGTCCAGCTGCCTGATTAGAAAACACAAACACTTAAAAGATACCACACAATATTCTTAAACCCGCCCAGAATTGTTGCTTATAGTCAAACCTTCATCTTCTGAGTGTCAGATTTCAGAGTGCAACTCCTCCTTTAGAAGTGGACATTGATCTGCAAACCCGAGTTTTACGTGGGTCTGACAGCAGATGCCTTCAAATTTAATTAGCAGGGCTTCTTGAGGAAAAACAGAACACAGATTAGGCAAACTGGTAATGAGCCCGTTTAGCAGCAGAGCTCCTCCGGATGATCCCTGTAAATCACCCAGTACAGATTTTACTTAGACTAAGCCTCTATGCCCAGGCATTCCTATGTTATGACAAACTTTGACACTTGACATGAATTTATAGATTAAATTTACATATAGTCTGTGTAAAATAAGGACTTAAATTAACTTTATTTTATCTAATAAGATACAAAAACTTATTTTGTTAGACATCTCACAAATATATCTTTTGACTTTTATCTGACTGATATAAGTTTTTCCTCAGGGAAAGCCCTGGAAAAAAGGGATGATTCACGATCACCATGCTGGCTAGATCACTGTGTGAACAAAAACTTTTAGCCACCATATAAACAAGCAAATAAATAATCTTATCAATGAAATCTCCAAAAACACCTGAGCTTCACTTGAATGCTGACACCTGTAGGATCACAAGCACCCTCAGCCTATGGCAAAGTTTGACATGCAATTTGCACCTTTACTCGTGTTCTTTAACCACCTGGTAGAGTCAATGGTGAGAATATCCTAATCTCATTCTCACTGTGATTTTTAATGAGCTCATGCAATTTAGGCTTGAACATAATTTGATGACTTTTTCAAAGTTGAAAAAACTAGGACTCGAAACTTAATCATCACTAAAAGCACATCAACAAGATCAATATCAATCAAACTAAATGTTTTGAAAATTCATGAGTATAATATTTCAAAATGAGGTTTTTACAGGGAAGAGCCCCTCTAATAACACAACATCCTTTTAAGAGCTGGCTGATGGCCACACTTCAGCGTTTCAAAGAAATACACTGTGAGAAGGATCCAATTTTGGAATGCCAATACTGAATGCGCAGCGGGGAGCCAAGCACTATTTTCTACACCCAATTTAACAATTTTTAGTGACCCCCCTCCATTTAAACTCGAGAAGGGCAGCGTGCTGTGGGGAGTGACGAGGTGAGCAGTGAAATAGAGATCACAGTGCCCAAAGCCAAGCCCGTATGAGGTAAAAGATTCCCCTGACCAAACCTCGTCCTGCAAACACTGGCCCTCTTATTAGTCAATCAAAACCTTTTTTTTCCTTTCAGGAACTTCTTTGAAAGAAGCAACATTTCCTTTCTTGCTGAGCTGATTTCTGAGGGGGGGAAAGTCTCACAGGACCACTGTGTATTTGTCAACTTTGATGTTTTCCCTCTGTTTTTGTGGAGCTTCAAGGGGAACTTGGGAGGGAGGGAGAGTCATGCATGTCTTGAAGGGCACCCACATCTGTTGTGCATTAGGTGCCGGCCGTCAACATTGTTACTGGGGACCTAATTTAATATTTTCTCTGTTTTGATCTTCCACCTTTAATCACTCGCTCTTGGGAGGATCGACTTTCTCCAGAAATTGTTTGAGAGCCGAAAGAAAATGTTATTGCAGCATGTTTATGGAATCATATGTGGGAAGAGGCGACTCAGGCAAAAAATGCTGCATATGTCAGGCTCTATAGAAAAGAATGGGTCGTACAGTTGAGGGACATGTGGGTAAAAACCGCCACATAACTTTGAGCAGGCAGGACATTCCAAACTCGCTATTTCAATTTCCATACAAACTCTTCGCTGAGATGGTCTGAGATTATATCTGCAAAGCAGAGGAGACAACGGGGGAGGGGGGGGGGGCTGCATAAGGCGGGCACCACAGGATAAGATCAGGTTTCTTTTGAATCAGCAGCAGTGCTTTTATTAAACCACCACTTCTAATATCAATGTAAAAGAACATAACAAAAACCTGGTTGTGTAAAGCTGCTACAACTGGGCTTGTGTTGGCCTCAGACTGCTGGTTGAAGCCATCAGGTACAACTTAAAGACCTTACTCCCCCGAGGGAAACGTAAAGTGGTTCTTAAAGGTGCCTTTGAAGAAGTCTGTGCACAAGATATTCATGTCAGGTCAAGGTCTTCTGGCTGCATAAGCAATACTCTGGACAAGGAGTAAAGTTTAATTTTCAAATATCCCACTATTATTGCCAACCGTAGGTGATGGCTCCAAACCAAATTATCTAAAAAAAACAATCAAAAGATTGTGTGATTTCAATGTAATTCATACTTGACATTGTAGATTTTATTAAGTCCACTCTAATGACAAAAAGCTTAAAGCATATCTTTGACTCAGTCACGTAAAATATAGAAATTATTGATAGAAAAAATTGAATAAACAGTTATTTATTTTGAAGACTGAAACTGTTTTGTTTCAATCATTATAAAGAATCCATGTTTCAACAAGAGGTAGACAATTTTGATCCAGGTTTCTTTGGTACTGCATTTGTCCAATTTCAGATCTTAAACTTTCAGAATTCCAACTCATATATAACATGCACCTGGCAGCCTCATATTAGCTACTCTGGAGTGAATAATTAAGAATGTATAAAATAGTAAGCAGGTTATGGTTGTTATGAACAGGCACAGTACCTCATAAAGAGGCATGAGGAAGAAGTAATCTAAATTAACCAATGCTGTTGTATTATGAGAACCTTCGAGAAAGGTGGCCAATATTAACTATTTTACATCTATTCTTTCAGGGGATAATAACAGCTGAGTAAGATGAATTATGTGATTTATTCATTAAATAAGTCAAAGATAAGGTTCATAATAGTAGTGTTAAATATGCACAACATATGTGAATTGGGATGACTTTCATTTCAGCTCCCAAGCATCCACACCGGCTGCACGACTCACTGAAGTTGCAAACAACACCAGTTTCTGTATAGCACCAACTTTTCATGTGTGAGTTAAGCATCAAGGAACAAACAAAAACTCACTTTAAGAACAACAGACTTTCATCATAATTTTGGTAAATAAGCAAAAAATCTGACATTAAAATATTGAGGATGTAATACAAAATTGAACCATTTTCAGGTCATTTCAGCATTTGCATGTCACTGCTTTAATGTAATCAGTTTCTGAATCTCTTTACAGACACCCCCGTGCTAAAAAGTGCTCATGGAAGAGCAGAAATATTGTTGGTGGGAGTACAAACATGAAATTCGGCGTAAACTTTATCAACTCTCTTTTGAAAAAAAAGGGGAAAAAAGGTTTTACAATTACAATATGATTTGTTGGGCAATTTAGAAAACAAAGTTCAGATAAAAACAAAAGCAGGTTGTAAACTAGTTCAGGTTACCAGTCTGATCTGAGGCACGTTTGGTCTTATCAATAAAAGTTTTTATATCTGTTAAGGCATCGTGTTAGTCTGCTGCTTAAAAAGTATACTGGCAGTTATTGCTAAAATCTTCATACATTTCCAACGTGAACAATAAATTGTAAATTATATTCTTATAAATAACTACTAAAAGATGAGCGATTCTGGGATTCCCAAAACAGTAGTATTACTAAAGGATATAACTGCATCAACTATTGACATTTTTCCACTGTTAAGCGAGTCACGAATATGACGGACATTTCTCAACAAATTGGTAATATAATATTTCAATAGTCTTGCTTACTCGTTAATGAATTTCAGTTCTTGTGCTTTTAACAGTTTACATAGAGAAAGGCCTTGCTTAAAAAATATAAGGATCGATTGTAACGATTTTCCAATAAATAAACAGTTTATGTTCAACTTTACTTTTAATGCTTCTTTTGCTCTTATAGTGCTGGAAAATGAAGTTTAATTACAGCATCACTTACTTTGTTAGCTTCTTTGAATGTAAACGGTTGGTAAAGGAGCTAGCAAAGAAAGCTAAAGCTAGCTCGTGTTAAAACTTACCACTTCTTTTGCCCGCGGTGAGAAGCCACTCTTTGGTCTACTTCGTTTGAAAATTTCATCTTTGGTAGAGTCAAACCCAATTCCTATGGCCTTATTCCTAGTTTTCACTGTCTTGACACTGGCTTTAAAAAGTACAGTTATATCCACAGCCATGTCTAAGCAGCTGCAGCGCGACACAGTCCGCTGTAAACAAACTGACACGTCATCAGGTGAAGACGTCATCATCCTGCGACGCTAAAGGGCTTCACTCAAACGGTGCTCCAGGGTTTCTGGATTTAAAAAAGAAATCTCATGGTATTTGCATTCTATAAAAGACAGATGCTTTAAAAAAAAGAGCCAACTTTGTCTTTGTATATGCTGCAGTAATCTTAATAATATTTGGATGATAATAAAAATCTGTATATAACTTAATCACATCTATGTTATAATACTTAGTTAATTCTTATTAAAAAAATTGAAAAAAGTTACACATACGTCAAGACAATTTACATGAACCCAAACAAATGGCACTACATCTTGTTGAATGGGTGACCTGCAGGAGAAGGAGACTTATCGAATCAAGACAACAGACTTTGCTGGAAAGAAATAGTTTCTCACTAATGAAAAATGTGAAAACCAATATTTTCTACCAGACCATCTTGTGGTGTATTGGTAATAATTTTATTCTTTTCACATATATGGAATTATCCAAAAACCGTTTCATTTCACACAAATTCATTAATTTTAGGTTAATATTCTTTTTTATTTATTTAATTTTTTTATTACCATAACCACTGCCCCCCCCCCCACCCCGCCCCCAAATTGATATATTCTATCCTAAAAATGTGGGAAACTGAAATCGATAATAACAGTTTATTCTTTTTAAACTACAAAGAAATTTGTTGGGTAATTCCAATTGAATTTATTCCACTGACTTATGAGTGAAATTTTGAAAGCTGTAAATGTAAAAACTTGGTTATGCCAATGTAAGCATAGCAAAATTTCTGTTCTGTCTAGACACATGTAGTAATCTGTGTGTGATATTTCTTATAAATCCATTTATGTGTAAGTGACTGGGGTTGGCACCCAGATATAAGCTGTGGGGCCCAGAGTGTTGAATATAAGTCTGTTATTTGCTGTGTGGTTTGCTCATTTCCTTTGTTAGTGTTTTGCCAGACTGTGTTACAGCTGAGTGTGGTGACTGTCTCTCCTTTCCTGCCATTTCAGCATTCACTACTTTTTTTTGTGAACACCGAGATTTGAGTATGGAAAGACGGCCACATTTCAAGGACAAAGGTGAAGCACATGAAAATATGACTTTCTTTGTGGTCGAAAACATTTAGTTAATCATTTAACAGATTGTTCATATCCCTTTATTTTTTTTATCTGTAATCCTTTACACTACCTGGTTATAATGAAAAGTAACTCGTGTGACTCAGGTTTTATTAGTTGATTTTATTGTTTCCTGATGAAACATTAAATGACTTTCATTCTAGTAATGTTATTGCTAGAAAAGTGGTTTCTGGACTTCTTTCACTGTGGCTTTCACATGACTTCATATGCACCACAAAGAAAGTTATGAGTGCCTTCAAATTTATAAGAGGTAAGCTTCTATTCCTGCATTCTTGGATAATACTCAATAGTGTAAGTAGTCATGACTTTATTATGTATAGCATTTTCAGATGTTCAAGTTCAAAACAGTTATTTATTTTTAATTCATCCATATGTCCGCCAACATGAAATACTGTACTTTTTTTGTTCATGACATCAGGTATTACCCATCACAGTTGGGCTTGTAATCCCCCCATTTTCTAAGACTTATAGGTGGTTTTAAAAAAAAGAAGCTATTCTTAGATTTACAGGTTAACGAGTAAAATCCTGAGGTCAATATAAGGTAAACAAACTTTCATGTTAACACGAAAAGACAGCTCTGTTTTAGCCCTTGTTTTTTGAAGGCCAACTCCATTTAGTAATGTTCAGATTTTTTACTTAAAACTCCACTCATAAATTCATGAATCTCTCAAACCGCAGGAAAATGAACAGGGAAAATGTAAAACATGTGAGAATCACGACACAACTGTTACTAATGATGCTCTAAAAAATAACCAGTAAAATACACTGCACATTCTTTATACACATTCCTAGATACTATCTATCCTTGAATGAAGCGTCAGTGATGGTGTCCATTCCCCTCGTCCTTGACAGATGAGCCATGTTTTGTAGTGTCCTTTGGGCAGTCCACTTAACTCCCTGAAAAGGAGCCCCTTACTCTCCACTTTCTCTTTGTTTGGAGTATTATCAGGCCTGTCAGTCTAGGCTCCTTTATCTTCACAAGACTCATCTACTGGCATTTTGACGTTGGCTTAATTATATCAAAAGCTGTTATCTTTGCTTGCCCTGAGGGCGCATCCTTTCTCTGGCTTGCTAGGATGGCCGTTGCTCTGAGAGCAGAATCACATATTGGGGTGAAAAACATTGTTTTGGGTGACTGGTCTGCATATCGCTGGGTCACCAGTCTCATGTTTTCCCATTGTGTTTTGCTGAATAGAGTCAGTGTGCATTTTTGTTTTGTATTGTTTATTAGCAGGGTGTAGTCTGAAACCTGAGTTAAAAACTCTATCATATCCCATCAGCAAGAAGTGATCCAGTTTAGAGATTGTCCCCTTTAATGGGAGTTAACTGTTTCTTTTGGCGCTTTTCACAGAATGCAGGAATGTCGTGTAGCTGGAACCGATGGAGAGCAATTACATGGGAGGGAGCTGCTGCCTTTGAGGTGAAAGCTAATGTGCCACACCCAGCAAGCTTACAAATAAGCTTCTGGACACATCCCAAAAAGTGTGAGAATATTCCCCTGTTTTTGGATACTGCGGCTCGTGACAAGGTTTGACATAATCTGGCAAATGGCAGCCAAGGCAGAAACATTATTAATGTTTTACAGAAAGCAATTAAGTTCGCTTTGGTTGGCACCAATAAAACAAATAAAATATGCTTTTCATGAGCCCAGAACAAAACAGGAGCCAGAACATAGTTTCTCAATGAAGCGCAAATTATTTAAAATTCTTCATTTATCTCATGATGTCATGTCAGTTAGATAAACTAAAACACTCAATATTTTTTTCTGTAATGTCTGTTCATTGCCAAACAAATCTGGCTCATCACTGTAAGGACATAAGGGACTTTGAGTGGGAGAGAGTGACTGTACAAGCAATTTCCCAGTTCTTTTTGTAAAGGTTTGCATGTTGGAGAATATTGAGATGTTATTCTTTTCTGTCCTCATAATATTCGGGATTCAGTTTTGCATATAAATCATAAACATTGCATGCAAGGTCATGCACATGCAAGTTTCCTGGAAAACTAATCATGGAAATGCTATTCAGTCTAATTGCTTGGACAAACAGAGAGCTACCCACAGGTTAAATACAGATGCTGCAATCACAAATAGGATTTTCCATAATCTAGACGCTGTTACAAACACTTAAGTTTATTTAGAAAAGAAAGGCCATTACAACAGGCTTCAGGCGCTATTCCCTGCACAAGGGATTAACCACAGTTTATAATTTTATTTGCTGGCGTGTTGACAGCCAAGGGAAGAAACCTTTCTAAAAGTAATGGTTAAAAGGCAAATGACCATTTACCTGGAGTGCACACATCAGTGTTTCCATTGTGAGTTGTTTTGTTTATTTGTGGAACAAAAAAGTAAATCGGTGTTTGATTAATGTGACTTTTAAGTATAGTACTACCAGGCCACATGAAGTCAGGCCAGACTGAAGAGTTCTGGATATGCTTGACTTGATACTTTTCCACAGAGGTCTTCAGAAATGGACAGCAGTCGCTCTGACCAGTGAAAGGGGATCCTCTTTGTAATTAAAGCCAGTAGAAAATTGGATCATTTTTTGCCTGGACAGCTTTCACATTCCAGCCTAATATGGCATTGGAAGCTTTTGAAGTTGCTCTCCTGGCAGTTCCAAATTATACCTTTCATCAGCCAATCATGAGAAAATGGCAACCTGACAGTCCCAATCACAGCTTACTTTTTAGCTGGAGTCTATGTAATCAAAGGGGGGAGAGCATGATACCTCTGACAAATCAACTATGAATCCAGGGCTTACAGTCCCTTCATTATAACCCATAAAAGGTTTTCCTTCTAAGATCAAAATGAAACTTTTTCTTCATTGAGCAAAAGTCAAACGTGCAATCATCTCTTTACTTTTTATTGGTTCAAATAATTACCTTTTCAGTGAACCCTGTATAATGCAGCTTATGGCATTTGACATGTAAAGAGTTGTCTAAAAAAGTACTCTCCCAGCACACACGGCATTAAAATAGATATTTTCTAACTTAGTTTTCCATTACACGATAGCTGCTTGTGACTGTTTTGGAATACTTATATATTATATATATATTGTAAGTACAACATCATGGCTGTTAGCCTTTGTCAACCATAAATTACCTTAAAGTTCTTATTTCACCAGACATTCAAGAATTCTGTTTTTTTCTACCTTAATATGAACTAGTGGTTCGTTCACATTCTTTAAGATGACTATACTATTATAGTCATATCCTACAAACAAAGCTAGAAATTGTACAATCAAACTAGAGGTTCCATCCTTTTACTGTAAAACAAATTCAAGATTACTTAAAAAAATCCACCAAAAAAACAAAAGAGAACAGAATCAGCTTAAAGAAAGTTAGCACGATGTAGTGGTCAAGATGAATAATGTTAGTTTGTCACCACTGTGATGGACAGTTTTAATGATTTGCCATGTGAGCTCAAGTTCACTGACTTGGTTGTTGCCGCCTCAGCACGGATGCATGATTATGACCTGACACAGCTGGCACAGATGAATACATCCACGCTGACACAATGGTCCTTGAGGAATAAGAAGCTCAATAGAAGCATTTACATCGGGACACGCTCCTCGCCCTGTTGCGTCACCCTAAATGGACAGCTGTAATGTTAAAAAATTAGTCTGAAGTCACACAGGGAATAAGGGATGGTAGCACAAGCCAGTGGGTTCACTATTTCACAATGAGACTGTTATACACTTAAACATAGGTAACATACAGCATTTATTTCCATTCAGCAATAAAAAAAATATCATATGATAATAAAAGAGCCATTTTTGTATTACCTTTGTTGGTCTTCGGTATACGACAAAAGTTTTGTGCATGACAGTTATAAACTCTTTAGTTGACATGCTGTTGGCTGACAAGCTTAACCCAATACAGTTGCAGCTATTATTCATTGTCAGGCATGTTGGTTTTAAAGGCACTTATTTATTTATCTATTTATTTATTTTGCTCCAAAACAAACTAACCTCCTCAGAGACATGAAAATAAAACAAAACTAATTTGCCATTTGGTGGTTTCTCTCATTCACGACCTCAGTCCACAGCCAAGGCCAAGACTTTGTGTATTTAAAAATAGGCAAAGACAAAAGCGTACCGAGAGAAATGAGCAACACACTAATGGAAGCATATGGAAGTGATCAAGAGTAACTCATCTTATGACAAAGCAGCGCACAGCACCTCACCAGCCTCTCAGCCCCGCTCTGTCTCATGTCCCAGCCCCTTCACGAAAGACTGCAACTGGAGAAGGTCAATCGGTGGCTGAGGCCAAGAACAAAGTGATTGTGATTTCACAAAATACATGCAGGATCTGAGAAGGAAATGGTTTTGCCGCCAAACACCCAATTACGTCTAATTACAATAATTCAGCCTTGGAGGATGGTTTATTCCATTTTATTATGAGGTTTGCTCTTTCATGTCTTATAGGGAGGAAGAGGAGGGGAGCATCCTGGGCAGTGACAGGGACTGTGAAACAGATACTTGGTCCCTCATCTGAATGCTTTCATTATTTCCTTTCATGTTTTGTAGAAGTTGAGCCCCAGAGCAATTATTTTTCTCTGAGTGGTCTTACGTTATAAGGTCACTCTTCATACAAAAATACATCCCCTTGGTCTGACCTACTGCAAAGAAAAACTCTAAAACATTTAGAATAACAGTTAGAAGGACGTCCGCACTGTTGGCAAACAGAGCACTCTCATCTTTTCTTGAGGAACTCACAAAGTTACATGTGATTTGAAGCAGCTGGGTTCCAGATAGCATGACTACATGTGGAGAAAAGTCCAATAACACAGAATCTTACATTTCCCAAAATGCAAGTCAGCACTGCATTCACAGCTAAAAATGTGCTTCCTCACCCCACCACTGGTTCATCACACCACCTCTGTCACATGTTTTTTCTTAAATTATATTGTGATGAAAGCCAAACATGTCCTCTTACATAAAAGGGCATAAATTAATTATGCATGCAAGTTGTTTTTTTGCACTGACATTTCAACTCTACTTTTAGGTGAAAAGGTTATAATTAGGACAAAGGAAATGCAACACAAACAATGGTTTCCAAATGGAGTCTAGCCTAATTTTCCAGTCTTTTGTTTAAAGAGATACAAGGTCTTCATGATAAAAAAGATGGTGGAATAACTGGATAAAGCAACAATGTGTTTTTTTTAAATTATCAATGAGCCTTCCTGTGATCTGAGAAGGAGAACAACAAATATTCCATTAACAAGAGATCAACACATCCAAATACTTTTATCACTTTCTGGTGGACTTCACAAAAGAACATCACTTAGTTTGGTGGCATTAAAAAACATTTTCATCTCATTCATGGAGTGGTCTGGTATTCCATAACTATACAGACCTCTGGGGTGATCCCTCAGTTGCACCATCTTCACAGCATACAAAAGGCAACTCACAGCAAAGGCAAGGCTTATGGCTCAGAAATGACTGTCCATTGCAAAAAAAAAAGAGGAAAAAAAGCCAAAGTCTAAAATATTGCTCCACAGGCGTACCCCACCACACTCCAAATGGAAGACTGACAGCTGTGAGACCGACTGCTCCTTTCCATTTTGAATAAGGTTTTTGGTGAGTGTCTCCACTAAAATACAGGCCCCTTAACAAGACTGAATCACAGGCGTGGGCAGAGGGGAGGCTTTGAAATGCTGCAACCCCTGAACCAGAAAATAATCAAGGGGACTTAGGTATGGCACTGTGGCCGGAAATTCGCCGTGAATGCTGGGTTCAACCATGACAATTTGAGAACCCGGCTCTCTGGCTTTTGCATTAATTTTGAACCTACTCCCCCCTGTCCTTCCAATTTTGTTCTCAGCTGTCTGTCACACAGTCCATTTGGGCTCTCTCTGACCTAAGAGTTGATGAGAGCCTCCTCTGTTTTAGGGGCAGCTGTTAGCTGGAGGAAAAAAATAAACTGTCTCTGGTGCGCTAATGACATGCACACACACCGACACACAGTACAAACTCTCCCAGCTTTCCCCTGTTCGTCACAACACATCAGAGGGATGGCTACTTTTTGCTTATCCAGCAATAAATCTGTCATTTCCACTGCTCTTATAGCTCTTTTTGCTCCCCCGACACGGAGGAAGAAATATGGGTTGAGAATGTAGGCCAAATATCCTACAGCTTGTACTGATTACTGAGTAGACAAGTATCTATAGTGAGACATACCCATGTCACTTTTGTCCCTGGTTTCTCTCTTTCTTTTTTAAGTGTTACTTCCTGAAGGGCTGCCATAGATCAGGCATCCTCCTGTGATAAACCTTCTTTAATTGTTTGTCACTGTGGTCAATACGGTATCTCTGACACTTCATCACAGTTTTAAGGCCTCAGAATGCCATCCAAGCAGCGATTCTTTTACAGTCTGCTCTCAACGTGTCTTCTTTTTTGTCCTTTCCTCCTCTGATCACTGTTTTCCATCTCAACTGTGCCAGGACGACATGAGCAGACTTCCAGCCAATTAGTAAAGGGAAACACAACAACAACCGGCCTCTTGGCTTAATGCACTCAACCTCTTCAACAGTAAATACCAACCGATTCTTCAAAGTATTGTCATTCAGCAGGATCCTGCTGTCTCTGGTCTTTGTCAAGCAAAAAGGGCCTCCTTTGAAATAGTAGGCCGAAACCACTGTGTGTTTGAGAGAGAGACAAAGGCTACGGGACTATCACAATGGCAGATGGGGCCTGATAAAGGCAGATTACAGTCACCCAGGCTGTTGCACCCGCCAAGATGTTTGTGTTTTATTATGTAGCAAGGACGGGTCAAGCCAGAGGCTGGTGGAGCTGTCTGATGTCACTGATGCGAGTTTACAGAGAGGGCTGCAACCTTTTGATTGCAAATGGTGAAGAACTGTTTACTTAAGTCAGTACAGGTTTATATGAAAATCACCAAAGACACTGGGGGTTTGACCAGGGATTTTATAAGATAGTGACAAAGCCAAAGGTAAAGATGAGAGTTTTACCACGGCAACAAAACATTAAGTAACGGAATTACACGCCACAACAAGAGAAATGCTTTGTCTATGAATCCATTCAGTTTCCTTGGCATCTTTTGAAAGTCTGCAAAGAGGGAAGGAATCTCAAGCATGTAGCTTTTATAGGAGGACCCTGATGCCAGGCTGTGCCGGTGCCGTTGGGACTTTGAGTAACACAAATGTAGAATGCTGCAGAGGAAAGGGGACAAAATTGGGGATGGGTTGGCAGGATCAAAAAGGGGAGGGCAGGAATGTGTGAAAGTGGAACAGCAAAGCAAAACACCTGGGCTGGACAGGTATGCTGGAGACACAGTGGCAAATGGAGGCAGCAGTCCTGTCTCATGGTACTCTGTGTTCCGTTTAATGCAGAGGTACAATAAGAGAAGGACAGTAACTCACATTCACACGTACACATATTTTTTTAGTCAGCCCACAATCAAACTAAAGCCTTGACACGTTTTTTTGGCAGATCTACGTCTATATAATATTAATAAGTAGTAATTAGGTAATAGTTAAGACTTGGTTGTCCATATTTTCATCCCACCATCCGCAGATACAGAATATCTAATTTATCTTGGGTGTAACTTTTCCAGCAGTTTTACTAATACTGGGGCCAACTGCTAACAGGTGTATATTCTTTTGACACATCATCACTATCATCTTCCATAGAAAAACAAATTCAATCTGACTCCTCATGCAAACACACTCCTGTTGTCCGCAATCTTCCTTACCCCTCATCATACTTTCCCTCTGCCCCTCTCGCGCTCATTATGACCCATTTTCACTTCAAAGCCTCTCCATTATCTGCCATCTCTGAGGGCAATTAGGAATGGGGTGACTCTGAGCGGCAGCTATGGCCGCTGCATTAAAGCTACTCATCCCCTGTCACGAGGGCTTTTGTCGAGGCTGGTGACATTGATGGAGAGGATACTGGGGCCCTGGTATCCCCCAGCCCAACATCCCCCAACATCCCCTTCACATACTGCTTGACGCCCCCCACCCCCTTTGACTGGTAAACTGTGGAGTAAAATGGTATGTAATTAAGTGGCAGTCAAAGCGGGTCCTGTTTTGGGTCTGTGACCAGCTTGGCGGGGGAGAATTCAAGTTGAGACAGCAGTTTAAGTAGGAGGGGGCTCAAAGAGTCATGGGTTTTTGCGGGGCGATTGGGGAGGGCAGGATGAATGAGAATAGCCGTAACACAATAGTGAGGCTGTGAAGCGCAGAACAGAAAAACCCACTTTCTGGGAAATATTTACTCAGTAAATCAGGTTTTCTGTGAATGTGATAGAAGGGGTGGGAAAGTTGTAAAGCTTGTGATTGCTTGTGTATATGACTGCAAACTTATGCAAACAAACATTTGTACCACAGTCAGTTTTTAATCCTTAACTTTATCAAGTCTTCGCAAAGCTCGTTTCTGAGTTTTTACATCTAAAATGACAGTACTGACCATGTTTACAACTTTCTATATTGGTATTTATTACATCTCTTTATATCAGTGTGAAACTGAGTTGCAGTGAGGGAAGCTGTCAGCAAATAAATATCTCAATATATTCTCTTTTCTCTCCACAGCAAGTTTACCGCTCCACATTGGTGAAAGGAGACAATCATGGGGCCTCTGTGTGTGTGTGTGTGTTGAGTGGTATATGAGGTTTTTTTTTAAGGACGGCGGTTTCTCTGTTGCGGCTGCCAAAGTAATGAAAAGAGCCAATGGTAAAGAACAAAGTGAAGACAGCTGTAGCTCTATATTCACAAAGCATGAGTGAAGATGCATTCTGTATGTTTTACAACATGTTTTTTTCAATCCAAAGTTTAACGTTGTGTTCCACAAGATCTACAGCAAAAGACATTCAAATATTAGATTGTTCTGTGGTTCTGTATAAAAAACAAACTGCAAAGAGCAAGCATTCTTTCATACATGCACCTTGAAGTATGTGGCTGGTTGTGGTGGAAAGGAACTCATTTAACCGTGCTTTGATGCTCCCTCTAGTTAGCCGTCTCCCGCTGAGCAGTGACATCCTGTCAGCATGAAACCTCTTCTTATCCCTCTGGTTAGTCACTACATGACCACAAGATGTTTGAGTGCCTGCTTGTGAGAAAGAGACTCAGAGAACTCATATATCAGAGAGAAAGAATTGTTGAAAAAAACATCGGCCCAAACGCAAAAAGTTATGATAAAGTTGCAAAATAATTTGTTTTGAAAAGAATAAATTCAATTCATACAGCGGCACAGTATCAGCAGAAATAAGTAATAGGTCTTGTTGGTTTGCCCAGAAGTCAAGAGGTAGTGTTGTCACGAAGCTTGATAGTTAATTTGAAGATTGCAGTACAGTACATTCCAATGCTTTTGCTTTCTGTAAGGTCGCATTAATATGACATGACAGGGTGAAAAGCACAATTTGTAAGCTATATATCTACCGTTTTTTTGTAGGGACATGATTTTACATCTAAACCAAACCATGTATGTTAATTCTAACCACAATTCATGCAATTTGAAATGAACCATTTACGTTGGTGAGATCACAGTGGGAAAGAATATCAAGCAGGAGGGAACTAGAAAAGTGCAATAATTATAAAAAGTGCAGAGTCAATCTCTCAAATGAAAGTCTGTGGACACATGCCTGCTGTTGTCCTCCTTTTCCTCTCTGAAGGTGTCAAATCAAATGAGCACCAGTGAGAGTTCTTGCACTGGATATAATTGCCTGTGAATATGGAGACATAAGCCATGGACATGCTGAAAAACTGAAGATTAAATTTCCTCTCACAGAGAAATGAAAATATAATAACAAATGCACTGTTTAAAAATTTAAAACTTTCAATGTGTAGTACTGTGTGTGAAAATGGCTGAGGCACAGACTATAAAACACTGCACTTCAAAAATTCAAACAAAATGCTTCTTTTCAATAATTGGGGATCATGGAAAAAAAGGGAACAAACAATAATGCAGACTTCAAAGTTCAGGTGTTCAACTCCTCTCAATGCCATGGGATATCCTTAAGACTGGGAGGAATTTGTTGCAATTACTTTTTCAGGTAATTATAAATCATCAAGTGTCTAATAAAGGAATTCACACTACCTTAGGGCAATCAACACTGTCATTCAAACGTGATCTGAAATTAGTGTGAGGCATACCCAGGTCTCATGGCATCTTAATTGCAGAGGGAAGGGCGCCTGTGGCTGATTGAGGTTTCAAATAGCTTTAAATGATGCTGAGGTAACAAACATGTAATAGAATAGTTGGCAAAATATTGCCAGAAGGTCAACGGTAAAAAAAGAAAAGTCAGTTTCAAAAGACCAAAACAGCTATAGCTTAAAGAAAAGTTAGAGAATTGACTGCATTGGTGACTTGTCCTTTTATTTGATCTCCTTTTTAAATGTTTAAAATGTATTTATTTTTTGTGCTATACATGGAGACACAGAGCTTGGTTGTGTGCTTGATGAAGAGGACACACTACTCTCTCAATGCATACACCCCCTCATTCCACCCCCACATCTCTAAACACCAAACTGTGAAGTCCTAATGAGTCATAATCCCGATTCCCGCCCCTGCTGAAAAGGGAGAGTCAAGCGGCATCATTGACCCTAGTTTTCGACAGCACGTTCCAAAGATTAAGCAAACACGGGTAATTGCCCTTGAGATCAGGTTCTGTTTTGACTGTTTGTCACCCGCATGCCGCCTGACGTACATTTGATCTGCACTGGGATGGCAGCAGCGCTCTTCATTCACTCCTCACTTTCTCAGCCCTGTGTGGAGAGACAGCCCACCACCAAGCGAGCAGAAAGCCTCACACGTTGGGAAAATGGGAATTAGCGGCCACTTGCACTAGCATGTGAGCTCGCCGTTTGCTGTGGTGCTGCGGTGCTGCGGTTGCCTTCTGACTAAAGCAAAAACGAAAATATATCTTGCATGTGCTTGCGTGCCAAATTCCCATCAGCGCACTTGATCAAAGTCAAATATTTACTCACAGGCTGAAACAACAATCTGCATTTTCAATAAAGGGCAATTCGGGGCCATGATCTCATCCTGTGGTGATTTTGGAGCTTTCAATGGAAAAAGAGCATTAAATTTCATGCTTCCATGGTGGATAACATGGCCATTAAAACAAGCAATTTCTGTGCACTTTTATTGGTGCAAACAAATCATGTCCAGACGAACACAAGGAGCACTGCTAACAAATCACATGGGGATGGTTAAAAGGCTAATTCTAGAAATTGAGAAATGGAAAGATCAGCTTTGGTATTTAAAAAATACTTCATTTTCAATTGAATTTGTGTTTTTATCAATCAATGAATTTAAACCCTTAAAGCAATGTGATATGTGTTAGTGTGCTTATGAACAATTGACTATATTTTTTGTTGGAAATCATTAGGATCTCTTGGCTGTTTTGATCTAGACTTCACATTCAAGCAACTTGACATGCTGACAAATGATTACTCAGATGAGACAGAAGCTCTTTGCAGTCAGTCATGACAGCCTCTCAGTGAGTTACAGCTGACCTTGTCAACAGGCTCGGATCAAACCAGTAAGGAGCACAGCTGTGTCAGTAGTCGGGTCTGACCTGAGAAGATCAAACCAGAGGTGGGGTTCATGCCTGTTGGAGCTATCTGCTTTTCATTTTCTACCTGCTGAATCACCTCAGTGTGTTACACAGTCTCTGTTAAAGGGGCGGGAGAAAAAAGTCGATTTGACATGTTAATTACAGTGGATTTACTGTTATTAGGGAGTTTGCTCCAAGTCAATCCACCATGTGAGTTTCTTGGGTTAAAGGAGCATTTGACATTTCGTGATGGTGTTTGATGAGGGAAACCTGTGACTATTTTTTTGTTGTTCCATCTTGCTACACTGGGATCTCACAGTTTCTTTCAGAGTTTTCTGTCTCTTAACGTTTTGAATGAATTTGAAGGTGTTGATCAGTTATATGAAATAAGATAAATGAGAACTGCCATAAGTGGTTGGTTTAAAGTTCAGGTGATAGGATCAATTAGTACATGACGTAATATTGTTTATTATTGTGACGATTATGTTGGTAGTGGTTTACAATATGCCTAAGAGTTATGACCAGACATCCATGGGAAGGGTTCAGGCTCTGAACCATTATAATGACAGCCTGCGGGCAAAGCTAATACTAATAAAACTGCCTGACAACGCTACAGGAATGTTGCCTCAATTAATGAAACCTACCAGCCCCTCTTCTGTCTGGTGCCAAGGCACATGTGGAACCTCTAAAAGCCTGAGTTTCTGGTGGAATGAGCTACCCCCTCCAACCACTCACACCGGGATATCAGGATGCAGCACTGACTGATGTTAACACAGGACCCAATCCCTTAAAAGCATTACTGTATACACGCACATTCACATGCTCATGACTAAGTCTGAATACAGACAGGAACTTGGTTTACAGGCAGATCAGTTGGAGAGTAAACATCAAGCTAGAACAAAGGCCGATGACAGGGCCCGTTCAAAATCAAGTCTTCCCTGCAATGTCAAAATGCCTTTTTGTAGCACGTCAGATTTTCCTGCCAATTAGTCTTTGTCCTCAGCATCACTTCGCTTTAATGTCATTTTACATTTACGAGGAAAGATAGGAGCAAAGTTAAAGCAGGGGAATGTAAGAGTTCACTGTACAGTAGACAAAACAAAGTGGCAGACAGGGGCAACGTGATGAGGAAGACCAGTGGAGAGAGGGAGGAGGATGGATGAGAGGCATCCTCCTGTAATTGGTGAACTACATGGGGGCCAATTCAAGGCCTTGGGCTGATATTAAAGTGACCTGAGACACTCCAGACACAACAGGCCTCTAAACAGTCCTGGCTCCACTGTGGAATGAGCCTCCCACGCTAGCCTATCTCAAACACCACTATTTTGTAGTCACGGTTGTCAGGTAGGTGGACAACATCTATATTCTCCCAGCCTAAATACTAATAAACACAGCAGGTCATCTATTTGAATGCTGTAGAGACTTAGTATCAAAATAGGCTTATTCTGCTTCAGGAAATCTGATTGTGACACCAGAAAAATACTATTCAGTGATAAATTAAACAACATGCAGCCATAAGGATTGTGCAACCAGTAATTACATTGCACCATAATGAATTACAATATCCTTAATTACTGTCATCAAGCTGAATTCTAATTAAGCATAATTTCCAGTTTTTTATATAAACAGGCAAGACAGCACCTGATTTGTAATTAATGGGAGGTAAACCAGTGTGGCTACTGGCACTGACTCCGAATACAAATACAGTACCTACTGTAAGGTCTTTGAACAACATCAGACATAAAATCATATATGCAATACATAAATAAACAGATGAATAAATGAAACTGCACATCAGATTTAAAGATAGAAAAAGACGAGTTGCTAGATAATTCAATTGCAGGAACTTTCCGGTTGCAGAGGTGAGTGTCCACATTGGCACACTGCAAACATGTCAAATCTGTGATTCCCAGATGCTATACATAAACAGCATGATATTATGTGGTCTTAGGCTTGGAATGACTAACACTCATATGTAAACAGTGATCATATAGAATGACTGCGATTCCAAACATTCAGATGAAACTTTCTGCTCCAGTGTTTTGTTGCACAGTGGGGCCACCTAGAATGTAACAAAAGCTCTGAAAAACTATGGGAATGTTTAACTTGTTTAAAGTGAATCATTCATGGGTATTTTTAAACTGATTATATGGCTAAATCTCTCTAAATCTGCCCTGCTCTGTAGCTGTTCAAGGTATCTTGCTGTGAAATACAAAGGTCATTGAATAAATCAGATGGAGAGACTTTATGAAGATGACAGACTGCAGCTCATCATTTGTTCAATTATAAACAATTTAAATTGTACCAGTGTGACATACAGACCGTTGCGTCTGGGAAATATCAGGCAATTATGATAAAATTGTATTGCTACCATTGCATCCCCCCCCGGGATATTTCGACACAGTTCAAACTCTGCTGTTTATAGTCCAACGTTTGTGTGAGAACCACATTTTGGTTTAACTGACTAATGTTTCATTTGGCATGCGCGTGTGCTTGTATGTAAAAATGACAGATCATTTTTATTTCTCATTGATGCATTGATAAGCAGATGTAAGAGCCACAGTGAATTTGAAGAAAACCACTTGTGAATATCAAAAACAACAGCAATCAGTTAGCAGCACTGGTTGGACACGGTATGGTTGTTTTCATGTTGACTTTGTTTCTCTTTCGAACCTATCCACTGGCTTGCCCATGTTTGTGTGCTTCTTCTTTTTCTCCAATTGAAAACATCTTCATTGAGATAAACAAACTGTTTTAAAAGTCCTGATTATTTTTCTCTTTGATGTGACTTTCAATTTCTTCCCTTTCCCCACCTAACATGTGTCCTTCGTTACATCGCGTCATGCCAAAGAACAATCAGTTAGTCAAAACACATCTCCGGGCCTGGAGAGAAGAGATGAGAAGAGCTAGTGAAGGAAGCATGGCTGAAGACAGAGGGGACTGTAAGCAGTTACAGAAGCCAGCTTTAGCATCACATGGCTGCAGGGCATTACCCTCAGCACCTTCTCCTTGATGTTCACACTGGGGCGCTCTGGGACTGGATCAGGGCGATTCATTGAGTGACAGCTTTAATAAGGCTAATTACAGTGAGCTGCAGGGCCAGAGTTATGTTGTCTGGCAACTCCACCCACTGTGGAGCCAGAGTGGCTATGTTAACTATGGTGTTCAACCAAGGTAGGCATCACTCAGCCACCGCCGGACCTCACAGCAGCAAAGGCCAAAATTTGAGAAATTTGAGAAATACACAGTGTTCACAGGAACATACGACTGCTCTTGAATATCTTTTATTTTTAGAAATAACCGATCTCAATTGTTTGTGACTACAAATACAAACGAGGAGCAAACAGCAGGAATGGAACATAGAACTCTTGCTCAGGTCTTGTCTCATGAGTGGTTTTAGTCCATACAAATGATAACTTTATATAGTGCACTTAAAAATATGAACACCTTCACAAATCAACAGGACATGAAAAAGAGGACATTTGAACTTTTCTGTGTATTAGCATCATGTTAACTATGGCAAATAAATGTACAAACTGAAGTGATGTTGCACTTTGCGTGGATCATTTTGAGGGTCTCTCTGCCACGGCTCCTGCCTTTAGTGTTAAGCCAAGGTACTCAAATGACGCAAACCCACCTTGTGACAAAAACCGAGGCTCTGTGTGGCCTTAATCATGCCCATTTCATTTTAGGGATTTTGGTATTAAAACACTCAGCTTTGGAATTTTCATTCCCTTTGATCACCATTGTAATGAACAGATACTCTTTTTCTCACCCATAGGCTTTATCTGAACTTGGATTTTTCATCACCTGCTCAATAGCTGTGCCAAGTTTCCTCAGGTAATGCAGAAACTCTGACTCACAGAGGGGCAGGCCAGCTTTGAATTGAGCTAAACAGGCTAGATTCTTAGATGCTTTCTGTTATTTATAATCCAAGCTGAAATCTAAAGCAAATTTTCAGGAATATACTAAAGCACATGTGTGCTGTTTGTAATTACAACTCATTTTTAATTGTGTCTTGCTGAACTATTTTTTCTTTTTATTTGTACAAGGAAAGCAATCACTCAAAAGTAATTAAAGGCCAAACACAAATCTTTAAAGAGCTACATCCATCAGAGCTGCACTTTGATGGAGAAAACCTTGTCGGTTTCATAATCATTGCTTTGCCTTTGTCACAAACAGCAACAAAAGCAAAAATGAGCTGCATCTACGGTGGATTCTAAGGAAAATCAGCCTCAGCGGCAAGGGCATGGACAAAGGATTTGAGACGAATATAAATCATGCAAAGAGAAAGTGGCCGACTGGCACGAACAGGGGCAACGTTACCTTGTTGCTCAATGCTGACTCATTCCTTGATGGTTGTCCGCATGCATAACCACACAAAAACATAATCATGGCAGGATTTGTGTCAGCCTTTGTGGCAGTAATCACAAACAAATGTGTTGTTTTTATGACAAACTGTACACTGGTGTTTTGGAGACTAGAATTTTAAGCTTAGTTTTTGGTATTGTAAATGAGTTTAAATCCAGAGCACAATAAACATCTAAATCTGGTTGATAAATACGTTCCATCTCAGTGGGGCATTCAGCTCCATATGAACACAGAAAGTGAGCAGGTTTTTTAAGGCATGAAGCGTTTTTCTTTTCATGGCTGAAAGTTCTATTTTCTGCAGCATATGACAAACTGTTTTAAACTACTGCATGTTGCTGTGGCTGCTTTCATCATACATTCTGACAGTTTATTTCCAGCTTTCAACTACAAAGTGTGTTTTGCATATTCGCCTTGACTAAATCACTCTCAACGATGAACCCTGATGAGTGTGTGGCAGCCTTTGTAGCTGTGTGTCTTGTCTGAGCAGAATAGTCTGCATTCCTCACTGTGAACGCTGGGGAGAGCCCGTCTGCTCTGCACTATCTGATTCAGCTGCACCAGCAATCACTCTGCTGCACGTTGTGGTTTCATTTGCTTGTTTTGACAAGAGTATGTGCTTACAAAATCACACCTTATAAGTGTGGCATAATTTAGAGGTTGAGACAAGTATCGCTGAAAAATGAATGGAACAGCAGCAGGCAGAAGAGGATGATGACAGATGTTCAAAGCTGTGACCTCATTGTGAACTCCTGTTGGTAGAAAGATACATCAATTAAGGCGACTAATGAGGCAAATGTAATGCTAAAGCTTGAAGCTAAAGCAATAATCTCCATCAGTGTTTTTTTTTGTGCTATATATCAATTAGTGTACAATTCACACATAAAATGTAAACTTAAACCATGTTGAGAAAAAGCGTCAAGTTGTCTGCCACATAATGAGCATCACGGTTATTATTTTATATGTCTGACCACTGTTTTTGGGTGGTCCTGCCATCCTATCCCCTTATTTTTGGTGTACAAACATAAGAAATGTTGGAAAATCTAATCAAGATGCAAGGATAATGACTTACTATGTACATAAACACATGCTTTATATGGTAGACATTCTACAAACAAATTTCAAATCTACTTACATCACGCATGGTCTGTGAGGCCCTGCAGGAAACACCGTCCGGAGCTGGATCCACAGTGGACATCAAGACAAATTCATAGCTCGTCTGTTCTTGACAAGTGGAAATGGATTACATGGCACAAACAGACAGAAACATTTAATCACACACGAAAGGATCAACACATTTGCAGAATAGAAACCTGCACGAAGGCAATGGTGCGTGCGCTACAGTCCTGAGAAACTGCTTCGTTTCTGAGGCATGATCGTGCCAACAGTGTGACAGATTGCCGAAAGACAGGGCGGTGCAAATAAAACACTAATGACACTATAATGGCTCATTAGCTTATGATGTGGGTAGCATTGTGTGCGCACATGTGAAAACTTGAGCATATGAGTGTGTGTGTGTGTGTCTGCGTGTGTGAGTGTGTGTGTGACAGAGAAAAGGAGAGGGAGAAATGCCTGCAGTGCGAGTGAGTTCCCAGGCTAACCTGACTAGGTGAGACTCTCTGGCACCAGCCTTGCAAATCAGCCTCGGGGGGAGCCGTACAGTGCTGCAGCCTACAAACTCAGGTATGCACGCACATACTTATTTAAGAATAGGCAGAGGCCTTTCATGCTGTGTTTTCTTTCTTTGAGTATCCTGTTCCTGTTTTTGGACTGCATAATCGTCCATAGTAGTTACAGTGTGCTGAGTACTGTGTTTTACACGTTCAAAATACCTGTTGCGCGTGCTACAAATAACACGCCGCAGACAGAGTAGCTAAAACCTGTTAGTGAAAATCAATTGAGAGCTGAGACCTTTTCCTATCCCCACAGGATAAACTCAAACGGTACAGGTAACCTCCCGCTTGCTGTAGTGACGGGTGAGGTTCAGGGTCAGGTCTCCTCATGTGTTTGACATTATTAGAGGAGCTACCATGTAATCCAGACTCAATCCTCAAGCCAATGAGACTTTATTGGGGGTAAAGGGTGATGGTTATGGAAGCTATTAGGCAATAATGGAATAAACTTCAGCCCTTTAACTTCCTCAGTCCCTGGAGGATTGCCTCTCTCAAGCCCAGGATACTCCTCACCCAATATTTTAGCAGAGTTGAAGATGTCTCATTTTCAAGCTAAACTCTGAGTCTAATAATCCTTCTTCGTTGTTGTTACTCAAAGTTTGTTCATCTCAGAGAATGCTTTCCCAAGGTTAGGTCGGGGGCATAGATGATTTGAGGAGATAGTATCGGTGAACAAACTAAAGGGATGTTACGCATTCACTTTTTAATTCAGTCTTTTAGGGAAAATCATTACACTCTTCAGCTTTATTTGACTATGTTTGCTTCATGTTTGTGTTTTGATTCAGGTAGAAAGTGGTGTGTGGCTCTCTGCACAACATACTCAGTGGGTATGACTCTCAGTCAGGGGTTAAGTTTGAACCCCTACCGTTAAAAGTTCTGAAATATAGAGGTTTTATCTATTCACTTAAAAATATTGGTTACAGAAAGTGGTCACTGTTGTTCTTTTACCACAAAGAGAAAGAAAACAGAAGTTCTCGCTCTAACATGTGTGGGTCCCTGGGAGTCTGTGGTGGGGCACTTGACTGTGAGAATGTGGCATGGAAGCTAAGCCCCCTGTTCCACTGAAACGTGTTTTCCTTTCTCTATGTTTGGACACACAGCAGACAAGTGGAGGTTAGGACAACAATCCATGAGGAGCCAAAAGACTTATCCAACAAGTAATTAGGAGCAGGGTCAAGTTGAGAGAACTAAGCCCTGTAATTCTGCCTCAATGCCACGGGTGAGGTAAGGCCTGACTGGCGATCCTTTACCTCCTGGGAAGCCCTCATAAAGCACCGAGAGAGAAAAGGAAGAAAGGACTGAGAGACAGAGATGGACATGGACTTTGAGGTATAGAATCAATATTAGCAATAATAATTGCACATATACCATACAATCTGCACATACATACATGATAAATCTAAGAATTCAAATTAAATCTGGAAACCACTATACACAGTAATCTTTAATTAAAGTTCAGATCACTTCAACTGTTTTTACTCGACACTTTAAACCTGATGAGAATCAGGTTTAAAGAATTAATAATCAACTTCTAAGATGATAATGCCCCAAATGCACCAAATGTCACTATGTCACATGTGTAAAAACCATAAAAACCCCATCCTCAACATATTTAGGACTGCTGTACCACCAACAAAACTAAAGTCCTCTGATAGTAGTGGTCCATTGACTGTGTAGATCTCCGGAGCCCAGCAAAATAACAGAAATGGACACATCATGGCCCAACACACCACTGAATCAACTGTGGTCAGTTTCCTTTTAATTTGTCCATTATGTGTGCACCGATTCAAACTCATTTATGATTTTTACTTTAACCCGTGTGTGTCCTTCAGGGTTCATACATATGACTGACCCGACTGAGGACACGCAAGCGTCAAACTCAACATGAAAAAATGCCTTTGCTGATCATCAGTGGAAATAGTTACTGCTGTTAAATCTAATCTGGTCCTGTGCTGATATTCTTTTTATACAAAGACTATACATTGACTTTTATCAGCCGCTAATGTTATAAATATTTGCACAAACACTGATATTTAGAAAATATTTAATAGGCATGTAAAATGTTACAGCTTAAAATTCTTAAAAATCTTAAGGAATTCTGCTTTATAATATTTTGAGGTAGTTTCACTTAACGCGTGTCTGTCTTTGTGTAAAAAAACTGTGAAGAAAAACATTAATAACATAATTGACTTTGTTAGATGTATCTAAAATCAACATTTAAAATATGATTACTAAAAAACTAGAGTTCCCTTGTGAAAAAGCAAAAACAAACAAAAACCACAACTTTAAAATGCTTTATAAAACAAGTGAAAAATACCTTTTTTAATTATAAAATTATGTTTATACTTTTATAGTTGTATGTGTAATGTGTAATATTAGGATTAAAGGTGTGATGAGGTATTTATTTAAATGATGAAAAATAAATGCCTAATTTTTAACTATATATCTGAGTCAAAACTTGTTTAAATTGAATTACTGAAATAAAATAAGTTAAGACAGAAAGCAAAGTTTAAAAAGGTATAAGATGTAAATGATGACAGAGCTCACATTAAATGTAAAATGGATAGTATTTCTGATGCAGGCAGAAGTTTCTTGACATGAAGTCTAATTTGCACTTCTGGCCAAATTCTCCTTTTGAAGGAGGCACTGGAGTCCAGTGAGTTTGTGTGAATCCTGTGAAAAAAACACCCGTTATGTTTTCATAGCCGCTGTGGTTTTGTGCTTTTGACCTCCTGAGTGGCTTTCATGTGGCGCAGTGCAACAGTGTGCCTCAAAGCCCACAACAAGCTCATAAATCAGTCACTCAGGATTGACGAGGCAATGCATACTGTGTTTTGTATAACAACGAGCAAAAAGACGATTTTCCGTGTCGGCTGGCTGCACCGCAGGGTTATTTTGTTGAGTGCTGCAGTGAAAACACAAAATCTCAAAAATCTACAAGGTAGCTGTTCACATATCACAGAAACAAGACATAAAAGTTAAAATAAGAAGAATGTTTTTCTTTCCATTCTAATAAAGAAATCCGTATAAATTCCATATAAATAGCCATTGCTGTCTTAATATGCCATAAGTTGTGCGGGAGGAGAAATAGTACGATAGCAACAACTGGTCTCTGTGTTTGGACATGCCCGCATGATTTTCTTCACTTTGCTTTTAAGCAGTGGCAGTGGATGTTATGGAAGGACGGATCAGCCGTCTCAGTGTTGGATTAAACCGGACTCAGAGGCTCATCAGGAAAATAGAGCCTTCATTAGAAAAATGGGAAATAGTGCTCTGTCTCATAAAGAGCCATTAGAGTTTATTGATGAGACTAATGTGTGTGTTTAAAGTAAATTATAAGGGGAGAGGCCATGCTTTAGGGGAGATTGTGATGAAAGGTTTGCATTAATGAACATGGTGGACAGGCTGCTGTTTTCCATTTGAACAAACCGCTTCCCCTTTGCTCAATACCCTAAACCACAAACACACATGCTGTACCTGCTCCCAAATACTGTATGTTGCACATACGGACTCTCTCCGTCTTTCTCTCTCACACACAAACACATACAGCCCTCACCCCTCCTCCCATGCAGCAACATACACATGTAAGTCATATACTAACCAGAGTAGGCCTGGCGCCCGGGGAGAGCAGCCTGGAATTGCCCCTAAGAAACCAAATCCACTTTATCAAACTGCCAGATGTCACTACCAATCCTCCTCCACTGGATGCTACTTTCACCAGGCAGTGGCACGGAAGAGACACTGGGCCTACTGGAGATAAAACAGTGACAAGGACATACAGAGAATGAAAAAGAGAAAGGAAATAATGAAGCAGATGGCACTTTTTCATTACACAGTCTCATCTTTGTGTAGATATGTGGATTGGTCTTGTATGTCACCCTAAATAAAAAAGCTTGATCGAAGAAAATTAGACTGTATGCTAAATTTAAAATAAAAATTGTACTGTCTCTGATTCTTATTTTTTTTCTTTTTTACATTCAACATATTTATATCTAAAGTTGAGATGGAAACGTTTAGCTTTTCTGGTCTGTGACATTACCCAATCTCACCAAATTTCATAAGTGTCATTTCAGTTCAGCCCTCCGCTTGACTCGATCTACTCCATGCACCATACAGTATGTTGGTGTTTTAAATAAGGCATGCAGAAAAATGAACTTTCCAAAATGGTAAATTAGTCTTCATAACAACAGGATCGTGGTTACCGGAGATGCCAAGCAAAGCAAACACTTTTCAAAGTCCAACAGCTCCCTTAACAGCTCGAGTGCCTGCTCAGATTGAACAGGAAGTGAGAGGTAATTTGCCGTGAGCTCTGTCCAGCTTCAGAACTCCCAGACATTGTGTCGTCCAATTAGAGTGGAGTCGCATGCTCACAGAGACACGGAACCAGAGGGTCACAAAGTTGAAACAGATTCCTACAGTCCCCAGACAGTTGTTGATTGAGTTCCTGGTAATCTGTATGCTGAAATCACTCTTTCCCCATTGTCAGTTTTTGAGGTTGTGAGCGTGTATGCATGTGTTTTACATAAATCTGAACAATCAACTGCAAATGGGATAGCCAGAGAAAACTTTGAATATCTTTTGAAAAACAAAATACTGTACGCTGGGTACTTTGAGGACTGGAAATGGGCAATGGGGACGCGCAATATGGTTTGAATCAAGTCAACCTTATTTTACCATTATGTCACTAATTACATTTCTTGCTTTTCCATTCTCAAAATGAATGTTGTCTTCAGTGGGAGAGAGACATTTTAACGCATTTCCATGCCATAATTAATTAGTTCCACTTAATAGCTTGGAAAAGGCCCCTGATTGTACTAACAACATGCTATCTTTTCCCCATCATATCCAGACACAATCAATTACTCACTGGTCTCATTGTTGGAGGGTAAAACCCACACAAAAAGTAACCTTATTCCTGCAAAATGCCATCTCTGTTTTGGGAGCAACAAAAGATGTTAAAATACAGATCTCTGTCTGTTGCCTTTTGGATTGATGACCAGAATTAAAAAATATTTCATTTGGCAATTTAATGCAATTTTTCAGGAATTCAGTTAAACTTTGATTTTTTTTTTGTACTTGTGTTGCGAGTGTAAACCATGTTTGGAAATTTCATGGAAGGGATCCACAGAAGGCTAAAGTAGAGAGCTACCGTAACCCCGAAACACAAAGCTTTGCGCATACTGAGAGCAGTTATCTATAAGTATATATATTTAAGTATATATATTTCTCATATACTAATATTAATATTCAAGAAGACTTGACAACTGATGTTTTGAATAAGTTATTTATTTTATAACTGAAAGTTCACCAGTGTAAAGTAATGTGGGAGTAAATCACCTTAGTACAGGCAACTCATGCTCTTTATTCTCCACCATGGATCCCTGCCGTGAAGTGATAACACTTTCTGTGTTTAGGAAGTCTTCTGTGGTTTTTCTTTATAATTTTAGGGGTTCAGTTGTTAAGAATCACTTCATTCTTCAAGCCAGCTTCAAGTTCCCTTCGGAAGAACTGTAGAATATTCAGGATAAAGACACACACGCACACACACGCTTACACTCTCCAGACAACAACAGTCAATTCATACAATTTTCCCATCATACACAGGAAGTGGTTGTTCAGCCATCGCCATTCCCAAGATGCCACGGGTAACATGGTGTTTCCTTACTACAGCTTCATCGTCCTCATCTTTATCCCCTTTCCTCCCTTGTTTGTTTGTTTCCCTGATGTTTTTATTTAAGGCATCAAAAGACACCCCCCACTTGCTCCCTCCCTCGCGACGTCCCCTCAAAGCCCCTGAGCAGTCAGAATGATTTGTAAACTTCAAAAGACTGAGAGCCCCAGCCTGGTCTCCCCTGCTCATTTAGGTAATTCAATAAGCCAGGGGGGACGAGTGCAGCGGCCCTCTGCTTCCCCCTCCTGCCCTCCGCGCCCTCGTTCTTCCGAATGGAACCTCTGTGGACTATGTGCCACACATGTCATTCTTTTGTGAAGGGAGACTCTGCCAAGGAAGGATCCAGAGCTGGGGAACATGTTGTTTTATTTGTATTATCATATCTGCTTAAAAAAGAAAACATAAAGTGAAACTCAACTTGTGGTGATGTATCCCAGTCATACAACCCCAGTTTTTGGCAAAAGTTAAAATCGTCATAATTCCTATGTTTAGAATTGACCAAAGTTTCATCCTTCACTTCATCCATCTTTTTCGGCTTATCCAGGGTTGGGTCGTGGGCACAGCTTAAACAGGGAACTGAAGTTATTTAATGTTTTTTGTTATCAGCTTAATTTAATTTTCTAATACACATCCAGTTCCTTATGGCTGGATTTGAAAACCTTCCAACAGTAAGTAGGTAAGTGAAATGTTTTGCATTTTTTGTCATTTTACAAAACAATATGCTGTCACTGTGCATTTTCTCTTTTTAAATACCAGCCTTCTTTACCAGTGACAAGTCATTACAGCAGCTATACGGCTGTCTTTTCTTCATACCATTCTTTACCGTAAACATGATTTTTTGCCTTTTTGAATTCTACAGGTATCCTCAAGTTGTTTTGCAGAAAGCATGCGTTGACAATTTAAGAGAATCTTTCTGTATTAATGTCTCCTTCCTATGCACTCTGCCAATAACATTCCATACATCTTCCATGCCCCCTCAAAATATTTAATTGATTATGGGTCTCCAATTCAACTTTGAGGATTTCTGTTTTCCTGAATATTTAAATGGTTTTCTATCATATTTTCTGCTCAATGAATGTATATTCACAAATCGAATTGAAAGGGCATGACAAAATATAAAACATCCTGCATTCATCTGGTATAAGTTTGTAAGTATTTATTAATCATTCAGGTAGCAAGTTCAGCTTCATTTGACCACTTAAAGAACAGTGACAAGTATTAATTCCTCCTTTAAGTCTTACATCATAACCTCTGAATGTGAATTAGGCCTCATTTCAGCGTCTGTGTTTGAACTGACAGCCTTAAAACACAGAAGTGCTCCAACCGAGAGCCCTCGGGGAATGCCCCGTGTAGCTGTCAAATCTTTAACTCTTCACTGTAGGTGCTTTGTTAGTCAGGTCAATGTGTGCATGTGACAGTTCAACATGGCCCTGCTGCCAGGCACGATACGCTCCTTCCTCCCTGCTTGTTGAGTAAGAGGTTGGGGCAGGTTCAAACAGGCATCGCCTCAATGGCCAAGACCCATAAATGCTGAAAGAGCATAAATATCTATCTTTATCAGAACCACACAGAGACATTGGTGGTCACACCCCACTGCAGCTGCCTACACCACCAAATCTGCATCTGATCAATTCTGCCACTCACCCCCCAACTCCAAATCAGACACAGTTCATGATGACACAAAACCTGGTTGGATGGAAAAAAGCAACGTACCCTGAACTGGTCCGCAGACTGGTTGGCACTGGGTGACTTGTTGCAACTCAAGTAGACGTAAAAGTCGGATCTTTATATCTCATTGAATCACTTCATATTAGATAGCATTTAAAGACCAGAAAAGTGTGTCTTTTCATTTCAGGCAAGCACACTTGTCCAAAAGCAAATTGATGTAATTGTTGATGTAGTGATTTACACAAGGGTTAGAAGTTCCTCATAACAGCTTCGTGTCCCTCTACTTGCCTTAGCCCACCAAATAAGGAGGCAGTAAATGGTGCATTTTATCTCTTTTCTGTCAACCATGACTGCAAGAGCACCAGATACTTATCTGATATAAAATAGGAAAAACATTTTAATTGCTCCCATAATTTCTTTCTTAGCGTTTTCTAAAAAAACCCTTTAAAGCAAAGCATGACAGGGATAAAATTGCTAAACCTCATCCGCAGGAAGGAAAAACTGACTAATCACTTTGTCATTAATGCTGGAGCTCATCGGGAGCATGCTGCCTGTTGGCACTGCCCATGTGGCTGTGCAGTCTGCCGTCATCAGGGTACGGTTGGCAGATGATTTGCTCCCAAGTAAAAACAGCTCACAGAGAATATTTGGACTGTGTTGTTCAAATATTTGTAATGCTCCAACACAGCTGTCGCCACCCAGAGCTGGCAAGGCAGAGACTGCCTGTAATTGATTTAATTATCAGTAATTACCCAAGGGTTTTTGTGTACTCTCTGTAGTCCTGGACCAGGGAGGGCTGGGGAGGGGGGCGTCTGAGTAAATGATGTGTTTCCATCTTAATTAATGCTGTGGTCCAGTCTGGTTGAAGTGCAGGAACACAAACACATGTAGATGTAATTTTGTGGAGACTGGCACAGATTGACGCTGAGGGTGGCGGTCTGACATGAAATGACATGAACGGAAGGATGGCACTTTTTAATGCAGCTCCAAATGTGAAAATGCCGCTCATTAGTCACAGAAATCCAAATGTTTGCATGTGCCCTTTGCATCCAAGTCAATTCCTGCATATATTTTGAAAGTGAGGGCGGGGGGTAGGGTAGGCGGGGAACTTTTAAAAGTCTCGAGTTCTGGGCTGTAAATGTCATGTTTGGTTGAAGATTTCCGTTTTTGCCTTCTAATTGGTGTCGGGGGAATTTTGGTTTTCAAAAGGGGAGGCTGAAAAAAAAGGCTAGTAAGGAAAGAGGGGAGTGGGGGGTAGCTTGATTCTTAAGCCCACAAAACTGCAGAGTTGCTCTGAACCCAGACAGAGTTTTAATGGTTCCTACTCCGGGAGAGCATTTCTCGGGTCACTGAGACGGGAAAATGGGGTTGAGCTGGAATAATAATTTCCCGCTTTGATTTGACAGCGCAAGAAAAATATCGTGTCAACATGTAAAAGAGGTTACGGGTGATCATAAACTACATTCACTGTTCGTGACCGTCGGGTATGAGGTGTTGCTGAGTCAAAAGCCTCGATGTAGGAAAAAAAGCTGTGGCAGGTTTTGCAAAAAGTAACATATTCATGGAGGTAGGAACAACGGAGGCGTCTTACAGAGGGCCTCTAAACAGAGTTGCTCCTTCTGCTGGAGCTTCAAAGGTGACGGTGAGCTGTTGTCATAACTCCCGCTTATGAATCTGAAAGCGTTTCTCTTTCACACACTCTGTGCCCAAACACCCCCACGTCTCCCCATCTCTCCCCAACTCCCGGCTTCGACAGTGAGTGGGTTACTCTTCTGTTTACAATATTTCAAATTCCCTCTCAAGTGTTTGGTTTGGCAGGTCGTCTGGCCTTTTCCCTTGCAATTACAGGCTTGCTGGATTTCTCAAATGGGGCTTTTGAAGAAATAACACTTTTCTCCCTGAGCTCAAGAGGGGAAAAATGGAGACGTTTGGCCAGCACCTCATACAGTCAATCACACAGACCAAGTTCGAGCTCTGTCTGACGCACTTGGCTTCTAAAATATCTTAAAAACTTGTGTGACTGGAGACATAGATGCACAAGCACATTTTCTGCTCCTCAGTTAAGTCTTAGCCTTACTGTGACTAATGTACTGTCATGGAGGACGAATATTTGATGTGAAAACTGTTAAATATACTAATTTGGGATTGAGGTTAAAATACCAGGGAAATAAAAGACATACTATTATTTCTTATTGCTTTATTTTTCTATATTAACAGCATGCAACGTTACAGTGTCCTTCATGTCAAAATCAGAGTAGGGTTTCTAAATCTCCGTTGTCCCCACTTTAGAAGTTAAACAGCTAAATAAAATCACAAAACTACAAAGAAAATGTTTTTCTCACAAAGCAAATTGGACAAAGAGACTCAGATTCCTGTCTCCTGGTGTAGAACAGTACCAACAGAGACAAATAAAGCACAGGAGGAGAGAATTAGAGCTCAGAAACGGTTACATATTCATCCAGAAGGTAAAACAAAGTGGCCAGAAAGGCCACTTTATAAAAGCAAAGAATTTGTCTCTGCGAGAGCATTCAAGGGACGAACAGCAAGTCCTTGCCATGTCACGTTCTGGTAATTGCAATAAATGTAATTGCACAATTGCGCTGCTAAACTTTTTCTGTGAAGATTATGATAGCCAGTTCAGATGAAAGGCCTCAACAACATCAACATAGTTGGCCTTGCATTGTCAGAAGGAAGCAGGGTGGGGTGGGGGGTTTGAGTTCCTTACCCCGGGGCTAAGAATCTCCCCTCCCACTGCTCCTCCACCTCTTTGCACCCCTCCACCCACACAAGGGAGTTAAAAATCCCATTTACTCTGACTGGAGCCAGGAGTGGGCTTGAAAAGGCTGGGGACAAAAAGCGATTTTCCACGGAACAAAACCATTACAATGGTCCCGCTTTGATCTGCCCCCCCCCCCACCTTCCCCAGTCCTACCAGTGCCAATTGAACTTTGTCACCATGCAACTGTCATCTACGAAGGGAAAGCGCTTCCACTCTGAATGAAGCGGTCCACAGCAATTTACTCCAGACAGCGCTTTGAAGTGTCAGGGAGAAGTCAGGCTCCTGGACTGCACTTTTTGGACCGCTCCCCCCTTTCTCCGCTCCCTCGCTCGTTTTCTTTCTTTCTCTTGCCAAATTCAAATGGCCAGCAGGACAGCGTGGACAGTCCGGCAGGGCTTCAAGAAAAGAGAGAGAACATTCAATTTCCAGCATCACTGTTTTCTCCCCCCCCCCCGCCCCCTCCCACCCATCTAAGTAACAGAGGCATGCAGCGCTGGCATGTGGATAATCAGCCATGGGGCCCTGCAACATCAAAAGCTTGGAGAGCCCCTAAGAATACAAATGTGAGGCCTAATGGTACACTTCATTAATGTCCTCCCCATCAAAGCCCACTTTACTGACTTGGGAGATTGACTAATTTACACATTGTGGGAAATTGCTCCTAGCCATGCGTAAAACTGCCAAGCATTTATATAGAGAGACTCGGAGGGGGAGGTGGGGAGGTAAGTAGAAGGGACAGCCTGTGTTCTCTTTTTTACTGTTTTCTGGAACTATTGGAAGCGACTGAGGGCCGAGCTGCGTCGTCACATATGCTAATACCAGGGAGAGCCCTGGTTTCTCATGAAGCTTAACACTAGGAGATTTTATTTGCAAAATGGCTTTCCCCTCCTTCTTCCTCTGTAGTAGCTGCTTTGTAAATATTTGGGTTATTTTATTTATAAGAGGTTTTAAATGTTGTAAATGTGCTTCACTGCTTTCTGAGAGTGATATTGGTCATTGGTGTTGTGTACAGACCGTGACTCAGAGAGCTGAGATTACTATGAGCATTGGAAACAGAGAGACACCACACACCACACAAAGACAATATCTAACAATGAAAAATATTTGTTGGAACAATCTCTTGACAAACTAATAATTCTATCCCGCATCAGATTGAGTTAATGCTGGTTCACGGTTTGGTCATCTCAAACTGAAGAAAAACATTCCTCCCAACTTGCAGAATGCCCTTCTCTCTCATGCTATCATTCAATCCCGTAGAGGTATTTGCGCCAGTAAATATCCGTTCACCGATAAACCAAACTACTCAGCATCCCAACATCTTTAAGCAGGGATTATTCCACATTTATAGTGCAGGAAAGTCACAACATGCATGATCTGTCAGTGTGGAAAAGATCTATGCATATCATATTTATTACTTCAAATTTCTATAACTTCAGTTAAATGTTTTTAATATTTAGTCTAAGTCAGGTTTTGTTCATACTTAAAGAAATATTAATTTATCATATTTACACAGATCCTTGGACATGAGTTGTGTCCTGAGTTAAAAACATGATAACATCCTTTATCAACCTGAAAGTAATCACTTCCCATTTTATTTTTGGTTGTTTGTATCTTATGTCACTTTTGTCTTAAGCTCTTTTTAATCAATTTGATCAAGTCAGTCTTAATTTATTCTCATTTGATATTACATTATCCTGCCTTATCTTCTAAAATAAGAGTTTCATGGAGAAAAAGTTTTGGGTCGTTTTAACTATTGAAGTTATCATGTACACAAGTCATTCAGTGAGATTTACAATTTCAGAAAATATCATTTATGTGCAATGTAAAGGGTGTTGTTGGTCATATTCCACCTTCAGAATGTTCACAGAAGTCCTAACCTCTTGTAATAATAAAATCCCCAGATATTGAACCATCTCATTGGCCTACTCCAGGGCAATCTCTAGAATCAATTTATTCACAATTACACCCATATACACACAAGCTCATATTACTGTCATCACTGGTTATTACAAGGTAGAACTGCATGCAGTCCAGTGTTTTACAATCATGTAAACCATGCTACAGAGACTTAAATGACAGCTTGAGGTATTTCTTTTGCAGCTGTCCCACATACATGTTGCTGTGAGTATGCAGTTTATGTGTGCTTTTAGGGGTCTGAAGGGAGCTAACGCATGCTTTGGGCAGGAACACTTTTGGTACAGAGCAAGTCTTTCAGCAGGCAAATTAAATGGTTTTAATTTGTCTTCTTGAAACAGTGAAGCCGGCCGCAGACACTGATGCCAAATGCTACTCGACTGCCGCATTGAGGAGTAGGTTAAAAGTGTGTTGAGTGTCTGTATATGTAAGCATAGGCTTGACATAAGTAAATACACTAGCTTGGGTGGAACACCTGTTTATGTTGGAAACTGGAGGAGCTGACAGATATCATAAAGGAGTTTTCAACATTTTCCATGTAGCCAGAAAGTAGCAATGAAACTGCTTCAAGGAGCTGAACTGGCAAAAGAGCTGTGCCACTGGACTGGGGTTTGTTGGCAGGAAGGGAAAGCCTAATGTGTCTCATTTGCAATCTGGACAGAGTTTTGAGGTTGGCTCAGCCTGTCGTAGTACACACTTCAGTCACTGGCTGGTCAACAGAGACAATTTGAATATCGTGACTAATTCGACCAATTAAACTGTCAGAGGCCTTTTTTTTTTTACAGGACTTTTTCAAAAGCTGCTCATCCATAAAGCTTTCTTCTGTTACCATGGGCTTTGACTTAAACTCTCTCTATTCACAGTGAAATGGTGCAAGAAGTTAGATCAGAGAGTATGTAAAAGCATAGCCAGAGGCACTGCAGGGCCAAGCCACAAATGAGAGGGGGATCTTTACAGATGGAACAATGAGGTCAGTATAAATTGTTTGGGACACTGTCATTTGGCTGCTCGTGGATCAGAAGCAGTCCGATTGGTGAGAAAATCTTTTACTGGAATAACCAAGAAGTCTAAAGATTTCCTCCTAAATGAATATATAGATGTGATCTCTCACAGACCTGAGCAGTCAGTGAGTTACCGCCAGTTCCAGAGAAACTACACAAGAAAAGCAGTAAAAAGTTCAATCTCATGTTATTGCATGGCAGTGACCAATGAAATGGGCAAGGATGCATGTTTTTACATTTTACTATGCTTTATGCTATATATATCAATAGCAATTCTGAAGTGATCTCATAACATTGCACACTACAAATATTATAAAAAAGAAAAGAAAAAATACTGCATACCCCCTTTGATACCGCCTTACCTGCTTAGATGGCTTAAAATACATATGTTATAGGCCCTTTTGTCTTTTAATTGATTGAATAAACTAAGTATATGGTTAGGTAAGTTTTTACTGATGCTGCATGTGTATTTTTGCCCATTTGTATTGATTTATGTTCAAAATGAGTAATGAATGAAAGTTAAATACCTTTTTAGATAGTGACTTTTAGCTTGTGCTATCAGTGTGCAGTAGTATACGTAGTTATGAGAACATTGGTTGGGTTCCTTTCTTTATTGCAGCTGATTTTTGTTACCATGGACAGATTTTCTTTTTTTTTAACGATTCACCCTGACTGCTGTAATGGGAGTGGGATTCATGGGTCCCACCACAACCTGAGGTAATGAGTTGATGGTAACGAGTTCACAGTTTGGAAACTTTGTCCAATGTTGCATCAGTATAGTGGTGTATTACTTACCCTATAAAGCGTTCAGTAAAAGGTTCTGTTCTCCAAAACAAACATAACAACCATGCTGAGAACACCTGGTGGTTATGACCAAGATTAAAGTGATAAAGGCCCATAATGGTGGGAAAGTTAACTCAAGTTCAGCCACTTGGAAGTCAAGTTCACAGGTACACATGGAACATTGTCATTCTGTTCATAACATGTCTTTGCCTTGTTTTTTTTTTAACTCTTTGTCACAAAGAGTAAACTTTGTCACAACCTGACGGTTACAGTGGCCACCGACCAATGGAGACGTATTGGGAGACTGAGTGGAAACCTGACATCAATGGACTGGAGTCAGGTCTTGTGAACCTCAAAGGGAGCGCTTGAATTCACCTTTTGTTCGTCTCTAAACGAGACGCTGGGGAGACTGCGGCAATCTAGTCAGCAGATCTTAAAGGGAGAGGGAGAGCCACACTTGGATTTAAGTAATGTGGTGTTCCTTGTTGAACAAATTCACCATTGTGACTCGTTAGCCTGATACTATCCACATACCTGCTTTTGGGGAATGCATGTGAAAAGGCGGTTTGCAGTTTCTGCCAAGACAAGGGATGGAGTGGTGAGGAAAAAGGAGGGGTTTTACTTAATGGGTCACAAATTCACATTGAGAGGAGCCACATCTGCATTTTATCAACAGGGCTCAGATAATGTTACAGGGGACGATTGTCTGCAGATTGGCCATTGGGCCCTTTAAAGTGGTAAATTGTTGAGCAAAAGCAGAACTGCATGCAGGATGACGTAGCATGGTGCCGCCTGCCACTCAAAGAAGATATCAGACAAGCACAACTGAAAAAGGGCTGAGGGAAGTGGGGCACATGCTCAACATTTCTGGATGCTGGTCGATCGATCGAAAAAAAAACGTTCTCTCAGGTTATCATCGGGAAAGCTCCATTTGTAAGAGTGTGATCACATTTTTTTCTGTTATGTTTGGAGGCATTCCAGATACACATATTCAGAAACTTCAGGTCTTTCTTAAGTTCAAGTCAAGCCTCTTTTTCTATTTAGTGCCTCCAACATCAAACGCAGTGTTAATATGGCAGAAAGCCGTTATCTGCTCAGACATGCTCTCTTCCCATGGCTGACCCAGAACATCCTCTGACACATCTTCTCCACAGGGAGCTGTGGACGTGGGGCCCAGCGTGGTCTGACAGCAAAACAAGCCCCGCGAGGCGTCAGAGTCCCCACAGGGACCTCTTGTCTCTTCCCTCTGCTTCATTACCATCTTCCCCCTTTTTTCTTCCCTTTCATCTGCAATCTATCGCTGGCTCCAAGCAGCTCTCATCCGGGAATTTGGTGAATGGGGTGGGAGGCTACAGACGGAGTAGGAGCGGATATGGGAAAAGGCAGAGTAAACATTTCAGAGACAGGGGATTTTCATTTCAGTTTAAAAGTGCATTTTTAACAATAAAATGGACATCAAAATAGAAAAAAGGAAAATGCTGTATTTAGGATGATAGACTGTTTTTAATACAGTTCAGGTTGTTTTACACAGAAAAGCCACAGAATTTTTCTTCTCACATTTAGAACTCTGAACCAGTGAAAGGGTCAATTGGATACTGGACTTTAACATCTACAAAGCATGGAATTATATGTGACAGGGGGAAATGCATGAACAAAGACAACAACATGATGGATTAAATGTAGCATATCGGTTACATACACTTCATTATAGATATAGCTGGGGTCCTTTTTCAGAATCCCAATGATTATTTATTTCCAACCACTTACATTGAAAGTTGTCATTAATTTTCCATCCATTTACTATAGTTTCTTGTATGAAAACTAATCGCACTGTGCCCTGCAATGCGGAATAAGCTGGACCTAAGCGACAAGGGAAAGTTATCTGTCTTCAAAGGACAAGCCAATAAAGATGTTCTGCCAAATCTAGCTGCTTTATCTTAATTGTCAGACTAAATGGGAGGGAGAACCATTCCACTTTATGATCACCTATTTGCACTCTAATGGTGTTTATGAAAAGGTTGGGGATAAACAAATTAGGGCAGATGGGCAGGATAAGGCACAACACACGCAGACGTACATGACACAGACAATTCAGCAGTATTCCAGAGCTCAAAGTTTTATGTAATTCTGCATAAATTTGAATCATCATATCAAAGAGAACCTAATGATAGTATTTGTGCCACTTCAACTTTACCAGGAAAAATCCCTATCTTATTAGATTCTTCTGAGTTACAAAATGAATAAATATGTAAGCTGTTTAAATGCCTTTGGACAGTGTTGTCATTGTTCAGACTAAATACTATAAATAGAGTTTGAGGTCTGTAATATGCACTTATATTTGAGGAACGATTTATGTCAACCCAAAGACTATTTTACCACTAAACAATCCATCTAGACTATTTTCTTAATGTAAGCGTGACGTTTTTTGTATAAACAAAGCAAACAAAAACACTTAGACAGAACTAAAAAAACAACCATTTCTGTGAAGGATGTTTGCAAATGGCATCCTCTGTTGCTCAAAAATCTTTTTTCCAACTCTTTAGACAAATTAGACAAAAATGTCTCATGTCTTAGACATGACTTTTAATGTGCTTCCATACCATCACAGCGGTGTTTTCAGAAGCAATCACTTATATTTAGCTGTTAGGTTTAGCCTTACAGTACAGTTTATGATTACTGAAAATTATTTAAACTTCAAATTTAAATGTTTTAAATCACAGAATGTTTTTAAACTTCACATTGGTTTGTCAAGTAGCTCAGATTGAGCGAAGGCGTTGACATTTGGGATCTCTTTCCTGAGTCTGCGTAGTCATTTCCACTCCACAAACATGCCTGTTTTGAATGCAATACTGCCTGAGGGTCAGAAGGTCACGGACATTCAATATGAGTTTTCAGCCCTTTTTCAGAGATTCTACGAATTCTTGGATTATCTTTAGTATATTAAGAACCACACACGTTTGTGACCTTTTACTAGTCAAGTCAAATTCATGAGCATATATCTGAAAATAAAAATCCCATATACAATATTACATTTGCAGTCTTCTTCGTATTCTAGATAAAGATTATGGCATAAATTAGTTTAAAATTGTCAGATACTGTTTTTGATGAACATTCCAGACAATGTGCACTGTTCGTGCAATCTTAGGTCAATCTCATTTAGTTTAATTTCTCTTGGATTTGATACTGTTAAGATTGAAAGTCCCCTTTGATACCTGTTGCTTTTTTATTTTTCAAGTAATTTGATCATTTTCATCTCTTGTTCAGAGAATGCTCTCCTATTTGGTCCAACACAATTTATGATGTTTCATTACGGAGTAAAACATTCTACTTTTATACCGAGATAACAAAACCATTCTCAGTTCTCCATTTCGGCTCCATTTTGTTGACGATAAAAATGGGGAAATGCACTGATTCATAGACAAGATATGTGCAAACCAGTTACATTAAATAAATATTAAGATACTAAGGCTGATTTATTGCTTTCTTGTTCAATCTGGTAGTTTTCAAACACACACTTCCTTTTTTATTTTCTCTGTGATTTTTCTGACCCTCACAGATTCTCACCTTCCTTAAATGCACTTTGATCTACTGTACACCAAATCATACAAATGCACACACATACCCAAATGCTTACCTTTGATTTTGTGCCATTCTCCTGCAATTCTAAGTCTCTCTCTCTCACACACACACACACACACACTCAAGTACACACACACACACACCCTGGAAGCGCCTTATCGCCAGACTCTCATGTGCCCCCAGACTCCACTAATCAAGACAAACTCCAGCCCTCATCTCCCCCCAAAACCCACCCTATCATATCCTCCTCTCATTCCTGCTGCCACCCCCCTTTCCCTCATCCTGTCTCTTTCTATCCTACTTGGCCGGCAGCGGCTGTTGGGCCGTGCAGGGTCCTGCTGTAATTGGTTTAGACATAATTTACTGCCCACTTGGTAATGTAGCATTTCAGCATCTGATAAAAATCATATCAAGTCACAGTGCCGGCCACTACAGCTTGAAAGGACTCATTGTAATCATTTAGATACCAGAAGAGGTTCCTGTTCTCTTTCACTCAGCTCCATTCTGTTACTCCCCCGGCCCCAGCAGTCCTGTTTCTCTGTGCAATGACTAACATTTAAATTGATAAATTCAGATACATATATGTTTTTGCACACATATACGACATTTCCCTTTCTAGCTCTTCAACTTTCCATTCCCAAGGTCAGCCATTATTGTGGCTGCTGTTAGTTGTTTGACTACACACAACGATGGTAAGGTTTCCTTTAATTTTTTTTCTGTTGGAAAATGGCAGAGAATCAACTCTGAAACAAAACAAAACAAAAAGTTGAGGCAGGGAAGGAAATCTGCCAAAGAGGTTTTAAAGTAACAAAGTAGGTAATACATAATGTTCTCATGGAGATATAGTAACGTTTTAAATTTTGACTCTGCTGAAAAAACATAAATGACAAACTGTAGGGAAACGTTATGAAAAATAAAGATGTGTTCTTACATAAAAGAATATATAAGAAAAGCATTCAAAAGCCAAATACACAGTTTAACAGAATTAGCATTTCAGCATTAATTCAGTCATACACTTTTCTGCCAGAGTGAATATGCAAATAAACGTTGAGCACTCATCTCATACATAATTGCAATTGCTCTTTTGTAAGTTTGTAACTTTTTCTGCTGGAGCGTAAAAGCTAACAGGATATTAAGATAATTGCTGTGATCCATTAGGATATGAACTTTGGGGTCCATTGTGTGTGAAGAGACTTTATTCCAGGCCTGTGAGAGCGGAAAGGAGCCTTATGAGCCAGTTAATCCAATAATAACACTGATTACTTCTTAGCTTGCAGATTTTAAAAGTATTTATGTGTATTAAAGCCTATGGTGTGATTTAAAATACAGATAATCTGAAATCATACTGTAAACATGTGTATTATACTCTTATCAGTAAATGAAAAAGTAACCATTTTTCCCCCGCTGTTCTCTAAATAAACCTATCATAAAAATTGATTTTGAGTAACTGAAGGTTGTTTTTGCTTTTAGAAGGAATGATAAAGATCAGAACCTCCACCCACCACCCACAGTGCTGAAAGGGTGAAAAAAAAATCCTCCTCAGTTGGCGGTGGTATTTGAGATGGAAATTTAGTAGACTCTATTCCCATTTCCAGCTCTTGAAGTAGATAGCTATAAGTGGACAATTTGCCTTGTGTTTTATGAGCAGCAATAAATCTGGGTTTTATCAGTGTTGGAAAATCCTAGTGCTCTCCTTGAGTGTCATTAACATTTGGGGGTGTTCACCAGAGTAGTCCATCCACTCGCTTATGGACTCATCTGCTTTCTGCCTGACCACACAGAGTAAGACAATGAGATGCTATCTGATCTCCAGAGAGAGGCCTCTTGCTTTGACCTGCCCAGATAAGTAGACAGGTGACCAGGCGGTGGACACGGCCTAAATATTTTCTCCAGGGAGAATACTTGCTTTGAAATAACATTGCTGAGCTGTACCAATTATTAACTGCCACCTCCGGTTTCACAAAGTAAGCACAGTGCGCCATTGCACGTCCTGTTTGAAGGCAGTTGGCGCAATAACAAACTTAACTCACAGTTAAAAGACAAGTCACTTCTGTCTCAGTGGAACAGTTTGCATATATACATATATGCAAACCTATGTTGTTGTTTTTTTTAATTAAGGAAAGAATTCTAATTCTGACCAAGAAGTATGTACCAATAATTCTTGGAGTTTACTCTTTAAGGTGTTCTGCTTTTTTGTAGAACAGTTCACACATATTTATTTAATCCCTATGTTTTGTTGTTTATTTCTTAAGGTAAACATACTGTGATCAGGCATCTTGATTTTAGGTAGCTGCAGATTAATTTAGCAATTGCATGTGAGAGACAATGACTCAATAATTGCCACAACTGTGATTCCCTACCTAGGAAGTTATGGCAACACATTGACTAGAAAACCCTTTTCCAGCATGACAACACATGATATCTAACTGTATGTGTTCGACCCAGAATCTGATCCCAGACATAAATATGAATATGAGCCGCAGGAGTTATCGAAGCAACAAATGCATTTTTTCCCTTGTGAAATGATGCATTAATAAAAACTACCACAAACCACACTTGATGTCTTTTTATTAAGCGTAACAATGATATTTGTTCAAACATCCATTTGTACATGCCAACACAACACATGCATTTAAACCTGTTTCACTCACTACTTGTTGGTAGGACGGATTGCCCTTTAGAGTTAACTTTCAGCCTCATTGAAGACTGCTGGTCCTTTATTAAAAAACAAACAAAAAAACATTTTCTGACAGGAAAAAAAAACATAACTCCTCTGTTGATCCAATACTGCTTGTGTAAGTGTTGCTATTGATTTATTTAGTTTCTATCATTCCTGTTTTCAGTTCTGTTTTAAATTCCCTCAGATTTTATTGATTAATTCATATGGAAAATCTCATTAAATTTTATTTTATTTTGATTCCACATTATCCTACTATACATTATTTAATTTCCCTTTGGCAGTCATTTTTTAAATCCTACATTACCTTATGGGGGCCTATTTTCGAGGTATGAAGTGTCGTTTCACGCATAATTTCCGCATTAGGCGTAAGCTTTCTATAATATTTCAGGTTGGCGTCCTGATTGCGGAAGTGCAGGTATAAGGTATATATATATTTTTTAGTCCTATATTTAAACTGTAAAATGTTGTTCAAATGTTATGAATGGGCCACATTGAAAAAAGAACCAAAAAGTTATTTTCCTAAAATGAACTCAGTCGTGTCGGTGCCTAAACATAACAAAGTTAAATAGAAAGCTTGACTGAAAAAAAAGAAAAACCAAAATAAAGTTTTGTATAGCTTTTGGTGTATAGCTTTTTGCCCTTTAAAATAAGTATATGAATATACTATATAAATCTCTGCAGGCCGCACTTCTTTTAAGACTCTTCCCGTTACTTGCTAGTTTTTAGGCTTTGCTCACCAGGCTTAAGCCAAGCTCAGCCCTGAAAATGACCACAAACCACCACTTTTAACGGAGCTAAAATGGGTGACTTACTGTGAGGAAGTTACCATTAGGCCTGGCTGGTTATCCAGTGACTACCGGTGGCTCATGAGATGCGGGTGTGAAAGATTATGGTTTTCATACACTTAGCAGACCCTGGTGTCATCTGAGGTTAGCTGACTTGTCTTTTCGGTGTTCGTGCAGCAAAGAACGCCGTCACAATGCTTTGAATCTCGCATGCTGGGGCTGCCGTGTAAATGAGGGGGAATTAATTCTCATTGTGTAAAGTGAGTTGTTTAAGCGCTCACTAAATCAAAAGCAGACTTATTTTCTAAAGAAGAAAGGCTCGGACATAAATAGCTGGTTTCCCTGTTCTTTCCAAAGTAAATAAGATTTAAAGAAAAAAAAAAACTGTTTCCATTTACATTGGCTCTCAGACGTCTGGGTTCTATTTATGCCATTTTGCCTTCACATTCATGACCAAATGCACACATGAAAGGTACTCAGAGAAAAACCTTGAGAGAGGCTGAATGTTGTTGAGTAAGAATAACAGAAAAAGATTACAGTGCATGTGGCTCTATCTGGTTAAATGCCAAACCTCTGACTTGATAGTTTTAACAATCTAATAACATGTACAAAAGGTCAAAAGCGAAGCTCCAATTATGTTTGGACCAGAGGAAAATACAATCTGTTCACAGATTGCTGGAGGACTGGAAGCAATTTCAGAAACCAAACGGCAAGTTAAGTGTTTTATATCGCTTTGGTTCGTTTAATGCAGCTCTTAGAAATCGGATCAGGTCTCACTAGCCGACAGAGTAATTGCATATTAATCCCATCTAATATGTTTCAAAAGTGTGTAATGAAACAATTAATTCACAGTGCTGCCTCCTACCTCCCACGCCTATTGTGGGTGGAAACTTGCCAAGCTCTCGTAATCCCCTCACTGCAAATGAAAAAGGCACAAGCACATGAAACTGTAGATGACTCGGCGCTGTGGTCCTGCCATCATCATTTCACTGGTGTGTTAATTCTCCTAGGGCACTCTCTTTACACAAGAGTGTGCACTTGATAAGACTTACAGCCACTTAAGAGGGGTTTTAGTGGCGTTCTGCCCCCGCCGTGTGTCAAGTACAACCCTCAGCTTCGTTACCACCAAAACTCCCTGGCTGCTGGAGGACCAGGGAGGAGGCCCCATTCTCCAGAACACGCTGTAACGTCGAGCCATGAGGGATTAGCTTTAGCCCAATAGCACACAATTAGATTTATTTCCCCCCCTTTTAAGCTTATTAGGCCAACGCGGAGCAGTCGGAGGTCTTGCTTTAGCTGAATTTAACTGTGTTCCTCATGTGCTGCAGGGGGTGAACAGGGCCTCGTGTCGCATGAAGTCACACATTAAAGGGTCCGCAAGGGGCTGTGCTGATCCCGGAGAAGAGCTCCGCTGAGCTCAGTCGCCTGCAATGGAGGGGTGGGAACTCTTCGAATAGTAAAGTGAAATGGACACTGCCCCTAATTGTGTCACTTTGTGTGCCTTTCATGGGTTCACTAATCCTGTTAAGCAAAGATAAAGACATGGCCACGTCCTCCACTGCATGGCCTGTTCATTTACAGGCCTCTTTGCCTTTGTATACACGTAGGTTTATCCACAATTGCTGGCTGAGTGGCTCGCCTGCTGTGCAACACAGGAGAGCAAAGAGGGAAAAGTGGTTGCATAACTCCACAAACATAGCAAATATGCCACACTTTATTTGATTGTTTCTATGAAAATGATTAATTTGAAGTTGTTGATATATGAGTATCTTTGAATCTATTAATGTTTTCCATAAATGTTCAGACAGTTATGATTTGTGGTATTCAGGGTCTGTGCCCCAACATATTAAATTTCTAATACAAAATATATAAAAGATGACCTTTATATTCAAGCAAAAATTAATTTAGACATGTTGACATATAAATTGAATTTGCCAACACAATGTCAATTCTTGAGATTAAAGAGAAAAGCGAAGATAAGCCAAAGAAAATGTTACCAAAACACAAGATCATTTGCCTAGGAGATTAAGGGAAATACGTTTATGGGTAACTTTTAATGAAAAGGGGGGGAATGGGTTCCTTCCTGCCACATAAGAAGACAATTTTTGTCATTTTGAAGTGATCATGAAGCTTCAAAAGGTGCGTGAAAAAAGTTGATGAGAGCACGACTAATTACTTCTTCTGCACTGCTTTGTACCTTTTGAAGGTTATTGTCTCCAAGGCTTTCATTGCGGCCTTCCCTCACTGTTTGATTGTTGTGTTGTCTATCTGCTTTTACGACGGCTCTTGAAGTGCTTAACCATTTCAAAGTTTTCCCAAATTACGTATAAGTGTTAACTTGGGGCCTTTTACTCATCATTAACTGTTTCACTACTGAACACTTTACACATTTTTTTGGTTTTAAATAGAATTATTTTTGTTGCTTTAGGCCTCTTAATATCCTAGTTTTATATATTCAATGGTATCTTAGTAAGTTTAAGCTATAACATACATGAACAATAATAGTTTGAAGTTAAAATAGGCCTTTACTTACTTAGCATACTTTTCATGTAAGATTTTTGGGCTAACAGGGCAGACCAGACCAATCGCATCATCTAATGCAGTCATACAGTATAGTATACAGTATTTGTTTCTGAGGACAGTTCCTTGGTTGTACTGAAAGAAAAATGTCCAATATCTATTGAGTTCCCGTATAGTGGGCTGACTTTAAGCCCATGGAACCCCATAGTTAATTTTGTCGCTGTTGTACACTTATGAATTTGAGCTTGTCTTCAAACCATGTTATTAACTTATTGAACCGAATGGGCAGCTTTTTAATCATCATATAATTGTTTTAACAAAATCATCTTCCTCCACTTCAATTTGAATCCATGCACTTTACCACCTTATAACTCAGAGGCGCATGTGTATTTGTCCTTGAAACTGCACTGAAATGGCCCACAGCTGCCACAGAGAGAATTTGTGGAAAATCGTGAAGTTACTTTGGAATCCTTGAAATTTGGATGAAACTGTGATAGTCCGCACACATTTTTTTCACCTCTTCTGTAGACTGCTTCAAATGAAACTTGATTGCTTTATAGTGTTGTACCTCAAATTGAAAGACAACTATTAAAAGTACAGTATAAAAGTTTTTCAGATCAGTAGATCCCCTGAACAAATGTGTACAGATCTTATGACTTCAGGAAAAATGGAGATTCGGCTGACAAAGAGACAATTCACGTTCAAGCAGACAATAATGGTTGGTGCCTATTGTTCTAATAACATTCACATTCACACGAGGAGCTAAATCACCTTCAGATGAAAAAAAGCCCTGTTCCCACGTTATCTTCTATTCCCCTGTCTCTTGCTCTCTGCTCATTTACATACGTGATGTCTTGCTCCCATACAATTACAGACCTGACAGGTGAAATATTCTTCCTTCCTGGTCAGGTGATTAAAAACCTTTCGTCAGCGTGATTGAATAAGAAGTGCACTCAGCCACTGTGATGTGTGTGAAAAGAAAAGCAGGCATCCCTCAGTGGAGACGCTTACAAGAGGTTAGAGGAAGAGCTGTCTTACTGCAGCTGGAGATAAATATTCAGAAGCTTTAACGGGAGACATGACAAACAGCGGATCACCAAACCAGCCAATCAGGAATCCTGTTTACTGTGTCTCATCATTTGGTCCAGATCTAAGCATGTCTTTGTGGTCCTTAGTTCAGTCCATGACACCAGTCCTGCTAGAGCCAACAAATTGCTGCCATTAAAAGTAGATTGCTCCCTCTATAATGGGACCCGCGAGCACTCAGAGACAAATCAAGCCTCACGCAATGCAATCAGAACAAAAACAAACATCTTGAGCTGGAAAACCTCATTACACCATCATCCCCTCTTCATTTTGAAACACTTCTTGATGACTGAACAAACAAAGCTAAACATCTTTTACTGTTTGGTGTTTGGAGGTTTGGGAGGGGGGGGGCAGATTAGTAATGGTATCTCAGTCCTGTTATTCTATGTCTGGTCAGAGAGGAGGAGGAACGGGATGGGGGTTTCAGCTAAAGGAGCTAGACGGGTTGGTGGGATTTTGTTGAAAACATAATTGTCATGGCCTCTGTGACACTGTCCATCAGATTGTGCTGTGCCTCTCTATGTGCATTCACAGGGCCCCTGCAGTGTTTCATTAAACAAGGAGCAGGGGCCTCTGAGGAGATGTTTGTGCAGCCTCAGTGGCTCCACCACACAGGACAAAGTGCCTCGTCATCGCCGCCCCACGCGGCTACTATGCAACCCTGATTCATACCGAGTCTCTGTTTACACATTCTCCACACTGCGTATATATGATTATGTGCTAAGATTCACATTAAATAAACCACATTTAAAAACATTTGACTTTTTTTCCCAAAATATTTGCTTCACATAGAAACTTGTCTGTAAAAAAACAAACATTGTTTTCAATTTGAATAAAATCATTTTTGTCTACTAAAATGAATGAACAGTAGAACTGATCAATCAGATTGATCATACTAAAAGGCCAATTAGAAAAATAGTGTTGCAGTTGTGATAGCAGAGCAAGAGCGTTTGATACTGATGAAACAATAAATAAATATGTCTGGATGTGTGAAAATTCCTCTTCTGTGCAGGAAATTGAGGCCATTCCACCTTTTAAAGCTTCCAGAACACTTGCAGTGTTATTAATTGTATCTAGAATAATGTAAATGCTTCTGTTGAGAACAGAATCATGAGAACAGAAAAAGAAAAAAAGCAGGGGTTTCTATTTTCAGAAAAAGGAACCTCTGAGTTCCTCAACTAATGGATGATATTTGAAGAGCATTTGTCATCAAGGAAAAGCTGATTTGAAGAGCCTTTGGGGCCATTGCTGGAAATGCCCGTTACAGCTGAAACGAGTCAGATGGGCAGAGACACTCAGACACTGGACAGGTGACCAAAAGTGCTGCTGACAGCCTAAGTCTGTGTTGGCGTGTTCTCAAAATGAAAAATACTAGTGAGACATAGAGTTTGGAGGTTCTCCCTGTGTCTGCGTGGGTTCTCTCCAGGTACTCCGGCTTCCTCCCACTCCCTCGAGTGAACGTGAGTGTGCGTGGTTGCTCTTATTTGTGTGTCTCTCTTTGGGCCTGTGATGGACCGGTAGACCATCTTCCCGCCTTGAATACTGGGATCAGCTCCAGTATTTATGGGAATAAGCGGTTGATATAAATCAATATTGCAATGCCATGATTTACCATGCAAACATAATTTATAGAGCCTGTTTCCTCCCATTACAGTTTCTTCCCATCCTGTCCTTTCTATTTTTAAGCCATTTTGACCAAACACCGTGAGTTTGATGCATCTGTATTGGGAATAGGGTAAGATTGATGTCATGCCAGGGTATTCCAGTGGACTTGGCTTGTTTGCAAAACAAGTTTGTAGCTTTATTTGTTTTGGTTTCCTTCAACACTGCCAACCAAAAAGCCTGGACAAAGTCACCCTGCTCATTTTCCCAAGCCGAGAAGAAAAAAAAACTAAATCCACTCTCAGCTGGCTTGTCACGACAAAAACAGACAATCGCGTTCAAACCCAGTTCCTTTTTTCAGAGGAAGCTGCTCAGTATGGCCCCAGACGAGCTGTCCCGCATGCTGCTCTGAACACGGGGACCGGAAAAGACGGCAGAGAGCGAGAGACAACACGTGCTGTTGAGGTTATGCAGCCTCCAGGCAAGGTAGGGGATGCCACCTCCTCACTTTCTTCCTGTTCTGTCTTTAGGTTTGCTGGACGGTCAGTTCGTCAACTTTCCAACTGGTGAACGGGTTCAGTTGAGAGCGAAGTGAGACTCATGTCTTCAGGTGGAGCAGAGCTGGTTCGTTTGGTGCGAAACCAAGTTCAGGTCGGCTTCCATACCTGCCAGAGGCTGTGAACTGTCCAAGAAAATGTAAGTCTGGTCCAAACCAAACAGCATCATTTTCAGAGAACCCTAGGAAATACTCTGTCATCTTATTATTTTTGAACCCCTCTTATAAAAGAATGTTTGTGTTGTGGATCAGTGTTTCTGATTCACATTCTGTCGGAATAATGAGATGCAGCTGTGTGGACAGTATTAAAACACAAGTTTAAAGGTAAAATACTATATATGTCGGAGAGCTTTGGACTGTCAGTGTTAAAGACAGTTAAGCAACATGACGAGAGTTAGTTCAGCTTTGATGGCTTTTATGGAATGTGTTGGAAATATTTCATTATGTATGCATTTTTGACAATCATTTTAAAAATGTACTAAACAAGCCAAAGTTGCTAATGGCCTATTATTAAATGGGCGTCTAATAATAACATCTAATATCTATCATGGGCCTCTAATATCTTCACTCATGCTTACCAATATCATCACTACGTTCTCATTTAATCAGATCCACTAACAAGCAGCCAAAGGATTTCAAACCAGTGGGGTTGAATGTCAAATAAAAGTGCAGCTACATAAAAGAAAAGTTATTTAATGATGCTGACTGAGGTTGACATTCATCACCTGGGCGGTACGATCATAACTCCGAAAGCATGCTTTCCAGTAAAACATCTGTACCTGTTCTGACTAAATCTGCATGTCTCGCTGTAATCACCCCAGAGTTTATAATCACTAACAGTAACAGTGGTCAGCCATCTGTTGGAAACAAACCTAATTACGCAACTGTTTTTCTATGACACGGAAAACATTAACCGAGATCCAGTTATGCATAAAAGGGCCGCGACTCTTGGTCATGGGCCTCAATTTCAACAAAGATAACCATCAGAGATATTGAATAAGGGGGATGTGAAGATAATATGAAGCATTCAAGCCAAAGGAATCCACGCTGCCTTATAAGGTCTCCGCTGGTGCCGAGAGGCCAGAGGGGTTAGTAAGGGCACGAAGCGGCGACAGTACCAGCTCATCTAAGGGAAAAGCTGTCATCTCGGGAAGTGGAACCTGCAGTTTTGCCGTTGCCTGCTTTTAATATGTGAAGGACCAACCCGTTGTTCATCTTAAAAAGGTCAACATCCTCCCCTGAACTCCACGCAATTCCTGCATTCAAGTCACTGTTATGATTTTCCCCAAAGCCTTCAGACCAGGTCCTGTTTGCTCCGTCTCTAAATGCCACACTTGTACCTCTCACTATGCTCGTCTGTCCATCAGCTGAAATTTAATAATCATATTTGTGTAACTTTCCCCCATAATTCCCACACACTCAACAGAAGCTTAATATATACCACTTCGGCTGGCTCCACATGTCTACTTGTGTCTGCTAGCAATTAGTATACAGGTTTGTGCGAGTCCATTGTTTGGACTACCGGCCTCTCACAAAGATAATGAACCATAATCGCTGAGTGACAGTGTAATTGCCAAGGTGTATGGTGACACGACAGCCAACGCAATTACCCTACTTTTGACATCAATGCTCTCATTTAATGATGTCATTGAAACATGATGCTCTGCGTACACATACACACCCAGGAGCCCTGGCATTTTCACACGTGCTCACACGCAACTCTGTCTATGCAGCGTGTCTACAGGTATGAGGTTTATGTGCACGTGTGCGTGTAGGTCCCATGTGCTGTGCCTCACTGTTTTTGTCTTACTCTGTAAAATAGATTGTGTTATAGAGTTCATGTTCAGTCCACTTAAACGTTAACTTAATGTAATTATCAGCATATCATTTGGATTTATTTAACAAAATAATTCGTACTTGAGTAAAAACTACATGAATGTTTGGATCGTTCCCTAAAACTTTCAGTATTTCTATTTAATTGTTAAATTAATATTGAATTTCATGGGGCTATTTTTTCTTTGGGTCAGCCCATTTTTAGATTAGTATTTTTCATATTTTGTATGAATTATCTTCATGAATTTGAAGCAGCTCCTGGTTTCTGCACATTATTTCGTCACTCAGTGCTGTGTAGCTGTGTACCCTGCACCACGCAAGATGACTGCTGCAATATTCATTTCTGTTTTCACTTAAATATGGCTTAGAAGTGCGTTTACAAGGTGCCTGTGCAAAAGTGTGCACGTTTCTTTATTACGAGTTAGAGGCTACTGGTGTTTTAGTTACCACTTAAATATATGCAGTAAAAATGTGTCAAGCAAATCACTTGTTACACTTTTATTGTCACACCTAACAGTATTCTTCCAAATCCCCTTTCCCCACTACACTCTAAGAAATGATTCATGGGGTTAGTAGGTGTAGCTCAAAATCAAATGCTTTTTCAGCATAAAAAAATGTGTTGATTACATATACACATAATAATGAGTTGATAACTTAATTTAGTAAGTTGGTTTAAATTAAAATAAAGAAAATAGTCTTAACTCAATAATGAATGAATTTTTAACAGACATTTCAACCTTAACTTAACTTAGAAGTAAGTTACTTAAGTTTTTAAGTTAGTACAACTTAAACATATTTTAAGTGTCCATTAAAAGCTGAGTACACGGCTGACCTGCATGGACTTGGTTTGCTGTCAGACCATGCTTTTTGGAGGGAAAGGAGCAGACCACATACAAGGAATTAAGAACTTTAAGACTTGGTGAGTATAATGTTTTTACTTGTTTTATTCAGCTAACTTTAGCTAATAACTCCATCAGCACACAGTACAAGAAATCGTTTTGCACAATTTTGAATGATTTTTGTTTTTGCTAACCTTAGGTAAAATTTAAGCTAGAAATGTTTGACTTTTAGCTAATTGGCGTCGTAATTCAGCCATAACTTTAGTCTTTAAGTTTTGTTTTATGGTGAAATATGAACTTTATAGCAGTAGTTTTAACTTTGCGAAGATAGAACAATAACCATTTTGCCTCTTTCAAATTTTAAATTGTCGGGCTGTCACTGAAGTTTTGACCAGCAAAAGTTGTGGGGCCATTGTAGGTTATCATGCAAAGCTACGGTTTGCTCTTCAAGACAGATGCCAAAGGCACAGGAGTGGTCTTAACGTTATTAAGATAGTTGTGCGTGTGTACTTGCCTAATGCCCATTTCTTTGTAATAGGCTAGTTTTAAAGCTTTTGATTCTCTTGTTTGTCATAATTTCATCAAATGATGTAATTATGTGATGTAATTTTGATGTTATGATCAACAATCCATCTTCCTAGAGGAGTTCAACACTCTTTTTCTTATTCACAGGACAATTTTGACACAAAAGCAGACACAAAAGGAGGCTGCCATCCATGGCTTAATGGTGTACCTAAGGAAAAGGAGGAGCAACTCTTCAAAGATTAGGTAAATCAGACACCACTATACTTCACATAGAGATATATTGTTTTCCTGTGGTTATTGTATACATAAGATTTTAAAAAATAACATAGTGAATATATGTTGCATTTTCCAACCCACTACAAACCCTTTAAACATTTATCTTAATTCTGACCTACTAGGATGGAGAAGGGGACAGTATGGACCAACTGATGAAGATTGTCACAACACGAGGTGGCTTGGATCCAGCCCATGCAAGGATCATCATAGAGGGAACAGAGGTCTTAACAGGTGTGGATATTCCCAGAGCCTGTGCCTTGCTCATGGGGCTCGTGTGTAATTTAGTTCACCTATAGTATAGTGCAGTTACAAATTATGCATTATCAGTGATGAAAATAATAGATAACAGTCTGATCAGCATTACTGTAAAAATGTTAGTTATCTCTAGGAGTTTTACTGGGCTGTTTTATAGTATTTCTTTTATTGCTACAGTTTTGTGCTATTAAAATGTCAATATGCAGTCTTGAATAAACTGTTCATACAACTTGAATTTAATTGTGTAATTTATTCTAACTTAGATAAATAAGTTGATATTGCTAAAAAAAATAAGGTAACAATTTGCGTAGACATTTTTGAGTAGAATCCAAGGAAAATAAATTGGTTCCAGAACTAAAAGGAGTCAATTTTACACAAAGAAAATTAAGTTGGTTCAACTTAACTAAGCTTGTAAAAGACAAAGAAAATCATGTTGCCTGTACTAAAGTAAATTAGTTTGTCTAACCAGATAAACCTTGTGGAACTGACTCAATTATGACTAAGTTGAAACAACTTAAAAAAATCTATGCAAATTGTTACATCAATTTTTTAAGTTGAGCCAACACGTTCTTTTTTAGAGTGTACACTCCTTAATATTAGCAGCACGCGACAGTTTTATTGCAATCCTCCTGTAAGCTGCACAGAAAGACCTTTTTTTTAAAGCAGGTCCAGTGGAACACTTTCTCATGCATACATCATACACTTTGTCTTTCATTTGATTAAACAATAGTTTACTTACTCTTAAATGCTTGTGCACTCACACAAAACGATGACAAGGAAGTACACAAACAGAGCACCAGCAAAAGGCCAAGATCATAAATAAACACAAGAATTTGTAAGGTTGACTTTTGCAATTAGGACTGCAAGAGGGAAATATATCTGAGAAACATTTTAATGAGCTTCAGCTAAGTAGCCGTACTTTCTATAAGCAGAGAAGCACAATAATGGTTCATCATTCAAAAACTGATGTGGAGAAGATTCTTTAGGATGTGAGATATTTCACCCGTGCCAAGTGATTGCTTAGCAAAGAGCCCTGGGCGTCATAAAACCCGAAGGCAATTAAAAATGGCAATTTTTCACCCTGGTTTCTAAATTCTGTAGCAATTAATCTGCCCAATTTGATTATGAACAGCACAAATTAAACAATAAAGAGCTGTCTAATGAGGGATTAATTATGGGTAGCAGGAGGGGAGCGAGACGGAGGCAACGGCCATGTGTCAGTGTCTGTGGCAGACAGGGCAGGCCCATAAGGAAGACAAAGAGGTTCCTCGTCCATGTGGTCCTGAGCTGATAGGGCTCCCTCATCACAGATCAGTAGATCCACAGTCCATGGAGCCCATAAACGGCAGAGCCATAATTGAAAGTGCCAAAATCAATAGCGTTGACAGGCCTTAATTAAATTAAATATGTCTCCCATAGGAGAGAGGGGGGGGTTGATAGAGGGAGTATGGATGCTGCTTCCTGAGTGAGCTCAACGTTTGGGGGCTGGCTGTGTGTGCAGATGGGTTATTTGACTGGAACCTCTAAAGAGATCAACAATCAGACGTTGGGGAAACTGTTACCAAAATCAAAACCACTCTTGAAATAATGATGAATTGTTATTTCCTGACCTAATTTGATTGGCTTTACTATTCCTGCATGTAACAAAGAATATCTCCCAATTTGTGCTGTTTTTATGCACCAATATTCTTAGTTGAGGACATCTTCACCAAACCAGATGCACCTGGTCTTAGCTCTCACTTACCTCCACAATACCTCACCACAAGTATTAAGACATTATGCTAATTCATATTGTGTCTAACTTGTAATGTGTAAAATGGCTTGGTTTGTGATTGCTTTATTGACAAGGCTGTTTTAGTGTAAGCTCTATACCTTTAAAACGATCCCCTATCTAACTCTGCTCTATCCTCCCTCTTTTCTCATGCCTGATTTATCACAACAAATAAAGTGGCTGCACCCCAGTAATGTCATGCAAAGCTGAGTTTGACACAAATCCTCCTGCATTCCTGCTGTTAGAGGCACAGTGAGCTGCCTTTTACAGGCAGATTTCTTGTACTTGTAGGGCTGTGATCCTGCTAGCCACGGGGAGGCAGAGGGAGATGAAGGACATCACCTGAATAAAAAAAACCTCAACTCCTCATCATTTCGGGCTTTACCCACATTTAAAGGATTAGGCAACCTGAGTCAGCAGAAGGTCACTGGTAATGTGCTCCTCTGGGCGGAGGCAGGCAAAAGGCAGGCGGCGGGTCAGGTTAGACGGTGGCGGGGGGCTGCGAGAGGCTCTACCTCCTCTGGATAAACTTGAGATGCAGACAGTTGTAGACTTGTGAGATTAGGATGGAGCCAGGTCTGCTCCACAGTGATCTGATGGACGGAGCACACAGAGGGTCACCCACTACAACCCGTCAGACAATCCCCCCGATTCCAGCAACCCCACCACCCCGTTTTTTTCTTTTATTGGTTTGCTTTTCTTTGTTTGGATCCATTAAGCAAAGAGAACAGCCCAAAATGATGTATTTAAGGTTTTGCAACAGGACAAGGCGGAGGTCTTACACAATTTGAATCTGGTCAAACCTTTTTGTCTCCAACCTCTTTACCACAGAATTATTTGCTAAAACAACAAAGTAAAATAGCAAACAAAATAGTAAATATTTTCTAAAATACATATTTGTATTTTGAAAAGAAAATCCAAATTTATTTGAAAGGAAGAGTAGCTCTATAACATCTCAGGCCCCAGTAAATATATTGTATTGGTAAATTCTCATATTGTGGCAATTTATTAACTTAATATGATGCTAAAAATTATTGGTGCTCTCATACAATTTTTTTAATTTTGAAAATTAAAATGTGACATTAAAATGAATATTAAAATTATAGAACAAAATCAATACTTTCCCCCCTTTTCTTATTGGTAATATGACACAATTTCTCTTCCCTCAGATACAGTTGACACTGTATTTCTAACTTGAAACATGACTGAAGTGTTTTTATCTTTTCATTTTCATTTATCCTTTTCATTTGCTTTGAGCCATCTGACAGTGTCTCCATACTTCACCCCATTTCCTTAATCATCCAGCATCTTTTTAAGGACCCATAATTGAGTTGATTTGTTGCTGTAACCGTTGCTTGTTATGCGCTTATTGAGCATTTAATTTAGCTTCTATCAACAAGAGCACTCAGCGCCTGAGAGGCCCAAATGATGGACTTATCGAAATAAATCCCCTGATTTGCCATTAGTTAATCAGTCCTTTCAAGATATCATATTAGCCAGACCAGTGATTTGCAAATGATTTCGGCGTGCTCGCTGTTTAATGGCGTGAAAGAAATAAAAGGGGCGATAATTCCGGCTCCCACCGGCGGCCCCTCCTCGGGTAATTGAGATGTCTTTGGCTGAACGATGAAACGTTGTAAATTCAGAAAGCCGCAGTTTTATCTGGTTTCGGCAGAGCAGTGAGGAGCGGGCCAGCTATAGCCCAGATACCGCCGCTCAGCCGCTCACAGGATTCTGGTTTTCAAGTCACGCACAGGTCACCTTCTGAGGGATGCTGATCCTATCGCGCCTGCGGCGCGCGCGCGCGCACGCGGCTGCGCCAGCGCGTGAGGATTGGATATAAAGAGGCACTTTCTATGAAAAACCTATAGAAAAATAAATTTCAACATGAGATCAAATTAAAAGAGATAATGATCATTTCGTTTCTTAGAGACATTTTTATTTTTGCATTAATTCAATTGCTTTTTGTATTTTGTGCTCAGGGGTGAAAACAGAAGAAAACATAACAATAAAGAATGACAAGCAATATTAAAAAATAATTATGGCGATTTTAATACTCATATGCTAAAAAAGCTACAACACAATCATTATATAGCATGTTTGATAATTTAGGGGATGCTTTCAAGTGAAGTTAGAAAAACTCACTTTAACAGATAACTATAGGTAAATTAGTTTGAATACAAAAAAGGAGGGGGGGTTACCTCGCTTTAAAATAACCATATTTCGAGTTAAAAATGATCAAATTATTGCAAAAAAAAATCTTATAAAACACGTTGGTTTGTGGTTTGTCAAATTTAACAATATGGCTAATTGTTGGGTTCACTGTGCTGATAAAAAATAAATGTCTTCCCCCAAGTGTGCGGTCTATATTTTCAGAACAATCTTTTTTTTTTTTTTAATTAGCGTATTAATATTAAAGCTGACGGTGATGCGGTCCCACCGGCTGCTGCAGTTTTAGCTGATTGAGCCAATCAGAGCAGACTACCCGCTGTGTCTGAAAGACCACGCGCCAAAACAAACGTGTTTTTACTTTATCCTCATCACCTAAAAAACCACGAGGTGCCTGATACCACATTTTTATGCAGACACCGTTAAATCGGCACACATCCTGATTCTGTGGCGATGCCGAGCACATATTTCTTTTCAGTCTCCTCAAACAAAATGAGCCCCCCTGCTAGTCTGGCGACAGCCGCCCCCCTCCTCTAAACCGCCAGTGGAATTTTTCTCCCCCCCCCCTCCCCCCCCCCCCAAAACACCCCCAAATCACCGCGGGGACGCATTCATCCTGCCTGTCAGCCCGGGAAAGGTGAGGGAGATGAATGAGAAATAAAAGTTCACCGAGAGATGCATTTGACTGACTTACAGACTTATTCATCCCAACAGCGTCCGTTTCTTCTTCACCCAGCCGCACGAGCTCCTTTTATCTCCGAGCTTTCTGATGCATTCATCATCGTCTGCCGGCGTGCTTTCACATTTGGACTCTATTTCTCACAGCGAGCTGCTGCTCTGCAGCTGTCCAACGAGGATAAACGGTGTTTCTGCGTTAGTGTGGACTCTCGGGAAAAAAAGGAAAGTCAACTGGTTGTTTCTCTTGTCACCTTGACTTTTACAAGGCCACATAAACACCAAACCCAGAGGAGGGATGGAGATATTTATGCCAAATGGGCCGAACCAAGTTATGCCCGTGCTTTTGGTTTTGCAGTGTAACATTTTCACATTTCGATCATTCATCTTTGCAGGAAATAGACAGATACACTGAGTAATTTCCCGTTTTATATATTTTCATGACAGGTTATGGCAGCCTCCCCGGTCTGTGTCAGTCTGTAAAAATAAAGACACGTAATCTCGTCTAACTATATATCGAAACAGGCATTAATCAGAGTAAGCAAATTTCAGGAAAAAAAAAAAGGTGGGAAGAAACATTTGTGGTCACACAGGTTCACCTGCCAAACCTAAGCCCCCGTGGGCTGAGTGTGAATGGCATCTTGAAGCTTAAACGACCAAGAGGCATTGTTACTTAGTGGCAGCAAAGTGCCCAGATCTGCCTGATTGCGCTAATTGCTCTGAAACGTGATACATTATCCATAATTACAGAGACCTTGGGCCTGACTTTCGGCTGCTCCTTTCATCCCATATCTGTGCAAAGCGTTTCAACTAAAAAAAATATTATAAAAATAGATAAAGCAAATAATATTGAAGGCTCATCACTGGTCACAAGATGAAATATCACATCTCCACGGTGTTTTGCTGACAAAGGCTGCAAGAGCGTTTTAATTTGTCCCCAAATGGAAGTTTTGGGGAATTTATACTCACACGTGCGATGCCAGTGCTCCCAGACAAAAGTCGTTCACATGCTCCGAGAGCAAACATTTCCCTAGAAAATGTCGAAATGTTGACATCGACTGTGCCTTTTTATGTCTTTACAGTCTAAATTGACAGAACCCCCATGAAAAGGGTTAAGACAACTTTGAGCGGAGGCAACAATGGGCCTTTGTCTGCAGTCCCTGCTTCCTGGCTGAGAATCAAAGGTAGTTTATGAAGTTAAATAAAGGCCCAGTGGGCCTCTACAGTTAAAGAGCAAAAAACAAACTCAAAACCTCATTTGTTGCCTCGGGATTGAAATAAATCGCCACGGTAATAGTCTTCTCCACTGCATGTATTTTCCCCCCCAGAAAAAGCAAATAAACAGACAAATACAGGTTTACGTAAATCAGATTAAACGAAAATATTCATGTGAGGTTATATTTTATGGATACGTATGTTCCGGGAGATTATGATTTACCCATCAATTTCTGATAAATATTTTTGTAAAGCCCAGTCTGACCGGTGTGTGACAGAGTGCCCATCCACGGACACTTACAGCCTCTCGTGTGTCTCTCCTAAGTTTTTACGCACGCCGGTGCAACAAGTTGGTACTGGAGTGCAGGTTAAGTGTTTGAAACCCTCAGCAGAATTGACTTTAGTCGAACGTGGGAGCCCGGGGGACTTCGATTACTTCAAAGCATTTTTCAAGGTTCGAGGTTTAAGTGTTTCCAAACGCAGAGCAGCCACAGAGCATCCATTACCTGTGAGCGCAGGAGCAGTGGAGGAAACGCTAACTGTAAATGCCTGTTCGAATGCAAAACGATGAACACTTCAAGCGGATTATCTGATGTTCCAAACCTTCTAAAGAATTGATTTATGTGTCCTTCCACCTGCTTTTAGAGCTTGTTTAGCCGATTACCACCAATAACTAATCAATAATTGACAAATAAATTATCTGGAGTCTTTGGTGAAATATTTATCGTGCCAACCCTGGGCAGACTGCTAATTATTTACCATATCAAGTTTATCTTTATCGTCACGCAAAACAGGTTTTGGTTGACCGCCTCCTGAATAAACCAGTGTGTCACCTTGAGTTGAAATGGCACTTTACGCGAAGGAAGTCATTTAACATCTTATCCAGCCGCAGGTATTTATGAGGCACTGTTTCCAAAAAGAAATGTATTCTTGGTCTTGGAGAGTGGATTAATTATTTCTATACAGCAGCCTGAGCCAGTCTGGGCAGCTCAGGAGTCCCAACAGCGGCTCCGCTCAGCCGTTCCCGGGGTGTGTGTCATGTGTTTCTTAGGAAACACTTGCTCCCAAAAATCCTTTTCAGCGCGTGGACTTGAAGAAGCCGCTTTGACCTTTTTCGTTGTAGGAGCCTATCCTCCATTACCATAGCGCTTATTTAAAAAGACAGAAATAGCGTGCAATCAGCTGAGAAAAGGCTAATTTTTCAGGCTGAATGCCTCTGTGTCCCAGGGCTAGGGCGGGTAGAGGAGGAGGCGGTGCGGGTCTGACTTTTTCAATAGTCTCCCCAAAGTGGAGCCTTTTGATCCGACCGCTGCTGGCGCCTAAAAACAACACAACTTGTCTGCCCATTAAAGAGACGGACAAATCGTGACAGATTGTTTATTTTTGGCAATTAGCGACGCAGACGCCAAAACTTGCCGCAAACAACTGCATTTAATCCAACATTTCTGGGACCCAAAAGCGTTTTATTTATCAATCCGCAAAGCAATCATACAGCAAGGCAGTCAAACATATATATGCGGTGGCATATTTTCCATAGGCGACAACACCAATAAAGAAATACCTTTTTGTAGATGCTAGAGATAATGAGAGGGCGCACAGCTCTGAGCAGGTAAATCAATGACAGTCCTGAGTCACATCCCCTCCTGGCTTCACGCTGCCTCCTCCCCATTGCTCCGACTCCACATAAATTTTGACTTTAATGGATGTAGTCAAAGGGGGAAAATCCTGTATTCCCTCCCCCAAGCCCAATAATTACCCCTAAATGACCGCAGAGGCCTGTGTGTTTCAATCTGATTAGAGCCCCGCAGCCATCAATAAACAGCGCACCGCGAGGGCTTCGTCACAGAAGGTTTGGGGGGGGTGCTTTCTAAAGTCATCCGGGTTGATCGACTCATAGGGTTCCCGACAGTAAAGTAAATGCAGCCCCAATTATGTCAAAGTCGGTTAAAGAAAATCAGTGTTCGCTTTGGATTAAAACACCATTACTGAGCTCTTCTTTTACGCAACGTTGGCTCATTAAGTGTTTGTTTTCTTTTTTATTTTGCTGCCTCAAGTATGTTGCTATAAAAAAAAAAAGTAACTATTGTTAAACTTTTTTTTTTTTTCCGGCTGGCGGAGTCCAGCCTCCCTGGGCTCTGATTGGCCGCCTCCCCCCTCTACGTCTGCCTTATTAAAGGCGCGCGCTCCAATTTGGCCGCATAAACATGAGGATACCGTCCCACTGAGCGCAGCAGCTCTATACCAGCTCTCTCCCCCCCCCCCACGGTTCCAGGCAGAGCTATCGAGTCGCTCCCCCGGCGCCAGTCGGACCTGTATGGCCCCATCGACCGCCATGTCGGCCCTGAGTGCTGCTCTGAAAAGCGAAGACCTCTCCCCTCGCACCATCCTCATCCACGGCAGCGAAATGCAGACCAGCCTGAGCCCCGCGGAGGAAACGGGCAAGCCCAAAGTCGCCATTCTCCCCTTCAGCGTGGAGGCGCTGATGGCCGATCGGAAGCCCAGCAGAGAGGTTCCGTCTCCGGACGCGGCGGCCGGGACGTCCCAGGTTCTGCAGGGGAAGGGCGCGCGCATGGGCTCTTTCGGAGGTCTGGACACTTCCGTCCCCGCTCTGCCCATGAGCACTCCGTTTTCAGTGGGCGAGATAATGAACATGTCAGAGGAGGCGCTGATCAAACCTGAGAGCCCGGACGGTAAAGAGAGGACTTCATGGATACAGAATCCACGTTTTTCTCCCACGCCGCCAAGTAAGTGAAGAAGTTAATATTTGGATCAAATATTACATTTAAGCCTGCTGTTCTGGGTAAATGCTGACTGCTACTTTACTGTAGAGTAATGGGTATAGATAGTTTGTCAGTGTTTTTATGTCGGTGATCGTGGCTCTCCAGGTCTGGGCTTTAAACTGAGGCGTTTTGGTGTTTTTGTTTTTCTTCTCAGGGCGACTGAGTCCTCCTGCCTGTCCGCTGCGCAAACACAAGACCAACAGAAAGCCCCGGACCCCCTTCACCACGTCCCAGCTCCTGGCCCTGGAGAGAAAGTTCCGGCAGAAGCAGTACCTGTCCATCGCCGAGCGCGCGGAGTTCTCCAGCTCCCTCAACCTCACAGAGACCCAGGTCAAGATCTGGTTCCAGAACCGGAGGGCCAAGGCCAAGCGCCTGCAGGAGGCAGAGCTGGAGAAACTGAAAATGGCAGCCAAGCCGATGCTGCCGCCGGCCTTCGGGATTTCCTTTCCCCTCGGTGCTCACGTGCCCGCGTCCTACGCGGGCTCGCACCCGTTCCAGAGGCACTCTCTGCCCGTGTCTCCGGTGGGACTGTACGCCGCGCACGTGGGATACAGCATGTACCATCTGGCCTGACCGGGACACTGGACAGGAGGGGGTTTGGACTACGCTCCGGGGGCCCCGGGAGGTTCAGGGGCACGCGGGGCCGGACCAGCTCTAGACCCGGCCCTAAAGACGCGTCCTGGCGGGGAGGTCAGTGTCACATCTGGTCAGAGGGCCAAGGCCTCCTAACGGACCCCCCTTCTGAGGGAACCTTGAAGTTTATCCGCCTCTACTGACCCCTCTAGTAAGTTCACACTCCGCAAAAAAAAAAGAAAAGAACCCGCAGCCTTATCAGTCATTTAATCTGAAGTCTTAAATATGGAATGTAAAACAAACGAAAGTATTATTTCAGAGAAACAAGATGACCGGGGAGACTAAATTACTTTAAGATGGAGTTTTTTTTGTTGCGGACAGAGGGCCTGTAGCGTCTGGATAAACCCAGAATGGAGAGTAGAGGAGGGTCAGTGAGCGGTGCGTCCGGCTGCCCGCTGACCCTCACGGCTGCCCACAGCAGCTGAAAGGTGACAGGGCCTTTAGATTGTGGTTATTTTCTTTTACATTTAAGCACCAACAACTTCAGTTGGGCTCTGAGGTTCTTCAGCGGGCCGTTGTCAGTCTGTCAAAGCCCTACTTTCTCGCTATTTTTTATTGTTTTTTTTCTGAATTCATATGAATGCGAGACCACGGTTGGTTAGTAAATCAGTGTCAAACGATGCTCTTTGTGAACCCGAGAACCACAGCATTTGTTTTTTTACAACAGCACTGTCTGTTGTCAGATTGATTCCCTTCGGAAGGGAAAAATATGTACTGTAAAATAATGTATATTTGAAGAATATCCTCATTTATATTATGAATATATTTGTGACATAACTTAACAATAAATTGTTTATTCTTTTTCATGAAGAACTTGTTCGTTTTGATTGACATTTGCTGTGTTTTTTTATTTATTAAATCCACGGGTCAAAGTGTGTTTTAAAAGATATTTCACACGAAGTGAAACTTCATTAATTTGTCATGAGGTTTAGCCCTTTTTAAAAATAGTTTCTTGATCATCTGGAGGAAAATAACAATTGGATAGAAGCTCAAAGGTGGGTAGTATCCAATAGACACAAAAACTAAGATGAGCAGATGACACTCTCACGGGGGAACGGGTTCCATGCCCCCCCCCCCCCCCCTCCACGGTAAGAAGGTCTCAGCCTGCCTCTTCAACGCTGTGAACCTAAAGGTGTCACGTGTAATTTGTCGGAACGCATCTCTCCAGCTGTCACCTATTGCTTTGAGACGACTAACCCAGATTCTCTTGGCGCCAGAAGAGTTTAAAGGGTGGAGATGGGGTGTGGGGGGGGGGGGGGGGTTAAAGCTGCTGGGCTGACTTCAAAACGCGCCGATAAATATTGGAGATTGCCTTTCTGTGCAAAATTGCTCGTAAACAACCCACTGGAGTGTGATTAGGTGTGTTTAGGGTGTAAAATGAGCCCGGTGACACTCAGGGGCGCGCGGGTTTGGAGCCGTGCGCAGCCGCAACAATAACAGCGCCAAAACAGAAACACCCGCACTTAAACCTGAGCCGTTTTCTGCCATCAGGAGGACTTAAACAGGAGAGCGATCAGATAGAGGGGAAGGGGGGGGGGGAATTACTGGCCTCTCCACGGCGGTAGTTTTAAAGGCTTTCTCCGGACTTCCCTGCCATTCAGGCAGGGGTTAAACTGGAGTAAAATAATTGCTGTAATGAGCAAAGGCAATCTGCCGCAGACAGAGGCCGGCTCCAGCGAGGCTGTAGCTCCAGGCAAGGCGGAACTTTTATCATTCCTAAAATGTCAGCGGGGGAATGGGACGGGCGGCCCTTCTGCTCCTCCCGTCCCCTCCCGGCCCGGAACAGCCCGGAACGGCCCGCCAGACCCCCGTCCGTCCGTCCGGCGGCTTTAGAGCGAGTCCCAGTTCCCTTTTGCTCTCTCCTTCAGACAATATCCGTTCTATCTTGTCCACCGAGCATGAATTAATACATAATCCCCAACAATAAGTTGAAATCACACGCATGAACGCTCGATCTGAAAGGAAGAGAAACTTGACACAAAGGAGCCAAAGGGGATCAGTCCATTCTTCTTAACTCTTTCATTCTTTTGTCCTCCGCTCTCGATCTAGCCCGGGGCCAAAACAGGAAAACAAAAGTCACTTGTTTATGTCATCCAAGAGATCACAGGAGGTTTTCTGACTCCGCAGTAAAACCTCTTGATCCCCATGAGAGGCAAATGGGTTATTAGCATGGATAAAAGATTATGAAAGGAGAGGCCTCTGACCTTTGTTCTCTGGTCGTTACTGAGGGCATGGCGCACGTAATGGGACGCTTTAAGCCAATAAAAAAGAAAAGAAAAAACGTTACAAAAACATATAAAATACTATTTTTCATACCTCCACAGACATCACTAACTAAGGTTTGCATTAGCGACATTTAGGGGGGTTTACCTGCACCAAAAGCCTGAAGAATAAAGCATTAAATGAAATACTTTTCACTCAGATTTAGAAACGTTAGAAGACCATTTGGACATTTAACTTATATTTGTTTTTTCCAAATAAATAAAATGATGTTTTACTCCTCACAGAGAAAGACACAAACAAAAAAATAAAATAAATAAAAAAGATTTTTAAAGACAAGATCTGGGTTAATCAACCTTTGTTGATTGTTGCTCTGACTAATATGGGAATAATATCCAAAACAATAATAATACAATCAGATTGACTTTTTTAAATAATTGGTTGTTTAAATAACTGATCAGTCAGAAACAACACAACTATACCCCAGCTCACAGAAGGTTAAACATTAATTAAGGCAGACTCCTTTTTGACAAAACAAACAAAAAAAACAAACAAACAATCAGAAACAAACAAAAAGCTGCCAGGTTTGCTCATGGAAGCCTTCTTAGGGGATCTACTCTTTACCTTTTTATTGTTGTTCATTCATGATCGACAATCATTAGGATCTACAGACATATTTATTTCCATCATCTACTGTGTTTTGGGCATTATGGAAACTCTGTGTTCTATTTGAAAAATCTGAAGATTCTTCTACATTAAACGAGAGACCTCGGTGACCATCTGACCTGACCGTCCCACGCGCTGTGGAGACATAATTCACACGTGTTCAAAAGGAATGGCAAAGCACCTATTAGAGAAATCTCCTGTTGACTTCGTCCACATTATTTAAACATTATTCAGACATGTGAACAGTGGCACAATAAAGAGTCGAATAATGACTCTTACTCTCTTGGTGCTATTGGATAAAAAAGATTACCTTTATCATCATCTTGAAGATGTCGGAGAGAGTAATATTAAGAAATAGAAAACAACAAACCTCTCGCGTCAGTGTTTCCCCCCCAAATCATGGAGGACAAGTCAGTATGTAGCAGAGGATACGGTTGGAGCTGCATTATTGACTTGGACTGCTTCGGAAACAGGCTTCAGGGCATCATGCTGCGAAGAAAGAGGGTGAAAACAACAATGATTATAACATTCCCTACGGCTTTTTTTTTTTCTTCTATCGGTGTATTTTATTAGGTTTATCATTGCTCTCTGTATCATTTCCAAAAGTTAAACTCAAACATTTGAAGAAACCAGGAGGAGCTGTCATCGTGGATGGTGTGGAGTTCGGAGCAATAATGCCAGATGGCCACAAGGGGGCAGCACTGTCCTGTCCTGCAGTGGTCAGGAAAGGTCTGCGTGTCCTGCACGCGTCACGTGACCTAAGCATCCCAACACCAAAGGAGCCATACACAACAACAACGTTAAAATATCCAACAATCAGCTCGGTATTGAACCAACAATCGTATCAGAAGTCCAACTTTCCAGAGGGTGTTACTTCGACGTTTAAAAACACGGAGCAGCTTTATAAAATGTATTTACAGCAGACTGGGGAAAAGTAGTTGAAGTTTTTACCAAAGCCTGTGTCCTCCCCCAAGTCTGCTGAGCAGCATAATTATTACAAATTGCGCATCGAGTGTTGCCAGTCGTCCAATTGAAATGAAGGGGGAAACGTTCTCTTATGCGCACTAATGAGGCAGCATTTCTTTTAAAATGCAATAAAAGCGCTAAATGTGATGGAAAATTGCCTGAAAACCCCATAAACTCATCGGAATCACAAACTGTATCGCCGCTCCTTTAATTTAAATGGGTTTGTGATGTGTTCTTTACAAGGGAATTTATTTCAACAAAGCAGAGAATGATTACTGTCACCCCTCGGGTAGAGATGTTTTTATTGTGCAGCATTTAAACGTTTTGGGTGCAGCGTCACTGAACATAAAATGCTTAAATTAGCCGGCCTCCCGTGGTTTAAACGCTGTCCGCTCGTTTTGCCTTAAAAGACGGTGCGTTGCGCGCTCCTATAATTATGATTAATGAGAACGGCAATTAGGCTTTATAACCCCACTGTGGGCCGATTTCCCAACAAGCCACATGCTGCTGACTTACAATTTCGACTTTGCAGGGTCAGTTAATTACCTTTGAGGGGCTCACAGGCAAGACCTTGATTCTTGGCGCAAAGAGAAATGCGGGAGCCAAACTGAAATTAAACAGCAAATTGTTTTTCGGTTATAAAATGAGCAGAATTACGCACTGGACCGATGAGAATTTTTTTTACACTCATTTTACGGTTTAAAAAGTGTAATAAAAAGACACCTGGATGATGTCACATAAGCGTGGATGTTGGTGTAAAGCCCAAAGCTTTGCGGAAAATGAGCGGCATGATCAGCAATCCTTGCTTAAAACTGCTTGCTTATGCAGGTAAAAGCACATTGGATCTCACGTGGAGACATTTCGCGGCGACAGAAAAAGAATGTTTAAACCATAAATCACTCTAACGCTGTCATTTAACTCAAAGTAGCTCCATGTAGTGATGAAATGATGAACACATTCCGCAAATGAACTTTGAACTTAACCTCTTCTCCAAATCCCTCGGCCCTAAAAAATTGCATTGAAAACAAACTTGAAAACTGCATTGATATTTGGCACTAGCGAATAAAAAGGACAGTCACACACTTGTGTTGGCGCGTGGCACCTGGTCCAGTAGCGCCACCTTATGGACGCAGGCATTTTCACAAGCATGGCTTATCTGCAGTAATCTGTAGGATCAGCAAAGTGAGACTATCAATCTTTCGCCCCTGTGACATTTTCAGTGTCTGTCATTATGGACGCTGTTGTCAGGCAGCGCAGTCATTCTTTTTATGGGCCAACAGCTTGTCAAACATGTTCTGGCTGCACGCACCGCAGAGCTGCAGCACGTGGACCCGGGCCAGGCCGGGTGGATGTGCACTGGAACATGTTACATCACAGATACAAAGAACTGATCATCAGAGGTGGCAAATGCGGTCATGACTGCATCAGAGTACTAATATTAACATGACCAAGCTAAAGAGCTGTTTTAACTCTGCTGGATCAGTTCTGGTAAAGCCCAAATTGGAATAATGAGAGTAGGTTCCTATCAGGCCCCTGTCTGTGATCAGATCTCACCTGGACTGATGAATGGATTTGTATCAATGTAGTCATATAACCTTTCCAAAGTCAAAAGAGGCTCAAATAAGTCACTGAAAGTCAACAATTGGCACGACATCTATATCTGTGATGGCTCTATGTGCTGTGTAACCCTGTATGGAAGAAATTTCTATTTACATTCATCTGGTTCGTCAGTTTGTACACCCACAAGAAAATGAAGTTGCAAACACTCTGGACACAAGATGGTTTCAGCAACAGGGGGCAGCAAAGTCCATGATTCAGTGTGGTCAAATCTGCCTGCATGTTCTCTCAGTGGAATTAAAATAATAGCAACTGTGTTATAAATGGAGATACATGGTGGTTGGATATGGTGGATAAGGTGGTCTCTGTGTTTCTTCCTTCACTATAAGCAGTAAGGTTAATAACCACCTTCTGCAGAGGCCATGGATGATCTAACTGAATTCATTTAAATGGTTATCAAATAGTATTTCATGATCATTATACAAATGTTTTGTAGTGTACAACCTCAAGAAATAAATGTTATTGTGTGTAATATTTTTTGGATCACTGATAAAGGTCAAGAAAAAAATAAAAAAACAACAGGAGAATTGATACAAAAACAAAAGTTTTATTAAACACACATATATATGTATATGTAATAAATTGTAAGTAGGTTACACATACAAAGGATTATACTTCTGACATGTTTGAGTATGGGTACCCTTACTTCATATTCACGCATACAAACACAAAAATCTATCCAACTTCAGGACAAACATCAAAAACATCACAACTCCTCGGGGAACATGGTGTTCAGCTGAGACTGGAGACGCCATGCTTAGGACTTTCATTACTTACATAACTTTTTAACCACAATGTTCGACCCCTCAGATGTCTGCAGGATGCCATAAAGCGCTTCTTTAAGACACGTTAGTTACGGAAATGCAACATATTTCTCTTAATGGCCCAGGATCCTTTGATCAGGCCGGCTAAGCAAGCAGCGGTTAAGCCCCGCTCACAAGCATCTCTTATTGGTTTATTATTACAAGGTTTTCATCGGCATGGTTGGCATTCAGCTCATTTCCTGTGGAAAGTTCTGCACTTCTCGCTGGAATGTAAGCACACATGTCCCCCTGACATGAATCTGTAGTTGGGGCACAGCCAGCATGGGTATAGGACAAGAATCAGCATTGTGCGCCAAAAAGCCACATAAAACTTACGCTGCACCTGAACCGGCCGAAGCTTTGCTGGGAAATACTACATGCTCTACTGGTTCTACGTTTTGGTCACTACGGATTTGCTATGAATACGGCGGCTCATCTCTCCTCCTGCAGCAGCTGCAGCCGGTCGTCTCCGTAGTGAGGGCTGCTGTGTCCAGTATCAATCGCGTTGCAGTCGTCTGTGAAGAACACCAAATCCTGCCAACGACAAGGAAACACAAGCCTGTTTCTGGACAAGCTGCTCCAGCAACAATAAAAACCAAACAGAGCAGGGGGGGCACTCACCCGAAAGCAAACCCTGGTGATGATGGTGTAGAGGTTCTGCATTTTACGCTTCAGCATCACCATTCTGGGCCGCTCCCTGCAGGGCTGGTTGGGATGGTTCAGTACCACGTAGAGAAAGTCCCGGAGCTTGTTGGTGATGCATGAGTTCTATATGGATCAACAAGAGGCTGCTTACAGGAAAGAATCAGGCATCTCCTTTCTGCTGGAGAACGGCTTCTTCATGGTACACACATGGTACACTCAGACGCTCAACTGACTAAAGGCTGGATGACATCGAGTAGTTTTGGGAGATCAAATGGATTGGTTTTACTCAGTGTGCAATCAGAGGTCTTAATTTGTTAAAACCAATTAAAATCACTAACTTTCACACCACAAATCCTGTAAGTAGCTAAACTGCATAGAAAAGTCGAACGCATACTCTCCCACTCACCAGACATACTCACCAATAGCTTTGTTTTCCCATATCATACAGAAAATATGAGCATTCGGACTTACATGCACATCCAGGAAGATCGTCGGTAGAACCTCAGCACACGTTTTCTGCATCCCGACAAACACAAGATCGTTACAACACACCGCGACTCACACTCCGGAGGGAGAGAACTGACAAAAGTTTTTTTTAGTTAGGCGGCTTACGGTGCGGTGGTAGTTGTGGATCTTGTCCAGCAGAGTCATGAGCTCCTTGCTCAGGCTGAGCGCTCTGGAGTAGCAGGTTGGAGGCGCGCAGTCCGCCCGGAGCACCAGACCCAGCGAGAACAGGAGCGCAGCCAGTCCCAGCGCCATGTCGGCCAGCCTCTGAGCAAACCACTGCAGCCAGAGGCGAGGGCAGGCCTTCTACAGGCACCAAGGGGGCCTGGCCGCGTTTTAAATGATGGAGGGGCAGGAGGGTGGGTGTGGGGGGGGTGGGGTTGGGGTGACGTGGAAGCGTGGAAGAGCACAGCACAAAAGCTCCAAATACGCACCATGATTGATTTTTATTCCACAGACAGCACTCCCAGTTGTTCCGAGCAGGTGCCGCAATTATTCATCATAAAGCAAACACACAAATACAAACCAGGCAAACTAAGTCTTCAATCATTGGATTAAGCGAGTAAGTTGTGCCACATAAAGGTAATCCATTCTCAGCATGTGATCCATTGAATAGGTTTAAAGAGGCCCATATATGAAACAGTATGAAGGAAAAAAACTGATCAGGTCTGGAAAAACCTTTATGAAAGCTTTAGCCAGTAAGTCAAATATCCATGCTGAACCTTTCAACAGTGATTAAATATGTTTATTAAGAATCTGAAGTAACGACATGACATGGAGACGGAAAAGTTTGAAGTCAGCTGCCTTTACCTGAAACAAAGCCAGATGCTACACACACTTTGAAAAGGTCAGAAATGTAGTGCTTTTGCTACAGAATAAAAGTGTCGATTTATTTTGGACTATCGTATGTCACATATCATTATAAAATGCAATAAAAAAGACAAAAAATGAACATCTCATGGAAGTGTTGCTGGAGCCACTGAGCCTTTCTTCAGATTGAGAAAATTTCTTTTCTTTTTTCTCTTAGAGACGTCTACTCTGTCACATGACTCAGGCAGATCCCGGAACACAAAAAGCCGCTCCGCGGTGGCAGGGCTGGTGCAGGCAGAGGCTGGAGTCACGTTTTGCTCTGCTGTGCTGTTGGGTTCTGCCCTGGCCGTGTCCGGCCCGGGGCTCTGCAGCGGTCTGACGGCCATGGCGGCTTCAGAAAGAGGCTGCTGCGCTTTGATGAGTCTGGTCTGCTTTCCTTTGTCCTCAGCTAGCGATGGAGCGGCACCTCTTGGAAGAAGAGGGTGCGATCGGGGGAGCAGTTTTTCCATTAGGCTTTGCCTCTTTTGCTGGAGTCTGGGAGATTTATAGGACAAAGAAGCTGTTGTTAATGGAATTGGAGTGTTTCGAGTGCTTACCTCATGCACGTCACTGCAGCCAAACCACAAAACGCTGGGGAAAGGTGTGCTTCACTTCAATTTGGGATTTGTCAGTAATGTTGGTGACCATTGCCCTACAAATTAGCCTTTGGGGGTAGAGTTGAACTTTCAGCAAATAGCAGAAGAAAAGGCCAGAGAGAGCAACTGCTGAACTGACCTCTCTGCTTCCGCTGTACCACCGGGCATGCTGGGCGGGTTACTCTGCAGCACATCTGTCCTCAGCCTGAGAGGAAGGTCCCTGCTCTGCTCCCCCGCACACCTGGTCAAAGAGCCATCAGCACAGTCCCACTGATTACACAGCTATAAATGCCAACTTCCTCAGAAAAGATTTTAGATAAAAGTACCGAGTGTGCCAATTCAGAAATGAAGCCAACATGTTGAGTCCAGAGGGAGAGGAAAGAGGAGCTCAGACAGAATGTATGTACGGGTTTATTCTTTGAGACATTAATGTCTGTAGCAGTTATAGACCCAAAGCGTAGGTTGTGATCAATTGCAAATCTCAACCAGCTAAAGTATGGAAGGATGGAAGGTGAACTAAAGGTTATTGATAATGATTCTGGAAATCAGGCAACTTAAAATATGACCTGATATTCAACCCCATCGCAGTTCATATTTTTGGGGATTGTAAATTGCCCTCCATGAGTCTTTGATATAAGCTACTTACTTTAAAGGCACTGAAAACAAATTATTCTTATTTTCACCCCATCCAACTCTTAAGAACACACAGCTGGTAATGAAATATTGCATCTCTTATAACAGACCACAGATAAACAAAAAAAAAACTGGTATTTTACAGTGGCATAAATCTACATGGTCAGAAGATTTCCATCTTTTTTAATCACGAAACAATCAATGACTTTACAATATGTAGAATCCATACTACTGCAGACCCTGAAGCTTTCTAATAACCTGGATTCTCTGAAGGATATTTGAAACAGTGGTTAAATCCTCTGCAGCCCAAAGGACAAACCACTGCTAAAAAAGACTTTAAAAGCCCACATGTGTTGCATATTGTTCCACACAGAGCACTTTGGTTCCCTTGTACTTCAGCCAGACAGCACGATTCCTACGCGACCTCATGTTTGAGACATTATTCATCAGGAAAGTAATCCAAGCTCAGCAGGAGACAGAAGCGTGTTCCAGTGAATCAGGAAGTGAGGGAAATTAAATGATGAGCAAAATGATTTATCTCTCCATCTTGGCTCGGGGGAGGAGGACCCTTGTGGAGCAACATTCAAACAGAATTTGTTATTTAAACTGAATACAATATTCAGAGATGGCTGCTGTTTTATTTTAATGAGGCCTTTCATTTAGATAAATACACCGTTATACTACAGAAGTAAAGTTGTAGTAACTTTAAAACATCTGTAGACAGGAAACAGTCTTCTGCTATCATCACCACAGTTAATGGGATATTTCAGGGCTGTGAAGTCTGGGACTTGGCATGAGATTAGAGTAAGCAAAGTACCAGCGGTGAAGTTTTGGGGATAAGAGAAAGGGAATTAATTCTTTTTTTTTTTTAAAGCACCGCCTAATGATGCAGTATTGGAAATGTTGAGATCTGAGCTGTTTGGCACCCTGTCCAGTGTTGCTAGGTTTCATGCTTTTTGCTGCACATACACTATGAGGGGAGAAAAAAAAGGCCAAGAGGAAGGATTGGAGAATAAATAGCTTGTTAATCGTATCAGTATGTCAGAAAAAGTTCAAGAACAGCTGCGCTGGAGAAAGCTTCCCCTCTCATAAATCAGAAAAATCCACATAACGTGACCCAACATTGTATGAATATGTCATATAAAATCTATACTTATGAGAGATTTCAACTGCATTTGCCCGTAAAACCCGGGTTCTTACCCAGAGGGCTCGTGCTCTCTAGAGGCGGCACCAGGATGTTGTTTGGGGCAGAGGGTGTCCGTGATTGAGAGGAGCTCACTTTCCGGCAGGGTTGGCAGTAGGAGGCGCAGGGCTTCCAGGACGACTTCGATGGACACCTGACTCTGTTTGACCAGCTGAGATACAAGCTCTAGATCCTGAGACAAAGAGAAGAAGGAAACTTCAAGTATAGACTTGACTCTAAAACACGGCGCAGCTGGAGGGTTTCGGTTATTTGTATTGTGTAAATGATAATGCCAAAAAAAGCACTTAAAAGGAAATCAGACCTGGTCACAGTTTTCATAAAGTCTCTTGAGCTCCATTTGCTCCTTTAAATCTTCTTTGCCTTGATTGTTGGCAGTCATAAGTTGAAAACTGAAAACATCAGAGTTTCCACACGTGAAAATTCAATGACCTCTGTAAACCCAGAAAACAATCTCTATCACTCCCCACATATAACAGGCTAGGAAACCAACCTCTCCGCCATCAGTGTGATGACCTGCTCACACTTGTGGAGTGCCTCATGGAGGATGGAAGCCATCCTGCAATCAGACTGCAGCTGAAACACAACTCCCCTCTGACTGTCCTCCTCTCCCTCAGGGATGTCCTGGTGGATTTTGCTTAATGCTCTTCCAGGCTCAGATGTTTGCTGGCTGTCCAACTCTGTCCTCTCCTTCTGAAGTTGTTCCTCTGCTTCCTCCAAGCCCTGCCATGACAGTCAAGTTAACCTCTCAATAACATTTAACTCCTAACCGTCTAAATGAAGCAGGACTGAAGGTAACACAAGCTAACCCCTACTTACTAAGCAGTGGCTGTGTATACTCAGAGTCATGTCCTGTTCCTCCAGCTTTTCTCTCTCTCTGAGCTGCTGAATCAGCAGGCTTTGTAGCGTGAGCATGGCTTTGGAAGTCTCCAGAACCTTGCTCCATTTCTCCGCCTTTTGGTACTGGATTGCAGCCATTTGAATGGCCAGGCTGTCAGCCTGAGAGCGCAGATCGTCTTCTCTCTCCCGCTGCATCTCCTCCAGCACCTACCACATTCAAAGGGGCAGACATTCACTTGTTGTCAGGGTTTAGCAGAAGAATTGGATGTATATTGCACCGAATCAACTTATAGCAAAGGTAGCTGAAACAAAAAGGGGACTAGCCCACCTCATTCATCATACCACTCTCCATCTCCTTCTCTTTCTCAAACAGCTGAATCCTGTCCTGCAGCCTTTTCTGGAAAAGCAAAAGGTCAGATGTGTCTGCTTTCTTCCTGACTTCTACGGTTTTCCCCTTGGACTGCACATTTGTCTGCAATAAAGCACAATATCCACAATAACTGTTGTAAAAGAATGTGAGAACTCAGAGAGAACAGACACAGGTGTCTCATATGAAGTCTTTTATCAATTGCTATACTGTGTAAGACCTGGCAACCTGAGTAACAACACATTCTGAGAAATATCCCTCTTACTTTTGAATTAGGAGGGGCTATGATATGAGGAATCCTGGTGAATTTCATCTCAACATTATAGGTTAATTCAATATACATATTTTCAGATGGTGAAAGAGGTAAAATTCTGTCTTTTCTCAGGAGTATCTGTCACTACAGCAAGTAGCTCTGACTCTCTGGGAGCACAGAAAAGAGAATTTGTAACGTGTGATGATGGATTCACCATCTGTTCTTCACTCTCTTTTCTCCACGTATCCAGGGCGATGTGTATTTTGGTTCTGGAGACAGCATGAGGGAGCACCAGACAGCGGTCTATCACAGACAGACACTTCTGAAACTCTAGCTCCATCCTCAGCCTCTCATCCTCAGACAGAGTCAGCTGAGATAAACACAAACATCTAACAGAAAGAGAAAGAGAAGAGACCGATGACAACAATAAAAAAAAGAAGATAAACATTCTAAAGCATTTCTTCTTTCCAATTTTCTACCTTCACATGTCCTGCATTTCACAAGAGATGACTGATTCTACTGCCTAACTACCTGAAGAAATCCCTGCAGCGTGCCCTGAGCTCCCTCTGCTCCTGCAGCTCCTTCTCCATGGCTTCCTGCAGAGCCTCCCTGGTGCAGCTCAGGGTGCGTAAGGCGGCCTTGCCCTCCTGGTGAAGCCTTTCCTGGCCCTGCAGGAGAGCGCTGGTCCCTTGCCCCGTGGCCTGTCCTGTTCCCACCTCTGACTCCACCTGCAGCTGGGGGTGTTTCCTTCCTGGAGGCAGGAGTGTTTGGAGAGCCTGTGCTGCAGAGGGCTGGATGGATCTGATGTCAGCTATGGCTCCCTGGATCACACGCATTGCCACCTACAGAACAGACAGGCATGCTCATTTAGCCTTTGAAGATTCTATTTTTACCCATTTCATTACCATGTGTAGAGTCATGTGTGGCACCTTGCGGATGTCTGCGGCTGCCTCCTCGTCCAGGTTGTTGATGAGCTCTGCGAGCTCAAAGCTGTGAGCTGTCAGTAAGTTCTGCCAACAGCGCAGGTGCTGAGCTAACTCGATCTTTTCCTCCACACCCTTGGACATGGCTGACAAATCTCTCTGTCTCTGTTTGTGGACCCTGACCTGGAGACAGTGTGAATAAGGAATTACTAAGGATATCATGTTAATCTACGAATATATTACATAAATGTTTATTACATTTCACAACAGTTGTAGTTTAAAACGAGCACATGACTTTCTTACCATGTCAGAAATGAGCTCCCTTCTCTTCTTAATCAGACTACAGCGCATTGCCCTCCTCTCTTGATTTAGGGTCTCATCCATTCTTTGCCTGACCATCAGGAGCTCTTTCTGGGCTTTCTCTTGCAGCTGGTCTATTTGCTCTGCAGGTATGATGCTCCCTCTGGTGGAGAGGACCACAGCATGCCACATTAAAAACACAAGCACTGTATAACATAACTGTTGCTTAAGTTTAACAAGGAAGTAATTTTTCAAATTAATTCCAGCTGAATGTTGATATTCTTGCTTGCTTCAATCAGCTGGTGGGCACTAGCTTACAAAAAAAAAGACTTCCTGTATTTTGTACATACCTCCTGATGTCTGTGAACCAGCTGTCTAAGTTGCTGGAGGAGCTGGAGAAGGTGTCAGAGATCAGGCTGTTGAGGCTGTGCAGGCTGTGCACCAGGAACTTCCTCTGTGCGCTGCGTTCAGCCAGCACATAACGCTGATTGGCAAGCACTACATCCAGAACGTCCTCCAGCTGGTCCTTGTCAAAAAATGTACAAAAAGAAAATATTAATTTATTTATAATGTAACCAGGGCTGAACGGCAGCATGGTGGTCAGCAAAAAAGTCTCCAGTTCTGCCTTTCTGTGTGGAGTTAGCATGTTCTTCCCAACGTACTCCAGCTTTTGGAGACTCTAAATTGCCCATTGGAGTGAGTGTGAGTGGTTGTTTGTCCGTGTGTGGCCCCGAGATATACAAGTGACCTGTCGAGGGTCTGCGCCCCCCCCCCCTCATCCAATGAAGGATGGGATAGGTTCCATTTCAAGGCAAATTTCTAAAAGGAAGAACATATCAAATACACAATAATCTGAGCCTTGATTGATTACCTGAAAAGTAAAGTACTCCTGTTGCAGATTTTTTGCAGTGTCCTTGTCCAATTCGCCCATCTTAGTTGACTCCTCCAATTCCTCTAAGAAGATTTTGTGCAGCTCCATCCGTCGCCACTCAGTGATCTGCCTCTGGACCTTTGCGGATGCTTCTTCATGGCGGACCAACAGGATACGCTGAAGCCGGTTCTGGCTCAGTTTATGAAATTTCTCCAGGAGGACACTGCACTGGAGGAGCTCCTGGTCACATGACATATGACATGCACAGGTCGGTGATTTACCAGCTACATATGTTCTTTCTTGCTGTGATTTTAAAGCTGTTCTTTTTTCTCTTCCCACTAAACTCCCCACATGCAAAAACATATTTCTTCCAACTACCTGTTGGTCAGCATGTTGACAGAGCAGCTCTGCCTGGGCTTTCTCAGCAGCTTCTCTGCGATGCTCTGCTTCCATTTCTTCTCGAGTCTCCAGATTACATTGACCAGCCAGTGCAGCCATACGGACCCCTCGCTCCTCTTTCAGGCGCCCCTCCATGCCCAGCAGCTGTCCGTGAAGCACACTTAGTAGCCTCTGCTGAGCCTGAGTGCTGGCCTGGCCTTTTGATCTCAGGCCTCCAAGTAAGCAGGACATAACATCTTTGTAAATCTGAATCCGGGTGGCCTCCAAATTATTGGTAGCGTGCAGCAGCGAAGACATTTCCAGGCTTCAGGGATTAAAAGAAAAATAGGGAGTGGGGAAGAAAAAGCCATGTCTGGTTCAGATTTACTACAGTAAACAGGAAAATGAACAAACTAATTATAGCTGGTGACTAATAAAGAGTAAAAAACACAGCATTTAAAAATAAAAACTTGTGGGTTGGTCTACTCACTTCTCCAGAGCCTGGTACATGTTTTGAAGATCCTCCAGCACCATAACATCCACCATCTTATCTTCAAATGTGGCCTCATCTTTGACTGTCTCACTCATGTTACAGTCTGCGTACTCTGGGTCAGGATCGCCTCTGTTCCTCTGAAGCAAAAAAATGCAACCGACAATTGAATGCTAATTTACAATAATATATATGAATTAACAGAGAGACAAGAAAAAATGCCTTTTAAAATGCCAAAATGAAATATGTTAGGTATGTTCACCTCAACAATAAAATGGTTATGTTAAAAAAGGAAAACCAGAAGGAATTAAAAACACATAAACGTATCAACTGGTGTCACCTTCTGCACAAGAAGGTTCAGTCTTGATCCAGGACCAGTCAGGTTCATGCCAAGGAAGCCCAGTGACATCAGCACCAAAGTGACTAAGAAGCCAGCAACAAATCCAGCAAAATGGACTCCATGGTTTGGATAGATCTAGGATGGCAGCCATTAAACCAGTGTCATAAAAGCAAAATATTGAAAAACAACTAACTTGGAACAGTTGTAAAAACAATAATTTAATGATTAATGCCACAGCTCTATTTCCAACAAAGGAACAGTCCAAAGCATACCATGTCAGTAGAATTCACCCTCAGCGTTAGATTAGCTGTTAACGGGCCGAACATACTGACATCATTCTGTGGAGTGAGAAAAAAACAAAACAACGCACAACTGAGCAAAGTGACCAATAAGAAGGACTGACTAGTATGTACGAAAAGCAAATAAATAGACAAATGGTTAAAAATAAATACCTGTGAGGCATTAGAAAAGGTGAGGAAAGCAGGAAGATCAAGGATTTCACTCTTGTGATTCCGTATATGAGCGGTATAATTAACCACAACTTGAGATCCGGCTAAAAAAGGTCAAATGAGTAACATTATATTTAAAAAGGAAGCAAGTACAAAACTTTAAACTGAAACAATGATGATAAAAAATCGTTTCAGTTATTCTAGATGGGAGACATACCCAGCAGTGAGTCGATTGCAAATGTTTGGTAGCCTCGTTCTACCACCCTGCCTTCAGTTTTTAGGGGAACAATTCCAGAAATGGAGTCCCGGATTGCCACCTGAGACAGATTGGTGCCACCCATAGGACTCAAGTTGTGAATCAGCAGGAAGAACGTCAGCTGAGGGGGATTGCTGTCAACCTTCACCTGTAGCCCCATGTGATTACAAATTAATAGAAGGAACAATCCTGAACATGCTACCAAAGCATGTGCACAAAATAAACAGAAATACAATTTCTGCCCGTCATATAAATGTACCTGTGCACACTTGTGAAACTTGACCCCAAATGAAGATGGAGGTGCCACATTCTGAACCTGCAGTCATTAACAACATTTAAGAACGTCTTAATTTTTGTATATTCCTTTAAAAAACTTCAACAGAGCAATACGCAGGATGACCTGGGGCAGGGGGTGACGCGGACCGTGTCTCGTGAGTGTGCTTCTGCTGCCTCGAAGGTGCAAGACGCTTGACACGTAGGTAAATGAGGAGTAAACAGAGTGCCCCCACGGACCAGCAGGGGCTGAGGAGGAGAGTGGACTCCCCCCAAATGACATCATGGGCCCACTGAACTCCATTGCACCTGTCAGGCAAAAACAGGGTGTTTGTAGAGTTTGAAAAATAACTACAAAAACACTACAGTTTCACATTCATATTTACTGAAAGGAATTACTAGTGTACTAAAGATTACTACAACAGGGTGCAGAGTATATTAGAAAACTACTACATTACTGATAATAAAACTTTAGGGGAAGTGACTACAGATTTAAAATAATTCAGATATCAAGTTTATTCATAATTAAGGGAAAGCTCAAACCTTCAATCCTGAGCAAATTCAAGTCTGCTGGTGTCCCTCCTGGGTCATGCTGCTTTGGATGGACAGAACAAGTGCTCTGTCAGTGAAAAAAATGGCATGAGTTATTATAAAAATGTGATATATGGAAATGGACATGACCATAACATCCTACACACAGGCTTAAATTAAAATGCAGCTCCATACCAAGGAGCTACCCGTCTGACTTTTCTTAAAATACAAGCGACAGGCAGGTAAAAAGAAAAAAAAACATTCTTCGAATTTATAAGATAAGAAATCTTGGCTCTTCATAACTGTGCGACTAAATGACTTACCCCATGGTTCCCTGAGTAAGGAGGTGGTGAGGAGTGCCATGATGAACCCAGAGAGGTCCCGTTACGTCCAGCTCTGTCCACAGAGGCACCAAGCACTGCCACACCGTGACAGGAGGAAGGACAGGACAGGGAAGGTGAAAACAACCCACTGACTTCGATATTCAAGAAAAATGACCATATCGTTAGCCTCTCCACGATTAAGTGTCCCCGAAACATTCGTTTAGGCGGTATGGCTACCAGCAGAGACAGCCGCTAGCTAACTGGCTGCATTGTTTCTGCATGGTGCCACTGTTAAAGAAGGATAACATCTCCTCAGATTTTCGTCTGAAACTTCAACTTTAACTACGTCTACATCACGCAGCAACATCCTCCTTGAATTTCCGTTTTTTAGAGACAAACCGTGTATGCCGTTTCACAGATTTTTACGCACACGCACGCACATATTCACCAAAGAAGGAAAAGTAAGGACAGAACACTCTCCAGAAGTTTGTAAAAACGGGAAAACGGGCGACTCCTTAGGGGTAACAACGAAAAACAATGCAAATATTCCATTTCCGGCTAAGCCTTTAATATTAAAAGGGTACCAGTCGGTCTGTTGGTTGTTTGGAAATAATAGACTCTTTAAAACAAAACAGAAAAATTTGATATTCACAAAAATTTTAAGCTCTATCTACATTTGAAATAAAGTTATTAGAACACGTTCTTTAAATAAAATGAAGTCGCGCCCTAACACTGAAAATATATACTTCTCATTTCCGGTCCGCTTGGCGTGATTTACCGTTTTTTCCGCAGCTTGGGACTCCTCCGGCTAACTAATTAACAAGTTTAAGAGAAGTCTTTGCCCTGATAAGTTTGTGCATATCTGCTTTTCTTAACGTGTTTGAAACGAATTCTTTGAAGAAGCATATGCAAGCCAAGGACAACCGACTGAGAAGTCCAAGAACGGGAGTTACAGCCTCTGTCTTCTTCAAGATGTCATCTATTGCTGGAGGGGCTAACATACAACACACCGACCTCCATCGTTTTTTTCTCTCTAGTTTGAAGTCGTAGGGAAATGGCAGCGGAATGCGGCACGGACGTTTTGGTCAGTTTCGCGGAGTCTCTTCGTGTTTACACAGGACTGCTGACGGTGGCCACGGTGTGCGGCGGGCTGTCGGGAATATTAGCTGCTGCTCTCCTGTACGCCTTCTGCTTCAAGCCTCTGTTATTGACCAGACAAGTAAGCGTATGGCACGCCACAACTCTCTTGCCTAAGCACTTAAGTTGCATCCATGTCGTGAACTTTGTGTTTTCATTACCCCCTGTTAGTGTTACAATGCAAGGAGGCTGCTGGAACCTGGTGATCGGGAAAAAGACGGTACCCACCAGAGTGACTGTGTCAGTAACAGCAGAAAGGAGGCTCCTAGTGCTCCCACTACTGACAAAGTAGGACTCTTTGCACAACCAAACGTTGTAGGATTATTCCTACTTGAATGAGTTACTAACTAGTTTCCTATATGATGCAAAGTGCTTGAAACTTCATAAGTTTTGATCATATTATGATATTGCCAATTGATATTAACCCTTGTTTTTCTGTTGTTAATTGATCAGGAAAAGATACAGCCATGCATGAACAGCGACGTGGCTGCATTTGCATCCAGGGCAAAGGTGGTTTACCCCATCAACCAAAAGTACAGAGTAAGAACATGCTCCAAACAAAAGCATCAAGCATTTATCCAGCCATCCATTTTCCCCCAACCCCACTAAATGCCATTCGGGTCCAGGGGATATGCTGGAATCTTTTCCAAATCTGCTGTCGTTTACTACAATAATTCCTCTGCACGATACAGAGTTTTTATTTTCTTTATTTATATGGTTGTGCAAAATGATTATTTCTCCCTCTCCTGCCTGTCAGCCTTTAGCAGATGGTGCGTCCAACCCATCCCTACACGAACACTCAAAGCTGGCAGAAATGCCAAATGAAGACTCGTGTTCCTCTGTGGATTTAGAGTCCCTGAGCCAAGAGCAGGACAACGATGACAGCAGTCAGTTTATGTCTAACTTGTTGATTCCCAAGAGTCTGCAGGACCAGAGCTTCACCAGGGTCTCCCACTATCCTCACACGTTGACACAAACTGGGTAGGAACCCATGGCTGCTTCCTCTTGGACTTGGTTTCAATATGGTAACGTTAACAATAACTGTCTACATAACCTGTGATCCCTCTTGGTAGCTTTGAAGGAAGGATCAGTCTCTACTGTTTGGCCCTGCAGAATATTCAACATCACAGTTCTCAGCTTCATGAGGAAAAGTATCTGGTGAGATGTTTGTTATTTGTCCTATCAAGAAAGCACAGAGTATATATTAAGACTTGTCTTTTCTTTTTTTTTTGCTTTTAGATTTTTCTACATGTGGTGAAAATGATACTCACATGCCGGTTTCCAAAAGACAAAAATGATGCAGACTTCACCAAGAATATTCTTCAGATGCAGGAAAAGGTTGATCTCATCGTAGAGTAATTCAGGATAAATGACTGCATGTCAAAATGTATTGCAATAACCAGTTTCATTCACACTGTAACAATGGACTGAAGTTTTTAAACTGCAAGAAAATACATACTGTCATGTTTCATGTCAGGAAGTAACTGAGTTACGAAAACAGAGGCCAACCTGCCAGAGTCAGGACTCTGCCTGTTCACTGGAAGAGACTGAGAGAGCTCAGAAAGATCTCCTGGAACACAGCCTTCAAATGGTAAAAATAAATAAAATCATGACACAGATATTCTAACTAAGATAAATAATCTGTGCTGACCATATCTTCATTTCTCCTCACAGTCCAAGAGTTTCAGCCGACAGGTTGAAAATTTGTGTCAGCTGCTTCTGAAGAGGACCAGCGTTTTGTCCCTCGATGACGCTCAGAGTGTTATTCTCTCTGTTATTCAGACTCTTCTTTTAGTAGAGAACAACCTTTGGAAGATCCAAAAGACTGATCTTAAGGCAAAGCAACATTTGTTGGTTGGCACGCGTGCGTGGATCTTGTTTGATAACTAAACACTTGGCTCTGAATACACTTGTTTTTTCCCATTTCTCAGACAACCCAGGAGAAGTTGTTGTGGTGGGAGGGCTTGACGGGCCTCGTTCAGTCCCAGCCTGCCTTACTTAGGTGGGAAGTGACACTGAGGCAGGGCTTGATCGCTACAACGCTTGATCAACTTACAAGCAACAACGTCTTGAAAAGTTTCCACACAGAAAAGATACTCTCAGAGGTTCAGGATGCCCTGACCGAGGGCCTTCAACAGTGCACTGAGGGTAAGATGCATGAGTTATAATTATTGAGTTACAGCAATAATTAAGAAGGAAATTTAAAGATGACATGTTAGGCTTCTAAGGAAAATAATCCAAAAGGTGGGAAAAGTATTTTAAAAATTTGATTCTAGCAGCAACTAGCAGTGGTTAATATTTAGCCTACTTTTCAAACTTTAAAGATGTACCGTCCCAAAATAGACCATTTTCTCTGAATCCTCTAGCTCCTTGAATAAGGTCAAGTTCCTTTAGGACAGAACCGATTAACGTCATGTCTATTAATGTGCTCCAGACTCTCATTCATCTTCTCTTAACCTGAAACTCCTGCCTGGCCTAATGTACAATCAGCCACATGACTACATCACCATACTTAACCAGCCAGTTTAAGGTTTACCTGACATACTTTATCACCCACTGTTCAGTGATTCTAATGGACTAAGAAATGACAGAAATGATTAGTTTTGTGAAAAGTAAGACCTGTTCAGCTTTGCTAAATTGTTTGATATTAAGATGCATTATCACCTATGACACAAGAAATAAAGACTATTTGTTAGAATATATACTGAATGATCAGCAGGTTTTACACAGAACATCTTTTTTTAGTTATCATCATCAAGGCTCAGATAGAAGTTTAATACTTGTGTTCCAGAGAGTACGAGGAAAGCAAAGGAGCTGGTGAACGAAAAGTGCAACAAAAAAGAGGCTAAAAGAAAGAAGCTTCAACGGAGCCAGGCAAAGGAGAAGAGCCGAGCCCTGGAATTGACAAATACTCACAGCAATGTGCAGGACTTTGCTCTGGTCAGAAAATTTGATCATGCTTTAACATGTGAATCAGGGATTACTGTTGAGACAAGATCATTTAACTTTGAATTTGCTATGCATAACTAATAATACATAATCTAATATCTGAAATGTGAATGTTAACAAACTCTCCCTCAGCTGTACCTGGAGTTGTTGATGAAACACAGGCAGCAGAGCTCTGACATGGATCTGCAGCAGGACAACAGGGTGGCTGAAGCCCTCTGTGACCTTTTGAAGGTAAGTCATGGACTGCTAAATGGTTTATTTGTTCACAGACCTTCATATTTGTGCATGTGGGCTATTCATGTTATATTCTGTGTCCTCAGAAACTCCGTATCTATTGGTCGAAGAAGCTTGGGAAACTGGCCAAGGATATCTTTCTTACCTCTGTTCCTGCCCAGACAAATCTAGCAGCTGAGCATTGTGAGAAACTGTGGCTAGACCTGGAGCAGGAGCTGCTGGTTCAGCTACAGCACGCAGAGTGCAGCTCCAGGCAGCAGCTGGAAGACATCAGGGCTGGGCTGGATAAAGATTCACAGGTATACCAGTACATAGTTTAAGGATCTCAGACCATTTTATCAGCTTTTTTTAGCATTTCCAAATGTTCATATTCTAATCATTCTAATTGCATAACTTTGGTTTGATTTAACTCTAACTGAACCTATTTTAAAGGCCTGGACTGAGGGGACCTTTCTGGCTCAGGCCTGTCTAGAGCATCTTGGTGAACAACAGATGAAGATCCTCAGAGCCATGGTGGCCAGTCAGAGCTACGCACTCAACAGGTGAAAACCAGATAGACCTGTTACTATTCATTCCATGCACAGAAAGATCACACCGTTTATAGATTTTCATATTTTGTAAGTAAATAACAGGCAGTATATATTTTTTTTATCCCAGTCAAATAGGGAGCCTGATAGAGAAGAAACACGAGCACCTTTTGGTGGTGATGCAGAGGTACTTTGTGGTTAGACACTTCTGCCTGCACATGCTAAAGGAGATGAGGCTGTCCAAGGTGAAGGGACTCTGCCAGACTGATTTCAGAGCTCTGGTTACAGAGGATCCCAGTCAAGGTCTGCCTCATGTTAATTCAACTCTCAAGGTAAAAAAAAAAAGAGTATATTGACATACAATATATTTAGTGATCATTCCATAATGTATTAATAATTACTACTGACAGTTAAGTTTTTTTGTGTTTATATCACAACTGTCAGAAAATGTAAAAATGCATGTTTCTCCAAACAGAATAGTAGTGCCAGCCTGGCAGAAGGGGATCTCAGCCAAGAGAGCCAACTGTTGGGGAATAACCTCCAGCAGGAGTTCCTCTCTGAACTGGAAACAGCCACGGAGCTCCTTCAGAGTCATGCACAGCTTGTGCTAGGCAACGCCCTCAGCCACGCCATCCAGCAGAGGATGGACACACAGTCCATGCAGTCAAAGGCCTCTCCTAGGCAGGATGATGGCTTGAAAGTAACAGTTTGGTTAAAGTTATCTATTTGACTAGATTATCAAATTAAATTGAAATGAAGTTATATTAAATCAATTTTTCTTTTAAGAAAATAATACACATACTAACCACATTTCCCTTTTTTTCATAATTTTCTGCCTGTCAGAACCATTTGACAGAGGCTGCTGCAGAGAGCGTCTATGTGACCAAAGATTCCCTTAATGCCCTGGTCCAAAGCTACTATTCTCACCTACAGGAGCTCACTAGCAAACTGCAGCAGGATCAGTCAGACATAAACCAGGGTGAGTTAGGCTGCGGGAATACAAAAAGATATCCAGAAATACATGTTCCACATCAGTTCACATCTTCTTTAGGAGAGGAATAGTTCATTTAATGATGACAACTTTTTTTCATAGAGAAAAACGAAAGGCGAATCCACAGCGCTCAGCTGAGCAGAACCCTGCTTAGAGAACTGGTGAACTGGGGCAAGAAACCTGCTTCTGCTGAATCTCAACAGAGGTACCATAACATGGACTATGGTCACAATTATCGTAAATGAAAGGGCATCATTTCCACCCTGGCTGTGGCTTATGTTTTAGGGTTGAACTGAATAAAAGGAAGGTGTTGGAGCAGAGTGAAGTGGATCGAGGGCAGATTTATGAGGAGTTGAGGCAGAAGAAAGTAGCCCAAGATCAAACCATGGAGAGGATAAAAACACAGTTAATGGTTGGTGTTCTGCATACTGATTGTACTTTCAGACGTAATAATTGGTGAGTTTACTTTCCTGTCCTCCTGTTATTTCTAAGCACTTTGTTGCTGTGTCCATTAGGAGGCAGAAGAAACCTTTGTAGCCGAGCTTGCAGCATTGGCTCGCATTTCTGTCCCACAACAAGATCTGGAGCCCAGTGATGAAGAAGGCAATATTGGTAAGCATCCTTACCCTGCACTGAGAATATATTGTCATGGTCATGTAAATAATACTTGTTCACTCTGTTTTAATTTGAGTGTATTGAAAACCAGATCATAGAATGGTTTTGATAATTACTGCTTTTTAATTTTTATAGTTTATGGAAATCCTGTGCAGGTAGCAGCTACCTAACATTCGAGCCAAAAATACTGGTACATGGTAGTCTTCCAGAGCAAGTCAGACTCTTTTTTTTGGAGGCTTGTTATTTTCATCTGATCAATCCTTTTATTCTGGCTAAACATAAATTGTTTGGACACTGGTTGTTTATCTCTATGGTAGTATTGGGAAATGAGATGCTACTCTTCTGGAGAGTTTGCCTCTTTCATTGGACTGCCAGTTTCATTCACAGCCAAAAACAGAGATTGCACATTTGAATTGAACCCTAAGATTAATACCTACTCTGATACCTACCTACCTCTAAATTAATTTACTTTTTTGTTTTGTAAATTTGTACTTTCCAGACCAAAATGTATGCACGCTGCACCATTGTTTCTGTGCCTTCATCATGTGTTGCATTTGACAGGTGACCAGAGCACCCGGATACTGGACCTGTTAGCCATGAATCCAGCTTTAGATCCAGCCTTAAACCCATCCCTGACTCCAACTGTCATAGCTCCTGTGGGGACATCTAAACCAAAGAAAAAAAGAGAGTCTCATCACAGCTGAAGTACTTCCAAAAAAATAGAAAGTTATACTGTAATAGACCTTTTATTGCTGTTTTTAGTTGTGTTTATTAAGCCGCTGCTCTTTGTTGCCCATTCAGAATCTAATGTAGATCCTGCTTTTACTCTGTGTACGAATTAACTCAAATGTTTTGCTAAAAGGAAATTTCTAAAGTTTGACCCTTTTATAATGTCTACTTTTTCTAATGTACCATAATGAATACCACTCCAAAGCTAATATTCACTGGGAGATGTCATCTTGTGTTCTTTCTTTTCAAATGACTAATAAAACTGCAGTACAGCGGGCCTAACAGTGAAGCATTTCTGTTCGATGCTTACACCCGTGCCATGCTTCATTCACTGCATTGATTCCTGAGTGCACGGGATGATGGGCCCCCCCCCTTTCAGTGAGTTGTTAGATGAATTAGAGATGTCCTTCCTGATTGTAGCAGAGTGATACTACTCAGCTATAAGAGCCTCAGCCTTCTCTCCCTCTAATGGAATTTTAAGTACAACCCTTTATGGCTGATAATGCAGACTAATGGTGAAAAGTATAGGAGGGTTAAAGTGTGCCGGACAGCTGTCCGCAGCAATCTAGTGAGCATTTTAGCCCACTCCATGCAGTTTCCTGACAGTGTGGAGCTTTAGGTGTTTCAATTAAACAAACATAAATTTTTAATATGCCCCTTAATTGCATGCTTGGCTTGTATACATAACCAATTATTGCTGCTGCACCCAGAGAAAATCTGCCCATGGTGCTGACCCACTCACACATGTGGGTCACCTGCCAAGAGTATCTCTCCTCCAGTTTATTTATTAGAAATGTTGGCAGACAATTGTCTTTGCTAGTGTTGCCGCTACTGATCTGTGATCAGGGGAAACCGTTTGGATGTATTTTGAGGTCTCTTAGGGGACTGCAGGGACTTGTGGGAAGATGACCTGATTTCTAATTTTCTCCTCTCCTGCCTGGGCTCTGGGCTAGTCACTGCTACTAACTGAGAAGTGGTGAAAGGAACGTGAAACGATGAGCTGACCGGGACTTTCCTGCAATATGGACCGCTGTAAATGTAGATTTTGTTGATGGATAGAGGTGAAGCTGAAAATCTCCATCAGTAGATTCAGGTAAGTGGGCTTACCTTTGCATATGTTACACCTATAGGGGGATATTTATAGCCCAAATTAGATTTTCAGCCACGCTATGCCATTTTTACACTCACAGCTGACACAAAAGCAGTAACTAGCTTTGTTTTTATGAAAATGACAAGCATTTAATCTTAATGAAATGTACAACAATAAATGGTTACTGTCCAGAGAGGTAGAGATGTGCGCAGTGTGACAGCGTCATCAGATCAGATGACCAGTTATTTTAGGAGCCCAAATAAGGTCGTTCCAGAATCTCATTCACATTGTGACTTTCACTCCAACTCAAGGCACTGGTGATCATACATTCTCTACCTATAGTATTACAAACTTAGAACTCAAATCACTTATATAGATTCTTAAGTCAGTTGGGTATTGATAATGGACAAATGAAATAGCGTGTTACAGTTGATTATTTTAGGACTTTTTAATTCAATGGAAGTAAAATAAGTTTTGTAGTATAGGCTACTTCAATTTTATTCACAGTACTTTTCATTAGACAATTTCACATTTTCATAACCTGCGACAATGAATCCAAGCATTTAGAATTATCTCGTTATTGGTACAGATGTTACATATATCATCCCTCGCTGACGGCTTTATTTTATTTTTTTGTTAGGTGAACTGCCATGGCAAACCTGCAGCAAGAATACCCTGGAGTCCTCCTGGGGATTCTGGAGGAACTGGCCAATATGCGGCAGTGGCTAACTTTTCAGGACCTTTGTCGTATGGTCAGCACCCGTTTTGACCTAGAGCACCTTATAGAGCTCAGGAGTTTGCTGTTTGCTGCTGCCAGCAGGGACCCTTGTTTTCCAGCCACTCTGTTCAGGGACCGGGTTTCCACCAGAGGCCAGGGGCTTTCACCCATAGGGGTCGCTGCTGACATCGTAACTATCTTCAACCTTATTCAGATGACGAGTGGAATCTCTGATGAAAACCATCCAATGAGAGCTCAGACAGTCCTGCCCGTTGACCAGTCTCCAGGCCTTAGTCTTCCTGGAATACAACCGTTCTACATTTCAGGCCAAGAACGAGCACGCGCCCAATCTGACTCCAGTGGAAAGTCTATCGATCAGCGTTTGCTGTTTCCAAAATCAAATTACTCGGCACGCAAGCGAGCCAGTCTTCCCCCGGATCCCATCTCATTAGTGTCTTCCCCCTCCCCTCCCATCAGAACGAGGGCTGTGTCTTTTGACTTGCCTCACACTATACATTCTTACTCTACCAGTCAAATTCCCTCTGAGGTTATGAAGAATATCTACCTGCCGTTGGAGACGGACAGTGAATCTAGTGGAGAGTCTGCTCCAATGGAGGTGTTTGAAGATGAACAGGGATCATTGGTTGACCAGAAGAGAAACATCTTTAAGAAGGACTTCCATAACCAGCCTCCTTTAATACCGCAGGTGACTGTCAGCAGTGAGTCTCCCAGTCCTAAAACAGGACACAGAGGACTTGACATGATTCCGAATCCTTACCCATCACCGACAACGCTTCACCATTCACCAGACCGGCGAACTAAAGCTAAGCATGAGAGCTTTGATGATCTACAGGATTCAACTTATTTTGGACCGGGGTCAATACAAGAGCCATCCCCCCGACATCTTCGCCCACCCAGGATACAAAGGCCCGTCTGGAGCAATAAGAGTCATAGCTTAGAGGACCGACTAGGCCTGGGAAGCATTGATGTGGGGATGGAATCAAAAGCAGGACAGCTTCCGAGACGATCTACCCCTGCCATTAGCATTTTGGGGGGGTCCTCAGGAGCTGAGAGTGTTGATAGTGGATTGGCAAATGGAGGTGATGGAATGAAGGCTCAAGGAACACAAACAGACCCACCGGATAATCGGCGACTCCGTAGTCTGGTTCACGCTGATCGGCTCTCCTTTATGACTTCGTTAGATGACCCCGAGTTCGGCGAGGATGACATAAGTGCAATCTTTCGTTTCTTAGATGATATAAGCATGTGCGGTTCCACGGGAGTCCTGCACCCCAATGATGGAACTGTTAACCAGGACACCCCTGAGGCCAGACGTGGTCGCCTAGGTCAGCTCCAAAGGCTCTTCCATTCCCTGGAGAGCAGTGACGATGGCGTAAAAGCCAGTGTGTGCAAGCTGCTGCTTCGAATGAGTCAGATAGAAAGACAACTAGAGTCACTGAATGATGTAAAGGCTGAGATTTCTCAGGTACTGTCTGCTTTGCAGCGACTGGATGAAAAGATCCAGCAGCCCATAGTTGCCGGCGTACAGGGTGCTGGCGGTAGATGGCTCGAGCCCCTGAGTGGTGTTTCTTCTTTCATGAGCCACCCCATAACCCCCTCTGAGTCATCAGAGCCTCAGCCGCTATCTGCATCTGGACATCTATTTCCAGGGACCAGCACAAGCAGTCTGGACTGGAGCCGATGGAACACCCCCGTGGATCAAACGGACAACAGCAAAGGTCAGACTGATTCTAAAGGTGCGAAAGAAGGAAAGAAAGATGCAACATCTCGTCGTGCCTCAAAAACTCAATCTGAAGAAAAAATGATCTCTGACACCAAACAGCTGAATATCTCTAACTCTGCCAGAGACTGGACAGTGTCATTCTCTAAAATGAAAGATGGGAAAGCATCGCAAAGGAAAATTGGACAGGTAGAGATGTGCTACATACTACACCTAGAGATTATATTTTTATCTGTAGTTTCCGTGTAGAATTGATAATTTCATTTCCATAAGTAATTAGTGGATTAGAGATTGGTTTAGCAGCATGTGAGCCAAGCCTGAAGAGTAACAAAAAACACCTTGATTTAGAAGGAAAACTAATTTGCATGCCGGTCATATCATTTAAAAGTAGCTACGGTTTAAACCTCTGTTATGTCCATCTTTTTATCCTGCAGATTTGTCAGATGTGATGATGTGGAGGCTTATTGCAGTATTTGCTTAGATGATTCAGGATTGAAAGAAATATGGATCATTAAAAGTTGTGTATACATTACATACAATGTCTATTTTCTCTTTTTATTTTATTATAGGGAGATCAGTCAGATAGCACCACGAACCTACTTTCCCAAAAGTCCACCAGTGTGGTGGAACAAGTGTTCAACTCATCCTTGTTCCGTCAAAAAGACAGCAGCCTGACTGGGGGGCTTACTTCTGGGAAGGTTGTGGACCCCAGACTGGCTGAAGGCAGGGGAAGACCCATATGGACTGTTGATGATAGAGAGGCACGGATCTCCCCTTTGGACATACATGTAAGAACTGCCAAATCTTTATGGGCCATAGAAGGTAACAAATACATTACCTCTATACTAAGCAAGTTCATTTAATGCATATATAGCTCAATTAGTATCATAGAATGTCATAACTAGGAGTAGTAAAATAAGATTCCAGCGAGAACATATGATATTTAAATAGATTAGATCGTATCCATTTATGTTAGCTTTTGAAGAAAGCCTTCTGAAAAACAAATGTCTTTCTTCAGGCTCAGGAGTCTCTGAATCCCAACAACATGGAGTTCTGGATGGACGACATCTACACTCCTGGTTACGATGCCCTGCTCAGGCGTAAAGAGGCTAACCTCCGTCGGATCAAGGTCTGCAAGCTCATTTCACTCATTGCTATTGCAGTGACTATTGTCCTCATCATTGTTATTCCCATTTGCACCGTGGGCTCATGAAGACTCACAAAAAAACTCCATTGTTGCCTATTTTCATTCTAATTATTTGTCAATATATTTTAAGCAGCTATGGGCTTCAACCAGGAATTTGCACACTATCCTTATGTTCATTATTTAGTGCGATATTACCATGTTCTGGCTCTACTGCTGTACTGGTGGTCATTTAAATACTAATACCTCTTGACGTTACTCAGCATGATGCACCATTATTTCTTATTTCAGAAAAAAACTAATTTAGACCATAACTTGTTAAATTAGTTCTCATGCCATGTGTATTCTGCTCATTTGTTGAGTTTTATACCATGAATTGAATAATCATCAAATACTACTGACCTGGAATACTGATTGAATGATTCGATCCGTATTTCAGGTTGATGCAGAGGGAATAGCTGATACATGCTGATTTTAAGTCTCCAAAACATATAACATACATTGAAACTAGTTGGACTGAGCCAGTGCAAGAGGGTCAATTTATTTTTTTCTTTCTTTTTCTTTAACACCCCTGTTAAGGGACACTGTCATTTATGCGTTGTGATTCAGCCTCAGCACTGAGCACTGCCTACATTGTTCATGCTGTTTTCTTGTGAACAATACAGGGCTTATTTCACTTCTATGTAAGATAACGGTTTCATTCGTTGATGAGAATTTAGATTATTTATAAAAAGTATTGAATTATGTGGACAGGAGTATTGGTTTTCTTTTAGTTTGAACGTTCTTGTACTTCCTTTAAGGAACAAGATACACTACTTGAATAAGATGGAATCAATAAAAATGTTATTTTTTATAGAGTTCTCTTCCATTTTTTTTCAAACAGGAAAATATGATCTGCTTTAAGCACTTGTGAATGTGTCTTTGTGGTTCAGAGTGTTTACCAGGTGTCAGGTTTCAGCAGTGAAGGATTGTTGTTGATGATAATGCTTATGATGTGGAGCAGTGAAAGAAAGAGACAGCTTTTTTCCAGTAAACACTCTCTGAGTGGCAGTTTCCACTTCTAATTCAATTGATGGGAAGCTTGAAGTGCACCTATATGTACATTATCTTTTGACAACACTCACTTGGCCAGAGCTCTTTCATATATTCTGAGATTCTCTCAGAACAAACTGTCATCTGGTATCTGTTCACTTGTCGGGTGACATTCCAATTGGTGCTAATAATCTGCAGTCACACTGTTTGCTTTTGAATCCATACTGTAAAACCTGTAGTGGATAACACAAAGAACATTATTTTACCTGCTCTATGGTAAATACTGCCCTTCTAAAACTTGCACAGTTCAGTATTTGCGGAGACATTCAGAGTACTGGCGATTGAATTTGAAAGTAAGGTTATAATTAATGCTATAATACATTTTGGTCAAAATAAATGGCAGACGCACAGTACAATGCAGAATGCAACCCCATCAGTTAACACATACTTGAGATGTTAATTATAAAAAGTGCAACTATGTACTGTGAACAACTCAGTCTAGATATCTTTTCCAGGACTGCCTTGACTGCACCACATTCTAAACATTTAGATTGTTAACTTTTTGTTTTTGCTTTAGAAGATAGACAGGGGCCAAAGGGTTATGTTGCAATTTTGCATTATTATCTAATGTAGCTTCCTTTTGACCCATATTTTTAGTCAGTCTATACTGCCACTTTCAATCAAAGGCATTATGCCAGAAAAGAAAATGTCCAGCACTTTACTCCATTAACCTGAGAACGCTTCAAAGTACAAAGGAACAGTGCATATAAGCAGAAAAGACGCTGCATCAGAAAGTTTGTCCTGTCACACTTTATAGACTCCACTTTGCCTTTTGGACACAAATACCTACAGGATGTGCAAAGGGTGTGTTCTACTTAAGTTTATACTCCTCTGTAGATGCGCTATCTGCCAAGTATTACCCATGAGGGCAATTCTGGATCCATTATCCCTCCACTGGTGCCACTAAAGCCCTGACTTTAGTCAGCACAACCTGCAGGTGCTTTCCTTCAGTTGCACATACTTTTTTTTTTTTTTACCCCTCGAGACATTAGGAATGATTTCACATGAAGTCTGGACACTGTTTTGCATCTATGCACATTTTACACAGCCAAGTGCATACCTGTGATCTTGTTATTCAGGTAAACGTTGTTTTATGAAATGATATAAGTGTAAATATAAAAAGATATGTATTTAATGAAAGTTTGTGTGAAATGTCTTATGTGATTGTGGAGGTGTGTTGACATATGTTGCTTATGTGCACGAATAAACTCAAAATGCAAAGTGGTTGCATGTTACTTATAGTTTTTCATGTGATGATTCAAAAGGCTCCAACTTAAAAAAAAAGATATACAACCTAATAAATGGAGAAAATGAGCTTCTGCAGGTAAAATAGTTTTCCATTTTCTCTTGGTCAAGTCTGTGGTTATATTTACAGATAACACAATCAATCCACACAGTTTGAGAAAGAGCAGACAGTGAGTGGTGTAAAAGACAGTGAAAGTATTCATGATAGGAGGAAACATAACTGTAAAGATGAATTATGGATGAAGGCAGAGAGGGCATATTGACTGACAGTTTGTATTATGTTATATCAACAACAATGCACTTACAATGCTCAGAAGACACTCCCAATTATTGTGGAAAGTTTAATGCAAAATCAGACCAGCATAAACAATATTGCTGACCTGCTTTAAATTACCAAAAGACACTTTTATATTCACGTGTGAATTTTGTTGTTGAATTAACCTTTCTGTGCATGTATGTATGTTATTCTAATTAAACACGGCACTTTCGATCTGTGGCTGCACCCAGATATGCCATCGATGGCTGATTAATGATTCTGCTGTGTGCATCTCATATGTGAGGATGAAAACAGCACTCACAGAGACAGCTTATACCTCAGGGTGTCAGAGAAAACATCCGTCAAAGATCCTCTTCCAAATAACAAAACTCCCTGCAGTTACACAACCGGCCATGTGGGGGCGACAGATGCATCTGCGAATAACAAACGAAGAAGAAAACCGGCGCTGATTTTGAACTTTGCAAAGGAATGTGCAAACTGTATCAGGTGTGGCTCTGCTGCTGGCGTGGGAATACCATATGAAACTTCTCCTCTCAACGTCGGACGCGATTACAGTACATGAGTATTCCATACGAACAGTTTCACACAGGTATTTACTTTTTTAAATTTTCTTTGCTTTTGAATTCGATGTTTCACCTGACGAAAAGGTTAGCGCCAACCTGCTACAGTTATTGTTAGCCGGACGCTAGCCTCTTCACATGGTCAGTACAGTTAGACCTGGTGCTATTTCAACGAAGCTGTTGTGGTCCAATTTTAAGTTTGCGTTTGTCCCTTTCTAGTGATTTTGTGCTGTAACTACACCGTTTATCTTGCCTACTTTTATTATTTGAAATGTTGCTTCCCACTTAAAGACTAACTTTGAGCCTGTACAACTTTTGACAATGTGATATGTAACTAGATTACATTTTTTAGTTTCTTTTGTCTAATTTAAGTGGATTTCTTGCATGATAAATCTGCAGCAGTGCGACAGGATGGAGTCTGTGGTGAACCTGCACAACCAGTTTCAGAGTCTCAGGGCTCAGGTGGACGGTCTGAATGAGGGGATTGAACCACGTAAGTTATTTCCATCTATGCTCAAGCCATCCTTCAACACTGTGGCGTTTACATGTTTGATGAGCTTTTAGTGTTAAACTAGTCTACCTAGAAAACGAACATTTAGTAGTGGTTGGACTGGTAGTGCATTTTCATAGCTCGTTTTTGTGATTGATGCAATTAAAGATACTGACTGCATTCTAAGCAAAGAACACAGAGGATCTGATTTAAGTAAATGTAAGGCTGATGGATCAGTGCTAGTAGAAATTATTATAGATGGCAGCTGAAATTGTTCTTTTTACATCAGTGTCTACATCTGTCATCTCCACTAATTGACTGAATGGCTAGTGGTTGATATTAATAAAAGCTACAGTATTTAGTATCCGTAAGGACATCAGCAACACAGAAGCTAACACCACTTGCAATATTTGACATCATGCAGAATTCCTCCAGCTGGCAGTGAACTTTGAGGATTGCCGTAAAAAATGGCTGCTGGCGGGCGACGAGCTGGTATCTTGTAAAGAGATGCTGACAAAGGCAGAGACGGAGAGAGGAGCCCTGGAGGTCAAGCTAAAGCATGCCAGGAACCAGGTGGACGTGGAGATCCGCCGCCGGCAGAAGGCAGAGGCGGTCTACGAGAAGCTGGTTGGTGTTGCACTTATTTAAATTCTTCTGTACTTATAGGATTGTATGTTGTATATTAGATTGATGGAACCAACTTATTAGGATTAAGATAATGAGAGGTACAGTCAGTAACCCAGTGAAACTGATCTGTGTTTGTTTCTGCTCCTCCCTGTCTTTGCCAACCTGCTTCCTCTTTGTTTCACAAGGAGCGGCAGCTACAGCTGATCCGGGACCTGCTGATTACAGAGAACAATGGCAACAGTGTCCACTTAAGTGAAGAGCAGCGGTCAGCCCTGGCCTTCCTCAGTGCCCACTCTCAGGCAGCACAAGCTGCTAAATCCAACCTAAACTCCAGCCGAAGGTCAGCCACTCGTAAACTGGTTATGGTGCAGCTTTGTTGTTTCATCTACCAGAACATAATCTCATGTCGCCATGGCCAAGCATTGTTCGTTGATATATGTAAAACATTCTTACAGATTGACAAGAATTGATGAATCCTCATTGCTGTCAGACATCAGCTATGATCAAACAGATGACTCTTTGGTAAATAGGCTCTTTTTAATATTTCAAATAAGACAGTAACAGGTTTATTCAAGGCTTGTGAAGTAATATGTTCTCCCTCCCTTTCCTCTTCCCTGTTAGGACTGGGATTCCTCTGCGGTCAAGAATATGAGACTGCGCAAACGGCAAAAACGAGTGGGTGACGCCCTCTGACACATTCTGAGTTCATTTATTAAATTAGCCCCAGCGCAGTCTTTGCGGCGCTTGAAGGGTTTTGATAACCTTGTTTTAATCCACAGCGGTCTTCAAGAAAACACTCAGAAGGTCCTCCGCAAGCCGTGAAGAAGCCCCGCTCCATGGGGCGGCCTTCAGACAGGGTAATACTGACCTCTGCAGCTGACTTTTAGATGGCAGTCTGCATCTGTAACATCTGTAAACTGAATTGAAGTAACTGTAGCTGTGTAAGTTACATAAACATGACATAAAACATCTTCTTCAATATTCATTCAGATAAATGAGTCTATTGTGGCAAAAACAACCATCACGGTGCCTGCAAATGGTGGTGTGGTCGAAGCCGTCTCCACCATTGAAACTGTGCCTTACTGGACCCGCAGCAGAAAGAGGAGTGGTGAGATTTATTCATATATTATATATGCATACTCTAATACAATGGTAAAGCCATGTGTCAAGTGATTTCCTTTTTTTTTTCTTATTTAAGGTTCTTCTTTGCTTTCACTGTCTTAACCAACACATGGCTGTCTTTCTAGTGGCTCCTGTGTTGGGTGAGACAACCACTACTGACCAATCTGAGACAGCCAGTGAGGCTCCCAGCACACCAGTCTCAGAGTTTCCAGCCCAACCCCAAACTCCCCAGGCCAGAGGTGGAAAGAAGCACCACTTCATTCCCAAAACGGTATAGCTATCATCTCATTAACTGTCTCTAAATGTTCAAACAGGAGCCTTTTTTTTCAACTTATTAACTTAAGCTCTGCCCTCTATTGGGCCCACTGGGCCTTTTTGTTTTTCTCCCTCTTCCCGCAACCACTTTCCCAATGTATATTCTGGTTCTGAAGTAAGGAAAACAAAGCACCTTGTATGGCTGCATGCGATTTTCCAAATTTCATTGTACTGGAAATGTATAGTGACAATAAAGCTCATTCATTCATTCTATTATCTCTGAAGGTGATCAAGTCTGAGTTCTGTGGACCATGTGGACGAAGGACAAAGTTTGGCAAGCTGTATCTTCGCTGCCAGGACTGCCGGGTTGTGACGCATCCAGAATGTCGTGAGCACTGCCCCCTGCCTTGTAATCCCACAGCTCTTGGTACTCCCATCAAGAGCTCAGAGGTACAAATTCTGAAATGTTTTGCTCTTGCATCATTTACGCAGCTGTCAAAGTAGTTTTGATGTTGTATAAATATTTAAAGACATCATTTGTGTATAGGCCACCCTGGCTGACTTTGCTCCAGCCACCTCCCCAAAGATTCCGGCTTTGGTTATTTACTGCATTAAAGAGATTGAACGCAGAGGCCTTCATGAGGTGAGACGAGCTTTATTAATCTCTGTGTACTTTTCGCTTTCAAGTTAACACTAATCCTTTCCCCTTGAGGGGTAACAGTGGATAATTTCTCCCTAATTAGTCATCTCATTTAGTGCCATTAGAGTATCACAGGCGGTGAACAATGACGGCTGCTTTCTTTCTGTCTTTGCTTCGCCCCAGGTTGGTCTGTACAGAGTCTCTGGCCAGGAACGCCTGGTGAAAGAGCTCAAAGAGAAGCTGATTAGAGGAAAGACTCTGCCTCCCCTTAACAAAGTGGAGGACATCAATGTCATTACAGGTGTCCTCAAAGACTTTCTGAGAAACCTTTTTGAGCCACTGCTCACCTTTCATCTGAACAAGGCCTTTTTGGATGCAGCAGGTGAGTTTTGGGGGCTTCAGAAGCTCCACCACTCACAGTTGGTGTGGTCTGAGAAAGGCCCGGTCACAGTGAAATACAGTTGAAAACGGTGATGTACACAAAAATAAATTCAGTACTTTTATTTCGTTCTGTAGAAATCCAGGATGATGACAACTGTCTTGCCACTTTGTATCAGAGCATCAGTGAGCTGCCTCAGCCCAATCGAGACACTCTGGCCTGCCTCATGATCCACCTGCAGAAGTAACTACGTCATGTTCCAGCGTTATTCAGAGTCCTTTGTTCTGTCCGACTTGTGATATCTCTTCGGCGCAGTAACCGGAAACTGTTCAAAACATGTCGAAATGTGTTGCAGTCCGTTTTCAGACGAGACACCAGAGATGGATCGTCTGCTTTCTTCTTTTTTCAGAGTTTCTCAGAGTGTAGATACCAAGATGGATGTACACAACCTGGCCAGAGTTTTTGGGCCAACCCTGGTGGGTCATGCCGTTCCTGACCCTGACCCTATGACCATCCTGCATGACACAAGCAAACAACCAAGGGTAAATTTTCTATGGAGCCATTTCCTCTTTTTCAACATTTAAATTAATATTATACTAACCCTCACTGAATTTATCTGTATGTGAGACTAACTGGAATGATAAGAATGTAAAAACGAAGCCTAATGTGGACAATACAAAACAACATGGTAGTTTGTACTTCCACTTTAGATTAACCAAAATGAGAATTTGAGTGGGGAAGTATTACTGATTCTAAATAACATAAACGACCTTGGCCCCAGCTCTACAAAACAGCACACTGTTTTTCTTTAGTTTAATATTAATGTTATTGTGCCATTCTGATTTTTGAGTGTTAATGCTTGATCTATCTTCTGCCACTCAGGTTGTAGAGCGCTTGCTCAGTATTCCAGAGAGCTACTGGAGCCGCTTTGCTTATCCAGATAATGTAAGCTTGGATGCTGCTCACCACACTGATACTCTAAACTACAAAGGTAAATGACCGGACAGAGACAAAATATATTGGTGGCCGTAAAGTGAATTAAATGAGGTGGCAAATAACTCTATCAGTCTTGAGGGAAAAGCAAATTGAACGATTTATTAGTATGTGATGAATAGAATGTAATGCAAGTCCTGGTATTGTCTGATGCTCATTGTATAAAGTATTTTACTCTTATGCACCCATAGTCTGCATATTGAGGGTGCCATTTATCCTTAATTAACAGCATCTCACTCATCTTTTATCTTTCTTCTTTTTCATCTTTTATATTCATTGTTTATATTTGGAGATTTTGAAATGTGTTAGTTGAATGCTGACAATTAGGTTCTTATTCCTTTTTATGCCTTTCACTAACTAAGACATAGCGAAACAGCTGTAAACTCAGTTTTAAAGAACTTTGGAATTAAGTCAGTGAATTACATCAATACCTTTTTTTTGCATTGAGACTGAGTCTTTTAAGGATATTTTTCTTTTATTTCACCAAGTGAGGATCTTAGGACCAGTGACAACTCCAGAGCATCAGGTCATGGCCAAAACGCCCTCCTCCAGCTCACTGTCTCAGCGAATGAAGCAGACCCTTTCCAACACTACCCTGTAAGTTTCCTCTTCCCAAAGTTTTATATTCCGTATATGATTTTATCCATAGTGCAACAGCATATGGAGTTTAGATCTTTTTATTTATTTAATTTGATCTATGAGATTACCAAAACTGTTTTTCTGGCTGGACGAATGGATGTATTGCAGCTTGAGCTTGTGTTATCCACAAGTTGATTCAGTTGTCTAGTTATTTTGGACATACTGCTAGTCGGTAGACTTGTTTAAAACTCAGTTTAACATATTCCTTCCCAAACCCTTTCACCCTTAGATTTGGAAGCAAGAGCAAAGCAGCCTCTGCCTCCAACCGCCAGGGTAACTTCTTCGCGTCTCCACATCTCAAGTAATGGTAAAGAAAAGAAAATGGCACATATTTCTGCACATTACCTATGCAATAGATGGATCTAATCATGTGGGAAAATCTGTGTGCAATTACAGAATGCATAATTTTTGTACGAAGAGATTTTTAATGACTTTTATTTGATTACTAATATTTCGCTACTGACCAATTCTGTATTGACATCTGTGTGGTTATAAAATGTTTCATGGTTTATTAGACCAAGAAACCTCTTTAAAGTAATAGAAAATATTCTAGGAGCTGAATATTTCAGATTTTTCTCTTTGAAATTGTGGTTATTACCACAGTGATTTACTAACAAACATATATCATACAGGTAAAATAGACAAAGGAGAGAAGGAGGCCAGTGCTTTTTCATATTGTTAGCCATGTCATTTAATTATTTAACATTTTCTTTTATTTTGATGTGCACCTATCATGATTACTGTTAACCTCTGACAACTGTAACCATACTAATACTGATTAGCAATGATACAGTGTTTTGCACTCCACATAAACTTTCCACTTTACCACTAGAGGGCGCTGCTGCACCTATTTTGAAATGGAAGCCTTAACAGTCGAAAGGTTTTCCTGTATGTAAGGCACATTACACAGTCAGAATTACAGCCTCTCCTTTATTTTAAGTCTTTCTGCTAAGAAAGTATGGTTTAGTCAAGAAACCAAACCCATCATGTGAACACAAAGCAAAAACCATACGCTGCCTTTATTCATGTCAAAACAGAACCTGTTAAAAATCAAGTATTTGTAACGACACAAACAGCAAGACACTATCTACCGGTAAAAGAAGTCATCCAGAGGGGATAGTTAACAAAAACAACAACATAAGTTTCCATTCTAAATATCCCCTTTGCTTGATCTTGGTGTTCTTCTGTTACTGATGGTAGAAGTAGTAGTTACTTAGGATGCAAAAGGTAAAATGGGGTGCCTGGTTTTAAAACAAGAAAACTCAAACTAGCTTTGTTTGAAGCTGCAAGAGCCCTGTTACAACACTGTCTTATGATACTACATATATTTTTATACATTTTATTTTTCACTGACTAAATGTTTTGTGTAACTGAATGTTCAGCTTTTACCAAAGATCTTGTGGTTTGAATGTTGACATTAATTTGTTTTGTCTTGGCTCGCATAAGATAAATGTTCATTGTTGAGCTGAAAAATAAATGGACAAAAAGACCAAATCTGACTTTGCCCTTGTTTTATGCATGTTTGGTAAGGGATAGTCTATATAGAATTTTTTTTTTTTTTTTTTTTTTTCAGCCACTCAAAACATAAGTCTTTTCCATGTTGACAAGGATAAAAGTTACCATGGTAACTGAGTATTTGATTAAGTATATTATGTGTGGAGTCAAAGCTTTAGTCTTAATTTTCAATTAAATGCAAGCCATTGTTATTCAAGAGTTTCAGTGAAAGGGCAAAAGCATAGTACCAGTTATTCCAGAGCTGACGTGGCACTGAATGATAATGCGGTTTGCCCGCATTGTTCCAATAGTCATTAAAGCTATTTCCATAATCTATTAGGCTGAATGGGCAGGCGATGAGGTTCAACATTATTATGAATTAAAGCGGGAATCATTTATACATCTTATAGTTATTCCATTAGCAGTTATTGTGGAAAGTGCAAAGCGAGGCTGAGCCCACTGACATACATTTTATATGGCCTCATTTAATACGGAGCTGTAGCAACACATCAGGTCCTCTGAGATTTGGGTACAGCTGTTTGGGGGATGTGTGTATTTGTTTTTGTATCATTAGGAAGACCTGAACTGAGCTCCTAATGGAGACCCGTACTTGTGGGGAGTGGGACCATGTTTCAGTTCCCAAAGGCCCAGTTTTTTTATTCTTATCAACAATTAAGCCTTCGCCTGTTTGGTAGAAGTTAGGGAGACCATTTATAGATTGCATGGTGTTAATTGACCATCCCCACAAAGGTATAAAGACAAATGTCTGTCTGTAAAGGAGGGTTGCAATGCACATAGTGATATCATCCAAATTGGTTTATTGTAGCTTCTTTATTTTTGCTCAAACCAGGGCCAGGAATAACGGCAGCGAAGAGCCTGTGAAAATGTTTGAATTTCAAATCAACATTAATAGTTCATTAGCCTGAAATAAGGTCTCCTGTGTGTCGATCTGTCCTCTCACCGGGGGATTGTGTGTTTATTTATGCTGTATGGTGCGGCATACGCTTGCCTGCTGCAGACATCAAACAGCTGGCTGTGTGCAGTGTGTCTCTGAAGCTCCATATTCCAGCATGCCCCAGCGTGCTGTGATGGAGCTCCATTCTGCTGTGGGACCAACAAGGGCCAAATGAGTAACTAGTCCAATTAAGAGCTCTTAAATAAATTACAATGTAAGCTGGTAAACGCGTAACAACAACAGCACCACTTAATTCTTCTATTTATACAGTGAACCGCAGGCAGTGATGCCAAGAGGAATATTACAGCTACCCACACCTTCTTTGAAGCCTAAAAATAACTACTCAAGTCATAAGGGTGAGTTATTGCTGTCATTGATTGATTGATTTAGAAAAGCAGTCTAAACGTCAGGCTCAGGCTTCGCAGCACGCTGCGAGTGTCTGCAGCATTGTCTGCTCTGGGTCAAGGCAGCATGTCAGAGAAGTCAATTCAATAGCTGCCAGTCAGATCTGCCAATCTGATCGTACTGTACGTTTATTCAGAAAAGGAAATGCCTTTGTCCGTGGAAGCACACGCACTTTGTCATCTGCTGCAGTCTGCAAGTGTGTCAAAGAACCAGGAAAGTTTACTGACAGACAGAGTGAGACATCATGCGCCGGAACATTCATCAGGAAATGTTCCTCGTGCCTACTCAGACTAAATATTTGACGTTTCACATAGTACAGTCCTAGATAAGGAATTGCACAAAATAAAAACTAACCACTATTTGAAATGAAAACCACCATCTACACATAATATTTGTGTGTTTATCATCTAGCATTCCTCTGATAATCTATCAGCTTTGCAGTAACTTTAAGAGTCATCTTCCAGATATCTCTCTGATCCTCTTTTTAATAGACTAACATCAAAATGACTTGATCAGCATGCTTTCTCTCTAGTAGATCAAGTAAGCATCACTGAAGAACAGCTGAAATATGCCTTACTGTGCTCTGCAGTCATTGTCTGATCTACTCCGCCTAAAACCAGCAAGTTTTCATAACTGCAGGTAATTGCATGGCTTGTTGGCTTTCAGGCTCTTCTGCTCTTTCCTTCAGCTTCATCCCTCGTTCCCTCTTTCCCCCCCTCTCCCTCTCCACCCCTCCTTTGAATCGAACCGCCGTCTTAGCTGGCTGCCGTGCGTGGTCGATACCTTGTTACCACAGAGAAATCAATTATCGCGACCAAGCAGCAGGGGAAAGAGGCAATAATGAAAGAATGCTCCTCCTTCCCAGACGATGGCCATGGTCATTAAATATGAATTTATCATTGGCTGAGAGCTTTTATGCATCCAGATGTGGGTCCAGAGTTCACATTCTCTTCACAGCATGAGTCCTGGTTAACGGTGTAAAAATAAATGCTAACGGGTTGTCAGAATATCATTCCAGACACGAAACGCAGGCGTCAATCAAGATCAGAGTGAGGGGACGAAGTCTCACCCAAAAGACTCAAAGAAGACAAATCCACCTCAGGGTCTTTACGGTGTGATGTCCACTCAGTGAAAGCTGCATGTGAACTCACCACAGAGCCACAGCTGGCTCATTTTGGATGGATGCCTCCGTACCACTGGGTCAGGTGACAGAGGGGTTGGGAGTGATGAGCGACTTGTGGATGGAGAAAGCATTCCATACCTTTCCGGAAGGTATGGAATGCTTTCTCCTGTCTGTAATGAGCAGCCCAGTCTGACGACTTGTCAGACAGCTGCTGCTAAAAGTCTGTGACTTCGGGGAAACTCAACATTACAGCCGAATGAAAAGAGAAACTGCAAATGAGGAAAGGAGCGAAAAAGGAGAATAGAGCAGAGAGAGGGGGGGTGGGGTGGGGGGGGGTGGGGATGTGTGATTCGGGTTTGCTCTTAAGGCAGCAATAAATTCCATTTTAATAGGGCACCACAAGCAGTAGCAGGCACTCAGCAGTCTGTTTTGTTTGATGCCAAATTGTGCAGAATAAACAGATTTGCTGTGCAGCTGGTCTAAACACACACTTTTCCCTCCATCTCCCCGACTTGCTGTTCCAGTCTTTCTTACCGTGCACACAAAGTCCCGTCATCCTCCTCTCCCACCTCTCCCTCTCCTCTCCTCCTCTCCTCCCCCTATGGACACACCAGATGAGAATTAGACAAATCATCACAAAGAGATGGCAAGTGGTTTGATTTATTTTCCTCCACTTAGCTGAGTACTCATCTCCAGCTGTCATGCACATGTTAGAGGCAACATATTTGTTTTAAGATGGAAAAAAAAGTCGACTGCACGTAACTAATGAGAAACAACACGACACATCTGGCTCATTTCCTTCTAATAAGACGAGTTTTTGGTAATCCTGCACACATTCCTTGCAGACAAAGCTGTTGACTCTGAAACATCTATTAAAAATCAACTTTGCTCACTTCAGCAAATCTTGGGTTTGAATGTTTCAATAGAAGTTTTCATAATATTTTATCAAATTAGGGTAAGTTAGATAAAAAAAAGCTTTAAAATGACACATGGCTACAAAATTAGCTTTTTTTACTGACTTCAGTGGCTTTTTCATTAGCTTGATTTCCCTCTTATCTGTTTGAGAGCACACTATATGCAAATGTAGATTCTGGAATACTCTCTCTCTCTCTCTCTTTCACACACACACACACACACACACACATACACACCTACTAATCACTGTTGTTATTTTTCAGAAACTCAGCTCAGACCTAAGTAAGAATGCACCAAAACACTATCAGGCTTGCAGATGGATGTGTGATGCACCCCACCAGAGAGCATCTCAGTGTGAACGTGTGTGCATCGGTTCATGACAGGAAACGTCGAGAAAAGGGTAAGTGTGCAATGTCTACGCTCCGAGGTCTTTTTGCTGTGTGGAATGGCATTGTGATAAATACTAGACTGTATGATTCTTATGGTTCTTATTTCTCAAACCATATTCAGCTAATCAGTATTTTCTCAGGTCCCTTTTTGTGACTGTAATTAGCATTACACATCATACACAATTTTGAATGTCTAAACTTTACATATAAAAGATTGACCAATTTAGCTTATAATGAATAATCTATCAATAAAAAAAAGGCTTCACCTGCTACTTCTTATATAATCTTTTAAAAATATATATCAGAAATAGAAAATTCCCTGTGAAGTCGCTTAGCTTGTGCCAAACCAAATGACTTGAAAAGCCACATTTTTTTTAATTAATTCCTTTGCACATTTTTAATAATAAGAATCACTGGAGCATGCACTCATTTGAAATGTCCCATGTCATTTCCCTGTTGTCCTCTAGAATGCACTGTTGCATCCTCAGTGCTGTAAGACCCAGCTGAACACACCCTTTCATTTCACACGTTTCGTCGTGTCTTTGTAAGGAGAATGGAGTCACACTTAATGTAAAAGCTTTGGAGTCATGTTTTTATTTCCAATAGGTCCTTTCAATAGACGGGGTTCAAAATGCCTCTGACCTGCATAAGTTTGAAATCAAATTTGTACAAATCAAATCTGGAGTTACTTGTTCTGCGCAGAATGTGTGTGAATAAATCAAAACGGTATCAATTTATTGATGTTTGTCAATTTATCACCCGGCTGGTCGGAAAAACATTTTACATGTTACCCAGTGCCAGCCCTACATCTCTATGGTGTTGCCCTCCCCGTGTGGTTGTTAGGGTATGGGAGTGGTACAGCACATCTGACAGTGGTACAGGTATCTGCACCACTGAAGCTTTCATTTGAAATGATAAAGAATCGCTCTGACTGTAGCAGGATGCTCAGGTGAAAGATATTATCATCTTCCTCCAGTGGATATATCCTCAAGTAAAAAAAAAATTGACTGGATCAGAGTTCATACATGAATGTTATTGGAAATGAGACCAGCCTGATAAACTTCATCATATGGGATATTTCCATGTTCATCGTGTTGTTTAAAACTTGGGGTTGACAACTTTTAGCACACCCAACACGTGTGTATAGAAAACTATCCCCAAATGTAGAGAGGAAACAGTTCACTGCAAACAATAGTGGTTGTTCAATCTTAAATGTTCTGTAAACAACTTTCAAAGTTGACGTTGAATATTTTGTTATAAAATGGGACATATTGATTTCATGAATTGGTTTACTTTCTACTGTTGCCAGATTCCCAGGATTAAGTCCATATGTATCTTCTGTGGTGGAGACACACATCCACTACTCAAATAACTTAAAAAGGATTATTCATTTAGGGAAAAATAAAATAAACACTGGCTTTTATAAGGGTGTCGGGAGTCACTTAAAGCTAAAAATCAGTAAGAAAGAATATACAAATAAAATCAACTAACAAAAACATTTTTGGCAGTGTGTGTAAATAGGTCATTTAACATGTGGTTACAGTCAATGAAAAATTCTCTGGTTTCCCTATCTCTTTGCCCCAAATTTCGACACACTTTCAAAACGCTACACTATAATTCAGAAGCAGAACGTAGGAGCGCTTTCTTTTTTCATAGTCTCATAGTTCTAAAAAAAAAAAAAACAAATGAGAAAAGCGTGTCCCCAAATTCAGCTATGGACTGTAAAGCCCAGAAAAAAATCAAATATCTAATATCTAGATGACTTGCTCAGAGTAATTCATGTATTATACTTGGTGAATCTTTTTGGCTGATGGTATTATCAAAACAACAGTGCAGTCTAACTTTATAACTGAATCTGAGACTGATTTTTTGGGGGGGTTTCAACATATTCAGCTTGGCCAATATTATTCCTTCAGAGATTTTGCAACAACGTGTCATTGTAAGGAGAATGGAGTCACCCATAATGTAAAAGCTTTGGAGTCATTTTATATTTCCAATAGGTCCTTTCAATAGATGGGGTTCAAAATGCCAAAACGCCCTGCATAGGTTCCAGGCAATTGCATGAAATCAAATTTGGACAAATTAAATCTGGAGTTACTTGTTCTGAACAGAATGTGCGTGAATGAATCAAAATGGGATACATTTATAGATGTTTGTCAATTTCCTCCTGGCTGGTCAAAAAAAAAAGACAAGTTACACAACGCTGCTGTGTAAATGAGTAATTTCAGTTTCTTTTGTGCTATTTTGAAAATGGCTCAAAGGTGTTGGAGCATGACAGAAACATCAAATGACCTTCTCACATAAATATGATAACTGTGTAAGTCAATCAATCAATTAATCAATAACATGATTCATGTCAATCGTGTATGAATGAATGAATGAATGTAATGTGGTGTTAAGCTTGTACTGCTGAATATGTATGTCTTGTTGTTTTTTGATTACTTTTTGCTGTGTAATTGTCTGAAAAAAAAAAAAAAAAAAATAAATAAAACTTTTTTACAAATTTTTTAGACGTTCACACAACCCATTTCTTCTCCATGTCATCCAGATACCAAAGGTAGCTCATCTGAAGTAACTGTCATCTCCCACCTCTGCTCATCCACAACCATCATTAAGACTCTGAGGGGGTCCTATCATATTTGCTTTTATTGTCAAAATCACCGTCCTACCAACACAATAACTCAATCTAATTGGCAAATCCAACTCCAGTGCATCTATGGATATAGATTTTTCCATATCAACATGCTGTATGACATATATTCTCATACTCTAACACAATTAAATGGCCTCTTGTGGCATCAAGGCGGGTCACAACAGTTCTAACCTTTAAGAAGAGACTTTTGGACATTGTGACAAAAACCTTAGTAAACTCCAACAATCTTTGTACTGACAAAATATATTTTCACTTCTCATCAACAACCGAAGTTGTTTCACTTTCGTATGACTGCACACCGTAAATATGTTGTTTCAATTGCTCACATTTAGTAATTAATTCAACATAAAAAACTCAAATGTAATATCTGATGGTTCTGTGTTGTTATGACAATGAAAATGATTGAGTGCAAAAAATACAAATGACTCAACAAGTGGGTTGAAACTACTCATTTCTGCAAAACATTGAGCAACTTCCCTTCTTTAAATAATGCAAGTCAAAAAGTCCCTTAGCAGTAATACATCAAACAGTTGGATTTCATGTGAAGCTAAACCTTCCCACAGTCATGGCAGAAGAGTTAGAGCTCTCCGATTACTCCAACGTACGCGAGCTGGCTGGAGTTATGGAAACTGAAAGAACTGGCACAAAATCTGTTAAATCAGGTGAGTAAGTGATTTAATTTAACTAAAACAAAAACAGGACAGTCAAAAAAGTTGAAGCAAATGTTTGCACATTTCCATTAAAACTACCACAGCATTCAAAATGATTTGATAAAATAAATGCTTATGCTTCCTAACCTTTTTTTTTTAAATTAGAAAGCAGTGATATGATGATGAATTACAATATGATTGATTTACCTTGTTCATGTGTTCACAGAAAGAAGACTTCTCAGAATAGCCATTTTAACTTTAGGACTGTTGTGCATCATACAAGCCACCCTCAATATTTCCCTGCGACTTGCCTGTAAGTTGTATAAAAATGAAATATAAAAAAGTGAGGCCTTTTGTAATAATAATTCCAAATTTTTTCCCCCATTTGTTTCAGTTTCTTCAAAAGAGGACAACGCCCAGTTTCCCTTTAACAGCTCTGTTATGGCAGACATGTGCAAGACTGAGATGTCACAAAGTTTAATCCAGTACGGTTCCTGCTGTAACGCGTTGCTAAAGAGGCTTGTGTTTGAGTATCAGGCACTGGAAAAAGAGAGAGATCTCTTAAAAAACATAATAGAACAACATAATAGACATACAAACATAAAAGATGATTCAGAGTTATCAGGATCTGGTATGCTAAGATTCCAAGATCTAGAACTGGGCTAATATTAATGATCAACAAGGATGTCACATAAAGATTTCAAACCACTAACTCACCCTCAGCAGGCGATCTCTTCTTCACCTTCGCCTTATTCATGCTCAGGAGAATGGATCAAACCAGGTGGACCTTTGGGTATGATTTGTAGTTTTCCCTTAGTTTGAGTAATTTATGCACATTATTTTATAACTTTATGTATGGTCATTTTGTAATTACACTGTTTTACTTGAATGTTATGAGAAAAAAAGTTTAAACACAATTGGATTTAATTTAGTTTAATTAGATTAGTTTAAATTAATTTATTAACTTTCTCTGTTGTTAATGATGAAATGTCAATAAAGGTTAGTAAACCTAATGTATACCATTGAATGAGCCCACATATGAATGAATCCATATATGATTTTTTTCTGCTAACCTATTTGGGTTCAATCCAGACTACTGACATTTTTTTCCTAACTATCATCACTAACTTTCCAAGCCTCACTATTGGTACCTGACAATGCTCTGAATTTGCTTTGCTGACAATGTTCTTATGGGGTTTGTGGGCATCATTCATTTACATCTTCAGAAGCTTTGGCAACTGCTAAGAGGAACCTGTGGTTGCTGAATGTTGGGTCAATGTTAGAAGAGTCTGAGTATTCAAAAAGTTTTGACATTTCATAATAATGACTGTGCACAGGCTTTCACCCTAACTTGCCTTTGTTTTGGAGATCATTTCAGACAAAGTTGTTGCAAAGCCTCCAGTGATAACAACATTTGCACAGACACTGCAAACTAAGATTAGATGTTACTAAGTTTCCCTTCGTGATCTTCATTTAACCACAGTTATGAGGATTTTAAAACCCTAACTATATTAAAACTCTTTTGGGGACTCATATTACATTTTTTCTTCCCAAAATTTAGTGAGATCAGCAAGTCTTTCTTTGCTGATGAGTTTGCCAAAAGTATACAAAAAAGATTCTCTGCGGAAACAATTATTTCTAATTAACAGTATTAGATTTTTTCCCCCCTTTAAAGTAGGCACACTGACTTACCCCAGTTTTCGTGTAACATCACGTGTCGGGTTGGTAACACAGCATTTACACGATGACACCCACATATGAAGGAGCCAAACTCATCAGCAGAGAGAGACCCAAATCCAGTTCTGAAGAATGAACAGAAACAACAACAGATTTCAGACTGAGCTCCTGGGCAAACACAGTGATCTGACAGTTAGCCATTGTTGTCCTGTCCGAATCCCTTTGAGGCTAGAGACAGCGCCTGCAGATGGTCAACTATTTTGCAATGACGCAAGATATTCTTTATTTAAATACAAAGGTGTGTTTGTGCCTATCTTTGTGTGCTCAGAACATGCACACAGAGACACACATGCTGTACAAACAAGAGACGCTGTACTGCTTGTTTAACGTGTCAAAATATGTTAATTCTAAGCCATTGAGGGTGAGGGAAAGATAATGTTTAGGGGGAACTAGCTTTTGGACTTGCCAAACATGCAAAAAGTTCTGTTAATAACATTCTGTTTCAATGATAAATTGTCATGAAAGACTGATGTGGATCAAACTGACTATTTATTCAATGTTGTCCGTAATTAAAATCAACTGTGGAAAGCTGTACAATCCTCAGCAGTGCACTTTTGTGTTTTTTACTTATGGTCAATTGACATGCATTTGTGCTTTAGATACGTTTCATTTTCTTAAGCCAAAGAGCCCAAGGAACTCCATTCAGCTTTGATACAACAACAATTTGAAACATTTGAACTTCTAATGAATGTAAGACCTGCATGTCTAAGTGGTAAGCCCATTTCATATATTACAAACAGAATTAAAGTTTACTGGAGCTTTCAAGCATTTTTACGAATTAAATCCATGGCTTGGGAAATCATTCAATCACTCAAAGAAGGTGATGACTGCCACCAACTGTAATTCCAAAATACAATCTCGAACACCTTTAAACTGGTTGATGCAGTGATCTGCTGTGGATTCTCATCTCATCTCATGATATAATAAAAAAATGTATGCTTGTATATAACTGCACAAAAAGATCAGGAGAAAGTTAGAACAGATTGTCATACAAACCTATTATGCTGTAGCATAAGTTATTCTTCACTTACACAGTTTTCCATAGACTGAACTCAACCAAATTAGCTGATTACATTTTGTAGAGTAGCGTAAAAAATTCACACAGCAGTCAAATGTGTTGCAATTTGCCTCAGTATGCTTATTTACTGATCTCCAGCTGTCCGTCATGATGGGATGCCATGCTTCGAGTTTTATTCTTGGTGGGGAGATGGCGAGGAAGACAGTTTTTGGCTTTAATTTAACTGACACATATGTGCAATTATGTTCTTCCAAAAAACTCCCATCAAAGGTAGGAGCCGGGAACAGCAGAAAACTGTCAGGGCTTAATCATGTATGAGGATGACTTGCTTATCAAAGTATTGTTATAAACATTAACAAGCTGGTACCGTGCCAAAAACAAGAAAATCTCATTTTGTGCAAAAGCCTGAGTGGTGCCAGCTACAACTTCTCGGAATAAAGATAGAAGGGTGATGGAGCAGCAAGGTGAAAGGATTACATCAGGCCCAGAGAGACCTTGGGAGATTTTCCTTTTATTTTCTGAATGTACAAGCGTGTTTTCTTTCTCGTTTTTTTCTTTTATATGTCAAAATGCTGAAGTCAGCTTCTAATTGGACCATTTGTGGCCTTACCCTGCCTCTGATGCTTGTGTTATTGTAAGCTGTGGATGGCAGAGAATTTACCTCACCAGACTTAATGAACAAAATGAGATGTCTCTGCAGAATAAAACTACAGCAGTCGAGGTCAAAGTTCAGCTCCAGCCTTTCAGCTACTAATTGGCTGAGCTTCTGAGCTTCTGATCTCTCCCAGAAGGTCTTGTCATCAGAGCCTTCAACTTGGTGCTTTTAGCCCTCTACTTGTGACAGCCCGCTACCAACAACTGACCCAGATCTACAACAATGTGCCACTGGTCAGCATGAAGCTCCACACAGAATGCATTCCCTGTCTGGTATGTTCATTAAAGCCTCACATCAGGAATCATAGTGCGCGCCTAAATCAAGAGAAAGCAGAAATAAGTGGACACACAGTCTGCACAGATGTACTGTATCATCCCCAGTGAACTTTCCTCCTATTGTGCCCTGTGTAATAACTCAATAAAAGTAACATATCTAACTTAAGAGATTTTACCCTGTAATATTTTACAAATATATTGACAAAAGAAAGTATGTTAGAGGACTATTGTACCAACTCAATCTTGGCTTAAATTTGGGTTTTTTGTTGTGGTGGTCGTCTTAAAAACAAAACAAAGCAAAGAAACAAAACAAAGATGCCAAGAAGTGTGGAGGCAATCTTACCATGGTGAGGTTGCAGAGACAAGCTGTAGATAAGACCGGGCTGCAGATAAGGTTGGAGAACCCTGCAGCAAAATCAAAGGCTGAAGGGGCAAGATCCTCGGGCCTGATATGAAATGAAAGGAAAAGGCCCTGAGGCCCAGGGCTTCCAGAAAATTAATTATGCTGCTGCCCCCACACAGCGTCCACTTGTGCAGGTTGTGAGTCAGTAGGCAGGGTTAAATACACATCGAAAACATTGAATTGTTTGGAACTTGAATGTATGAGGAAATTGTAACCTCACTATCATTTTGTCCTGTTTGTCTCTTGAAGATTCTCAGCTGATTACATAATAATTTTACTTCCCTTTGGAATTTGTCAGCGACAAATGCCATTTATGAGTATTGCAATGCATTATTAATAATTTTATAGCTCAAAAACAGAATGATATGAGGCAGATGTTGATATAGCACCTTTAACGCTTGCTGCTAATTAAATGGCATCTTTTCCCCACAAGCATAGGCAGCTCAAGGATGTTGTGTGATGGGCAGCCAGCATTAATACCATGTGATCTGCTCTCATCTAACTCAACCATTATTTCTGCATGTCATGTCAGTCATTCTACATCATGAGGAATTCTTACTCCATGCCATAGCAATGTGTTATCATTCAAGGAAATGACACATGAAGAACAACATTTATAAAAATGTAATTCTAAATAAATCTGAGAGGCAGTGCAACTTATAAACAATGCTGTAAAATCAACTTATGCATGCATTCTAACCTAATCAGGCCAACTTTCCTGAAGGGAAATATTTTTGTTTGTCTGGAGTGGTGTGCTATCGGTGAATCTGACAAATTATGGCAACCCCACCGCGTTTGGCAATAACCTGTCGCAGAGCAGAGCACTATATTAAATCATTATTCTATAACTGGGAATGTTCACACGTGTCTCGCTAAGCATCCTCAACCTCCTCAAAAGTAGCTGGCGCTTTCACTTCTCAGACTGCGTGGATATAGTTGCAGCTGTACTCATGTAGATCCCACAGGGGCTTATTAGCGAGAATGGCAAGCCTTACAAAACTTCTGCTCACGCTTGCTGCTTCCCTTCACCACGGCCAGTGGAAAGTGGAGAGAAAGGTTCACAATTACTATGCTCACCTTAGCCTAAACTTCAGACCTATTCCCACTGCACGGACCCTTCACCATGGGCAGACGGGCCACTAGTGTGCTTGAAATGCCATATTCAAAAACTCTAAACATAGTTTAAAGGATCACCTACAATCCATATACTCCGTATAATCCATAACTATAATCCATAACTCCATATACTGACCTAATCAGGACAAATGAAGGCAAGAGAAACCTGTGTTTCTATTATCTATTATCAAGGAATCAAACGACTATATCAGTGGATGTCTGTCCAGGCTGACAGGTGGATGGAGTTCAGGAAATTATTTACAAGGATTTAGGGATGCTACCTCCAGATACCTCAAATGTCTTGCCATACATATAAATGATTTAATCAGTTAAAATTATTGCACACCAGCTCTTCCATATACAGCTAATTGAACACCTTTTACACATTAAACACTCTTCACATGCAACTTATTTCCCCCCTTCAAGGGAAAAACATTATTCAGTGTCAGCACAAGTAAAAAAAAGGCAATAATTCATTTGATGTTGACTGAGGTTTTCGTGCAAAGATAGAACTAGCAGCTACATTTAGTCTCCGGATCATTCTCACTTCTTTACCTCACTCTTATGTCTGGGAATAGCTGGCATCATTGGAAATGCACATCATGGGTGTTTTACCAGAAAATTGAGGTAGCCAAGAGCATTTCCCTTGTCTAGATAATGGGCTTTAAATACAAAATTCAGCTGTGCGCATTCTGGATAATTGGACATCAAACACTGCATGTACGTGAGAGATTAGACTTCTGAGGGTCTGTCAGAGTAGAGGAGACGAGGTATTTGCTCCCTATCAGATACTTGTGCTATAAATCTGTGTTATTGGATGAGAACAGTTTGTAATTCAATTTCTGTCTTTAATTTACTAGGGGTGGGAGAGATTAAAAGGAGCTTCTGAGACATGTTGCAGGATTATGTTATGGCATTTTCCTGCTGGTAATTTTTTAATTTAATAATGGAAGAAGCTGAATTTAAAACAGGAAAGTCTAGACAAGACTCGGGGAGGATTTTGAGAGGTAAACACTGATTTATATGCATAATGATAAAGAAGTTAGACAATTATTAGCTTTACACATAAAGATTCAATGAAATGACATACAATACTCTGTCTTTTGGCAAACAGAAGCGCTGTGAAGCAAGATTAGCAAAATACATTGACCAAGAGCGTATGAACTAATCTTTTCTCATTATTACTGCTTGTTAAACTTTTCAGTGCCAAAACTAGCTACTTTTTATGCTTTTTTGGGGGTTATATTAAAGCAATGTGGGGTTGGGAATGACAAAGCACGCATCCTTTAAAGTGAAAATGTATTTTTATAAATTAATTCAGAGTAACACTTAAATTTAAGCCCACTCTCCAATTATGCAGACTCACACCCTACCTGCAGCAGTTTCCCAAGCACACCTTCCATGAGGAAACCTGTTTCTCATCGCTGATCTTTACAGTCTCACTAAGATCTCCCTTCACATTAGTACACACGGGGACCTCTGTTTACCCTTCGAGTGCAGCTGTCCCCATCGTCGCTTTCGGCAACTTGTAAACCAACTATAAAAGCAAGAACTGTGTCTGCATTGTTGGCACAGTGTGCACTATGTCAAGCTCATTTATGGGTCTGTAACAGGGCTCCAATCCTTTCTGTGATTTTCATGGACAGGATCTTGAGATTAAAGAACAGGACCTTTTGTTAGGGAAACTCAAAGTTGCATCCCTGCTTTTCACAGATGATAGAATTTCTTGCCTTCTTCCTGATGGTCTTCAGCACAGACTAGTGCGCTGACAGCCAGACTAAAAGTCAGACATTCCCTTACGACCCTCACACCCTTACGACTTAGACACAGGGGGAGGCGCTTGACCATCCAAATGGTTATGGTAATACTTAAAGAGCGACTTAATCTATTACCAAAGATTTTGTATAAGTTCAATTGTATTACAGTAATTCAGCTAAATGCACACATACCTGATCCCTCCCCCTCCTAAGTCTATTTCCCAGGTTGCCGTTACAAGTAGAAATCAAATTGTGTTCGCCAACACTAGCACGTTTCTGTTCTGATCCTTTCTCAAAAAGTGTCTAAACTTTTCTCATTTCAACAAGACTCCATGTCTTACGGTGGAAAAGGAGTGAAATAAGTAGCAGCATGTTGCCTCTGCCAGCCTGTCGGATTTGAAGTTTATTAAGTATATCAAACCAGGGCCGGCCCCCTCAGGGAACATTTGCAATCCAAAGCTCTGCTTGCTGTTGCTTCCACCAGCATCAAGCTGTCACAAACATTCCACTTAATTTGCAAAGCAGAGCACAGAGGGGAAAAAATAAGAAAATAGGAAATGAGTGTCATTTTCTACCATGCGTAAATACACCATTTGCATCTAAATCAATTTGATGAAAGTTGTTGGTTTTTGCTCTTGGGGAGAGGTGATACATGGGGTTGTTAACCATTGCTAGATTTTACTGTTTATTATGTTGGATAAGGAAGAATACAAAAAACTCAGAAT